>OX579676.1:100825687-102025687 GCA_951230905.1 Cheilosia variabilis | reverse complement strand
CAACGGTCGACCCCAACAAGGGCATCACAAAGGGTCCACAAGGACCTAAGTGGGGTAGCGCAGGGTTCTCCCTGCTCTGCCCACGCATTTACCTAACCTAACCTAACCTAGTCTCTTCACCAAAAACCGCTTATGGTCATACCTATCTTGAAGAATAGCCCATGGCTTTGTGTAGTTACCATTAGCAATACACAAATGAGCTAAAAGTTTCTCGGCTTCTTCAGATACACTTGTTTTAAGATAGTGCATCTTTTGGATTTCCTACAGCGATGAATTAGTTTGAACAAGGGACACAAATAAATCGTTTAAACTTCGCCAAGACTCATAGCTCCCTGAGAAAACTGGAACAGGAATGTTTTCCAGCCTTAAATCATTATTGGAAATTGGTTTTATGTTGCTTGCATCCATGTCGTTGGCATCCTTCATGACGTCGTCCATCACTTTCAACTTGTCGATTGCGTAGAGTATATCGCCCCGGTTTTTTTAAAAATTATGTAATTATATAGTCTGTAAATTGTATAATGGTAGACTTAAATAAATAAACAAATAAACAAACCAAAAGTAATCAAGGTATGTTTCCCGAATTTCTTCAAAAACATTCTCGATTTCAGTGTCTTCTTCATCATCCTCCAGCGCACCAACGAACTTTTCATAAATTTCAGACGCCGACTCCATCGTTTGCTCTAAAAGAGTCAAGCGGCCTGACAAATAATTCGCCGTACGTTTAGAACCCTTTTTGGAGTAATTTATGACGTCCCTTTTAAGGTGGGTAAGTACTCGACATAATTTCGTAGGTTTCATATTTGATTTGTCTATGTAAATGCCACACAAAGTAAAATAAAAATCACTTACTTGTGAAATTTTGATTTTCCAGATGAAAGTCCAAAGTCCACCAGATCGCAGTTGCAGTCAAAGTCCAAGTTGCAGTTCACAATTTTTCCAAATGGTGATGAAAGTTAAAATTCGCAAGTCCACATATGGCGAACACACAGCACACAATTTAATTATATTAGCGATGCACAAAATCGCATAAAACTCAATTTGAATAAAATTAATCGCAAGCAAAACTAAATCCAGGTTGATAGGACCAAAAATGTTCGGGCGTTGAACAAGAGAAAACTAACGCAAGTTTATTGCTTGCGACTATACTGTTTTCAAGAAAAGAAACGCTTAAAAATTCCGTAATTAAATGATACAACCGCTTTCCAACGTTATAAAAAGATTCTTATATTATATGACGAAAATGCAGTTCTTATATTTATATACATTTTACTTTGTTTACCAAAATTATTGTTGACAGGTTTAACGTTTGACATAATTTCCCTTTGGAAAATTTCTGTGTGAGTGGGTGCGTTTGGTGCACATGCACTTGTTGACACAGGTTGTCGTCAACACTTTCAATCTGTATATTCTTGTGGTACTACCACATCTATAGTCTCTAGTAATAGCTCAATGTCCTGTGATCTCTTTAATATCGGCAACTTAGAGTGCTCAATCCCGGAAGTTCAAATTGCTCTTTCTCTGTTAAATTTAGATAAAAATCCCGGTATGGATGGCATCCCGCCAATTTTACTTCAAAAGTGTTCCTTTGCGTTTTTTGTACCTCTGTGTATAGTCTTTAATTTGTCTCTCCGGTCCGGAAATTTTTTGAAAAATTGGAAGAGATCATTTTTAACGCCCATATATAAATCTGGATCGAGACATGACATTTCTAGCTATCGTCCAATCTGTAAGATTTCAACTATTCCTAAGTTGTTTGAAAAACTAGTTTGTCACAAACTTGAACCTCTCTTAAAGAGATTTATCTCTCCGTTTCAACATGGCTTCGTCGCAGGCAGATCTACTACCACAAATCTCTCAATTTTTTGTAATTCCGTCTTGAATTACCTTGAGAAGGGCTTGCAATGTGATGTCATATATACTGATTTTGCCAAAGCGTTTGATTGCGTTAACCACAATATATTAATTTTTAAACAAACTGGCTTAGGACCACTCTAATTTCCTAATGTGGATTCATTCCAACTTAACGGATCGTATCCAGTATGTTCGCCTAAATGACACTTTCTCGTCACCAGTTTATGTTACCTCTAGAGTACCTCAAGGTAGTCATTTAGGCTCTCTGCTCTTCCTTTTGTTTATTAATGACATTCCTGACTTGTTTTTGAGTTCCCAGTTTCTTATGTTTGCCGACGATTTGCAGGTGTTCCGGCCTATATGTTCAGTTTACGATTGTATTCTTTTACAAGAGGATCTTAAACGACTGTCCATGTGGTGTCGCAGTAATGACCTTCATCTCAATGTCTCTAAATGTCAAAGCCTTTCTTTTTATCGTAACCTCTCCCCAATTCACTTTACGTACGTAATCGATAATACTCCTCTGTCCATTATTTCATCCAAAAAGGATCTTGGAGTTATCTTTGACGTAAAACTTAGCTTTTGCAAGCACATTGAGTCTTTGGTTGCCAAAGGTAATCAGATGTTAGGTTTCGTATTGCGGAATTCGAAAGACATTAAAGATCCACATACTCTTAAATGTTTATTTTTTGCATTTGTCCGATCTCATCTTGAGTTCTGCAGTATAATATGGAATCCGTTTTATGAATTTCATTCTATTAGTATCTAGAGAGGATCCAAAAGCGTCTTACTAGGGTACCTGTTCGTAGACTGCGATGGAATATTGAAATGCCATCTTACGATACGAGAGGCAAATTACTTTGTGTCTTACCTCTCTTTAAACGGAGGCAACATTTTTCTATTATGTTTATTCGAGATTTAATCAATGATCATATCGATTGCCCTTTCCTATTATAATTAATTGGATTTTATGCTCCTTCGAGAGATCTTAGAATTTATTTTTTTTTTTTTGTGCTGGGAATTCGCTGGAAGTAAAAAATCATCGAAAGACATTGCAGAGCTATACGCCAGGGATGCTTCTGCAATAGTGATGGACTTTAACTCATCTAAAAAAAACTCCCGGGGGACTGACATTCGCCACCCCGAATAGGATTGCACCTAGTCGTACGACTAATCAGCAATTTATTTTTGAATTATTCAATGAATTTAAAGAGATAAATCCGCCGGTTGTCGGATTTTTAAATTTGTTTTGTTTGAAATCGATACCTAATTTCTTAGCCCTAGCCAAATCTTACAGATCAAGAGGTTTTATCCGTCTCAATCTCCTGATTACATTGTCATTATTTAAGAGTTCTGTTATTTCTGTGTTTACGTGGTTGAGAAGCCGATTTCTATGCCTCCGAGCAACCTTCTTAACCTCATCTTCAACCATTTCAACATTTAGATCTCTATGCAGATCGGCGTTGCGTATGTACCAAGGGGCATTAACTATGTTCCTTAGTACTTTATTTTGGAAAACCTGAATTTTTTGTAAGTTTGTTTGGCATGTGCATGCCCACAATTGGAGCCCGTAGGTCCATACTGGTTTTAGAACCTGCTTGTATAGCAATAACTTATTGTAGTTGGACAGGGATGAGTATCTCCCAATAAGCCAATACATTTTACTGTATCGCATGTTCAACTCATCTTTTTTTTTCTTAACGTGCGCCTTCCAACGCAGTTTAGCGTCTAGAGTCATGCCTAGATATTTAGCTGTGTTAGAAAATTCTACTACATTAATGTAGACTGGAATGTGTGGTACGTTTTTATACGTAAAATTAATATGGACTGACTTAAGGTCATTTAATCTAATCTGCCATTTCTCAGTCCATTCTGAAATATTGTTTATTGCCGCCTGAAGCTTTTTTGTTGCTATTTCGACATTTGCTCCCACAGCAAGGACGGCTGTGTCATCTGCAAAAGTAGCTATGGTGGTTTCTTCACTTTCAGGCAAATCGCTAGTGAAGAGTAGGTATAAAACTGGACCTAGCACACTGCCTTGCGGTACACCAGCTTTAATCTCTCTTAATGTTGAGCATTCTGTATCTTGCTTAATTCTGAAGAATCGATCTGATATATAAGACTCCAGAATGGTTGAATACTGCTTCGGCAGTTGCTTTTGTAGTTTGTGTATCAGTCCTTTGTGCCAGACTTTATCGAAAGCTTGTGCTATATCAAGAAATACTGTAGAGCACACATTTTTCTCTTCAAATGCTTTTTCGATTTTATCTGTGATTCTATGCACCTGATCAATTGTAGAGTGCTTGTTTCTAAACCCAAATTGATAATTTGGAAGTAGCGATTTTTCATCAATAATTTTTTGCAGATGTTTTGCTAGCATTTTTTCGAATAGCTTGGACAACATTGGTAGTATCGATATTGGGCGATATAAGGTTACTCCGCTAGGTGGTTTACCTGGTTTTGGTATCATTATTACCTCCGCGACCTTCCACATGCTTGGCACATATCTTAATTTAAATGCAGCATTTATAATCTGCGCTAGTTTTTTTTAAACCTTTTCGAGGAAATTGTTTTAAAATTTCCCCTGTGATTAAATCGAACCCTGGGGCTTTTTTATGTTTATGCCTTCTTTGATTTCTTTGGCAAGTTCCTTAGCTGTTACCGGCCGAATAGGTCTGTCTTCTTCGCACGTTTCTTCGTTTCCTTGATAATCTTTATCTTCATAAGGTTTGAAAACGTTCTCAAGGTACTCTGCAAAAATATTTGCTTTTTCTTCTATGCTTTTTGCCCAGTTACCTTCTCTGGTTTTTACTGGCGGAATGTGAGCTATTTTCTGAGCTTATTATTTAAGTTGTTCAGTGTGGTTTTGTCGCTTGGTGCCCTTGTCTGTTGCCAGCGTTTTCTAGTTTTCCTCTTTTCTGTAATAATTTCACATATTTCATGAGGATAAGAGGTTTGTTTAATCTTGTTTGTTCTTTGGGGAGTTGCAGCCCATGCAGCTTTTTGTATATCCAGTGTAAATATTTGCACTGCTTCTTCTAGTTGATCTTCTGTTTGAATAGCTGACGATAGTTGGATACATTCTTCCAACTTCTGCCTAAAGTGGTTCCAATCAGTCAGTCTATTAACTAGTTTAGGGCTATGTTCTTTTATTATTATTCTATCGCCAAGTGTAAGAAGTATTGAGGAATGATCTGATTGAAGATCAGGGCCTTCTTCTATACTTATTTTATTTGATGATATATTTTTGGATATAAAGAAGTCTACAAGAACTGGGGTTTTGTTCCTATCTGTAGGCCAGTAGGTAGGTTTCCCCGTTGAGTGATATTTGCCGCCGACTTCTTTAATAGTTTCATATAATTCTCTGCCTCTAGTATTTGTTAATCTGATCCCCAATATTTATTCTTGGCATTAAAATCCCCTCCCGCGATTAATCGATTGTGAAATATGCGGAAAAGACTTTTAAAATCAGTTTTCTTTAGTCTATAGCTAGGAGAACAGTATACTGCTGCAACAGATATTTGCCCACTACTCGTTTCTACACTTATGGAAATTCCTTGGATGGCACATGATTGGAATTTTGTTTCTATATGGTGTTTTATTGTATTCTTTATTAACACTGCAGCCCCACCTTTTGCACAGTTATGAGGATGTGGGGAGTGATATAATTCATACCCTTGCAGTTTAAAATTAGTTATCAATTTAAAGTGTGTCTCTGAAATGAGACATATATCTATCTGGTGTAAGTCAAGAGCCACTTTCATCTCGTCCTTGCGACTCTCGATGCCATTAGCATTCCATTCAAGAATTTTTATTCTATTCATCATGTTTGTCTTTTTGGCACAGCTTTTTTGTTGCTGTTCTGTCTCTCTAACAACGATATTCTATCGTTTTATTCGATTTTTCCATGGAACCAATCCTGTTTAGGATTTGTTTCATGAGGTTTTCCATTCCAGTGTTTGGCTCTACTTTGCGTCTTATCGTTTTATCTGCTTGGTTATTTATTGATGATGCCTCAGCATATGTCATTTTTGGACCCGCTGTATTTTGTTTCGGGACCTTTTTGATTATCTTTTCGTCTTTAGGCTTTTCTTTCAGTGGGCTCTTTTGTAAGTCCTTTTTGACTTTTTGCTCTTCCTTATTTGAGCTTTTTTTTTGTTTCTTTAGCTTTTTGACCCTTGCAAGTTGGATTTCTTTTGCAACTAAACAACCTCTGTAGCTAGCAGGATGGTTTTCATTGCAGTTTACACATTTAGGGTGTTCATTTTCTTTCTTCCTACATTCCTTGGTGTGGTGACTTCCTGCACATTTCACACATCTTGGATTTGAGCTGCAGTATCTATGTGTATGCCCATATCTTCGACAATTTTTGCATTGGGGTACTTGTTTCGATTTACGTAGGGTATGAATCTCAACTTGCATCCCAAGTATATTTTTAATTTCATATACTTTTTTCTTATCTTCGTCATGCTCAAAACTGAGTGTAAACATTGGTAGTGGTACTTTGCTTCTAAATTTAAGCATATTTACAACTTCCAAGATTTTAAAGCTTCGGTCTTTTAGATCTTTTTTTATGCTTTCCGGTGAGCATGAATAATGCAGTCTTTTCACTACAACCTTCATTGGTCTGGTCTGCTTATTATCATAAGAATACCACTGCACCTTTTTTTGGTTTAGTATTTTAGTGAGGCTTCTGTATCCCTCTTCTTCAACCACATTGATTTTGATGTCATTTTTGTTTATTAGCGCTGTGCTAGCTTTAATTTTATTTTCCTCCAATACTTTGGCCAAGCTTTCATATTATTATTTACTTCCAGCGCTATAATTGGTAAGGGCTTGGTTGGATTTTGTGTTTTATTTTCTTTGTCTGAAGCATACACAGTGACTGCAGCTTTCTTTTGTTGGTGAGACTTTTGGGGATGCACTCATTTTGCGTTTTTTATTTGTATTCCCCTTGTGACGATGTCCTTCTGTCTCTTTTCTAAGTTCCTCTTCGTCAGTCGAGAACTCAACAGGTTGGACATTCACTTTTTTTTGGTTTTTGAATTCTTCCTTCAACAATTGCAACTCTTGCTTAAGATTATTTATTTCCTTAAGCAGTGTCTCTTCTTTTTTAGATGGGGGTGTTCTCTCTACCCTTTTACTTCTCCCAAACGGGTCGCTGCTTAGCAATAAATGGTCCCCCCCCAGAATCCATGGAATCGACCTCCGAAGAGAGTGGATTTACCAGTGTAACTGGCATACCACCTGGGGTATTACTATCTTTTGTTTTATTCATTGCATTTACATAGCTATTCATTTTAACTTTTGTGAAAAGTTTAAACTTTTTGAAGCACAGCCGCTCCTAACATGGAGAACGGACGCTGACCAGGGAGCCGCCCAATATGGGTCAGACGCTTCTTAGTTTAAATGACTAGGGTCCGCGGGGTCGTTACGCCCGTTACCTCTCTCTCTCTCTCCAGATAAGAGATGTACCCTTGCGGGAAATCGTCTTTTATTTTATGTACCTTATCATAGAGTTAATTATGGATACAATGAACCAATTTCTAGATGCCTTAGTGAATCCAATGAATATAGTAGTTTACTCGATTTTCATCTTAGTAGGGATTCATTTAGGAATAAATTAATTCTGTTGTTAAGCGTTTTTAAGAATATTTTTGTATTAGCGAGTACAGTAGATGTACTCATTTGATTGAAAATAAATAAAATAAAAAAAATTGGGCAGGGGAATATTGTAAAAATGGTACAGGGGGTAAGTCATATAAAACAACGAATTAAATTTAGAATACTTTCTTTTTGTAGTCCAGTGCCGCTGTATAGTAAAGTAATATATATATATATATAGTAAATAATTTTTTATTTGAAATTGACGTAAAGGAACACAGCATAACTAAAATCAATTATATTTGAATGTGCTTAATTGTGCTAAACAATTTCTCTGTTTTTTAATTAAAAAAGGGTTGAGAGGATGAGGGGGTTGGTAAAGGGAAGGATGTTGATAGGGCAAGGAAGGAGACGACGCCAATTAAGGGGCTGTCAAGGCGAGTACGCCAGTCAAGGTAGGGTGGCTAATGACACAATTTCTCGCAAGCGTAAGAAGATCTGAAGACTGGCATGATGATGGTTCTTGTGACATGCCAGGGTCAAGCTCCCACTTCCTCCGGCGAGTTTAGAAAGCGGGTGCAAGCATGCCAGCAAAGACCCAAGACAAAGCAAGCGGCTCGCTACAACCTCGCTAGGGCAGAACTTCTTCCCTCCTTTTTAAATTCAAAAAAAATGTTCTTACCTGTAAAATACTCGCTTTACCACTTAATATTTTTTTTAAATCATAAAGCAAGTCTGAAAACTTCGCTCCTTATAAAATGTTTCCGAGCTGAGTAAAAAGGCAGCCATTGCGAATAAGCAAACCAAACCTGAGGTTTAAGAAGAAACCCTAACCACTAGCTTTTGGCTTTTAGAGCTTCACGGTTAAAAGTTAAAAAGTTTAATTTTGTAAAAGATTTGATTTGTTTATTTTATGAAACTTGTATAATATTTCTACACAATGGCATACTGCTCATACAAACAATTCCTTATTGTATAATATTCTTCTGAAAGGCATCCCTCCAAAGTAATCTTCCCCGTATCAATTCTTCTTAGTGCTAAAGTTCCATTACTACACCAGAGGACACCCCCAGAAAATTCTGAGTTGATATTATTTCGCATTAGATATTGCTTGAAATCAGATAACCTGAGCTCATTTATTAAGACAGTTTTATGTATTGGTATTTCATCTGCGTCGAAAGGCTGAAGATTTAGTATTCCTTTTTCGTTTTTCTCTCCCTTATCATTCACTGCTTCTGTGTTTTCGATTCTCTTACTTCGAATTCCAATTTCGGCGTCAATCCAAGCAACTTCAGCAGCTTTGCACTTTTGAAATTGTAGCTGAGATACTAAGCCTTCCGTCAGACGAATTTGATAGATATGCCTTTCCGATGTTACATCTATAACCTAAAAAAAATATTTTATTGAGTATACTGACATAATAGCTGACACAAATTGCAAATAGACCGCCAGCTGAAAGCCAAAATGAGAAAAATTCTACAAGCTGTGTGCTGAGTTCCTAGTTGAATTAAATGGACACTTACGCTGTGTACAGCGTGATAACAAATATATGGTCAAATGGTTTCGTCGCCACTTTTGCATACTGGCGAAATGCAGTTTTTTAGTTTAGTTTTTATTCCAAGCATAACTAAACAATTCATTAATAAGCTTAATGATGTTACATCAATGTACATTGTGGAATATAGGATACATCCTTTAGTTAGAAGAACTAGTGACGGATGCATTAAATTCAAGTTAAAGAAATTTATAACTAAAGATAAATACAATTGTTGTGGGGTAGGTAATTACAATTATATAATTTGATAACATTATTTTTGTAAATTAAGCGCAAAATAGGTATAATAAAAAAAGATTCAATTTGACTTAGGTAAAAGTTACGCTATATAATTACTTTTATTAAGTTGTTAATTTCATTGAAGTCAAACCTAAATAGCCAATTTTTGGTTACTCTGTTAAATGAAGAGATTTTTTTTATGCTTCAAAGTTCGAAAGGTAACCTATTAAATAGTCCGGGTGCCACTGAGGTGTAAAAATGTAAAAAGCGATGAGAATTGTGAGGTGGAATACTAGCAAGACATCGTTCTGTGCTGCGAAGTCCATAAGTAGTTAAGTTCTGATTTAACAAGTTTCCACTTCTTAAGTAAAATATTTTTAAGACCCTGAAAAAGTAGAGATGCTTCAGCGGAAGTATCTTTGAATTGCAGAACAAACAAAAACTATGTTCACGGCGTTGTTTTTTCCATATTAATCTTAGTATATGTTTCTGAGATACGATTAAGGGTTGTAAAATATTGTTGTAAGTACCACCCCAACATACGAACCCATATTGTAGCTTAGATTGTATCAAGCTATAATAAACTGTTTCTAAAAGTTTCTGGGAGCATAGTTTAATAACATAACATAATATATGTTGCTTTTCGAAAATACTTTTTCAGATAGGAAGTGTGTATACTCCAGTTCATGTTGTTGTCGATAGTTAAGCCCAGATATTTAAAAGCCTTAACATTTGCAATAGAAAATCATTTTGCAGAGCAAGTCAGGCTTTTCGAATTAGAGTTTTTTTGACAGTTATTTGCAACATTATTACTATTACTAAAGCACATCTTCTTACAATCAAACCTATGAAAAATACAATTAGGAGAGTACCTATCTAGAGTTGGTATGTTAAAAAATATGATTTTAGTTTTATCACTAATAACTAACTTGTGCATACCGAACCAATGCCTTAGTTTTTCCAAATCGTGGTTGATATCAGCAATCAAATCCAGTACAGACACGTTTGAATATAAGCACCCAATATCATCCGCAAAACCAGTTTGATTACACCTTAAATATTGGTCAAAGATAGAATTTATATAGATTATAAATAACAGAGGACCAAGAACGGAGCCCTGTGGAACTCCGATCCGAACGTCTCGACTTTCACTGAAAGAATTTCCAATCTTAACTATTTGTTTCCTATCTGAGATATGAAGCGAACCAATTAAGAATAAAGCCCCTGAGACCAGACTTTTCCAATTTAACCAATAGAAGATCGTGGTCAACTGTATCAAAGGCTTTGGTGATATCTATAAAAAGAGCAGCAGTGTATCTTTTGCAATTTAAACTATCCTGCACCTGACTACAGAAATTAATAAGTGCATCTTCCTTTGATTTACCAGCTCTAAAGCCGTGTTGGTTTTTGCTAAAGAATGATTTTTTTTCACGACATGCGACAACTCTACTCTTTATCACCTTCTCAAAAATTTTTGAGAAGACAGGAAGAAGAGAGATTGGCCTGTAGTTATCCAACTTCGTCCTATCATCTTTCTTGAATATAGGTATGACCACAGCTGTCTTCAATCTATCCGGAAAAATAGAACAATGTACACTTTTGTTAAAGATGTGTGTTAAAACATCTACAGCATTAAAGCAAATTTTCTTCAGAAATGAACTTGAATAACTATTCAACGTAGCAGAGTTTGTGTCGTCCAGAAACATTATATTTCTGTATAACTCAAATGAAGAGATTGGTTCGAAGAAAAAGCTATTTTGTTGAGCCCTTTCTCTATTATGACAGTTTTCCGAGTACAAAACTGGAGACGCTGTATCATAGCCAGCATCAGAAAGAGTAACGATCGGAGCACTAATAAAGAACTCATTGAACACATTGGCAATTTCTACAGAATTAGAGATATCCCTATTATTAAGCTTTATTTTAGATGGTCCATCAAAAGTGGCATTTTTATTGAACAAGTTGTTGACGATTTTCCATTCCTTTCTTATATTACCTTTCGCACAGTGAAATTTGTTTATGTAATAGTTATCTTTGCAGATAGAAACTTCAGAGGCAACCTCTTTACAGATTTGATTATACATTTTAATCAGATGTGCATTTCCAGTTTGTTTTTTGGACTTAGCCCGTAGTTTATTTTTCTCTGCAATCCGCTGTAATAAATAATCAGACATTCAAGGCTCGAGTCTTTTTTGTTTAGGTCTTCTCTTTTTTGAAACTGTAGAACAAAAATCAACATGGCAATCTAAAATGTTAGAAAATATGTCAAATGCAGTAGAAGGGTTGTTTTCCCTGTAAACGCCATACCAGTTTTCCTGTAGCAAGCGTGCATTGCGAGAATTAAAATTAGTTTTCTGAGTTAAAAAATCAGGCACTATATTCTTTGTGCGTTTAGTCATATCACTTTTTAGTAAAAGGCAAGTCATACTATGGATGCAGTCTCATCCGCTCGCAATTGTGGATACAAATGATAAAACTCGCCATCGAAACATTTACGGATATCGACATTGCGGAAGAAACACAACAAAATCAAGGCACTTGTCATATATAAATTCGTTATTTCTGTTATTTTATTTGATACAGGGCTTAGTAGAGAGCATTCATAAACTGTAAATTTAAAAATAATTGATAATGTACTTCCAAATTTAATTTGTCTGCCAATGTTGTCAGGTGAAAAATTGCTAGTTCACGAGGTTGGACGGCTGGCAGATGTTTATTTACAAAATATTTGCAGATCCGGTAGAAGGCATTGTCAAACAAATTAAAAAAAAGTTTCTTTCATTCAGTGGTGAAGCCTTGATTGAGAAATACGAAATAATAGAAAAAAAAAATTTAAATTAAACGAGGAGGATGAATTGCCACACATTCACTTTCAACTTTTTTTCTGTACGATTTTTCCTCTTTCGTTTTTTTCAGGTTTAGATTTATCGGCGACTGCAAGTGGTGATCATTTAATGCCGAAATGTTAAATTGCCTCCATCATCCGCGTATTCGAAATCATTTAGGTCATCCATTTTGCACGAATCTACAGAAAATAGCGCCGAGATTTCGTTTTGTTCGTTCAAATATGAAAAATATTTGTCTGCATATGAAAAATTGTCAGATGTCGTAAGCACAGCACAGCTGACAATAGCAAATGAGTCGGCAAATGTCCTTAACGTCTGGCAATGGTCTGACAGCGATAAAATTGTGTGTTCAGACGATTGGTAGATAGCTGAAAATTTCTTTAGTCAGATGGCAGTCTGACTTTTCTGCAAAGTATTGTTAGACAAAATTGTAAGTTCACACGGTTGTTAAACATTTGGGACAATTTTTACATTGGTAGACCTGACAATATTGTCCGATCTGTCAATCGTCTGAACATAGCATTAGTTGTACTATTTTGAAACTCTGCATATTGTAAGAAAAGTAAAAGTGGCACTCATTCCGTATGTCAATTATCTCCAGACGATAGCGTTTCGACGATTGCGTTCCTTCACGTAACTTCAACAATCTTCTATCGTCCAGATGATATCGTTTTGACGATTGAACATTTGCTTCACGTAACTCAATAATCGTAGAAACTCTATCACCAAGTCGACATAATTTGAGCGATAACTAATGAGGCAACGGTTTTGCATTGATTTGTTTGTTTTGCAAACAGCTAAAGATTTGTTATTGAATTTCAAGAAGAATAATAATTATCATTATTTAGACATTGTTCAAATGCTTCCAAATATAAATAATAATATAAATAGCTGCTTATCTACATTTTAAACTTACTTTCTATAAAGCTGACGCAAAAGTAAGAAATATTATGCCTTTTTTATTATGCTCACATGATCTATATAGATCATTGATTTCCACGGTTTACAACAATAGTACGAGATCCAACTTTTGTTGTAAACCATGGAAATCAATGATCTATATAGATCATGTGAGCATAATAAAAAGGCCTATTGTGGAAAGGTGTATTGGTGTGTACAAAACTTATATCGTTAACTTCCTATAACATTAAATTACATGTTGTCATAATCCTCACATCGATGTAGAATTCTACTTGAAAAAAGGAAAAGCAGTTACGACCCCCGAAGGCGTACAATAGAACAAAAGGTCGCGGTACAGCAACCCCTTTCACATAATAATAATACGATCCCCGAAAAATTAAGGTTTTTGCAAATGTTTGTGCTGCCCTCTATAACATTTATATCCACTACAACGCTGATAGTTATAGTACAGCAATCGAAGAATACGAAGTGGAAATAATCGGATGAGAAAGTTATTTTCAAAAATAAGCGGTGTAATAAAAACTAGCTTTTCTTCATAGCAATTTGGCTTATAACCCTTGGCTAAGCCCCAGATGCTCGTCCATCAAAGCAATTAAAATTGTCATTTGCTTTGGTGTAGCTGACCTATATTATAATACTATTTGTTTTTA
The DNA here is from genome assembly GCA_951230905.1 of Cheilosia variabilis. Classification (NCBI taxonomy): domain Eukaryota; kingdom Metazoa; phylum Arthropoda; class Insecta; order Diptera; family Syrphidae; genus Cheilosia; species Cheilosia variabilis. The sequence continues at coordinate 102,012,038 of OX579676.1, read as the reverse complement.
TTAATAAACTAAGGAACAAAGATAATTTACTCACATTTTGCAATTTTCTAATTGGCGACACCAAACACAAACACAAAAAAAAAACACACACACAAAACTGTTGCAAATTGAAATTTAAAAAAATAGTTTGATTATCTGAAAGGCGCTCAATGCTATCTCTTCGTGTAAAATATACGATAGACGAGACGATAGTGATAGAGTTGCGGAAAGCAAATTGATGACGAGATCGTTGACTACTATCGCGTAAACAATTATCGTTCTCAGTGTCACGGATTGAACCATGAACCATTAACTAAAATTATTAAATACGTGCTTCGCCGTTTTCTTCTTCCTATAAGGGCCTATAAGGGTTGCAAAAGAGGGTGAAATCTTTTTTATTTTGACGTTAATACAGCCCACTTGTCAAATTTATTCATTTATATTGGTCAATGCAAAAAAAAGCTTTAAATGGTTTTTAGACAAAACTTCCTCGAGTATTTTGAGCTATCATTCATCTTTCTGGGATTCTCAACCATAATAAATTAAAAATCCATCTAATTTGACCAAAAACAAATTGACTGTTTGCTCGATTGCCAGCTTTGGGTAAGATTGTGTAAGGCGAAACGATTAAACGTTTTCGTGCGCACGAATGATTTGCTCTACGTTATCTAAAAAAATTTGTCGTAAAAAAATCGTGCATACGAAAATGTTTGAGCGTTCGCTTTATAGAATGCCGACTCTGCTGTCGGGTGGTGGGTTGGGTACACATCAGAATTATAGATGCACATCGCACACCATACAGTGTTTCTTAGGTTTGATCATTTTTGGTTCTGCAGACTGTGAGATTATTGTTCTGCTTTCTGAATTGAACGGTCACCCGGCTGAGGGTCACCGCTGCCAACGGCTAAGGAATTTATTGGGTCTACTGTGCGTGCATGTGTGAATGTAGTTTAATTTACCGAATATGTTTTTTTAATTTTTTTTTCATAGATAGAGATAAGAATAAGAGGTTTAGAATTTCCTTTTTTTTTGGAAGTAATCCTTCCCCAATACAGGTTTTGGGATTCCTTTCCATAATACGCACCCTTGTTTTCCCATCCATAGGCATGTTCAGCTCCCTAATCTCGTTTTTATCGAATTCCATCCGGCAAACTGTCTGTCATGCAACAAAGAACGTAAGACTTTAAAAACCTTGGCTGGCGTGAGAGTGGTGTTTATAATGAAGGAAGTAGGAAGGACTTCAGACCAATTAGTCTAACCTCCTTTGTACTTTAAGCCCTAGAGTGTGTCCTAGACATCCAAGTGGGAATCATCGCTATCCAAATCACAGCACGCCTACCTTAAGGATAAATCCACGGAAACGGCTCGCCACGAAGTAGTGCGAATACACCGTAGCTTCCTTCTTAGACATAGAATGAGTTTTCAACAACATACGCACTGAAGCTATTCTTGAGCCTCTGTTGAGCTGGGCATTGAGTGGTGTTGGGGCCGGGGCCTAATCGAAATCAGGGTCAAGGTCAAAGGACAAATACACTCATACTTCCTGCAGAAAGCCAACCTCCAATGGAAGGGGTTGGCCAACTTCGTAACATCAAGGCGTATATGGACTTACTACGATCAAAATAGATTCAACAGAACTCACCAAGATATCGTGAGGATTACGGCGGTAATCATAGGGCAATGGCCAATTGGAGAACATGCGGCCAAACTTGACATTCCATACAGTTGCGGGAATACAAATGAGGGAGAAACTGTCTTCCATTTCCTCTGCAAATGTCCGGAACTTGCAAGGGCCAGATTGCGCAAAATGAACCAACCATACTTCGACGACCGTAGCGACATCTCGGGTAAAGGGATACTAGATATTATCCGTGTTCTCATCTCTACAGGCTGGACATAGTTACCGATGCAAAGTTGTGGCCTATATAGACGACGTCAACTTACTCACTTCAATATCCAGCAACTAGTTTTTCTTTAATTTTTCATTTCATTTCATGTATTTTATTTGAACGACATGAGGATCAAAAACTGTGGTCTTAGCGTCAACCCGAAGAAAACAGAGTTAGTTCCACTCACCAGGAGAGTAAAGACACCTTTCATCCCTCCTCATAATCTCAAGGGCACTTCAATTGAGTTTGTTGAAAACGCCAAATATCTGGGGCTGATAGCAATCTTTCATGGAGAGAAAATATTGCCGAACATGCAAGGAAATTTCTAGTGGCTCTATGATCTACTAGAAGGGCTGACGGCTCAAGATGGGACCTCCAACCCAACACAATGCACCTACTTTCCACCGCGATATTCCGACCAATTATTATTCTATACGGCATAGTTGTGTGGTGACCGCCCTTGAATAAGAGATCCAATCTGAAATTACTTTCGAAAACTCAGCGCTTGGCATGTCTGTGGCAAGGGATACGCCATCTTATTATATCTATTATCTTCATTTGGGGTAAGCGTTATATATCAATGATATAGTTGAATACTTGCCAAACGGCATTTGAATTGCAGGACTTATAATAAAATGTCTTTTATACGCCGATGATTTAATCTTATACGCAGACTCTCCCGACAGCCTTCAGCTTATGATAAATAAACTGAATAGCTACTGCAAACTATGGAATTTGACAATAAATATAATAATAATAATAAGTCCAAGGTAATGATTTTCAGAACCGAAGGTAGGCACTGCAGAAATGGAGAATTTATTGAAGTAGTAAAGGCATTGCAGAGGCAAAAGGTTCCGCACGTAGATTTACCCAAAATTTAAGTATAATTTTAAAAAATAAATATGAAATATTTCGCTGACAAGCTGAGCTTCTATAAAATCGCCAACATTTTTCGTGTAAGGGGAGAGCAACTTGAAAAATTTGTATTTGAACTCAAAATAAACTTCTATTTTTCTGCCGGGCAGATCCCAATGGGATTCATAAAGTGTCCTACATGAGGGATCACTGTTAATATTCACAAACGGTTCCAACACCCAGGAGTGAGTGGAGCTGGCGTCTTCTCAAAAGAACTTAATCTGGGCCGCTGATTCTCCCTCCCGAATCATTGCATTGTCTTCCAAGCCAAAATCACAGATATCGTCACATACCCTGACAGCTAGTTCGACATCAGATCCCTTACATCCAGCGAAATACCCTTTTAGATTGCCGTGTATCTCTCAACGAAATAGCTGGACAGTATAACCTCACCCCTTGATAAGTTCCGGGATACTGTGAAATCCCACTCAATAATTCTCAATCTCTCCAGAATCCGTAACGGAGACCTCCGAAGAGAGTTGATTTTCCAGATTACCACCGGGTATATTCTTTCCCCTAGTTTTCCTCATTGTACGGATTAAATTGTAATTTTTTTTAATAAAGTTAAGTAAAACACTGATGCAGCCACCCCTCTGGGCTGAGAAGCTAACTGGTGTGCCGCATAATTTGAATCAGACGCTCCTGTACTTAACCGTAGGGTGGCTTTACTAGGAGACAATATCGCCCATCAACGTCATGAAGACTACTTCTTTGGGCGTATTTAGTTGCCTTCTACGACATGCATGCCCTCCGCTAAGTGCAGTCACCTTGACGTGGTGCGGAGTCTCAGGTGCCCAGAGGAAGACCTGTAGGTAACACAATGCCCTACCCCGGTATGGTGGCGGTGCCGGGGGGGGAACAAAATAGACCAAAAATATATAAACACATAGGATGTAGGAGGTGAGGGTACGATAAGTACCAAGAGTGAGACGGTGGCCGAAACAGTACTCGTAGAGCCATACGACATCACCAAAACTCAAGAGGTGCTAGAAGCCGGCTCAACCGAAGAAGAGATCTCAAAAGAGGAAGAGGAGCAGCTTCTGGCTAAGCCCTCAGATAAGAGAACCGGCAGAGAAAAGGCGAGAAAGAAGAAGGTGCCCCAGGTCTGTGTAGGAAACGGGAATACCTAAAGGCCAAACACATATTTGGCATTCTCGTCGCCAAAGATCAATGCTCCCTTACAGGGAAGAAGCGAGCCTCCTTGGAATGGGCCAAGGAGATAAGTGGTCAGTACTCTGTGGAATGTGGCAAAATAATCGAGAACACTTATCTCCCACATCCGAGCTAAGACAGGTGCAAAGGCCCCCGCTTACGGCAGGATAAGATGGCTTAAGGGTATCGCCTACATTGACTGTAAGGAACAGGCATCCAATGACTTTGCCAAGACCGTTTTAAACGAACTATGGGAGGGTTCCCATAGAGGAAGTCCCTATAAAGACAAAGGGTAGAATAGCCATCCCGGAGACAGGGGTACAACGGGAGGAGATCCTCAGCGTTCAAAGAGCACAAAACCCTCAGATCCCGATGAGGGATTGGGAAATTGTGACCGAGGAGGAGCCGAAGAATGGTGCAAGAGGGTACATTATCATATTTAATGAACCACCTGCAGCATTGAAGAAGAATATGCAAATGACGATATCATTTGAAGCGAATGAGGTAACTCTCAAGCTCTTAAAGGGGACTGTACAGTGTACATAGCACAATGGCGCCTGAGACTGCGGACAAGGCGGCTATACCCAGGAATGTGAGTAGTCCAAATCAACCTGTATCACAGTAAGGAAGCCTCAGGCAGTCTCAGGAGGAGTAGCTCCATCTGGCCCTAATCCAGAAACCATGGATCAATTAAGATTAGGTGATGGGATTTGTATCGAAAAAATACGACACACTTTGTGTCAAAAACAAAGTTAAGGTAAGATCATGTGTTGTGGCGAAAACAGAACTCCACGCACTAGTATTGCTTCATTTTAGCACAGGTGATCTGACGGTGGTGGAGATTAGAGACAAGGGCGAGAGTTGTAGAGTGGCGTCAGTATACATGCCAAACGATGACGACATATCAGTCCCCCTCCGAACCTTTAAACAAGAACAAGGTAAGAAAAACTTAGTCAACGCCCATCATACTATTTGGGGTAGCTCAGACATTAATGCAAGAGGTGAGGCTTTGTTTGATTACCTTCTTTGTTCTTTGTTCCAATCTGCTTATCTGTAATCGGGAAAACGTTCCCACTTTTATTATGGTGAGTAGAAGTCTTGGACGTAACCTTTGCATCCCAGAATAATTCTTTCCAAGTTGCGAATGGGAGTGTCGAGCAAGGCATCGCTATAGGATCACTGCTGGATACTGTATGACTTACAAATGGTCTTTCAGGGTAGGAAACAGTTCAGGAATCCAAAAAGAGCGAACTGAAAAAATTCACGAGAATGTGCAGAGTTACAGGAACATCTGGCCAGCAAAAGAGAATCAGGTATACACATGGGGGTCATTATTGGACACTGTGCGATAGGCGTACATGCGGAACGGTTGGTTATACTACATACTGATTTTTACAGAAGCTGTAGGGACGTTGAACAAATAGAATCTGTTCGCCATCTCAATTGCGAATGCCCAGCCCTAAAGAACAGCAGACGGAGGATTCCCAACATTTATTTCTTCGATGAATTAGCGGATCTGATATATTGTATTGGAGTTTGGGGGCTTACAGTTCGGGGCCGTTTTTTTTTTTGCACTGTAACCTCAATATTAATGGTACTTCCCAACCAAAATTGATATATACTAAGCTTAAGTAGGTGAGGTTAACATAACTGCATACTCAGTAAAAAAAAACGGTCCGTACGATTGTAACAAAAATTGTTTTCTAGGGTAATATGGTCACTTCTAACTTAATGAAAAACTATGTTTTTCTCTGTATTATCGTAAAATGGATTTTTGAAAAAAAGGCATTTTTCAAAAATTTAGTTTTCTTTAGATTACCTGAAAACGGCAATAACGATTTTGAGCAAAATGCAAACTTAGAGTAAAATTCGAATTACCGAAAACGCTAATTTTAAAAACTGCTCATATCTGCACCCCCACACACGTCCATCGGCATATTCGGTTTATAATTGCCAATGCAAACTCAAAAACAAATCTCTGAAAACTTATATAAATATCTATGTAAAGATATCGGTATAACTTATACAATTTAATACTTATAAAATATAGTACTATAGACGCTTTTAACTCTTTAAACCATAACTTATGACAATTGCCTGTTACTGAGTGACAGCTTCAACTTATAAAAACTGACATTTTTTTTTATATTTATGTACTGCCTATCACATGAATAACTTAAAAGTGAATTTTATTTAACACTACATATTCCTTTTCCTTTATTCTTTGCACCGTTTCTTTTGTCTACCATCGGTACTTAGATTTCTACCTACCTACTTAATAAAATAAGAAAGCATCCAATCAAACTTTTGATCAACGAGAAAGTTTCGTTCGACCCAGTCGTGCACTTTATTTGACAAAGGGAAGGGATCTGGAATTTTATGCCGAGCACCGAACTGGTGATTAAAAAAGCTTTCTCAGGAAACTGTCCGGATGTTATAATGTAATCTTTCCAGCATAGGTCCAGCAGGGACCTATCTGAAAGCTGCAGAACTGAGCGAAAGAATACACTGAGTTCTTGAAATATTGGTGTTAGTTTTCTGACGTGCAAAAATGATCACTACCATTTGCCACTTCTCAAAATAAGTCCTGCATAATCAGGGTAAACGATTAAAATGGGAATGATAGCACTGATAACAAATATGAACTTATATGTACGTGCACTATGTATGTATTTTTCTACTTACTTCTCCTTTTTCGGGAGTAAATACTTTAGCACCAATGTTTTGCTGACAATGTTTGGCAAGTGTTTCGATAGCATTTGGCTGTCCTCTTACAATAACTACTCGACGTGGTCGCAATTGCGATAGAATTTTTAGCATAGATTCTCCATCTGATCTTCCTTCAAAATCTATGAATTGAATTTGAGCATTTATTTCCATTAATTTACGGCTACTCAAGCACTTTGTTGGATTTTCCAACATGTTCATATCTGAAATCAAGAAATAAAAAGAGGTTAAACAGTGAAAAATATGTTAATCAGAAAACATTGAAGACAAAAGAATTATAAGCATAGCACAGATATTGGTTATGATTATACTACTAGTTCTATCCACCCGGATTTGATTTGAAAAAAAAAAATATATATATATTTAAAAAACCAAAAAACCAGACTGACCAAAAAAAACTTCGGGGAAAGAATACGATTCTAATAACACTTCACTCTTCAAACTGTTACTGATATATACAGATTGGCTGAGAATATCTTTTACCTTCTTTACTATATAAAATTAAATGCACGTTTCCAGAATCTTTATCCGATCTTGTTTTTTTTTAACGTTTTCGGTTTAGGGAGCATCATGTGGAGTTCTGCACGAGCGATATTAGCACTATGCGTTTCTATTATCAAGTTTCCCTGCATTTTTGTCTCTTTACTATTATTTGTTTTTTTCGATTATTCGCTTAGTAAAACTTCTGTATTTAAAAGGATAACACATGTGTTTTTTCGCTGACCTTTTAAATTCTCAACAGGTTATGGATTTTTCCATACAAACTAGAACATTGGTACATACTCGAAATATTTTTTTGGGAAAATAATGGAAGCGGGCAAATTTGCGTCGATCGAAAAAACTGGGATGTTGCAATTACGCAACATGGAAATTCGAGATGCGAATGTTATTACGTCACGAAGTTCTGTGGAAATTTATCAAGGAAGCTGCACCAAAAGAGAATGATCAAATTGCGGACTGGGAACGGGGCAACACGAAGGCGTTGGCGACGATTGAACTTGGGTGTGAAAAATCGCAGTTTAGCTTGATTCGTTGTTGCACGTATGCTCGGAAAGCATGGGAAAATATACGTTTGCATAATGAAGTGCGAACTGTTTTGTCAAAGGTATCAGTGATCAAGAAAATTTGTACGAAACGTTTTTCTGTAGACGGCGACATGGAAAGGCATTTACTTGAATTTGATGATCAGTTTGCACGATGTGAGGATTTGGACATATCATTCGGAGAAGTGTATAAAGTTGTTTTTGTGCTAATAAGTTTGCCAGATTCCTACGAAGCACTTGTGGTGGCGCTTGAGGTTCGACCTGAAGCTGACTTGACGCTATCGTTTATAAATCAAAAACTGATAGATGAACATGCCCGTCAAAAACAGGTGTGATGTCGGCGAAAAACTATTGCTAGCACGCCGCGGAAAAGGTGTTGAAAAAAGGAGTCAAGCATGCTGGACTTGTGGGGCTTTAGATCGTAGTGATGAAGATGTAATTTTTAATTGCTAAAAACAAGCGTTTTGATGAAGGGTGGAACTTGGACTCTGGTGCAACCAAACATATGACATTTGAGAAGGACGTTTTCGTCAAAATTCTTCTAGCAATGAAAAAGGTTGTCAGGGCCATTAGGTCAACAGACAGTGAAGAAGGCGTTGGTGAGGCAGTCATATACGGTTAGAATAATAAAGCCATTGAAAGAAAAACAGAATAAAAGAGCTTCTATTTGTTCCTGACCTTGATGCAAATTTGCTTTATGTCAGTAAGTTTGTATGGCATGGACTGACAGTGGTATTTGATAATAATTGCGCAGAGATTCAATCCGGAGATGAAGTTATGGCTGTTGCCGATCATATTAATGGACTCTTTCGACTTCGACTTCGTGACAAGGCACTGTTATGTGGACATATTGGTTACAACTCAAATTGCCAACATCAATGGCACCGTCGTCTTGGTCATCGTGATCCACAAGTATTAAGAAGATTCGCAAAGGCAACCGGACTAACAATAAAGAATTTCACGAATAAATCTATTGCAGACAAAATCTGAAGCAGCAGTAGAATTAAAGAATTTGTTCGGGAAATGGATACCAAATATGGTAATAAGCTGCAAACTATCCGGTCGGATCACGGTAACGAGTTCACTGGGAAATCGTGCGCGAATTTTACTCAAAGGAAGGCATTATCGCTCAATAAACTGTACCGTACTCTCCTCAACAAAATGGCGTTGCGGAACGAAATTAATCGATATCTAGTCGATATGACTCGCTGCCTTTTGGGGTGAAGCTAAGAATGTCGCTAACTATTTACAAAATCGTTTGCCTTCAAATGCTCTTCCTGAAAAGACTCCGTATGAGCTCTGGTATGGATGTCGTCCTGACTATAGTAGTCTGCGCGTTTTTTTATGTCGAGCATGGGTGCGAACGCCAAGTGACGAGGTAGTGTGCCCTAATGTGGGTGTACCTCAAGGCTCTGTCCTTGGACCGATTCTCTTCGTTGTTTACATTAACTCCATCTTTAGTATGAAACTCCACGGAGAAATAATTGCTTATGCTGATGACCTAGCATTGTCCTATGCAACGAATTCATTGAATGTTTTAAGATCACTAATAATGGTGAAGGATTTAAATTTGCTCAGCAAGTGGTTTGACTTGCATCAGATGATACCTAGCAAAAAATTCAAAGCCATGTATTTCTCACTAACCTCGAATAATGTAATTATGGATCTGAATTACCACCTTTCTACTTGTACTAGGGCTAATTGCTCAACAAATAATTGTTTTCAACTGCACTTCGTAAAAGAATTCAGATATTTATGAGTTCTATTGGATTCTAATATTAACTGAAAAGCACATATCAAAAGCATTAAACAACTGATTTACGTTTCAATAAGTAAACTTTACCATTTATATTTAATAAATTGCCGTCTAATACATGCAAATTGGTTACACAGCCATACAGATTTTTAAAAGCACTAAAAGAATGGCTTCTTTCCAGATCCGAAGTAGAAACATTACTTAACGTTGTGTCTTGATCACATAGGTACGCTTTTTTTGTTTTTCTCGTTTAATTTTCATTGCTTTCTTGCCTCTCTGATAATTGTTGTTGTCTTCTCATATCATCACAGTTCAAAATATTAGTTATCTTGACCTTCTAATCGCGCTGCTCTATTTGCCTTTCGCTGGTAGTCTCTTCGAAAAAGTAAATTTACTGCACACTTATCACTGGTCCTTTAATGGCCACAAAGTGCTTGCTTTAGTTTCAAAATAATTCATGATTAAATACCTAAATTTTGATTTTCTTTTCTATTTTTTTTTAATATATAAAGGTGTACTCACTCAAATTATTGCTTCCTTTTGTTTTATTAATTTTTATAGTTTTATGGTAGGTATACCTACTTAAATTTGTAAAAGAAGAATTAATCTAATCTATTGTACTACAAATGAATTACTTTGAATAAATCTATCTATCTATCTATCTAAGTGTTAAACGGTCAAAGCTGGATGGTACATCGGAAAGTATGACTTTTATCGGCTATGGTAACGAGCAAAAGGGCTATCGTTTCTGGGATCCTGTCACAAGGAGAGTGGGACTAGTCGAGATGCTGTATTTATTGAATTGGACAATGGATCGTCTCAAGTTATATCGACAATCGAGCCAGGTTCACATCAATGAACCAGGGTGAGGTCGCTTAGAATCAAACAGGGTTTCTTCCTGTTGATCATTGCATTGCATGTATCTGGGCAGGTCTAGTCAACCGAATCTGCTGAAATTCAGGAGGAGGCTGTACAAATGGAATCTTTCCTTCGTGAAACTACGTCACGCACTGAATAAGTGTGTGAAGACAACGAAGTGCCACGTAGATTTAAGGAAGCATTTCAAGATGTTCAATCAGATAAATGGATGAAGAAATTGCATCCATGCGAAACAGCGGAGCTTGGGATCTAGTGGATATGCCTAAAGGAAGAAATTTAGTCGGAAGTAAATGGGTTTTCAAGGTGAAAGCTGCAGCTGACCGCCAATCATCTCGATACAAAGCTCGATTAGTGCAACAGGGGTTCTCTCATAAGAATGATGAAGTGTTTGCGCCAGTTGTACATACAATTACAATTCGACTTATATTGACAATCGCAGCATTGAGAATTAAAATGCGACAACAGGCTTCGAAGATAAATATTCTCCTTATAAAGTTTGTCTATTGAGGAAGAGCATTTATGGACTTAAGCAGGCTGCTTGGATGTATAACACAAAACTTTTAAATGTACTTGGGAAGCTTGGTGTCGTCCAATCGAAAGAAGATGAGTGATATATATGAGATTTTTTTTTGCCAACTTATGTGGATGATATGTTGTTGGTTACGGTCACTTTGGAGCAGGCCTTGCAGATCGAAAGGGAACTCGATAAGTATTTTGCTATTACATCTTTGGGTCCAGTTAGTAGCTTTCTGGGAAAGAAACAACACGAATTAAAGATGTGGTTCTTGGTTTGTCACAGGATATATACATAGGGTGTTGCAAAATTTCAATATGTGTGAAGCAAAACCATCAAAAATTGAATTGGATCCGAGTTACTTAAGTGAAGACGATACTACCCCACAACTTCTATCGAATAATTTATACCAAAGCCTGATTGGGACTTACTTTATCTTTCGGTTCATACTAGACCAGACATCGCAGCAGAAACTTCCATTCTAAGCCAAAAGATTTTTACCAACTCAGCGTGACTGGACGGAGGCAAAACGAGTATTACGATACCTAAAGAGTACTATAAATCTGCAACTTAAGTTGGGATCTAGGTCAAATGACCTTGTTTGTGTAGACGCAGATTGGGTTGGAGATAGGTCAGATTGTGAATAAAACAGCGGGTTTGTTACATTTTTCAAAAGATCAGTCATATATTGGTGCTGTCGAAAACAAGATTCAGTTTTTTTATCATCAACTGACGCTGAGTACATTTCGGTCTCTGAAGCATGCAAGCAACTGCTTCCATTAAAACGACTCCTGGATGATTCAAAATGTTTTGAACTAGGTCATATTGTAAAAGGTGCCATAAAGCTCTTTAATTTTGGGAGAACTAGGAGAAGTTCAAAAACACAAAATATGGGTTCAGCTGTAGAATGGGCTGACAGCTCCTGTAAAACATTTTTACAGTATACACACGTCGGCCTAAGTTGCAAGAATCGGAACCTTAAATGGCTCAATAAAAAACAAAAATATTGTCATAAGGAAAAAAAATTGATAATAAACAAATTAATTGTACATTGCATACTTTACATACCTTCGGCTTTCTCCTTCTCTTCTTTAACACTTTCTTTTGCAATACAGTCGCTCACAACATCCATGTGGTTATCAGTAATTCGATATTCTTCCAAATTGACAATTTCACCATACTCGTCACATTTCATCTTATCCTCGTGGTATGGATACATGACATGATGCTTTTTATTAGATTTAAAAAACCCAATATGTTGCTTACTGCCTGGCCGAAGAACAATGTCATGCCTTCCAGTGATCACACTAATTTCTATTTCATCCTCAGATTCAGAGCTGCATTTATCTTCTTTTTGATTTTCAATAAGACTGTTAACTTTTTCGGTTTGAGTGCGTAAATACTCCTCTAATTCATTGCCTTGTAATTCAACACGCCGTCTGAAATCGATTTCAATTTTACGCCCATTACCTCCATTTTCAAGCAAATCCCGAGCCAATGTATCTGGAGAAGACCTTTATACCAGACATTTTAATATTCGACAATATGCAATATGTAAACAAAGATTACCGTGATGTAAGAATTATGCTGTTGTTTGCATTTGAAGCCCACATTATTAAGAGATCTCTTGAAAACCCACATTCCATATCTGGAGTACTGGCTAAAACAACTTTAGGACTGTGCATTTTTAATAGATCATTCAAATTGTGACAAAATTTCATGTGCTTGAATTGAAAGGGATTATTTCTTGCACCTTCGAATGATTTCATTAACTTATCGCTCATCCATTCAATTTGCGACTTGGCAAACTCAACAACATTATAACCAACATTATTTAATAGAGCCAACGAATAAGCCATTAATCCGGATTCCTTATTTTTCCACAACTGATCGAGCATATGAGCAAGTTCAAGTACTCTACCCGCAGTGTCTACTGCAATAAGCACGTTGCCATTATTTCGAACAGTTTGTAGAATATTAGTCATAAGTTTTTCATCACGAGCTCGACGTCGGGCCTGTTGATAATTGGCATTAAAGGCATCTGTTATAAGAAGAGAAGGCCTTTGGAGTTTTCCCAGTTCACAACTGTTTAGATGTCTTTCTTTTTTATGGTTGTAGTCGACAGCATATACAATATCTTCTTCACCATCTTTAACTATTTTCCATATAGTGCCCCCAACCATATGTCCAGCTTGTAACGGGCAAATTACAATGCCATATCCTTTGCCTGAAAGTATGCCATTTAAATGTGGAATACAAAGCTAAGTAAATTTTAAGGCGATTTAAAGTACAAAATCTCGGAAAATGCGGAAATCAAAATTTGGAACTTATACCCAATTTAGGAGCTACAAATAAACGTATGTATTGGCCACGCTTCATTAACCGATAGATGGGTAGCGGCGTGTCAAATTAGTTACTTTCGCTGTTGCTTTGGCACAAATTGTGAAATTATATTTTTTCCCATGAAAAAATTGCGTATTTCTTTAGCTGAAAGAACCATTGATAGAACTTGTTACTTGTTTTTCTTTTTGTCATGTATGTAGGTAGAAACATGGCATGCCTGGTTTTAATTCAAAATAAATAGATACACTGTATAATTTCCAGTACGAATACAAACTGTTTTAAAATATTGCTTGTATACGGCGAATTTTTTTTCTTTTCAATCGTGGTAGCTACCACCTCTTAAGAACTACACAATTGTGCGCCGTGATACAAAAGTGCCCTTACACTAATATATTAATGCGAAAGAGACTCTGTCAATTGGCTTTTCATGACTAAACCTCTGAAACAACCTTAATGTAATTTGGGAAATAGATAGTGTGGGCCCTGAAGGACATAGGCAAAATTTGGTCTGAATTGCACAAAGAAGAATAAAAAAAAACATTCAAAATCTTACATCTCGAAATCCACCAAACGGATTGATCTCACATTTTCGGCAATGTTTGGTACTGGCCTGGGAGTTTTTTTTTCTGAGATATGCCGAATCCGAGGGGCTGAATTACAAAACTTTCTCAGGACAGTTATACTCTCGGATATAAACCAGACGTTCGCGGGAGGTGGCGCAGTGGAAAAAAAAAACCTGAAGGTGTAATATGCGACTTTTCCCGTGTACGCATATCAGTGAGCCAGTATCAGATTAAGCCTATGGGGTGACGTTCAATTACGATACCTTAAATGACAATGGATCGAATCGTTAAAGCTAAGGTGGATATACAGGCTCATCCCAGTGATTCATTTCTGGATCAAACGTACTAGCGACGAAACAAACTATCTATTTTAGGTCTTGACCGGTCAGGGTACAGGGAATATTTCTTTAAACGCCGACATAAAGCTATATCAAACTTTTACATTATAAAACCGTGCTATGTAAAATTTAATTTTTAGAAGCAATTGGCCCTAAGAGAACACAACAACAAATTTAGGTTTAGGGAAGAATAAGGGAAATATTTTTTTGTTTTATCTAGATATCTATATCTACAGATCATTGATTTTTATGGTTTACAATAAAGTACGAGATCAAACTGTTTTTGTAAACCTGGAAACAGGGAAATTAAAGATATACCTATATACAGATCATGTGGGTAAACCAAATAACACCTGTAGAGTAGTAACATATATGATGTCAATACGCAACATCAAACATCCACTATTTATTTCATAATTAGAGAATTCGTTACAAACTAAAAGAACCACAGCAAATTAGAAATCAAGCAAAAAGTTGCTTGTACAAAATCTCGGAAAATGCGGAAATCAAAATTTGGAACTTATACCCAATTTAGGAGCTACAAATAAACGTATGTATTGGCCACGCTTCATTAACCGATAGATGGGTAGCGGCGTGTCAAATTAGTTACTTTCGCTGTTGCTTTGGCACAAATTGTGAAATTATATTTTTTCCCATGAAAAAATTGCGTATTTCTTTAGCTGAAAGAACCATTGATAGAACTTGTTACTTGTTTTTCTTTTTGTCATGTATGTAGGTAGAAACATGGCATGCCTGGTTTTAATTCAAAATAAATAGATACACTGTATAATTTCCAGTACGAATACAAACTGTTTTAAAATATTGCTTGTATACGGCGAATTTTTTTTCTTTTCAATCGTGGTAGCTACCACCTCTTAAGAACTACACAATTGTGCGCCGTGATACAAAAGTGCCCTTACACTAATATATTAATGCGAAAGAGACTCTGTCAATTGGCTTTTCATGACTAAACCTCTGAAACAACCTTAATGTAATTTGGGAAATAGATAGTGTGGGCCCTGAAGGACATAGGCAAAATTTGGTCTGAATTGCACAAAGAAGAATAAAAAAAAACATTCAAAATCTTACATCTCGAAATCCACCAAACGGATTGATCTCACATTTTCGGCAATGTTTGGTACTGGCCTGGGAGTTTTTTTTTCTGAGATATGCCGAATCCGAGGGGCTGAATTACAAAACTTTCTCAGGACAGTTATACTCTCGGATATAAACCAGACGTTCGCGGGAGGTGGCGCAGTGGAAAAAAAAACCTGAAGGTGTAATATGCGACTTTTCCCGTGTACGCATATCAGTGAGCCAGTATCAGATTAAGCCTATGGGGTGACGTTCAATTACGATACCTTAAATGACAATGGATCGAATCGTTAAAGCTAAGGTGGATAACAGGCTCATCCCAGTGATTCATTTCTGGATCAAACGTACTAGCGACGAAACAAACTATCTATTTTAGGTCTTGACCGGTCAGGGTACAGGGAATATTTCTTTAAACGCCGACATAAAGCTATATCAAACTTTTACATTATAAAACCGTGCTATGTAAAATTTAATTTTTAGAAGCAATTGGCCCTAAGAGAACACAACAACAAATTTAGGTTTAGGGAAGAATAAGGGAAATATTTTTTTGTTTTATCTAGATATCTATATCTACAGATCATTGATTTTTATGGTTTACAATAAAGTACGAGATCAAACTGTTTTTGTAAACCTGGAAACAGGGAAATTAAAGATATACCTATATACAGATCATGTGGGTAAACCAAATAACACCTGTAGAGTAGTAACATATATGATGTCAATACGCAACATCAAACATCCACTATTTATTTCATAATTAGAGAATTCGTTACAAACTAAAAGAACCACAGCAAATTAGAAATCAAGCAAAAAGTTGCTTGATGTAAAGAAGATAATTTGCTAATAAAGCTTGCAAAACGCAAAATTAGCTGAGTGATTAGCAGTGACCACTTACGAACTGTACAGCGACTGCTGTACTAGTTAATCATGAAATTGCCCAATGAGCCTTACTAATAAGCGTGAACCTCAAAACCTAGCAAAACCTAAGGAAGCGGAAATGCAATTTCAGTGGACTGGAAATATTACAATGCCCCTAATTTATAGTTTAATGCACTGCATTATTATCTAATATATAAATAGGCGAAGGGAAATATTTAAGAACCACTTTCACTGCCTTAAACACGAAGTATGTACTTGATTTATTTTTGTTGAGAAGATTGTGCACATATGCAATGATGTGTATTTCGTTTTCCAATAATGTTGTGTATAATGTTTATAAGCCCGGTTACTATAATGGTAGAATTTCTGCCATTGGGCGAATTCGAGTTTATATAACTATTGCAATATTTTGTTGCCAATTATATATCTGCTTGCACAATTATGCCCATTTAGGTAGGGACCTTGGGTCTACCTTCTCACAACCATTCGTTTTGTGAGTTACTCATTTTTGGGACGAATGGAAGGGATCTACAATTTTATGCCGAGTCCAAACGGCCAATTGAGAAGCTGTTTCATGAAAGTCATAATCTCGAATGTTTGTCAAGCCTTCCATGGGAAAAAAGAAAAAGCTGCAACATTTTCTAATACAAAAATGTAATCATTATACAGGGTGTCCGCCGGGAAGGTATACTACTTTGTTTCGCCGCCATTTTGGTAAACATTAGTCTTGACAGTTCATATTTGGCAGTCATGAAGTAGACACGTGGCAAATTTATTATGGAAAAATATTCGAGAAACCAACGTGTTTTAATGGTTAAAACAATTTATCAAAATCAATCATCGATTACTGTGACGATGACAAAGTTACGTGAAATTTTTGGGAGGCACATTTTCATTTGAATGGATATGTGAATAAACAGAATTGTCGGTTCTGGGCAATGGAAAACCCTCAAATTATTCATCAGTCACCTTTGCATCCATTAAAAGTTACAGTCTGGTGTGCAATTTGGTCAGGAGAAATCATTGGACCTTACATCTTTGAAAATGAAAACGGCGTAACGGTAACTGTGAATGGGGAGCGATATCGTGATATGATTGAAAACTTTATGCTTTGGGCTTGATTAACATGGTGTATCAACAAGACGGTGCCACATCGCATACAACCAGGATTACAATGGAATTACTGCGAGACCTCTTTCCACAACAAGTTATTTCAAGAAATGGTGATGTTGATTGGCCTCCACGGTCGCCTGATTTGACTGCTCCGGACTTCTTTTTGTGGGGATATCTGAAAAGCAAGGTTTATGCAAACAAACCAGAAACACTTGAGCAACTCAAACAAAATATTCGTGATGAAATTAATGAAATACCGCGTGAAATGTGTGAGAATGTAATAAAAAATGTGCTCAAAAGGGCTCGCATTTGTGAGACTAACAGAGGCGGACATTTACCTGATATTGTATTCCATACATAATTGCCGACATTAAACAAAACATTTATCAATATAAGATCCATTCTCTTTCATTTAATCAAAAATTATAAACAAACAAAACAGTATACCTTCCCGACGGACACCCTGTATAATTAACAAACTGCGATTTTTATACCAAAGGTAATTTAATGTGATTTTATATCCGTAAAATAGAAATTTTGCTTTTAAAAGTAAGATTTTTTCACAAAAAGGTACCTATCAGTGTAATTATTGAAGAGGGAGTTTGAATACAGTGAATAGGGAAAAATTATTACGTTTCGTGGGAAATATAAGGACAGACAACTTAAAATACTGGCTGCCACCGTATACGACGGATTCTATGGGACTGCTCGTTCCGTCGAATACGTCAATATTGACGGATCTGTCGACGCAACAGATTCTATGGGTTGGGCCCTTCAGACGTTCGCGAGAGGTGGCTGTGGAAAAAAACCACAAGTTGAATTTCTTTTTTTCGGGATTCGAACCTGGGACCCCTCGCTTAGTAGTGCAACACGCTAAGCACGAAGCCAATGCCAGTTTTTATCAAGTTGAACATTCGATTGCTCGATCGAAAATTACTTAACTTGCCAATACATAGCAAGCAAAGCCAATTAATTTACTATTAGTAATTTGGTCTTAAACACCATTACATAGTGATTACGCCTGAATTCTGATTTCCGCATTATTTGTTTCCTGACCATTGATCCGGATCTACGTAGATCTATCTAAATCGCCTAAATTATTTTATCATGTAAACCTTTCAAAGAAACAGTTTGGTTGTATTTAAGTTGTATTATTTTGTCGAAAGCCGCATCTACGTCATCCAACGAGTATAAATCAAAATCACACATGTTATAGTGCGACATGTAGAGATCGTACATAAACATCTGCCCCATCTTATAAACAGGAATTGTTGCGTATATTGGACAATTTAAACCGAGTTTCCCAACTAAGTATGGAAGAGCTCCCAAATGAGCGCTGTCAGAGTGCGATAATAGAACTGCATCTATCATATTAACATGCCTTAGAAAATTATCAAATTTAATACAAATATAAAAACTTTAGAAATGTCATACTTTTTTAATTCGTTAGCGAAATTAGGATCAAATTTTTCATCCCAACCACAATCGAGAAGTATGCGAACTTCATCAATTTGAAGCAAATAGCAAGGCGGAGACTCGTCCATAGCTCCAGACAACGTTAGTAACTTTATTATTGAGGTCATAATTCATAACTTTTGGTATAACCAAATTTTAATGAACTTAAAGTATGCTACAACGAACAGCAAACCCAAAATAAAAACTATAAACTACTATCTGGGATTCCCTTTCCCGATGCAGGAGCTATATAAAAAAAACTGACAAAAATCGGAGAGCAAAGATAATGGAAACAGAGTCAAAGATAATGGAATAAAGACATATATATCTTTCCAGTGGAAAGGCGGCTGCCTACAAGTTGTTTTCCCGAAAAATTCATGAAGTCACGCATACATTCTCATTTCTATACTAATTAAGTGAGTTCGTGAATTCACCCGGAAGATGGCGGAAAATTGGTAAATTCACCACTGATGTTGTATTTTATCTGAAAGTTTTGTGGAATTTTTATTAAGAAATAATTTGGATCACGTTTTATTTCAGAAGAAAGTTTATTCAACGATTTGCATGTATATAAATTGTGTTTGACAGCTGTCTATATTATTGTTAAGTTGGTAAATACTGTGTGAATGAATTCAGTCCGCCAATTTACCGGACAGACTTCAGCAAAAAGACCAATTGTATAGAAAAAGAATTTTTAAACAAGTAAATCAAATGATTTTTAAACATTCCGCCCGCTTCGACGTTTCCTTATTTGGAGCGTTGAAAGTAACTGCTGTTGAAACCGATGAATTTTCTTCAGTGACATCAATGGAGACTGGCAGTACGCAAAGTTTCACTATGGGCCGCTTAAGTGTTGTTGATTGTGTCCTCACGGTGACGACTCTAGCAAGTCCGTCAGCGCCAGGATGTGTTGAAATAACTCGTGCTAAAGGCCACTTGCTTGGAGGGTAGCGTTCGTCCACGACAAGTACTAAAGCTCCTTCTTTAATATTTTTTGATGATTGATGCCACTTGCCAATATCTTGTAATCGTTGAAGATACTCATGAGACCATCTCTGCCAGAATCTTTCTAGCATTTGGCGCAGCAATTGATAACGCGAAAGCCTTGATGTTGGCAACTGGATTAAGGACGGTTTAGGAACTGTGGTTTAAGCGTCTCCAACGATGAAATGGCCTGGGGTGAGGGCTTCGAGGTCACATGGATCATCGGAGAGGGGACAAATGGGGCGGGAGTTTAAAACAGCCACTTGGATCAGAAATGTCGAATTCCTCGTACGTGAGAACAGCATCTCCTATTACTCTCTTGATGTGAAATTTGGCTGATTTTACCGCTGCCTCCCATTTGCCTCCAAAGTGAGGCGATGCGGGTGGGTTGAATGACCATTTCGTACCACCATTTACTAGTAGATCTACTAAGGATTTGATATTATTAGAGGCAGAATTAAACAACTTACGAAGTTCAGCGTCAGCGCCAACAAAGTTGGTACCACAATCACTTTTCAATGTCGAGCAAATACCACGTCGGCCAGTAAAGCGCTTGAAAGCCGCAATAAATCCTTCCGTGGAGTAGTCCGTGGCAAGTTCTAGATGAACTGCAGATGTGGAGAAGCACACGTACACCACTAGGTATCCCTTATACTTCTTACCTCCTCGTCCTCGCCAGGTTTTCAGTGTGAATGGTCCAGCGTAGTCCACGCCTGAGTCCAAAAATGGCCGTGATGGAATAGTTCGATTGATAGGAAGCTGACCCATAAGTTGTTTTGGTGTTGTAGCTCGATAGCGTGCGCAAACAACACAACGATTGAAGAAACTACGAATTGTGTGGCGACCTCCAATTATCCAATAGTTTCGTCTTAGCGTAGCCAACATCAATTGAACTCCACTATGTAGTGTGGACTGGTGAGTATAGTCCAGAATCAGCTTTGTTAGGTTTGACTCACGTGGTAGAATAATTGGATGCTTTGTGTCTGGATCGATTTCGGCGTTGCGGAGCCGCCCGCCAATTCGAAGAATTCCATGAGAGTGGATGAACGGAGTGAGACGATAAATGGAACTGCTGCGATGAATGGACTGTAGACTAGATAAATTATTGATTTCAGAAGAATAACTCTCGAACTGAACGCGTTTGATCCAAAACATCTTAGATTCTTCTAGTTCCTCAGGCTCCAGCCATCGATTGAATTTCTTGATGATAATGTTTCCAATGGATTTATTTTGTCTTTGTTTGAGATTTTTGTAGTACGATATTAAACGCCTGCACCAGGCAGTTATTCGCAGTAGTCGCATCAGCGTTGAATACTTGATTAAAAGTATTGTAGCACCTAACTTTTGTTTTGTAGCAAAGGCTACTGTTGGCTGACGTTCCTCCAGATCTGCATCTGCATCCAAATTATGGCAAAGCGATGGCCAATGATTCGAGTCGAGCTGCAGCCAACTAGGCCCAAACCACCAAAGCGAACTCTCGGATAGCTTTCGTGGGGACAAACCCCTCGATGCATGATCAGCCGGGTTGTCCTCACCTGGTAGATGATGCCAATGTGCCTCAGGAAGTATTTCTTGTATTTGAGAGACACGGTTGCGTACGAAATCTTTCCACCTACTTGGTTGTCCCTGAATCCAAAAAAGGCGGTACTGGAATCAGTTCAGAGATGGATGGCTGACACTTCGATATTCAAAACTTTACGCATATGATTGACTTGGCGTGTGAGAAGCAAAGCTGCTGAGAGTTCCAATCGCGGCGTGGTGACACGAACACTTCTCTGTCGAGTTCTGGACTTGTTCATTCTTCGAATTGGAGCAACTTTTGACTTCGATGCTAGAATTGTAATTTGAACGTTGTCTATATCTCTTGTTACTCCAAGATAAATGACTGCACCCAGAGCGGAATGAGAAGCATCGGCAAAGCCATGAACCTCAACAGATAGGTGTGACGAAGTTAATCCAAGCCATCTGGCTACACTGATTAGATAGAGATCTTGAAGTTCGTTATTGTAAGTCTTCCAACGCAGCACAAGGTTATGAGGAATAGCTTCATCCCAGCTTAAGTTAGCTTCCCAAAGCTCCTGCATGAAGATCTTGGCTCGAACCACAACTGGTGAAAGCCATCCCAATGGATCAAAAATTTTCGCAATGCGAGACAAAACATTTCTCTTCGTGTAGACCTCGAGCTCAATAGTTTGCTCAGAAATGAAAATGAACCGATCATGAACAGGTTGCCAGTTAAGTACGATGTAGGGGGCCATCCTTGATAAGAAGTGAGGATGTACAGGAAGCACGTTCTTGTATTGGCAAATCTTCTAAGAGACTTTCGTGGCTGGCCGCCCATTTTTGAAGTGGAAAGCCTCCTGCCTTAAAAAGATTGATTATTTGGCGGATTTTGTGCATACCCTTTAGGATAGATGAAGCTGCACTGTAGACATCGTCGACATAAGTGTTCTGCTCGATAACTTCTTTGGCGTCTGGATAAAGATGACCTTCTTCTGATGCAAGCTGATGCAGAACTCTGTTTGCCAGGTATGGAGCTGGACTGGTCCCGTACGTTACCGTTGTTAATTGAAATTCCACCAGATTTGAATTTTCAAGCCACAAAATTCTCTGATAGTCCCAATCGTCGGGATGAACCTGAATTTGCCTAAACATTTTTGTGACGTCAGATGAGAAAGCAAATTGATTCTTTGCCGAACTGAAAACTTCTTCTTGAATCCAAAATCGTTTCACTAGATCGTTGAGTTCATGGTCAATATGGCAATGAAAAGACGCTGCTTCCACCGCTGATGCACGTACTGTTGATGGTGCAGATCCGAAAAGGATCCACCCCAAACTGGTGAGTTGAGCAATAGGCGCTTCCATTGGTCCCTTCCGAAGTCCATTTTGGATAATTTGACTGTATACTTCAACTCCTAGTAAAAGATCGATTTGACCGGGCTGATGATATTCAGGGTCCGCAAGTTGTAGGCCCTTAAGATGAGACCAGTTATTGATGGTAACCACTGTTGAAGGTAGATAACTAGTCAGTTTAGGCAAGACAAAGGCGTCGAAAACACTTTCAAAGTCATTTACACATGATTGAACATGCAAGGTTACTTTTCCATTTGCTTTGTGTGAAGATGATGTATCAGCTCCTATACCAGCTATAGCTAATGATGAGTGCTCACGTGACAATTGAAGAATTTGACAAAGCTTCTCTGATATTAAGTTTATTTCAGATCCTTGGTCTAGAAAAGCTCTAACCACATGACGTTCTCCATTGTATGAATAGATTTTGACTAATGCTGTTGCCAAGAGCGTACCATATCCTGGAGATTTGTAGATAAAAGTTGTGTTCACTGATGCAGGAGTGAATGACGGTCCGAGTGCTGTTACTGTTTCTATTGTAGAGTTGTTTTGTTCCAAGCTGGTATTTTGCTGATTTAATGCATTTCCTCCAGGATGAATAGAGGTGTGATGGCGACCGCTGCAGATGTTACACCTTTTCTTCGAATAGCATCCGCTGATTGAATAGTGTCCGAGGCAGTTATAGCATAATCTTTTTTGTTCTACAAACTGACGCTCTTCGGCACCTTTGGATACATAGATTTGGCAAGATGAGATGAAATGATTCCCGTTGCAAAGAGAACACGATTTTGAAGATGGCCGTACAGCAACATGATGAGATCTGGCTTTGGATACATGGTTTTTGACAAATGATAATATCTTTCTGCTTCCTTGCTGTTTTGGATTTACTCGCTCGAACGCCTGCAGTGAACGGATGCGTGTTTGGATAAATTCTTTAAATTCTTTCCACGTGGAAGTTTCGGTTTTGGAACCTAGATGTTTTTCCCATTCCTTTATCAATGCAGAATCTAGTTTACGAGAAACTAAAAATACTAGAATCTCATCCCACTGATTTACTTTTCTACCAAGACCCTCTAAGGAACCTACTGCTTGATTAATAGTGTTGAGCAAAGCATCAAGATCTTCTGATGATTCTTGAGTGACTGATTTAGCAGAGAAGAGTAAATCTAATGCTGAGTCGGCCAGCAACCATATGAGCACCGATTTGCGATGTAAAGGCATCTTTAAAAGGAGCCCAATCAGAAAACTCTCCGCTAAACATTGGAAGATCCATAACTGGTAAGCGAACATGTGTAGTTGAAGAAGATGATGCTTAAACTATGGACAAATCAGACAACGTTTTGCCATCGTTGGAAGTTTTTGGCAAAATTTCTTCTAGCATAATCGTCATCTCCTCCATAGCGTCGAGATAATTCTCTTCACATTCCATGAAAACTTTCCCTTTGAAATATAGATACTCGTCATACTCTGCTTTGTGTTCGCTCTTGGATGCTGCTCGTAGTTCTCCCAAGGAATGGTGATTATTCTGGTAGGTATTCCAATTGTTAGTAAGTGCTTTGATGCGGGATTGTATTAGCTGACTGGTAACGTTTGAAGTGGCTTTTAGTTTTTCGACTGAGGTTCGAAATCAACTGGTAAAGATCGGCTTGGTTCTCCAGTAAATGTTCGACTTGACTCTGTTTCGATTTTGACATGATAGATAATTCAAAAATCGGGCTCGATGGACCAGTAATATTGTATTTTATCTGAAAGTTTTGTGGAATTTTTATTAAGAAATAATTTGGAGGGATAACCTCACCCGATCACGTTTTATTTCAGAAGAAAGTTCATTCAACGATTTGCAGGTAACAGGTGGCTCAAAAATAACCTTCCGATGTTTTTTGGCTGTAATTTAAAAAAAATGAAAAACTTTGATTCTTCTTGTGGATTATTTTTATTTGGTCTTTTAATTTTTTTTACATCAAGTCGAGAATATGATGCCATGTAAATGGCCGCCGCCACAGTTGATTGTCATCTGAGCCCTTTTTATGGCATTTTCCATCACTTTGGCCAAAACTTCCGGCGATAGGTCCTCACATTCTTGACGGATATTGTCTTTAAGAGCTGCAAGAGCCTGAGGCTTGTTGACATAAACCTGCGACTTCAAAAAGCCCCACAAAAAGAAGTCTGGAGCGGTCAAATCAGGCGATCTTGCTGGCCAGTGCAAATCGCCAAAACGGGAGATTAGGCGCCCGGGAAATGCATCCTTCAGCATATCGGTTGTGGCACGTGCAGTGTGTGCCGTTGCAGTGTCCTGTTGGAACCACATGTTTTCCAATCCCAATTCATCAAGTTGCGGCAAAAAGAACTCGTTGATCATTGCTCTGTAGCGCTCACCATTCACAGTAACCGTTTGGCCCGCGACGTCTTCGAAGAAAAAAGGTCCGATGACTCCTCCAGCGAAAACAGCACACCATACATACTCCGGGGTCTGCCTCGTGTTGTGCCAGTCTCTTGGAGGCGAGCGGCTAAACGTCGCAGTGTTTCACCAGTAGGCGTTGGACGGCTAGGAAATCTGCGACGAAATTCACGTTGTGCCAAAGTCACCGACCGATTATTGCTCAAATAAATAGTCACCAATATTCCGCGTTCTGGAGCAGTGTAGCGTAACATTGTTTATTAACGTGTATTTCGCATGTGTTTACTACACAAATGTCAAAACAGAACTGACATTAGGGGCCAATCGCAAAATTTATAGCATTTTCTGATAGGAGGATTACTTTTGCGCCACCTTGTATATAAATTGTGTTTGACAGCTGTCTATATTATTGTTAAGTTGGTAAATACTGTGTGAATAAATTCAGTCCGCCAATTTACCGGACAGACTTCAGCAAAAAGACCAATTGTATAGAAAAAGAATTTTTAAACAAGTAAATCAAATGATTTTCAAACAACTGAAATTCATAAAATTTGCAAATATCCTGGAAAACTGGTTTGTGCATGTTTTTTTTTAATTTTCACGGTTGACGGTTAATTTGCTTGGAGTGGATATATAATAAATATGTTCTAACACTTTGACACTGCCTTATATCAAGCTTGGTTAATATAGTTACAAAAAACAATTCAAATGCCATTTTCATTAACGGAGTAATGAAAAAAGGGTTCTTGTTAAATTGAACATAAGCACAGCCTGCTTGTTAATTAAAATTATTTACAATTTACCATATCGTCGTTTCTTTACTTGTTAAATTGAACACAAGCACAGCCTGCTTGTTAATTAAAATTATTTACAATTTACCATATCGTCGGCCTCATAAGAATACAAAATTATGCTGCTTTATGACATTCGGCCGGCCGTTCTGAATTATGATTGGTGGTCTGTCGTTAGTAGATTTTTTTGTAGCTCACACGTATTCACAGACTGGGTTTGAAATTACAAAAACAACAATGTAAACAAATGGGTTTTGGGGGGATCGACGTACGAAAGATATACATCTCTTTTATTCATTCATCTCTGTACTTTTAGTTCCATGATTTAAGAGAGGAGGAGCTTATTTTGGCAAGACATCACAGCCGTACATCAGGTGTAATGGTGTGGGGAGCTATTACTCACTTTGGCACAATCGAGTTGAAGTTTTTGTCCACACCAATGAACGGAAACAACTACAAATCTTTGCTGGAACGGTCATTTCCAAAAGTGAAAAACATTTTCGGACCCCTACCTTGGATATTCCAACAAGTCAATGCCCCCATTCAGACTTCCAGGGTTGTTAGAAGGTGGATTCAATCAGAAGACGTAGAACTTTTGCCATGGCCGCCCTATTCACCGGACTTAAATATAATCGAAAATGTTTGGGCATGGTTATCTCGTAAAGTGTATGAAGACGGCAGACAATTTGAAGACAAGGACACTTTAATCGAAGCTATTCGTGACGCCTGGTCCCAAATTTCTCTTAATTATTAAAAAAAAAAACTCTATGATTCTATTCCAAACCGTCTTATTGAGGTCATATCGAAAAATGGCGGGCATACTCATTATTAATGAAGAAAAACATAATAAATAAATGTTTTAAAACCATAAAATTTAAACATTTTATTAATTTTTTGCTTTCTTTCGAAGATTTTGCATGTGGCCTCATCCTAGTGGTGCATCCTTTTATACGCTTTCCAGGTAGTTCATTGTTTGACCTTGCATAATTCCAGCACTAGTTTTTTATGACTTATGTCGTTTTCGATTTGGCAAAAAGATAAATTTTTTTTTGATTGCGATTGCTTTTCATGTTTGATTTTCCAAAAAAATCAATCTTCTTTTTGATCTGACTCTCTTTAGAGAAATCTAGATTTTTTCTCAGATTTCACACAAACTTTCACTAACACTTCGAAATGCGTTGTTATTAATGTGTAAAAATCAATTGAAATGGATTTCCAGTGCAAGTGAAAAAAAAAATTTTTGCGACGAACTGAATACACACAAGAACCAATAAAATTCGGATTTTATGTTCGATTTGGCAGCAGAAATCTGAAATCTCAGATCAAAATCTGAAAAGCCAAATCGAAAACGACATTACTGTTGGGAAAATATGTAAAAAAAATTCAGCGGGTATAAAGAGTGAAAATCGATTGCAAATGTATGGCCTCATCCTAGTGATCGCCAGTGTAAGTACATTAATAACAGAAAAACCAGTATTGTAAGAGAGCAAGAAAAAGAGATCTTCTGTTAAAATTATTACGTTCGATTTAAATAAGGTATACTACAAATGTAGGCAATTCAAGAAAGCATGATAATAATTTGATTATAAATATGAATCATACAATTAAACATCTAACCAAGTTAACATAATATAATTAGTCGAATAATATTATAAAGAAATATGACGTATTCTTAGACAGAAATTATGGAACTGAGATAATAGTTCAATAATTCAGCAATATTCTTATAGATTCCACAAAAGACAACTGTAGTACTGGCGGATTATTTCTGTAATATCAACAAAATTTGCTGTTGATTTGACAAAGTGGCAAACAATTTTGATGGTTTTAACAACTTTTTTTGTTAATTTCACTGTTGCAACGCAACAAACCCTTCATTTCGAATGAAAACATCCTCGCACTATCGATCGACATCCCTTCCTCATCATCAACAGTTGCCGTCGGCAAAACGCATATCGTTTCAAAGGCTAATTACCGACTAAATCCAGCGAGCAATGACCCAAACGCAAAAATTGGGCGCTTAGAAGATGAGCACCAAACGATGCCGAACTCAAGCAGTGGAGGCAGAGCTTGGAAAAATATGCAAGCAAAAATGCATTAGTTTTGTTAATTGGCTCCTCCCACTGAGCAACATGGGAAAGCAATAGAGGTGTGCATGTATGTGTTGGCTAAACTTTCTGATCAGCTGAAGAAACCAACAACATGAGGCGCGGAGCGGGAGCAGTTTAGCGGTGACGAATTTGTGTGGACAATACGGAAAATTCATAGCAGTCAGGAAGATCCGCAACCTCAATCATTAACCTTAGGAACATGAGTCAAGTCCAGCTGTTCAAGTTAAAACCGGCAACCACTCGCACGCGCAGCGCAAATGCTGACCTAGCGTCTGGGGCAAGAAACAAATTTCCAGGGAAATTCACATTGGAAAATAGAATGCAAACTATGGGAAACTGATATTGTAATAAATTAATAAAAATGCAAGCTTTGATAATTTAACTTGAACATGTCTTCTTTATCTTTAAGTCAGTCTTAGTTGATACATCGAATAATAAAGGACAGGGCAATCTGCTCTGAAAAATATTTTTTTAGTAATTTCGGCGAAAATTTTATTAACTGGCGCCCGAGCAGGGACCGTGCGGTTTTCGTTAGATAGTCAATACGCGTGTAATTAAAGACACATAGTCTATCGCAAAAACAGTGCTAGTTCGTGAAACAGTGGATACCAAGCCGCGATCTCGGTGTACTACTGCGTGTAGTCGAAACATAGTGGACACCAAGCCGCGAAGTTTTTGCAAGTGTTTATAAGCAACAAAGTGGACACCAAGCCATTATTGCTAGTGCGTGCAATCACAACAAAGTGGACACCAAGCCACAAAAGTTTGCAAGTGCATATAAACAACAAAGTGGACACCAATCCACAAGTGTATAACGTGGACACCAGGCCACGAGACTACCTAACGTTCGTGTAGGGGAAAAGAGGCCCCCGAGTAATACAGACGGATAAAAAGGAGTTCCAGAATAAGGTACAGCCGCCCCCACCAACAGCCGCGGTCCAGAACCTTCAACGTTATGAAATTCGAAGCCGTTATTCTTTTGTAAGAATATTTTTTATTGTTTCTTTATTTTTTATGTTATTATATCATAAATTATTACAACAATTGTAACAAAATAAGACTCAACTAGAATTAGACCCAACTTTTCATTCAATTGTAAATCTCGATTCCTAAATTTAAAATGGCAAACCAAAATAATTTAATTAGACCAGCTCGATTAGAAATTCCGGCAGAACATGCCGCCCCTCACCCTGCTCCACCCCTTCCAAATTTTTCGGGCGAAGCTGAAGAGTTCAACTCGTGGAGGAAAAGTGTTGAGAGAATACTTAAAATCTACGAGCACCTCAAGGGTACTCCAAAATATTATGGCATTTTGTCTGTTATTAGAAATAAGATAACAGGCCATGCTGACATAGCGCTTGAATCTTACAACACCCCTTGGAATTGGGACAAGATATCCAAATGTTTGACTCAGCATTACGCAGACAAGAGGGATCTATACATACAATACCCGAATTTTATCAAGCTGTCTATCACCATTTGTCCCTTATCCTCAACAAACTCGGTTGTATAGACATGAGCCATGAATACTTAGATAACATGACCCAATGCTATAGAGATAAGGCACTCGATACCTTCGTAAGAGGCCTAAAGGGTGATCTTCCAAGATTACTCAGTATAAAAGAACCCGCCGACTTGCCACAGGCTCTGCATCTTTGTTTAAAACTCCAAAATGTTGATTTCAGAACTCAACATGCCAATAACTCCCAGGCTACAGCTCGTAAAACTTTCCAGCAAACTCCCCCACCGGTCCCTCCTAGACGATTCAGTTCTTCACATCCAGTACCGTTGCCAGCCCCAAGGCGAGAATTTTTCCCGCAACTATTACATAATCCTCGTCATCCTCAGCAACCCCAGTTTCACAGGGAACCTCAATACCATTCAAGGTCTTTTCAACAAGCCCAGCCGCAACGACTTCCACCAAACCAGCGTGAATTTCCTCCAAAACCCATGGACGTAGACCATTCAATAGGAACTCAAAGAGTAAAATATGTGAATAGACCAAGAGACCAACCAACTGCACAAAAACGGGAGCACTCACAACAAGTTCATCAACCATATAAAATGCAACGAGTCTACTATACCGGAGAATCCGTCAACGAAGAACAAGAAATAGAACAATATGAAGCCACGATAAATCAAGAAGATCAGAATTATGAACAAACACGGAATACAGTGACGCTCAAACAGACGAACACTATTTCGATCCACCGCAACAAGTTGACGACATATATTTTTTAAGATTAAAACACTCTTCGCTTCCTTATTTCGAGCACGTTGGAAAGAGTGGAAAAGTGTACAAATTCTTAAAGGATACAGGCTCGAACAAAAATTATATTCAACCACGACATATACCCAATCCTCTCCCTAACGAAGGGTATTTTTATGCTAATTCAATAGGGGGAAACATTAGAATAACTCACCATAGTCTCATTCCTCTTTTTGGTACTGAAATAAGCTGCTTAAAATTTTTTATACTTCCTACCCTCATATCATTCGACGGCATAATAGGAAACGATACCCTTAAAAGTCTGAATGCGGTCATTTATATAAAAGATAATTACATGAGAATTCATCAGAACACCTTCATTCAACTCAAACAGCATCAAACTGAAACTGTTAATAGCGTAAATATTCAAACTTCTCATCTGAACGATGAAGATTCGAACTCTCTCACTAAAATTATTGATTTGTTTCCAAAACTCTTCTCCGATCCTAACGGAAAACTTACTTACACAACCAGTCTATTCCAAATCCTACCCATATCCTAGAGGACTTAAAGAAGAAGTCGAAAAACAAATTAACCAACTTCTGAACGATAACATTATCAGACCCTCAAAATCTCCATATAATTCGCCAGTCTGGATAGTCAAAAAAAAAAATGGACGCTTCGGGCGAAAGGAAATATCGAATGGTTATCGATTACCGAAAGCTCAACTCGGTCACCATTGCCGATAAATACCCTATTCCGGAGATTAACTAGGTTCTAGCCAACCTCGGCGACAAAAAATGGTCGTAGATTTGAAGAGCGGATTTCACCAAATCAAGCTCAGAGAATCCGATATTGAGCAAACGGCGTTCTCCATTAATAACGGGAAATTCGAGTTCACTCGTCTTTCCTTTGTTTTGAAATATGCTCCGGCAATTTTTCAAAGAGCTCTCGACGATATCCTCAGAGAGCACATCGGAAAACGATGTTACGTCTACATTGATGACATCGTTATCTTCGGAAAAGACAAGGCCGAACATTTTAAGAACCTTAAAGCCGTTTTTGAGACTCTAGAACGCGCCAATATGAAAATTCAGTTGGATAAATGCGAATTTTTTTAAAAGCGAAATTGAATTTTTAGGATTTATCATTAGCACTGAAGGCATTAAGACTAACCCCCCAAGTAACAATTTTACTTCGGTAAGGTTCAAATTTGTAATTTCTGTAGGCAACAGCTTCGATAGAGCTTCTATAGTCTTTGTTAAACGAAGTTGATCTATTTCGAAGCAATTATTTCGATAATAACTTCAGTAAGTCCTTTACGAAGAATATACACAGGCTTTATAGAGGTATATGAAATTAAGCTTCGATAAGATCTCTATTAGACTTCTGAAAATGTGTCTGGAGATGTGTGGAAAGTGAATTGCTTCGATAAAGCTTGTGGTTCGAAGCGCTTCCTAGAAGCTTCTTTAGAGCTTCTGACCGAAGGCATTATAGAAGCAATGAACTGTCAAAGAGTCAACCGCTTGCGATTGGAAGCTGTACAGAAGCACTTACTCGTACTTCCTCCTAACTTACATATGGAGGCTTTATAGAGGTAAAAATTAATTTCATATGAAATGAATCAAAACTGTCTAAAGAAACCATAATTAATGAATCGGGGAAAAATGACAAAAAATAAAACACTTTAGCACAGTGAAAAATATGTCAATAATGTGATTCTAAATAAACACTTTTCACTCATAAATAAATTAGGTAATACTAAATGTCTTGCATAAAACTTCGGTCGAGTAAACTGCAAGTTTATTGCAAATTTTAACGAAACTTTAAAATGTATCAAGTAGTTCAGATTTAACACTGCTACAGCATTATGACGAATTAGCCTAGGGGGTAGTGTATTGGACTACTACGCAGCAGGACCGATGTTCGATTCTCAGTGCGGCGCATGTAACTAAAATATAAATTATAAAGAGTACGTAAATGGTAAACTCCATGCAAATTGCAAAAAGTCGTTGGATAACATTTAATAATAGGAAAAAAAATAAAAGAATAAGAAAATGAAAAATTTATTTTTCTTGTTCATTTTTGAGCTTCTATAAAGCTTCCATAAAGTTTCGGTAAGGTCTATCCAAACTGTTCAGGAAGTCTTAAACAAGTAAATACTTGCATTAAAGTGCGCCAAATGTGTTTCCATTACACCTTATGCAGTTAATATTGCGGGAGGTGATATAGCTTCGATAGCACCTTACCGAAGTCAAATTGTTACTTGGGCCCAAAAAGGTCCAAGTCATTACAGAACTACCACCTCCGAAAACACTTAAAGACTTACGATCATTTCTACGTATGTCAGGTTATTATTGCCAATTTATTCGAGATTATGCGAAAATAGCGAAACCCCTGACATCCCTTTTAAGAGGGGAAGACGGACGAGTGTCCAGACATCTCTCTAAAAAAAAACAATAGATCTTGATGAAAATTGTATTAACTCTTTCAACCAAATAAAGGAATCTCTAATTTCAAAGGAAGTAACTCTCACTCATCCGAACTTTGACAAAGACTTCGAACTCACGACAGACGCATCCGATTATGCAATCGGTGCTGTGCTATCTCAGGAAAGTAGACCCATAACATTCCTTTCGAGAACACTGACGAAGACAGAAGAAAGCTACGCCACTAACGAGAAAGAGATGCTCGCCATTATTTGGGCTCTAAACTCGCTTAGGAATTTCCTTTACGGATCAAAGAAGGTAAAAATATATACGGACCACCAGCCATTAACATACGCGCTGAGCAATCGTAACACGAACCACAAGATGAAGCGATAGAAGGCAATCCTGGAAGAGTATAATTACGAACTCAAATATAAACCAGGAAAGGAAAACGTAGTTGCCGATGCTTTATCCAGACTCCCACAAAGGACAGAAATAAATTCAATGACCATGACGCAACATAGTGATGAGAGTTCTTCACATAACCTTATACCAGCAGTCGAAGTACCTATTAATGTTTTTCGAAATCAGTTGATTTTAAAAATCGGGGACGCAACCAGCCATCAATTCTTAATTCCATTTCGCACGTATCACAGGCACGTTTTTATTCAACCTAGTTATAGCAACTCTGATATCATTTCAATTTTAAAAAAATACTTGAATCCTAGCGTAATAAATGGCTTGCAAACTAATGAGGAAATTATTGGCCGCATACAAAACATTTATACTGAACATTTTTCCATATACCAAGTTAGGTACACTCAAAGAATAGTTGAAGATCTGGCCAATGAAACAGAACAGGAAGAAAAAATCTTAAGTATCCATCGTAGGGCACACCGCAATCCAGAAGAAAACCGTGTACAACTACTTGAACACTTTTACTTTCCAAAAATGGCAGCAAAGATCAAAAGACTAGTAAACAACTGTAGAACCTGCAAGGAAAACAAAAATACAACTGTCATAACTGAATCCGGCAAAACGATCCACAAAAGCAATATCAGAAACTGATCAACAAATTTCACATCTCTCTTTTCAGACATGCATTGTGCATCGCAAAAGTGGAAATCCAAATTTTGGATTTCTCTAATTCCCAATTTGTTTCAATACACACGTGACAAGTCAAAATACAGAACGGAAATTTAAAATTAATTCACGAAATTGACCTCGACCAGTACGACAAATTTCTGACCAGCATCGCCCTAACGTTTGAACTCAACTCAACTGTTAACGATCCTTTGTTTCCCTTCCTGTCCCACGAGTATCAACAAATTCAAAATTTAATCCACAACTTAAAGCCACACAAGGTAAAAAAGAAAATGAATAATATCCTTGTCAATACAAATACACAAGTTGTAATCAATAAATTATACAACGAGAGAATTAATAATATCACAAAGATTACAAATGAAATTGAAAAAATTTTAAAAGACAGTAAAAGTTACAACACAATAATTATATCCGAAATACAATATAAATTTAAAATTATAAAAGAGGAATTAGAAAATATTAACTTAGCCATTCATTGGGCAAAACTAGGAATTGTAAATTCGCTTATTTTGTCTAAAGAAGAGATAAGCCTAGTCGTAAATACACTAAATAAAGAACACATTCCTTTTACCAGTATTTAAGAATCTTTGAATTTTTCCGAAATTAAAATTATAACAAATTCCATTTCAATTTTATATATAGTAAAAATTCCTATAACGAATTCTTATGTTTATGAAAAAATTCGTATTATACCTGTTAAAAGAAACGGTGTTACGATAGAAACACATTATAATGAAATCATAACAAATAAAGAAGAAGTGTTTGGATTAATTGATAAATGTAAGCCAACTAATTTTATTTCAATTTGTAAAAGAAAAGATCTAGTTAATCTTGTAAACTCCACATGCATTCCAAATCTATTAAAAAGTAAATTAGCATCATGCAACATTGTCAGCGGTCAACACATCCCAACAATTGACGAGATAACACATGGTATTATTCTTCTCTATAGCTTCAATGGAACCCTCCAAGCTGAATCAACTTCCCGGAATCTTAGTGGTACCTTTCTTATCAAATACGACAACACCAATCTCACCATCAATGACCGAATATTTACTTCAGAGAAAGTATCAACTCACACCATCCTCCCAGCGATTCTACAACAATCCCCAATAGAAAAGGAATACCATAAAATATTATCACTCGAGATGATGCACGAACTCCACATCAAGAATATCAAAAGTATCGAGTTGCTCAAAAGCGAAAATGAAACCTACGCATTCATCAGCTGCGGAGCAATAAGTCTCGTCGGGATTATCCTAGTAATTATCACTATCTAGAGAATCATAACAAAGCATTCAAATAATGAAACCAGATTCACGATCCAGCAAGAAATTAAGAACATCAAAGCCCCACCACACATTGAAAGTTTACCAAAAGGAAGAATCCAACAAACAAGGTTCTACGACCTTCCTTACTTTTAGGCGATTGAGGACCATCGCATTTAAAGGGGGAAGAGTTAACACCGGCAACCACTCGCACGCGCAGCGCAAATGCTGACCTAGCGTCTGGGGCAAGAAACAAATTTCCAGGGAAATTCACATTGGAAAATAGAATACAAGCTATGGGAAATTGATATTGTAATAAATTAATAAAAATGCAAGCTTTGATAATTTAACTTGAACATGTCTTCTTTATCTTTAAGTCAGTCTTAGTTGATACATCGAATAATAAAGGACAGGGCAATCTGCTCTGAAAAATATTTTTTTAGTAATTTCGGCGTAAATTTTATTAACTTACACAAGGTTTCTTCCGGACGAACATGAAACATAGTTGGCATTCCCAAAAGTAGCATCCGAATAAACACAGTGAAATCATAACTGAGTTGTTGTTGTTTTCTTTTGGTAGCTTTTTCTTTGTTCGCTAGTTGTGCTAGCTCCGACGGCATTTCAGCAAATTTAATTTAAAAGTGTGAAGACAGTTTGCTTTTATTTGTTTGTCCTATTGTCCTTGCGACAACATTTACAAAAAGGTAAATTTCAAATTGATAAATTTCTTC
Organism: Cheilosia variabilis; assembly: GCA_951230905.1. Lineage (NCBI taxonomy): Eukaryota > Metazoa > Arthropoda > Insecta > Diptera > Syrphidae > Cheilosia > Cheilosia variabilis. Next base: position 101,976,520 of record OX579676.1, on the reverse strand, counting down.
GCAAAATCAACAGCATTTTGGTAAATTTAACAAAAAATGTTCATATGCCATATGAAAATAATATGTCATATGAAAATAAACAATTTTTGTTACCATAACAATTTTTTTGTTATCACAACGAAAGTCTTAAACAAGATAAAACTTATTACAATGCTGGCAATTTAATAGAAACATTTTGTTGGACCAACACAAAAGTCTATCCTATTACCCAAAACTGCAAAAAATTAAATAAAACTAACCATGTTCTACCTGTATTCAAAATTATTCTTTCGTTTCTTCCAAAAGTAAAAAAAAAAAGGAATGAATTTCTAAATAAACTAACTGTATTCACAATTCTTACGAAAACCTTATCCCTAAACTTGGGTTTTTATAGATTTTGTAAAAATGTAAATTTATGGAGTAGTCCTATAAAGTTAAGCTGACAATTTTTTGATTTTAAGATTTATGGTCCCTTATAAAAATGCACTAATATACAAAACATATAATATGCGGTTGGCCGGTGACACTTATTCGGCGAATTGTCCGGATTCTTGGAATCTTTATTTGAATTCAGTAAATGGACCTTAGTGGCTTGGATAGCGTCAATAATCTTTTATAGCAGCAATATAAGTTAGCAAACTAATCGGGTGTAGAAGATATAAGACATGTTATAGCTTTCTGTTATTTCGAAATTTCCAATAGATTATATTATGAATTAGTATTCCATGGTATTTTGGAACGAGTATTTAGTTTAAGAATTCCGCTTATGGTCTAAGTGTGTCTTTCTAGAAAGCCACTTTGTTGGGTTCAAAAACGCGCAAAAAAAAAATGAAGTGTGGTCGTTTCCTTTCTACCTTCCGACCCATTCCTTGTTCTTACCATCTCGTCCTTTAGCTATTCGCTTGAGGAAGTGGCATAGCCGATCTTGTTGGGTATACTTAAATATCCAACGATCTTGCTCGCCATGACCCTCGGGAGGATAGCAAAAGCAGGTACCCCAACAGCCCAATTGGACGGACAGGGACGAGCGGTCCTAAGAGAGAGAGAGTTTTCTCAAAACACAATACAGAAAGCATTACGGGTGGACAAAACAATCAAACATAAGATACCAAAATGGCCAACGAGAAACTCAAATACCTTAAACACACAAGTACATCTGTGTCTTCGAAAACATAACATTGAAGACAAATCACGAACGAGTCACATACAAACACAACATTGTCATCCTCAAATATACGAAGCACAACAGAGCCACATCATACAAGATATAACCACAAACGCAAGACAATATAAAATACCTACAACAGAAAATACGAGATGTCTACACCAACGTCTACGAAAACGTTTCAGCATCCAGTGGCTAAGGGTCCCAACGTAACGAATCCACATGTAAAGAATGGCACACTATCGGCTCATCCCCAACCCCCCAAATCTGCGCGGAGGCCCACGTGATTATCATAGGAAAACAAAAACAAAGTACGGAATAGATAGGTGATCAGCAACCTTTGTACCCAAAACTCTGCTTTCCATACATAGGAACAGGGCCTCATGATCCCCAAGCATTTTAGGTTCCAATAGCTGGCCTGCTAAAGAAAAATCCTTTCGCTTTTGGTATAGGTTAACGATTTCTATCACGAATTTTACTCGAGCTGTTAATTGGCTAAGGTCTTTAACATTTTGGAAAAGGTAAAGCAGAACATTTTATGTACTGAATGTAGTGTGTGAAAAGTGTGTGTGAGTGCGTTCAGGGAGACCGCACGAGCCTCCGCCAAAAAGAAACGGAGTGTTGCAGTCGCGGACAATAAGATAGTCCCATTTTTCTGAATGTAAGAATACGTATGTGTGAGGTAAAAACGAAAAAGAAATTAAGCAAGAAGATCACTTTTTGGTTAACTGCGAGATTGGCAAGAGACAGCTCGACTTCAAACCGTGAAGAAATCCTTAGAGAGTTTTTGAGAATACGTTGAATAACGTATTAGTCTATTAGTAATTGGTTTTGTAAGTGCTATTAGTTGAATAGCAAAATTAAGTTAGAAAAGTGTAATAAAAAAGGGAAAAAGGGGAGAAAAGGGAGGAGAAGAGCAGACGAGGAAGGAGGAAATACACAAGCGGCAGGACCGACAGATAAGGAAGAAAGACAAGTACAGTGTTTTTATGTGCACTTGTTAGATGTCCTATATAGAACTGCGTTAGTTAAGATAGTATTAATCGTATCACCTTGGCTTTCGTTGCGTCGAAATCCCTGAAAAGCATAACACGCGATCCGTTCACCAACCGTAAGAAAATTAGCGAAGTGGGTCATTTTACCGGCGTCTACCATTTGCTTCATCACCCTATCAATTCGCCAAATAAAACGCTATTTCTCCTCACGGAATTTTATAACGAACTGAAAACTCACTGTTCTTATTTATTTTCTCAATTCTTTAAGTTCGTTTCGTAATTCCATCATCGGGAAGTTGTTCTGCGAGGTTTCATAATTCCTTCCAAAAATATTGTGTAGCGCTCACTGTAATCGAATCAACGATTAAATTCATCATCTCAAAAATAAAAGGTTAAGTACCTACTCATTACGTTTTAGTTTCCATAATTTTAATTAATTTGTTAAAGTCCTCAACCCACCCCAGCTGAGCGACCGAGGCGGTAGCATCGTCTTTCAATTAAAAAAATATCATAATTATCTACTCGTTAATGAAATATTAAATCGACTCAAAAAAAAAACTCTGTTTTGTCCTACAGGTCATATAATATGTTTAACTAACAAAATTCGATTGACCGATTGGGAAAAAAAATAGTTCTTTTATTGGTTACTCTTGTCACAGGGTTTCTTACTAACTAACTATAATGACACATTTTGGTACAAACCTCTCCCCCGTTAAAATTAAAATTCTCCTGAATTTGATTACGTATTGGATTTTTGCCATTAATGTTTTAAATTGAAACTTTAAATTTTTTGTGTCTTTCACATTTTATGATTATTACTACGATTATGATTATTACAATGATTATTAATTATTATGGTTGAGCTAGCAATATAATTAGTATCCTTATGATATTTTAATATTTTGATTGATACTTTCTAGATTTGCGATTTTTTTTTACTACTATATCATTCCAGCTTAATTGTTTCGTAAATTATGAATTATTTCATCTATGTAAAAAATCGTTTAATAAATTAGATATTGTTATTACAAAAGGTTTGGTTCATTATTTCATTCATCATATAGTACAATTATTGATTGTTACAAGAATATTTCCATTTAACTTTATTTTTCTTTCGTCGCCATGGTTTATCAATTTTTGATCGTTCATGTTTTTGCATATTACAGTAGTATCATTAATTTTTTTTTTATTTCTATTACATTGTTTTGTTCTAGCTTACAGTTATTATTCGTGATACAATTGTTTATGGGTTTTAGTTCCTTTTCATATTCTCTGCTGCTATTTCTAAATGATCTCGTGTGGGCATTGGTGTAATGAGTTTGACGTCGACTAATGTGTACTTGTGTGGAACTTTTATAGCTAGTACTAGTCTGTTTTTGTCGTATTTTAGTAGTCCTATCTTAACATTCTTTAATTTGTATAAGTCGATTTTTGTTTCTAATATTTCTGTCGCTGTTAACTTTAGTAGCTGGTCTAGTTTCAGTTGTTGTAGAATGATTAGTTTTTCGTTTCGTGTTATTTCTTCGTATGTCGCACCTAATTATTTCCTGTCTGATTTATAATGGTCTTGAGGTTGATTATTGAGTCGTTGAAATGGGAATTTATTTCAATTTACTTTTTTATATTGTTAATGGCATTGTAATCATTTTCTTCGATAATTTTTATGTGTTCTGTTATTTCCTGACGGTCGTTGTCGTCCATCGTGAGATATAGCCATTTTTGTGCTGTGCCAATGAAATTGACAAGTAAGCGTTTCGGTCTCAGGTTTCTGTCTGGTTCAATCGCTGCTAATTTCGCATAAATATTTGGTAACTCTTTCTTTATTATCGGGTCATTGCCTATCTGTAATTTTTGTATGTTTGTATTTATGGAATTTGCTGTATCTCTAATTTCGTCTGTGTAAATTATGTGTAGTATTGTTTTAAAGTCTCTAATAATTTCTGTTTGTCCCATGTTGATCAATGTGTATCCATTGCTAGTTGTTATTGGCGTGATCGTCAATGTCGCTGCGGTTTATTGAAATAGTACTCCCATTAGAAGAATGTATAGTATCGTTGTCATCTGCAAATTTGCGAGGTCTTCTAATGTTTATAGGATGTTCTCTATCTATTTTTTTAAATCAGTACCTAGGTTCGTTTTTGTAATAGTTACGCTTATAATTTCTCGCAGGAACTACCTTCCTAGCCTCCTCATATTCTTCTCTATTTTTATTAAGCATCCTAACCAGGTATTCTTTTCGTGATCTTATGCGTCTTATTCGGGTGTCTGCGTACATTGCCTCTTCTGGCGTCATTTTCATTGTGAATGGTGTCTGTTATTCCTCTTCTGGCGTCATTTTCAGTGTAAATGGTTTCTGTTATTATAGTTGCTCACAGCACTATGCACTTTTTGAACTAGCGTTAAATTGGAATTCCTCAATGTAACTAATTTTTCCTGAAGAGTTGAGTGGAACCTCTCTACATCGCTATTGCCTGTATGTATGTTGGGTTTTGTTGAATGTAATTCTACCTGTTGTTCATTTAAGTATTCTTTAAAATTCTCAGCCTTAAATTCGTTGTCAGCTATGAGTTTGGTTGGTTTACCAAATTTAGCTTCGTTATCGTTCCTCTAGTATTTCAATTTTCTTGGTCCAGTTTCTATTGGGTAGGTGATACGCATAAGCTTTCTTGGTTAATTTGTCTATCATAAGCTGTTTTTTATTATCAGCTATGATCCATATAGATCATCGATTTACATGCACTTACAACAACAGCACATGATCCTGCTTCTCATCGAGATCACGAATCATGATCTGAAAATGTATTCCACTATTTCCGGCTGCGTTGTTTCTTTTATTCTTGAATGTTGGTGTGCCTGTAAACCAATGCCACACAATCGCATTGCCAGACTAGAAAATGGAACAAAAAAAGATTTTTTTCGCGTTCGAATAAAGTCCCTGTCCGTATTCCGAGTTATTTTGTTTTTTCTCTTTCTATAAAGGTATGTCTAGACCAGCCAATCATTTGATAAACAATTAAATACCTTCATGTTCCATATTTATTTCTAAAACACTTATTAAACAAAACAATTCTTATAAAATGCTTAGAAATGTTTTGCTGATTTGGATCTGGACACCAGAAAAACGTTTATGAAATGTTTCACAGTTACCCAATCGTGATAGGAAATAAATGAAAAGTGAGCGCTGTTTTTCGATTATTATTTGTTTTTAAATAAAATAAAAATGTCCAGAAAAGCTTTGATTACCTAATGAGAAAGTGATTCACTTAATACGATTATTTGAATTAAATAGCGTGTCGCGTGATTGCCAAGACCAAAAATACAAAAATAAAAACTTTACTCGCTGCTAATAATCCCACCACATTATTTTCTTCTCGTCCAAAACAGGATAAAGGTGAAACATTTAACAAACATTTACCCCCGTATTAATAAACAAATAAGTATACAAACATTTTACGTAACTGCTGAATAACGAGTTGATAACTTTTACGCAGTGTTTATTAATACGGGGGTTAGTAAATAAAATTCAGAAATCTTTTATAAATGTTTATAAAATCTGTCCGATTTGCTTCAGAAACATTTCATAAACATTTCTGAAATATTTCGGTGGCCTGGACACACCTTAATATGCAAAGATAAACTCAAGCGGTAGCAGCAAATATTGTTCATGTGTTACATATTTGAACATAAAATACTAAATTTGTTTCACAAAAATATATTTGAAAAGAAAAATTATGCAAATTTGATTCAAATATGGTAACACCCCCGACTTTGCAAGTGAAATGACATGTGCCTTGTGTGACGTCACATTGAGAATAATATTTGCAATATGGCTGGTGGCAATATGAAGTTTGAAATACCCTGTATTATCTGTTTTGTTTTTGAAAGCAACTGTTACCACAACTCCAAAATTTAACTTTTCAATGATCCGTTTTGTTTTATTTTTGTGATCTGATTCGGATCAGATCACGCTGATAATAAAAAACAGCTATAGTTAAGAATGGTTGTTTCATAAAATAATATATATCCATATGAAGAATTTGGTTTGGCCTAGAGGGTGTTTCGCTAATAACATACTTTAGTTTAATCGGCCTACGTTTCTACAATTGTTTATAATTTTTGTAATTTCTTTTGCTATGTTGGGGTAGTATATTTCATACTGAGGCTGTGATACGTTTCTACAATCCCACTATGAAGGCTTTCTTGGGTGTGGTATAACGCTATTTGTTTCTGAGCTTCTGCTAAGGTTCTTATTTTCTTTGCTGGTCTATGGTGGTCTTAATGAACTTTATTTGTTTATCGTGACTAAACAATTCTATGAGTAATTGCTGTATTTTATTGAATTCGTGGTATGATAATTCTGTGTATATTCCTGTGATACCTGGTTTTATAAATCTACGCAGTCCGTCTGTCCAATATTCCTTGTTCCTAGTCATATCGATACAGATTATTCTCCTGCCATGAAGTACCTCGATTTCTTTATTGGCTTCGTTAGATAATATGAATGGAGTTTTATATTTATTGACTATTGTTTCGATGATGGGAATATGGTCAAGCTGTTGCTCGTCTTCGGAATGAATTGCTTCATTATTCGCCGTATCTATACTTTCGCTTTCGGTTAATTCATTTACTGACTGACTGTCTGTAGCTTCGTTATCGTTGGAGCTATCAGAAATCCTACTCAGGAAGTCCGCCACTTTGAGTTCCTTGCCCTTCAGATATTCTATGTCAAATTGGTATTCTTGGAGTTTTAATAGCCAACGCTGGTTTCTTTGACTGAACTCTATACCCGTATATATTTTTTTTTTAGATATTTAATAGGCAAGTGGTCCGTTACAATTTTTAATCGATCACCCCATAGGTAAGGCCTATAATAGTTAACTGCCCAGACGATTGCTAAAAATTCTCTATCTGTCACCGAGTAGTTTTTTTCATGATCATTAAGTGATCGTGAAGCATAACATACCGGTTATCCCTCTTGCATCAGTTATGCTCGGATGGCAAAGTTACCTGCGTCGGTGAATAACGTAAAGTTTTTTTTAAAGTCCGGAAACTTAAGTATTGGATGTCTATTGATATTTGATTTGAGGTTTTCGAACGCTTGTATGTACTAGGGGTCGTTGGTATTGATTTTTTTGCCTTTTTTCAGATACTAAATCGTAGGAGCGGCTATTTTCGCGTAGTCTTTGACAAATTTTCTGTAAAACCCTGTGGCTCCTAAGAACCCTTTAAGCTGTCTCTCTGTACTTGGGAGGGGGTAATCCTTGATACACTGGATTTTATTGGGATTCGGTTTCATCCCTTCGGTTGTCAATACATGTCCTAAGAATTCGGTGCTTCTTTTCATGAAGGAACACTTGTCGAATTGTATCTTAAGATTATGTTCGGCTGGTTTCTTAAATATTAGTTTTAGGGATTGCAGGTGTTCTTGCAAGCTGGTGGTAAAGATTAAGATATCATCTAAATAGACGACACAGAATACATTAATCCAGTCTCTCAATATTTCGTTCATCAACCGTTGGAACGTTGCCGGGACGTTCTTTAACCCGATCGGTATTCTTAAATACTCGTATAACCCATTCGGTGTTACGAATGCTGTTTTCGAGATGTCATTTGGGTGGACTTTTATTTGGTGATATCCCTTGGCTAAGTCTAACGATGTGAAGTATTGGGCTCGTCCCAATTTATCTAATATACAACTAATATTTGGCAAGGGGTACTTGTCATCGATGGTTATATCATTTAGCTTCCTATAATCTACACACAACCGAAATTTCTGTTTCCCGGAATTATCAATTTTTGTTGCTACAATTACGATTGGCGAGGCATACCTACTGCTAGACTTCCGGATTATGCCTTGTTAATCCATTTCCTGCACCTGTCGTTTGACTTCCTCTTCGTGCTTTGGGGGTAGCCTAATTTCGTGCATTATGGATTCGGTTTTAGTTAGTTGGTCCCCATCTTTATAAATTAAATTCTTGAATTGGCCTAATAAATTTTGTATTTCCTTCTTCTCTTAGACATTCAAGTGGCTCAAATCTATTTCTCCCTCATTTGCGTTGAGTTCGAAACAGTCAAAAGTTTCTTCAGTATCGGAAGGATTCAGTGGTATTTTAGAGTTGTTATTTAATACAAGACATTTGTTGTTAAAATCCATAGTCTTAATAGTTTTGCTAAGGAGGTCCATACCGATTTAAATATCGTATGGTTTATCTCCCAGATCTCATTTGTACCATCTAGTTACCGTGTTCTGATCATAATTGAATTCTTCCGGGACGTCAATAACGATTCTATTAACTACTTCCGCCGTAACGTTATTTATTCTTTGTGCGTTCATATAACCTAAACCTGCTACAATCTACCTTACTGGAATAAATAATGCTCATAGTGGAGCCGGTATCAACCAATCCCTTATATTTATTTTTGTTAATTGTTAAATTTACGAATATCTTGTCTCCGAGGCCTACATGAGAAAAACCTGTGGTTCGATATTGTGAACCTCCGCGTTCCTGACGTCTTCTTGGTCATTGTGGACTCCCTGCCCTATCTCCATTGGTTCTTGTTGTTGGTTAGCGTTTCTGAACTGTCCTGATGGATTGAGTGATGGTTGCCTATACTGAACGGAGTTCCTATTCTGACCACGTCGGAAATTATTTGGTTGGGGAGGGTTTTGCCTATACTGTCCTGAGTTCCCATTCTGATAATTATTATGATAGTTCTGGTGGTTGTTATTTGGATGGTTATTGTAGGGAGGATAATAGTTATTAAAATTCCTTGTGGGGACGTTATTCTCTGGTTTGTGTGGTTTTGTGTTTTGTACTGGTCGTTTGTCTTGGATCTGAATCATGGAGTCTTTATCTAATTTGTGTTGGTCATACCCAATGTAATAATACAGAATTTCTTTAATTTTATGCAAGTCAAATGTGTCTTTAATTTCCCTGGATAAATTACCTACTACCATTTGTTTGATTCAATTTACTAATAATATATAGAAAGTGTTTTTTGTTTCTTGCGGGTTAGTTTCATAGGTCGCGAATGTGTTTATTTCTCTTATGATATTTTCTATTTTAATTTTTAAATCGTAGGTATATCGAACTTACTTTCACGTTGGTAATTTTCCTCGAGATTTCTTTATAACTGCATGCTGGTCTGAAGTGCTGCTTCAACAAGTTCATCGCTTCCTCTCAGGTTCCAGGTGTGCTGTTCAGTAATAGTTCCTTCGCCTTGCCGGTGATCTTCGATTGATAAATAGCTTGCCATACGTCATTCCCGATCGCCTCATCTATTGCACTTAGGTGAATTTCCACAACGTTTAGAAATTGTGTAAATTGATTACTATCGCCATCGAACTCCTTTATATAGCTGACTTCTTTCATCAGTGTTGTTTCTCCGCTTGGTCAAACTGCATTTTGATTTTGATTGAGATTCACTAGTGCCTCAAGGGCTGCGGCTACTCGTGCTGCAACTGCGCCTTCCATTTCTTCTTTTTGGTGGATTTATTTCCAAATTTATCAGTTTTCTCCTTTAGCGGAATTTTTGAAGTATGTGTATGTTTAAAATTCAATGATTTTTAGTTCACCTTTGGTTTTATTTACTACAGTACCGTGTGCTTTACCACTTGTGCGAGTCACTATGAATTATTATTATATATTTTTTTTCACACGCGTATTTCTTGGTTCGTTCTCTTTGGATTCTCGAATATGGTAGAATTTTCTGACTGCGCCACTAACAATATTCGATTGACCGATTGGAAAAAAAAATGTTCTTTTATTGGTTACTCCTGTCACAGGTTTTCTTACTATTTAACTATAATTACACATTTTTGTTCCTTATGTCTACTTTATTTGAAAGCTCAGCATATTCTTGTAAATGCATTATATTGCATTATTGCATGCGCGTGTACGATGAACTTTATGAGTTCTTCGACACCGTGGAAAAAAAAACTAAATAATCAGATATTATGTGGGAATGGAAAATATGGAGAAGTCACACGCTTTGGGATATGTAACCTGTATTATTTAAATTAAAAAAAATCAGTTTATTGTTTTTTTATAATAAATATTTATTCCAATAATAGGTCTGAACACCGTAATGTTCCACTGATTACTGAGTACCCTGGATACATTTATTACATTTGCTTTTATTGAACTTTTGGTATATACAATTTGACTTTAAGTAGGTATCAAATGATGGTGAATAATTAATATTTAAATGTGGTGGCTCAACAACAGGGGCCCAACGGTATGCAATGTTTGTTATCTTAGATCTATTTTACATAAATTGTGGTTGTCTTCTCGGATTCATACTCGTAGTATGCATCGTTGTCTGGGTTTACCCATTGTATATAGAGACTATAGTACTATCATCAACACGAAAATTTTCTTGGCCGGACACCCCGTCGGATGGCGTTGCTGTCGTGCTTACTTTCTTGTAGAACCCAAATAGAGAGGAATAATCGCACTTGTGATTAGTGAACCGAAATATTTGGTTGGTGGTGGTGGCTGGTCGGTAGGTAGCAAATAAAGGGATAAAAACATCATTTGGGCTTCTTTCCTCTGTTACTCGCACAATGAGATTTCGTTCTTTCAAGCATGAGTAGTTTCTCTGAAAAAGAAATGATGACAAATTTCTGATTTGGAATTTCGATCGTATGAAAGACTAATCTGGATATTTGCGCTTATGAAAGAAAACGATTTTGTTCGCGTTCCATTTTATGATGAGATGACGGTTGATCTTTTTTTTAGATTTGAAAATTCATTCTTGTAGATATTTGAATGCAAATGGAACTTATTTCAAGTTAATATTTTTGTCGTATTTCTGTTAGTTATGAATTCATGACCAACAATTTAATGATATTATCGATTTGAAATAAAGTCTACAATAATTAGTAAACCCCAACTGCGGATGTTAATGTCACTTACCAAATATGTGAAAGGAGATCAAATTGACGGCCTTGATTTACAGGTGGCTTTGGTCGTGTACATTTTAGGGTGGATGGGCTAAGGATCTTTCATCGGATTTTTTTTTATCCTATTGTAAATTTTATCCTTTTGCTAAATTTTAACAAAATTAGTTTTGTTGAACTGATAAAAAATTAAGTTTTCTCAATTTGAACGATATTTTGTCAAACGGATAAAACATTTACTACAAAACTACTTTTTCAGATCAACAAAACAGAATTTTCAATTTAATAAATCGATATTGTATCAATTGAACAATTTATTTGTTGAATCAACAAATCGAAATTATGTAACTGAGAAAATATGGCAAAATGACACACAATTTTGATGGTATTAAAAACTTTTTTTTTTAATTTTACAAAAATATAATTGATAAATTTCTTCGTAAAATCAACAGCATTTTGGTAAATTTAACAAAAACAGTTCATTCAACAGTTCAGTACTTATATTAGGTAGATATAGTATTTAAAACGCCAGCAAAATAAGATTACTCAAGATACTAATCCTTTTTGTTTTTTTTTGGATTATTTTTGATACACTGTCGTACAAAGTAGGTAGGCAATTTTTTTTTAATAATTATTTTGGTATTCTTTTTGAATTCGTTTTTATTTTTTTTTTTTTATTAAATTCATATATGCACATACTTAATTTATTTATTTAAATTAAATTCAAATTAAATTACGTATAACATACTCTCGCAGAAAATAGAGAGGTAGGCAGTATTATATATTTTATTGAATAGGTAAGTAATTGCCAGTTTTTGTCAGTTTTACGGGAACAGTATAAATTAAATCAGGTTTTTATGCACTCCAAATATTACCGACTCATTGGATTATTCGAAAAATAAGACAGACTGTCTTGGTAATGTGGAGAAACCTAAATAAGGTCCTCATTGATATCAATAATACGAAGAAAAATAAGGGATAGGGTTGTAAATAAAATAAAGAATGGTGCTTTTGCCCAAATTAAAAAGAGAAACCAACACAATAGCCTATTTTATTACCCAAAACTGCAAAAAATTAAATAAAACTAATCATCTACCTGCATTCAAAATTATTCTTTTACTTCTGCCAACAGTCAAAAAAAGAGGAAGGAATTTATAAATGAACTACATGTTTTCACAATTCTTTCGAAAACCTTATCCTATTCAAATTCAATAAAATTAACTTGGGTTTTGCTAGATTTTGTAAAAATGTTAATTTATGGAGAAATCCTATAAAGTTAAGTTGACATTTTTTTTTCGATTTTAAGATTTATGGCCCCATATAAAAATGCACTAATATACAAAACATATAATATGCGGTTGCCCGGTGACACTTATTCGGCGAATTGTCCGGTTTTTTGGAATCATTATTTGAATTCAGTAAATGAATTATTTTAGAACGAGTCTTTATTTAAATAAATAAAGAAGTGTGAAAAATAACGTGGAAGAGTGGTAGAAAAGTGAATATCAATATAAAAACTTTCAGAAATGAAGACCTACCCACCCGTACGGCGTACATTATGAAAACTTTATCGTAGTTTTGTAACAGTAACTGACTGTTTCTAACTTCAAATTTAAAAAAAAGTTCCATACTTTTAGGTTTTTTCTTTTAAATACCTACAAGATCCGATCACCATAACCAATTAAATGAACCGAGTAGATCAGGATAATCAATCATTTGTCCATGGAAGAAATAAACCGAATTGTCAATTCATCTGTGCTTTGAGCAGAAAACGAAAGGATGTTCGTGTTCCACTTGTGTGGCTTTCCCTTTAAAAAATGTGCCACCAGCGCTGACGCCAACGCAACCGCCACCATAGAGGTTTCTGCGCCTACTAAAGTAAACCAACTAAAGCTATGATCTTCACCCTCTAAAATATTTGAGCTACGGTGTAATGCCACTCGTAGCGCAATGGTAGGATACACGAAGTGATAGTACTATAATGTTTATATACAATGGTTTACCTTAGGGAGTTAGGGAGTCTTTTGGTTTTGAGGTGGTTGGTCACCTTGGTATTATCCTCGATGGTGGGTTGTCTCGGTCGATTCGTAGAAGGGCAGGGCTGTCCTGTCTGTGTCGCTTGGGAATAACTCTTCGTTTAGCAGAGCCCGTACATGAAGGTACCGATGCTCTGGGATGTGTGGCAGGTCCGCAATCCTTCGGACTAGTAGGTTTGGATGGCTGGAGGTATTCTTGATTATTTTCTGGAAAAGTGTGACCATGTACTTTTCCGGCGGTTGAGTCTTGAACTTCTGACGTTTTTCTTCCGGACTGGATCGTAGTGCAGTCCTGTACATATCCACAAGAGTTTTCTCTTGTCTTGGAGACGGTATACTAGATGGGGAATCCGTAGGTTACTACCGCTGAGTACCCTGGTTGTCGTTGATTTCCCTTTTATAGTGGTGTTGATCGTTCGCCAGATTTCGTTCGATGCCTCCCACGATCGTTTGTTACTATACCAGATGTTGCTGGAGTTGATCTGGTAGGGGTTGGATGATGCACGTTGTTTTATCGGTTAACGATCGCTCGCCAGATATCCCTCGATGGTTCCCACGATCATCCGTTGTTTCCAAAATAGTTTGGGAATTCGTTTCAACCCCCTGCATTCCTTGGTTTAGCGTTACTTAGGTTGGGATAGCTCAGCGGGGGAACTAGACTGTTAACTCCCCCTTTCCTTTAAAAAGCGCGCCCCGCGGCTTCGTATTGCCGTACAAGCATTTGTATTTCCTCGATTCTCTGTTCAAGGAGCTGTTCTGGGGTTAGCTTAGGAGTTCTTCGTCTGTACAGAATAACTATAAATGTTGTTACGAGGACAGTGAATGAGACTAGTCCAAGAGTAGATATAATATTGCTTTTAGTTGCTTCTATCTGTTAGGACTGTAGTAGATTTATGTTGTCAAACTTAAATTGCTCATCCAGTGACTCCAGATATTGGCCAATTTCATATTTGTCAATTGTGAAGGGGTTTAGGTAATTCTGTATCGGGCGTGTGGGATTCTCGTACAATCTTCCATCGATCGTAGTATTGTTTTCAAAATTTACAAGGTTGACGCCCTTTAATGATTTATTCTCCACGGTCTATTCACCCGATATGAGAATGGTTCCGTCTTTAATCTTATCCAGGTTCTTCTGCTTAATTTTATTACATATTGTTTTCTTATTGTTTAATAGTTCTGATAGACATGTTTGGTTTCTATTTGTTTTACAGAATGTGTACTTTAATTATTCATGTTTACAGTTTTGGATATTTAAAAATTGATTATTACATTTGGCGATTTCTTTACTTAGAATTAATTTCCCATCTTCTTGGCTTATGGCCCTACTTTCATATAATTTACAATTTTTGTGAATGATGGGGTACTTCATGTAAATTCTAATTATTTAATTTTTTTGTAAGATCTTAAATTTAGACATATCGATTAGGTCACTTATAGTAAAAGTTTTAATATGCTCATTTTTTACAATTTTGTTAACATCATCCATATTTAAGATAGCTGGATTTAAAATGATTATCTTAGCTAGAGTGAGTGTGTTTATCAAATTTTGAAGTTCAAAGATAATTAACTTTTTTTCGGGAATAAGTTCACTTTTAAAAGCATGTTTTACTGATTTGATTGCTTCGAATAGTTTAGAATTTGTTACAAATTGCTTATTGTTGTTTATTACAAGATCATTAATTTTACTCTCTACCGTAAGCTCATCCGAATGGTCTGGGGTACCAGCTATCCATTTCCAGATATTTCCTATTGTTTCAATTGCTCGTCTAGAGCGAGAAACCATAAGTTGGTCTAAAAGCATTTGTATAATATCGAAATTGTTGTCATGTGTGTTATATGGCGGTGAGTCGGCGTAGATTTCCTTGTCATGAGGCTGTTTCAATGACTCCTTGGTTTTGTAAAGAAAATCTTGAAAATAAGACAGGTTTGTTATGTGGAAGATGCTTGCAGTATTTTCGTATAGGAGTGCGTCACCAGTTTCGATTAACACATAATTGTCTCAAGTGTAGTCGATGATTTCTGCGCGGGTTGCTAGCATCCTTTAACGCATCCTGCTATCTCCTGAAGAGTACTATGAGCTCGTTCACTTGGCCATTGGTCGTACTGTGGTTAGCTGGTGTATAGTTTTTGCAATCAGGAAATGCTTGCAGTAGTTCGAGAACTTTATTCTGCATTTCTTGACGATTGTCTAGAATTTTTATAATTATAGCTTAGGAATAATTTTCTAAAATTGCTCAGCTTTCTTCGGTAACAAAAGTTTCATACAACAATATAATTTCAAATTGATTAACTTATTTATAAAATTCTGTAAGCAAATTCTTATTATTTAGACCACAAACATTATAGGTGTTTTGGAATAATTGCCTAGTTGCCAAACACACGCTTTGTACACTATTTTTTGAGCTATTCTCTTTGACTCTAATTTGTGCCCAGTTTCTAAACAATTGTTCTACGTATATAACATAACGTTTAATTAAGTTCTCTTGTTTTTTGCTTATGTGTTTATTATGTTACAGTTACTGTTCTAGCTATATTTTTGCTTTCATTGTATCATATGATGGAACATTTTGTTGACTCGCTCTCTTTTGTCTTTGGAACTTCGACATCATCACATCTGGTAATAGAATATAAGTTATTCGTTCGAAGAAAATCGCTATTTTTTCTTTTGTTTGTCACTGGACAGGATTTTCCTTTTGCTTTGCTACACTGTCGTCGGTCGTCGTTCCTATTTAAGGAAAAACAAAACATTTTTGGTCCTTCGTGAGCCGAATTTATTGAACCTTTTCATTAATTCAACATTTTTTGAAGAAAAATTTCTCCGTAAAAAAGCCAAAGGAATTTTTTCGGTACGTTAGGCACTCGTGCGGTTGTGCAAAAACGCGATTAATCATGAATGTGATCAAACTCAAACGGGGTCATGCGAAGGGGCTTTTAACTCGTGCTGCAGCGTTTGCAGAAACAGTGGATGCTAATACTACGCTGGCGATGCTTGAAATCCGTTTAACTAAGCTGCAAGACGCATGGTCTGATTTTGTTTCACTGCAGAATCAGTTGTATGACTTAGTCGATAGTTCCGACTTCGTTAATCCAGAATCTGAATTTGAGGAATATGAAACGAAATATTTCTTAGCTCATTCCATCTTCGTGAACTTTATACAACTTAAAAAAGTATGCGAGCCTCCCAATGAATCGGTTGCTGACAAATTAGCTAGTCAACAGGCAACCTTTTTAGAAAAATTAAACTCCACCAATACCAGTACCTCGGCATCTTCGGTGAATTTACCCAAAACAACGATACCACCTTTTTCGGGCGACTATAAAGATTGGCCAGGGTTCAGAGACCTATTTTTAAGTACGGTCGATTGCAATACATCTCTCAGTCCAACGCAAAAGTTTTATTTCCTAAAGTCATTTGTTAGCGGAAAGGCTGCAGATTTAATAAGACACATAACCATTTCCGAAACCAATTACGTTGAAGCATGGGAAAAGATGGAAAGCCGTTTTGATAGGACTTAGCTCATCGTGCAGTCCTTTATCCAATCGTTTCCTTCCTTGCCATCAACGAGTTCGTGTAACGTAACAGTACTTCGGAAAATCACGGATGGTGCAGATGAGGTTGTGAGGGGATTAAACGCGTTAGAATCGAATGGCCGGGACCCTTGGCTTGTTTATTTATTACTTCAGAAACTCGACCCTGAGACAAAATAGGCTTGGGCAGAGCATGTTGCTCCAAAGGATGACTTCAGCTTCAATGAGATGCTCGCTTTTTTGCAAAATAGGTGTGTCTGCTTAGAATCTTGCTATTCATCTTCGAATTCGTCTCAATCTCGAAACAAGGGTCAGGGCTCCATACGGGCACATGTGGTAGAGTCCAAGCAATGTTGCTCCAAGTGCAAGGGTGACCACAATATTTATAACTGCAAAGGCTTTCTCGCTCTTTCAATTGATTCTCGCCGTCACTTTGTTAAGGAAAGGTCTTTGTGCTTTAACTGTCTTCGGGAAGGGCATAATTCCAAGAAATGCCGTTCCAATTTTCGCTGCAAATCATGTAATTCCAAACATCATTCACTGGTACATCAAGGTGCGACTCCTGACCCCTCAACTAGTGCCAATGTCAATGTAAGCGCTAATCCCACCGCTTCATCATCATCTTCGTCAATACCTTCGTCTTCTTGTTCGTCATCATCGTCATCACAAGATATGGCTCACATCTCTGTTGTGAATAACCATTCCTGTGAACCTAATCGACATACCATCCTCCCCACTGCCATCGCAAAGGCAATCGACTATCAAAATTTATCTCACAATGTGCGTTTGCTTCTCGACACTGGATCTCAGGTTTCGTTTATAACGGAACAGGCAGCTTGACGCTTGGGCCTTACTCGTAATCACTCTCGGATTCCGGTACTTGGAGTTGCTTCTACGTCAGCTGGAGTTACTAACGGAATAGTAACTGTAAGGCTGAGATCTCGTTTCCGATCGGAATTCATCGACATCAGCTGTTATGTAATGTCAAATTTAACTTCATTGTTGCCTCCATCTCAAATCGAAAATATTGATTTAAGCAGTCTCGTGTCAGTTGAGTTAGCTGACCCGCAATTCTATCGACCTAGTCCTATAGACATTTTGATCGGTGCTGATAAAGTGTTTAGCATCATAACAGGTTGAATCGCTTTGTACTCAGTTAGATTTTTCGCAAGAGTTTGATCTAGAGAAATGTTGGCGCCTGGAGGAAATTGAAAATGAGCTCCCACTCTCTCTAGAGGATCAGCGAGCTGAAGAACTCTACGCCTCAACTCACAAACGGCTTTCAGATGGTCGTTACATGGTTCAGCTACCATTTAAGACCAATGAAAATTACGACTTCGGTAATTCGTTCGGTCTTGCACTAAGCCGCCTCCACTCAATTGAACGTAGATTCTCGTCAAATGCTTCGTTGCGCGAACAATATCAAGCATTTATGAGGGAATACCATTCGTTAGGCCATATGGAAGAATTACCTCCGAGTGAAATAGATCTACCTGCTCGCAAATGCTACTATCTTCCTCATCATGCGGTGTTCAAGACCGATAGCAGCACAACGAAGGTTAGAGTCGTCTTCGACGGTTCTGCTAAAACCAACACGTCATTATCTTTAAATGATTCGCTTCTGGTGGGTCCAACAATTCAGCGCGATATCTTTTCGATCTCCATTAACTTTCGTCGACATCTCTATACTATCTCGGGTGATATTAAAAAAATGTTTCGCCAGATTCGGATCTCGCATAATGATTCGGACTATCAAAGAATAGTCTGGCGCGAATCTCCCTCTGACCCAGTTAAGCACTTCAGACTTTTAACAGTCACCTATGGAACTGCACCTGCACCATTTCTTGCTGTTCGTACGCTAAAAAAATTAGCTCTTGATTCAGCTGCATCACATCCTATTGCATCTGTAGCGGTTTTAGACGATTTTTACGTTGACGATATTCCTACAGGTGCTGACACAATAGAGGATCTTATCGTTCTTCATGCTGAACTCGTCGCTTTGCTAAAATCAGGTGGCTTTAATTTACGAAAGTGGACTACTAATTGCTGGCCTCTTTTAATGACCCTACCAGAAAATCAGCGGGAGATGTCGCCTATTGAATTTGAACAATCCAATTCAGTTAAAGTCCTCGGATTACTGTGGTGTCCATCAAAGGATTCCTTCTCATATAAGGTAAAGTTAGGGAAGGAAGTTGTATGTACTAAACGCCGTATTTTATCCGACGCATCACGGGTTTTTGATCCAATGGGATTTCTCGCACCAGTTATTGTGGCATCAAAATACTACTTCAGGATCTGTGGAGAAAACAACTTAGTTGGGACGACGAACTTCCTAAGGAACTAACAGATCGATGGACAATCATCCGGAGAGAACTACCACTCCTGGAGAACCTACGCATTCCTAGGATTTTGTGGACAAACAAAGGGAATATTGAATTTCATGGGTTTTGTGATGCATCTTTAGACGCATATTGCAGCTGTAGTCTACTGCAGGAGTGTAGATATCAATGGCTCAATATCTGTGTCGCTAATGGCTGCGAAGAGTAAGGTCTCGCCCATTAAAGTGCTGTCTCTACCAAGATTAGAACTCTGTGGAGCTCTTTTATTATCTCGTCTCATCAATAAACTTAAAATTTCTTTACAGGAGAAAGAAATCAAAGTGTTTGCTAGGACGGACTCTAAAATAGTATTGCACTGGCTCTCTGCTCATCCAAAAAAATGGTCGGTGTTCATAGGAAACCGGACTTCCGAAATTCAGTCATCGATGCCCATTAAATACTGGAATCATGTCCGGTCAGCCAACAACCCCGCCGACTGTGCCTCTCGTGGGATCCCACCATCTCTTTTGTCTTCAAATGATTTGTGGTGGAAAGGACCCTCATGGCTGTGGCAGGAACGAAGTCAGTGGCCTGAATCAAATTTATTCTCAGAGCAGTTTTCTATCGAAGAATTGAAGGAAAGAATACAGTCAAAATTGTATTCGTGTCGCGCATTGATCAAAAAAACTTCTTAGAATCACTATTAGAAAGCTCATCAAATTGGTATAAGTGCCTAAGAATCGTAGCGTACGTTTTTCGATTTCCCTTTAACTGTCGTTCCCCTTTCGACGATCGTAAACGTGAATCTATATCCACTGAAGAGATATCCGAAGCAAAGATTTGTGTAATAAAGTGCGTTCAATTGTCTCTGTTCCCTTCCGAGATTGCTACTCTTCAAAAGGGAAGCGAATTAACCAAAAAACATAAACTATTATCCCTCGTTCCGTTTCTTGATACTCACGGTATACTTCGCGTAAGCGGTCGCGTACAAGCATCAGAACTTTCCTATGATGAAAAGCACCCCATAATACTCTGTAAGTCTCATCGAATATCGGAACTAATTGCGCAATAATATCCATAAACACTATTTACACGCGGGTGTAACCTTAATGTTTGCGTTAATCAAACAAGAGTTTTATATACTCGGTTGTCGGAATCTTCTGCGAAAAATAGTGCATGATTGTGTCTACTGCTTTCGACAACGCCTAACCTCGTCAAAACAACTGATGGCTAATCTTCCGGTCGAAAGAATTCGATTCTCGCGGCCATTTAGCAATGTTGGATGTGACTATGCTGGCCCAATAAACTTGAGATTATCGCGCGGTAGAAATCCCAAATTCGTTAAAGCATATATCGCTCTCTTCGTTTGTTTTGTCACCAAAGGAATTCACCTTGAGCTAGTCGGTGATTTGTCGTCCAATACGTTCCTTTCGGCATTAGATCGGTTCAGTGCTCGCCGTGGGAAACCGACTGAAATTTGGAGCGACAATGGAACCAATTTCCATGGAGCAAAGCGTTTGCTCAACGAAATGTACGAGTGTCTTCTTAGTCAGCAGCACCAAAACATCGTCATCAATCATCTCTCCAAGGACAACATTAAATGGAAGTTCCTTCCACCTCCCGCTCCTCATTTCGGGGGTTTGTGGGAGGCAGGTGTCAAATCCGTAAAACAACATTTAAAGAGAGTAATAGGTGATACCAGTTTAACATACGAGGAGATGTATACGCTGTTGACTAAGATCGAAGCACTTCTGAACTCCCGTCCTATGTGGCACACTTCAGACACCGAAACAAGTGCTTTAACTCCAGCACATTTTATGATTGGGGAGTCGTATTCGGCTATTCCTAAGCCTGATATGCAAAACTCTAATTTTTCTGTTTCCTCTAATTTATATCTTTTGCAGACGTTGATGCAAGGCTTCTGGAAAGGATGGCACCAGGAATACTTAACATCGCTCCAACACCGACGAAAATGGGAAAACATTCAACCAAACATGGCGGTAAATGATATTGTATTGTTGAAGGAGCCCAACTTGCCACCATCGAAGTGGATACTTGGCCGTATCACACAAATTCATCCAGGAAGGGATATGAAGGTCAGAGTGGTAACCGTGCAAACACAATTTGGAGCATATACACGCCCTATCGTCAAGGTGGCCCCACTTCCATTTTCTGAAAGACCGGTGTCTTCCAGGGGGGGCTGAATGTTTTGGAATAATTGCCTAGTTGCCAAACACACGCTTTGTACACTATTTTTTGAGCTATTCTCTTTGACTCTAATTTGTGCCCAGTTTCTAAACAATTGTTCTACGTATATAACATAACGTTTAATTAAGTTCTCTTGTTTTTTGCTTATGTGTTTATTATGTTACAGTTACTGTTCTAGCTATATTTTTGCTTTCATTGTATCATATGATGGAACATTTTGTTGACTCGCTCTCTTTTGTCTTTGGAACTTCGACAGCATCACATCTGGTAATAGAATATAAGTTATTCGTTCGAAGAAAATCGCTTTTTTTTCTTTTGTTTGTCACTGGACAGGATTTTCCTTTTGCTTTGCTACACTGTCGTCGGTCGTCGTTCCTATTTAAGGAAAAACAAAACATTTTTGGTCCTTCGGGAGCCGAATTTATTGAACCTTTTCATTAATTCAACATTTTTTGAAGAAAAATTTCTCCGTAAAAAAGCCAAAGGAATTTTTTCGGTACGTTAGGCACTCGTGCGGTTGTGCAAAAACGCGATTAATCATGAATGTGATCAAACTCAAACGGGGTCATGCGAAGGGGCTTTTAACTCGTGCTGCAGCGTTTGCAGAAACAGTGGATGCTAATACTACGCTGGCGATGCTTGAAATCCGTTTAACTAAGCTGCAAGACGCATGGTCTGATTTTGTTTCACTGCAGAATCAGTTGTATGACTTAGTCGATAGTTCCGACTTCGTTAATCCAGAATCTGAATTTGAGGAATATGAAACGAAATATTTCTTAGCTCATTCCATCTTCGTGAACTTTATACAACTTAAAAAAGTATGCGAGCCTCCCAATGAATCGGTTGCTGACAAATTAGCTAGTCAACAGGCAACCTTTTTAGAAAAATTAAACTCCACCAATACCAGTACCTCGGCATCTTCGGTGAATTTACCCAAAACAACGATACCACCTTTTTCGGGCGACTATAAAGATTGGCCAGGGTTCAGAGACCTATTTTTAAGTACGGTCGATTGCAATACATCTCTCAGTCCAACGCAAAAGTTTTATTTCCTAAAGTCATTTGTTAGCGGAAAGGCTGCAGATTTAATAAGACACATAACCATTTCCGAAACCAATTACGTTGAAGCATGGGAAAAGATGGAAAGCCGTTTTGATAGGACTTAGCTCATCGTGCAGTCCTTTATCCAATCGTTTCCTTCCTTGCCATCAACGAGTTCGTGTAACGTAACAGTACTTCGGAAAATCACGGATGGTGCAGATGAGGTTGTGAGGGGATTAAACGCGTTAGAATCGAATGGCCGGGACCCTTGGCTTGTTTATTTATTACTTCAGAAACTCGACCCTGAGACAAAATAGGCTTGGGCAGAGCATGTTGCTCCAAAGGATGACTTCAGCTTCAGTGAGATGCTCGCTTTTTTGCAAAATAGGTGTGTCTGCTTAGAATCTTGCTATTCATCTTCGAATTCGTCTCAATCTCGAAACAAGGGTCAGGGCTCCATACGGGCACATGTGGTAGAGTCCAAGCAATGTTGCTCCAAGTGCAAGGGTGACCACAATATTTATAACTGCAAAGGCTTTCTCGCTCTTTCAATTGATTCTCGCCGTCACTTTGTTAAGGAAAGGTCTTTGTGCTTTAACTGTCTTCGGGAAGGGCATAATTCCAAGAAATGCCGTTCCAATTTTCGCTGCAAATCATGTAATTCCAAACATCATTCACTGGTACATCAAGGTGCGACTCCTGACCCCTCAACTAGTGCCAATGTCAATGTAAGCGCTAATCCCACCGCTTCATCATCATCTTCGTCAATACCTTCGTCTTCTTGTTCGTCATCATCGTCATCACAAGATATGGCTCACATCTCTGTTGTGAATAACCATTCCTGTGAACCTAATCGACATACCATCCTCCCCACTGCCATCGCAAAGGCAATCGACTATCAAAATTTATCTCACAATGTGCGTTTGCTTCTCGACACTGGATCTCAGGTTTCGTTTATAACGGAACAGGCAGCTTGACGCTTGGGCCTTACTCGTAATCACTCTCGGATTCCGGTACTTGGAGTTGCTTCTACGTCAGCTGGAGTTACTAACGGAATAGTAACTGTAAGGCTGAGATCTCGTTTCCGATCGGAATTCATCGACATCAGCTGTTATGTAATGTCAAATTTAACTTCATTGTTGCCTCCATCTCAAATCGAAAATATTGATTTAAGCAGTCTCGTGTCAGTTGAGTTAGCTGACCCGCAATTCTATCGACCTAGTCCTATAGACATTTTGATCGGTGCTGATAAAGTGTTTAGCATCATAACAGGTTGAATCGCTTTGTACTCAGTTAGATTTTTCGCAAGAGTTTGATCTAGAGAAATGTTGGCGCCTGGAGGAAATTGAAAATGAGCTCCCACTCTCTCTAGAGGATCAGCGAGCTGAAGAACTCTACGCCTCAACTCACAAACGGCTTTCAGATGGTCGTTACATGGTTCAGCTACCATTTAAGACCAATGAAAATTACGACTTCGGTAATTCGTTCGGTCTTGCACTAAGCCGCCTCCACTCAATTGAACGTAGATTCTCGTCAAATGCTTCGTTGCGCGAACAATATCAAGCATTTATGAGGGAATACCATTCGTTAGGCCATATGGAAGAATTACCTCCGAGTGAAATAGATCTACCTGCTCGCAAATGCTACTATCTTCCTCATCATGCGGTGTTCAAGACCGATAGCAGCACAACGAAGGTTAGAGTCGTCTTCGACGGTTCTGCTAAAACCAACACGTCATTATCTTTAAATGATTCGCTTCTGGTGGGTCCAACAATTCAGCGCGATATCTTTTCGATCTCCATTAACTTTCGTCGACATCTCTATACTATCTCGGGTGATATTAAAAAAATGTTTCGCCAGATTCGGATCTCGCATAATGATTCGGACTATCAAAGAATAGTCTGGCGCGAATCTCCCTCTGACCCAGTTAAGCACTTCAGACTTTTAACAGTCACCTATGGAACTGCACCTGCACCATTTCTTGCTGTTCGTACGCTAAAAAAATTAGCTCTTGATTCAGCTGCATCACATCCTATTGCATCTGTAGCGGTTTTAGACGATTTTTACGTTGACGATATTCCTACAGGTGCTGACACAATAGAGGATCTTATCGTTCTTCATGCTGAACTCGTCGCTTTGCTAAAATCAGGTGGCTTTAATTTACGAAAGTGGACTACTAATTGCTGGCCTCTTTTAATGACCCTACCAGAAAATCAGCGGGAGATGTCGCCTATTGAATTTGAACAATCCAATTCAGTTAAAGTCCTCGGATTACTGTGGTGTCCATCAAAGGATTCCTTCTCATATAAGGTAAAGTTAGGGAAGGAAGTTGTATGTACTAAACGCCGTATTTTATCCGACGCATCACGGGTTTTTGATCCAATGGGATTTCTCGCACCAGTTATTGTGGCATCAAAATACTACTTCAGGATCTGTGGAGAAAACAACTTAGTTGGGACGACGAACTTCCTAAGGAACTAACAGATCGATGGACAATCATCCGGAGAGAACTACCACTCCTGGAGAACCTACGCATTCCTAGGATTTTGTGGACAAACAAAGGGAATATTGAATTTCATGGGTTTTGTGATGCATCTTTAGACGCATATTGCAGCTGTAGTCTACTGCAGGAGTGTAGATATCAATGGCTCAATATCTGTGTCGCTAATGGCTGCGAAGAGTAAGGTCTCGCCCATTAAAGTGCTGTCTCTACCAAGATTAGAACTCTGTGGAGCTCTTTTATTATCTCGTCTCATCAATAAACTTAAAATTTCTTTACAGGAGAAAGAAATCAAAGTGTTTGCTAGGACGGACTCTAAAATAGTATTGCACTGGCTCTCTGCTCATCCAAAAAAATGGTCGGTGTTCATAGGAAACCGGACTTCCGAAATTCAGTCATCGATGCCCATTAAATACTGGAATCATGTCCGGTCAGCCAACAACCCCGCCGACTGTGCCTCTCGTGGGATCCCACCATCTCTTTTGTCTTCAAATGATTTGTGGTGGAAAGGACCCTCATGGCTGTGGCAGGAACGAAGTCAGTGGCCTGAATCAAATTTATTCTCAGAGCAGTTTTCTATCGAAGAATTGAAGGAAAGAATACAGTCAAAATTGTATTCGTGTCGCGCATTGATCAAAAAAACTTCTTAGAATCACTATTAGAAAGCTCATCAAATTGGTATAAGTGCCTAAGAATCGTAGCGTACGTTTTTCGATTTCCCTTTAACTGTCGTTCCCCTTTCGATGATCGTAAACGTGAATCTATATCCACTGAAGAGATATCCGAAGCAAAGATTTGTGTAATAAAGTGCGTTCAATTGTCTCTGTTCCCTTCCGAGATTGCTACTCTTCAAAAGGGAAGCGAATTAACCAAAAAACATAAACTATTATCCCTCGTTACGTTTCTCCGTTTTACTCACGGTATACTTCGCGTAAGCGGTCGCGTACAAGCATCAGAACTTTCCTATGATGAAAAGCACCCCATAATACTCTGTAAGTCTCATCGAATATCGGAACTAATTGCGCAATAATATCCATAAACACTATTTACACGCGGGTGTAACCTTAATGTTTGCGTTAATCAAACAAGAGTTTTATATACTCGGTTGTCGGAATCTTCTGCGAAAAATAGTGCATGATTGTGTCTACTGCTTTCGACAACGCCTAACCTCGTCAAAACAACTGATGGCTAATCTTCCGGTCGAAAGAATTCGATTCTCGCGGCCATTTAGCAATGTTGGATGTGACTATGCTGGCCCAATAAACTTGAGATTATCGCGCGGTAGAAATCCCAAATTCGTTAAAGCATATATCGCTCTCTTCGTTTGTTTTGTCACCAAAGGAATTCACCTTGAGCTAGTCGGTGATTTGTCGTCCAATACGTTCCTTTCGGCATTAGATCGGTTCAGTGCTCGCCGTGGGAAACCGACTGAAATTTGGAGCGACAATGGAACCAATTTCCATGGAGCAAAGCGTTTGCTCAACGAAATGTACGAGTGTCTTCTTAGTCAGCAGCACCAAAACATCGTCATCAATCATCTCTCCAAGGACAACATTAAATGGAAGTTCCTTCCACCTCCCGCTCCTCATTTCGGGGGTTTGTGGGAGGCAGGTGTCAAATCCGTAAAACAACATTTAAAGAGAGTAATAGGTGATACCAGTTTATCATACGAGGAGATGTATACGCTGTTGACTAAGATCGAAGCACTTCTGAACTCCCGTCCTATGTGGCACACTTCAGACACCGAAACAAGTGCTTTAACTCCAGCACATTTTATGATTGGGGAGTCGTATTCGGCTATTCCTAAGCCTGATATGCAAAACTCTAATTTTTCTGTTTCCTCTAATTTATATCTTTTGCAGACGTTGATGCAAGGCTTCTGGAAAGGATGGCACCAGGAATACTTAACATCGCTCCAACACCGACGAAAATGGGAAAACATTCAACCAAACATGGCGGTAAATGATATTGTATTGTTGAAGGAGCCCAACTTGCCACCATCGAAGTGGATACTTGGCCGTATCACACAAATTCATCCAGGAAGGGATATGAAGGTCAGAGTGGTAACCGTGCAAACACAATTTGGAGCATATACACGCCCTATCGTCAAGGTGGCCCCACTTCCATTTTCTGAAAGACCGGTGTCTTCCAGGGGGGGCTGAATGTTTTGGAATAATTGCCTAGTTGCCAAACACACGCTTTGTACACTATTTTTTGAGCTATTCTCTTTGACTCTAATTTGTGCCCAGTTTCTAAACAATTGTTCTACGTATATAACATAACGTTTAATTAAGTTCTCTTGTTTTTTGCTTATGTGTTTATTATGTTACAGTTACTGTTCTAGCTATATTTTTGCTTTCATTGTATCATATGATGGAACATTTTGTTGACTCGCTCTCTTTTGTCTTTGGAACTTCGACAGCATCACATCTGGTAATAGAATATAAGTTATTCGTTCGAAGAAAATCGCTTTTTTTCTTTTGTTTGTCACTGGACAGGATTTTCCTTTTGCTTTGCTACACTGTCGTCGGTCGTCGGTCGTCGTTCCTATTTAAGGAAAAACAAAACAATAGGCATGTGACGAAAAATTTCGTAGATGTATGGCTTTATCGGAATCCAATAAACTTTCAAAAATAAACTTCACATTTCTGGCTACTATATCCTCCATTTGCTCTACTGGTGGACCAATTCAAAAGAAAAGGTTACATTTATACGCACAATTGTGTTCAAATAGTTGTACGTAAATCTAAACTCTCAACACAAGCGCCGCATATTGCTTTCACTGTGAAGGTAATTTTTAACCATGAAATATATTTCTCCATCGTGTTTTCATTATACCAAAATCAAACTCAACCACGTACCTTGCCCTGCTGTGACTATTACTATCCTCCCAGTAAGTAATAATTTGGAGGTGATAGTTTTCCCTCGCTCGCATATGTGGGACTCATCTTAAAAAAAACCTTTATAGATAAATTAATATGCATTTCATTATTATTTTTGTGTGTTTTAGCATGATCCACTTGTTCTTCATATATTTGTCATGCTTGTTGATTGGGCATGTTTTTCATATATGCATCGATGGCACTAAGTTTCCCAAACTCTAAGGGTGCGTAAGTCTTAATGTTGTGCTGCATATCCTCATTCCTCAGCGAAGAAATTGAGCATTTTGTGAAGGAGTCGTTTTTCTGTGAAAAATAAATCCATCAGCAACTGGGCAGCTACAACGACCCAATAAAGGAATAAATAAGTTTATACTTCTTTTACCATCCAGTTTGTTTATTCGGCATTAGATGTATGATCCTCTTAAAACGACTGTGAGGCGCAATTATTATCAGTATTTCTTTGGATCGCTATCCGTTATGACACGTACATCGTACATCGTCTGAACAACCGTATGCCAAACAAAATGCAAAAAAAAATGTTGTAGTTTCAATTCAATACCGATCCTTTTTAATATAAAACGAAGTGAATATTTCTTTGCAACAAAATAGGTACGGCTGAATGAATTTTGATATTTTTTTCATTTGTTTGGGTTTTGATAAGGAGCATGTTATCTGGTCTAAAAGCTTAGAAATATTAAGAACATCTTTAGAAAATTCCTCTTTTTATTGATTGGTTAGGGCCTAAGGCTTTCAAACCCATCTCTGTGATGTTATCTTCTTTTTCTTTCGGAGTAAATTCATGATTTTTTAGAAAGAGTTGGGCGGGGGGGTCCCAGGTTCGATTTCCGAAAACAGAAAAACGAAAAGGAGTTCGATCTTGGTTGGATGGAATCTATTGCGGAAGCGAATTGGAACAACCTTCTGGAAACGCATTGAGACCAGTTCCAGCAGTATTTCTCCTCTTGGCTTTAGCATGCATACATGCAACTTGGCGGCCGTGTAGCCACATTGGAAACAAGTCGACTTTCCAATGTGATGAGAGTCGCATTCGCAACAATGGCACAACGTGTGCGTTTTATTGTGGAGTTTGCCAAAACTTGTTGTACGTTTTGTAACCTTCAATAGCGATCGATGTCTGCTCATACTCAAGTCTCAAGCAAGCTTAATGCGGGGAACAGATTGGCACATAAAGCGCAACTTTGACGATTACAGCACCCTTTTAAGAGCCACTGGACTTTATTAAGTCATAATGTGAGAACAGCACAGTAAGATCAAAAACAACTTTAACTACCTAAACAACTTAAGCAGCAATAGTTGTATTAAATACATTGAAAAAGCCCAAATATGAGATAGATAGTTTATAATCTGCAAAAACTTAATGGAGTGTTGCTTTCTTATGGTATCAGCATTGTAAAGGATGTCCCATAATTCACGCAAAATCTAATTTTGATAGAACATACAGATTTTTAATTAGAAAGCTAATTTTTTTATTGATTCATAGAGTATACAAATAGGGGTTATGTATGGAATAGCACATCGGATAAATGGCAGCCACGGCTTTGCGGGCAAGTAGTGTGATGGTTACTCGATCACGTCATGAACTTTGAGCTATGGTAATATGGAACAGAAGAAAGTGTAACCCGTTTTTAGTACACAAAAACACAGTTCAGTGTACCCGGAAACAGTTCCCCAATTTTTGTTTGGCTTTTGCTGGATCAAGAGGGTATTCCCTTACTTGATGGCCACGACATTTTTCTTTTCCCGTGGAACCTTGGACCAAGTAACACCTAATCTAATCTAGTACAAAAAAAAAAGAAAAAAAACCATGCAAAAAAAAAAAACATCTTAATTAAAAGTGAAAGTTAAAGCTAAAGTAACTTAAAACTAGAACTAGTAACATACAAACAAGAAGAAAATCAACTAAGACTAGTCCAAGAACACAAGGATAGAAGATAATTTCGTGATTTCCTCGACCGAAATAATTTGTCAGGAAAAGTGTGCAGTGAGCGAATTACCCGCTTAAATTCGGCGATTATCAAATTCACACAATTTTGCTAATTATTTACTCCGAAAATCTCTCGTGCTGACACCCATCGTCATAAAAGCAAAAAAACGCCGTACAGTAGTATAATATCATAAACGCTTGATTTACCGGTATGCTCACTTCATTCAGCAAATAGTGCAGAAAGCCAAAAGTTTCCACATTAAAGAGTCAAGCGTTGTCCCGCTATTCAATTCCTACGCTGATACACTCCCGCATGCCGTATCACAGAAGCACTCCTCAGTTCCAGTATCATCGCCGGGTCTTTTGCATCGCTTTATGTTTTTGTTGTCCCAGTAGAATGTTTAGGTCATTAAATAATATAGTTTTCATTTAAATTTGGATTTTGTGAATAAAATTAGTGTGTTAGTATATGCATAAATATATAAGTGTTTGAAAAGAAAATTGAATTGCTAACAAAAGAAAAGTGGAATAATTTGTATAATAATATTTAGTGAACCTAAGGTGATAAATAAGACAACGTAATCAACAGAATACCGTTCATCATCATCATTCAGCGATCAACGTCACCGTCAGGCCTGACGGGCGTAAGGTCTTTCCTTTTTTTGCTTAAACCTATACATTTATTCTTAATAATATATGTAGGCATTAACATATTTCTAAAGTTATGTTAAACTAAACTACATAAATAAAACACCTTAGATCCACTATTCAGACACATAATTTTCTCATATATATATTATATCGAAACAGCACATGCTTGTATATATTGACATATATCTACCACTAATCTATATAACCTAGGTATAATGTTTCCCATCTTTTTCTAAAAATTAAAATATGGAATTTACCGCAAAGAATTTGATTTCTAATAAATAATGTTTAAGTTTAATATGTGTTAAAACTAGTGTTTGATTTTGGCTGATGTAGATCGATTCGGATTTGATAAAGTGGGGTGATGCAAAAGTTGAGTTCTCAAAACAGAGGTAGATTCATATTTAGAGTCCCCATACGACGAGCTGGCAACAGAGCATCGCTAGGCGTGCACACCGCATCTGTTGCGTGTACCTGCAATTAGTATTAGAATAGGTTAAAAACAAAATAAACAACATAATTAGCGACAGGGGGTTGGTTCGAGTAGCTGCCTAGAAGTAGAGACAAGAAACAACCCCGATAACAATATAATTCACTCACCGGTATACGCCTGCGCCAACAACTATGAAATTAGTTCTCGTTTCCTAGCAATTCCACAAGAAACACCATTGAAGACACCCGGCTCGCCACCGTATCCTTTGGTGGTTGGGGTTTATCACCAATCCGGTGTTTCTTGGGTTCAAATCCTGAAAATCGAATCCACGATTTGTTGGTGGCATCTGCCTAGAAAAAGTAGGCAAATACAAAATAGGAACAGTCTGAAAATTAACAAAAATTAAATAAATTACCTGTGGTGTGTGTCCAAACGCGTGTTTTAATTTCTGCTTGTCGATTTGTTTTGACATTTGTTGAGTGCTTTCGTACATGGATTGTGCTCTACATTCATCATTTACCTTTGTCCTTGTCTCACACCTCATCGACAACACTTGCCACCTCTATCGTCCACTCTGCTAGAGATTGTCTCGAATTGTCAACAGAGTTCAATTCACAATAGCAAATGAAATGTGATATTAAATCGATTTAGACCAATTAGGTCGACGTTGGGATTTTTAATTGTAGGCATACTCGTATTTTATTGTATGTTATTTAGGGTAAGGTTAGATGTTAGTGATGCGTATTTTCGTGTTAGCTTTATAGATAACCAGAGTAGTTTGAGTAAGAAGTTAAAGGTTTTAATTTTATATGTGGACAGCGGTGAGAATGGTATAAGGCGATTCTAGGTCAACTGTGATCAGAACCGAGTTCACTCATTAAAATAAGAAAGAAAAGAGGCAAGAATGAGAAGGCAATTATCCACAATGGTTCGTCACCCGTTGCAATGCAAACTGCGCTGTGCTGTAAATGCGTAGGGGAATGCAGAAGCACTCAATGAAAGAAATAACAAGACGAACGAAAGGGCATTGGCACTTACTTAATTAGGAATATATGGGTCATTACCAATCATAGCGTCATTACAAACAGTTGTGTCGTTATAGCAGAGTTGCCAAGTAATAGTGCGACAGTAATTCGATTATTTCATATTTGAACAAGTTTTTGGATTCATTGTAAAATAATCCTAAACGGTGCAATTAAGTGTAGTGAGGTGAGAAAAAAATATAATGTCCTAAAATCAAATTGGTACTCATGTGATTCTCATCGAATAGGAAAATCTCAGCCAGCAGATAATTTGGGCAATTTAGAAGAGGGTTTCCCCAACAAGGAAAAGGATAAAATATCCTATCACTAAGGAGAGCTATGTATGTGTTCTTTTAGTTATGGAATTGGACGACTTATTTAGTGAATGCTGTACAGGTCCTGGATTGAGGCCACTGGGCGTATAAACGATCCAGACCTCTGCTAGGTTCTTTGTTCCCGCCAAGCGACAAACTCGCCACCATTTGCGTCTCCTATACGGGCATCAACGCCGCTCTAAGTTCAGAGCTATCGACAAACGGCCCATTAGAAACCATTAGAGGTCACGTATTTTGGTGAGCAGTGCAAAGGCTTGCGCAACGGTCACAAGAATCGTAAGGGCGGACAAAGCCCCAACGGGTTCTCCAACTGAGGACTTTAGAGGTCACATTGTATACACCAAACAACAACAATATCAACAAAAGGTCCCTCACAGAGGTCGACCAAAAGACATTTTTTTTATGAATTTGTGAGCGAGTGCGTGTTGAACTAGATTTAAATTTACATTTTTAAGATTTTTTTTTATATTTTTGCCATTTAAGAAATTGAAGTGCTTTCCTTATATTAATTAGGAATTGTCTATAGTTAAGCCATTCGGTCGCGTAAATAGGAGTTTAAATTCCAATTCAAGGTGTTCTACAACGACGATTTCTCCAAGTGCTGCGCGCAGGACGACGAGGGATCCTCACCACCTATAACGCAACGTAAGTTTGATATATATATAGGGTTTTTCAATAAGAGCGCTACAAAATTTTTTTAAATAAAACCAAAAACGGTTTTGGATATCAATGAAATTCTTTATTCCTGTGAAAGTAAGTTCGATGCCATTATGTATGGAAATCGATTTCTTTTGCATGGCCACCACGGGCACGCTTGCAGAAGTCCAGACGCTGAACCCAATTTTTGACGGTTTTCAAGCATAAATCGGCCGATACTGCTGCAATTTCACGTTCGATATTCGTACGTCGCTGGCTTGTTGGCATAGACCATGGACTTGACGTAGCCCCACAGGAAATAGTCTAACGGCTTCAAATCGCACGACCGAGGCGGCCAAGCGACTGGACCATTTCGTGAGATAACACGTTCTCCAAACTTGGTTTCCAATAAATTGATTGTGACATTCGCTGTGTGGCTTGTGGCGCCGTCCTGTTGGAACCACATATCCTCCAAGTCCATATCATCCAATTGGGGCCAAAAATATTCGGTTATCATTGACCGGTAGCGATTCCCATTCACAGTAACGTGTCGGTCTTGATAACAACGGAAGAAGTACGGCCCAATAATGCCGCCGGCCCATAAACCACACCAAACCGTAATTTTTTCCGGATCCAATGATGACTCATGGAGTACGTGTGCATTGCTGCCTGACCAATACCGCATATTTTGTTTATTGACGAAGCCATTCAGCCAGAAATGAGCCTCATCGCTGAAGATGATTTTTCGATGAAAATCCGAATCATTTTCAAGTTGTTGCTCATCCCAATTCACGAACATACGACGCTTCTAGTGGTCAAGCGGCTTCAGTTCTTGCGTCAACGACGTCACAGAGATGCCCAACGCTTGAGAACGACGTGTGAGAGACACATTTGGGCTTTCTTCAACTGAAGCCTCAGCGGCAGCAACATTCTCGACACTACGGGCACTTCTTTGTCTCACTGGCACGGGAACATTTTGTACTGTGCCTGTGGATTCAAATTTTTCCACTAGACGCTCAATTGTTGACCTGCCAGGACGATTATGACGACCATAAATTAGACGTAGCGCTCTTAACTTTGAGGCCACTGACTCCGAATTTCGGTAGTAAATTTTAATAATTTCGACTCGTTGTTGGCTCGTATATCTTTCCATCATGAAATGGCAAACCTTACTGAAGAGAAATGTCAAAAGAGCGGCAAGAAATACGGCGTCGTTTGCTAGCCCTGTCGCTACTACTTTTGATGAACGGTAGAGCGTTAACAGTTGGACCTGAGATTATAGGCAAATAATAAACCACTGTTTATTCAAACGTTATAAAAAGAAGTAAAAAAAGTTTATTGGGATTCGGTTCTTTTATATACAATACTTCATTTGACATTTACAATAATTTCCCTTGTGGGATATTTGTTGTGGGTGGGTGCATTCAATGCATTGTGACGTCTTTGTTCGCCGTCAACGTCGTCGTCAACCGTCACGTCAACATTCTCCCCCAACGATGAACTATGTTCTTAGCTTACGTCCATCCTTCTTCTTCTGCTCTCTTCTCGTCACACAGCTGCCTTCATTGTTGCCTCTGACTTAAATCGGTCGTATCCAAAACATGAGTTTAGGTACATGAAAGTATAAACAACAGGTTATTGCAAATGATTATGTACAGACATTGACACAAACAATAACAATCTACGAGAGAACATATGACAGCCATTTACTCCAATTTGCCCATCATTCAATATCACACGTAATCCCGTTGCTGTATGTAAATATAAGCGATCGCAAGAAAAAAATTGTTTTGTTTTGATATGCGATTCTCTCACTGTTGCGACGGTGATGGATGGTTCCCGCCTGCATTTGTTGTTGTTGTTAATACTCTTGTCTCTTGTGTTGTGTTGACGATTGACTGGAAGTTAAATTTGCGTTCGAAGTTCGAAGAATTAAATACTAAGAAATAATGTAATATATTGATTGCTTATAGACTGGAATTTGAGGTAAAGCGTGAAGACGGAGAGATGTTTGATTTGTTATGGACTGGAAGTTGAAGTGAAGCGTAAAGACGAAGAAATGTTTTGGTTGGTAATAGACTGGAACTCGAAGTGAAGTTGAAGGAGGTGTCGATGCATCGTTTATCCATTTTGGTGTGGTAATTCCATTCAGTATTATATGAATTACGAAGGTTGTATTGTGCAGTGCGTGGATTTCATCGCATAATTTTATTTGAATGTTTTTATAGTGAATAAGTGATCTTATAAATTGTAATAAATACTGATAGTGCATGTTAGTGAATTCTTCTAAACTAATTTGTTGTGTTATATTGCATTTAATGTGCGTAAGAAAAGATTTTGTGCGTGAAAATATGAAATTTGATGACATTCTTAAGCGTGGGGAGACGCGTGAGTTGCCTCAATCCAAATTCATATTTTATATTTTCGTGACCCTTGGGTATTTTATATTTGGGTTTAATTAAAGTTGCCGTGGCATAGGTATGGGTGTGTAAGTGTGGGATAATTGGACTGTATATCGCTTTGGGTCGCTGGTTAATATTTTATATGTTGTTTTATGTGTTGAGTATCGTTGGAATGTGGCTTATTTTGTTGAGTTAGGAATTGTCTTCCGTGCAAAGTGTGTTGATTGGTAGTGGACAGAGTTTGGTTATAGGCCTTTTGAATTCGCCGGCCTGAGTTTTGATCTTTACAACTCTGCGGCCTAGGCTCCACCTTGAAGGTGGAAGTCGTTCGTCCTTAAGAAGGACTAGATCACCCTTTTTTAAAAGCGGTTGCTGCTTAAGCCACTTTGGTCTTTGTTGCAGCCGTGTCAGGTATTCCTGTTGCCATTGCTTCCAAAAGGTCTGCATGCGGAGTTGTTCTGTTTTCCATCGGTCGCTCAAGTTGATTTTTCCTGACAATAAATCCGGTTCCGGTACTGTGTGCCGGAGTTAAGGCACGGAAGTCCTCGGGGTCCTCTGATAGGGGACACAGCGGTCTAGAATTAAGACACGCTTCAATTTGCGTCAGAAGCGGAGTTAATTCTTCAAAGGTGAGTGTCCCGTTTCCGACAACACGTTTGAAGTGGTGTTTGACACTCTTTACACCCGCTTTCCATAGTCCTCCAAAATGAGGGGAAGCAGGGGGAATGAATCTCCACTTGG
Organism: Cheilosia variabilis; assembly: GCA_951230905.1. Lineage (NCBI taxonomy): Eukaryota > Metazoa > Arthropoda > Insecta > Diptera > Syrphidae > Cheilosia > Cheilosia variabilis. Next base: position 101,940,801 of record OX579676.1, on the reverse strand, counting down.
TTCCTTGATTAGCCAAAACTTCAGCGATTTCCTTCCAATCGTGAGTTGCGTGGTCCATTAAGCGATGTAGTTCCGCTTCAGCTCCGATGAAATTTGTGCCGCAATCGCTATATATTTCAAGGCAGAGTCCTCTCCGCGCGGTAAACCTTCTAAAGGCTGCCAAAAAGGCTTGGGTGGTAAGGTCTGTTACGGCCTCTAAATGTATTGCTTTGGTTGTCAGGCAAACGAAAATAGCTAAATAGCCCTTGTAACTCCGGGTTCCTCGTCCTCTCCATGCCTTTATTTGAATGGGTCCCGCGTAATCAACCCCTGTGTGTGTGAAGGGCTTTGCGATCTTCACCCTTGGTGCAGGAAGCTTCCCTGCTGTGCGCTTCAGCGATAATTAATTTTGTTAGGTGATGATTTGGTTCCATGATTATTGGGTGTTGTTGATCGAAAGAGAGATCAGCATTTTTGAGCCTTCCCCCGACCCTAAGGATGCCTTCCCCGTCTGTAAACGGGTTCAAGGAGCCCATGCCTCTAGTCTTCGCTGGTCCTTGAATAAACATCTCTAGTTGGGCTACGCGTGCCAGTTTGTTCGTTGCCGCATTGAGTTCTACCTTAGTTAATGGTCCAGACGTTCGTTTTGAGCTCTTATTTCGGTAATTCGCTAGGAATCTTTTGCAATAGGCGGCTATCCTGATGAGCCGGTTGAGCCTAGAGGATCGATGAATCAGCTGATTGAGCCCACTGTCTGTGTCGTTGATATTGGCGTGATGAACATTGACTGACCTTTTTTTCCCCTCCTCAGTGCTTAAATCAGCTGGTTGCTCTGGAAAGTCAAAATCCCAGACAGTTTTTAAAAAGGGTGGCCCATTCCACCACAAGGTGGCTTGGACCAAAGCAGATGGAAGCATCCCCCTGGAGACTAAATCTGTAGGATTCTGCGCTGTGGGAAAATGGTTCCATATATCAACGTTAGTCAAACGCTGGATCTCTCCGACTCTGTTTCGGACAAAGGTTTCCCACTTCGTAGGCTCTGCACGTATCCAGCACAATGTAATCATGGAGTCTGTCCATGCGAAGGTGGGAATTCCTCTCCCCTCAGGAGTTTGTGTGACGTTGTATAAGATCTTAGCGAGTGTGACAGCTCCACATAATTCCAATCGTGGGAGAGTGACTGGGCTTACAGGTGCCACCTTCGATTTGGATATGAGTAGGTGCATGTGAATGTTGCCGTCATTATCTTCTACTCTAAGGTACACCGCTGCTCCATATGCCCTTTCCGATGAATCGCAGAACCCATGTAATTGAAGACGATTGGCTCTACTAGTTGTGTTAAACCAGCGAGGAATGTGTAGGGTGTTAATGGCTTCCAAATCATGGTGAAACTCTGTCCAATCTTGCGCAATATCAGGATCAACGGGATCATCCCACGATTGTTTACGCACCCATAGAAGCTGCATTATGAGTTTCGCCTTTACAATGGAAGGTGCGATCCATCCCATAGGATCGAAAAGGCGTGCTATCGACGATAATATAGATCGCTTTGTTGGCTGCTGAATTTCTGAAGGGGTGTAGTTGAAGGAGAATAGGAAGGGAGCCACTGTATACCCAAAGTCTTTACTCTATCTGAATCTCCAGATGGTAATGAAAAGGATGCCTCGTGATCTTGAATGGGTACGTTATCCAAAAGTTCCTTATGGTTGGCCGTCCATTTTCGTAAATGGAACCCAGCTCCATTCAGTATTTCCTTAACTTCCTTCATTTTCTCCTTAGCTTCTGGGAGAGTTTCGGCCCCCGAAATCAAATTATCTACGTACATTTCGTCACGGATCATCGTAGCAGCTCTTGGATGTACCTCTTGGATTTCTTCTGCTAATGCCTGAAGTATACGAATCGCCAGGTATGGGGCGGGTGATGTGCCAAAGGTCACAGTCCTGAGGCGATACGTCTTCAAGATATCAGATGGTTGCTTGCGCCAAAGGATCAGCTGGTAATTTGCATCACGTTCCGGTACCATTATTTGCCGATACATCTTTTCTATATCTCCGGTAAAGGTGTATCGATAGAACCTCCATCTGAGGATAATGTCCGTGATGTTGTGTTGAAGTGCCGGGCCTACCATCAGTTGATCATTCAATGAGACGCTATCAGCGTTCTTGAACGAAGCATCGAAAGCCACTCGGAGTTTAGTAGTCGAGCTCCCCTCCTTAAGTACGGCGTGATGTGGCATGACGTAGTGATGGCGATCGGAAATAGAGCATTCTTCCAATTCTTCCATGTGGCCAAGATTCAGGTAATCCTCAATACAGTCTGAGTAGCGTTGCTTCAAACTATTATCTCTTTCCAGTTTTCTTTCCAGACTCTTAAAGCGAGTGAGAGCTCCTTCTCTTGATCTACCTAAAATAGGATAGACATCACCCTTAAACGGCAAAGCTACTTGGAAGCGACCATCATCCAGGCGTCGAACGGTTTTACGAAAGTGCGCTTCGCATTCACTATTTTCCGGCTTTACGTATGGTTGATAAGAGATTTCTTCTAATTCCCATAATCTACGGAGCTCAGTTTCGAGGCCACATGTTTGAAGGAAATTGTTGATTCGCTGCGATACAATGGGAGCTCTACCAAATAGGATCCATCCTAATTTGGTCTTCTGAGCGATAGGTAAGTTGATGTTTTTCGGTTTGACCATATCCGGCAGCAAAATATCAGCCAGGACATCACTGCCCAGTAGTAAATCGACCTTGGCAGATCGGTTGAAATTGGGATCAGCTAGCGTTAAGCCGTTCAGGTGTTCCCAACCTGTAGTTGCCAAAGTTTGGGTTGGAAGATGCCCAGACAGCGACTTGAGGACAAGAGCTTGAGTGGACACTCGAAACGCTGAGTGGTGAGATGCTAAGTAGATATCTACCACCTTTGAGCAGACGCCGCTGCTGACCAAACCCAACCCAGAAACCTTGACAGAAGTTGACCTTGGCGGAAGACACAGCAGTTGAACAGCTGATGTTGTAATGAAAGTTGCCTCTGAGCCTGAATCTAATAAAGCTCGTAATGCAAAAGATTCGCCGTTCACCGAGCTTACTTTGACTAGGGCAGTTGCAGGTAGTGTTGGGTAGGACACCAATTTAAAATGAGTTTGTATGAGGTACTCATTTTGAAATTTGAAGTGGTACAATGTACCACCTCAAATGAGGTGTTCGTGTTGCACCAAATCTCAATTCTCCTCAAAGCTCAAATGAGTTTTCTTCTGTATTTCACCTCAATTGAGGTTTGCATCTGAAATATTATATTGTACAATGGTATGAGGAAAGGGAATGAGGCATGCATTATTGAAATGTAACAATACTGATATGTTACATACCTATTACGAATTCACAAAAATGTTACACATGGTGCATCTTTTACGTAATTAAATAAGAAAAACGCCACCGTATGTAATTTGTCGAAGTGTATTATATTAATAAGGAAATCAAAGAAAATGTAGTTCAGTTCAGTCAAAGAAAAAAAAGTATTGCAAAAGAAAACATTGGCTTTTAAAGTAAAACTTAATGACACAAAATAAAAAAAATATTCATTTCAATAAATTAAATATAATATAAATAAATAAATAAATATATATACAAAAATTTACATGTTGCAGTTTAGAAACATAATTTGGGATACTTTTGTTCCACTCAATCTATTTCGCCTCTCTACTAAAATTTGCCCAGACTTCGAAAATACGCGTTCTGATGGAACAGAAGTTGCAACTATGCACAATCTTCTTTTTACTATTTCATATAGTCTAGGATAGGCATCCTTTTTTTGATGCCACCATTTTAATGGATCCTTGTTACGAGGCAACAGTGCCTCCTGCATATATTTGTCTACTTCTATTATACCTACTGCCGTAGGATTAGATGTTTTTATAATTTGGCTTACATGTTTGTCGAAATCAGCCCAAATGGTACGCGCCTTTTTCGAGGTCGATGGTTCGTTAAGGACTTCTGGTTCGACTTCGTTTTCAAGAGATTTTACGTGCACACTGGTGACTAAAGCCTTTAAGCTCGAGCAAGCTCGTTGAAAAGAGCGCTCGTCTGAAAATCCATACTTTTTAAACCGAGGGTCTAAAAGAGTGCTTTCAGCAAATATATGGTTGTATTCAACATCCAAAAACCTTCGCTTTAACTCATCTAGAAGACATTGCGCCATTTTTTTGACAGATTGGTGCAGTTCTTTAGTTCTTATGAAATCAATGCATTTGTTTTTGAGGGCATTCGAAATCAAAATTACCTCCGATATTGTCACACTTTTCCCCGAACTCATTTCTTCTGTAACACTTTTAAAATATGACAGCAACTCTGTTGCACTTGTTAATATGTCAATGTCTTCGGTGTTAATATTATCCATCTCGGCATAATTTATAGCAAGAGTGGATATTAAGCTATTTTTAATTTGCAATATTCGTTCAAACATGTCACATGTTGAATTCCAGCGTGTGACAACATCTTGCTTAACCTTAAGCTGGCTTTCTCCCAGTTGTGACTGCATGGATTTCAGTCTCTCCGATGCTAGAGGGCTTCGACGGAAAAGTTCAACAACAGTTTTAATTTTTGTCTGTGTATTTTTAATTTCTTGCAATGCCGTTTGTACAATTAAATTAATAGTTTGTGCAAAACAAGGAATTTGTCTCCACTTATTTAATTTTATTGCTGCTTTTATATTGCTGGCGTTATCTCTTGTTACAGCAACTATTTTATTAGATATGTCCCAGCTATCGCACATTTTTTTTAACTCTTGGCTTAGGCCTTCGGCAGTGTGTCTGTTGCAATACTGGTAGCATTCTAACATGCGTGTGGTGAGTTCTGTATTCTCGTTTAGAAAATGAGCCGTGAGGGATATATAGCTGTCATTTGGAGCAGAGGTCCAACAATCTGTTGTTATTGACAAATAGCTAGCATCTTTTAGTAATTTTTGAACATTTTCTTTTGTTATGGTATAATAATTTGTGAGAAGTGCATTGGATAAAGTTTTACGGGAAGGTATTTGATAATTCGGATTTAATTCTTTAATAAATTTCTTGAACTCTTTGCTTTCAACGAGGTTAAATGGTAGGTACTGTTTCGTTACGAGTTCGACTAGGTATTTATTCAATTGCTCAGTCTTTTTAGCTGAAGTAGGCTTTTGTAAATATTGCGTTATTTTTGAATTTTTTATTTTAGTGACGGAAAGGGGATTATTATTAGGTTTTATAGGTAAAGCGGTTATATTTTTTTCTTGATTTTGATATAGTGAGTCGTCTGGATCTGTATTATAAAGTGGGTCGTCTTCTAGATCTGTATATATTGGGTTTTCTTCAGTTATGGCGTTAAAAACTGTAAGATGCTGCGATTTTGTATGGCGAATCAAATTGTAGGGACCACCGCCTTGATATGACAATATCTTACCACAAAAGTTGCACTTTGCCTTATTGCCAGCCAAGTCAGTAAAATACTGCCAGGCCTTCGATTTTTTCTTGTCATCAGCCATACTATATATTAAAAAAAAATCTGTGTAATTGTAATGCTGAAAATTATAATACAAAAGAAGATACAAATAAGCTATAATGATGCAGGTACATACCTCACGAAATATTGAATTAATTATTATTACGTTGTAAAATTGTGCTCCAAATCACAAAAAAATCCTTTAAAAAAAGCTAAAAACAAAATAATAATAACTACATTTTGTAGTTTCATAATATTGACAACCATATTCCATACCCACAGTCGCTGCTCGCTTGCGCACCACAATCTACAACCTACAAGCAACAAGTACTTACAAATGAGCAGATCCAAAAGTGTTAGTGCCTCACTCACTGAAAATCCTCAAATGAATGGCTTTACCTCATGTCCTCATTTATGAGGTATTGCCTCATTTTTGAGGTAGTGAGGTATTCGTCAATCTTTGCCTCACTAACTCAATTGAAGTTAAAAATGCCTCACTCACTGAAAATCCTCAAAGAAAGAATGGTGAAGCGACGCTTTTCGGATCTATTTCTATACTCTGTTCTCTGTGTTTCTCATAAAATGAGTTGAGAGAGAAAGCGTACGTTGAGGATGAAGTTAAATTGAGTGTGAGAGTGAGCCTTTATGGATAGTTGAAATATGGATATATGGCTAATGGTATGTGGTATCTGGTATGAGTATGACGGTAGCTGTATGAATGGGATTTTTTGGATGGGTATATTTCTACTCAAGTGTGACTCAGTTCATGTTGCACCCAACCCAATCACATCGAAATCGAATAAGTAAGATGTGAGAACTGAGAAGTTCATGCGAATGATTTTGTTTTGTGTTCCTCCATGTGACAAAATTAAGAGGTGGTACAAATTTTCGTTTTGAGGTGTTGGGACATTTTGATCAGATGTATGGGACATTTGTATTGCCTCATGTATGAGTAACACAACACTAGTTGCAGGTAAAACTTGTGTTCCAGGGTTTGTTGAGTAGAATGCGTTGATGTTTGGCTTAACTCCAGTATTTTCCCTTTCAGATGGTTGGAAAGTAGGTGCACCAACATTCATCGAGGAGGTAGTTGGCCCTGTCGTATATCCTTGAACGGTGAAAGCGTTTGCTTGCCCCACCATCGGATTGTTATTGGCATGAAGAGCCGGTTGGTGTTCAAAGTTCGATCCTCGATGAAGTGGTTGATCCATCAGTGGGTCCTTGTGTAGTAAAAGTGTTTATTTGCCCCACATTTGCGTTAGTGTTAACATGGAGAAGCGAATGATGGGATTGTTGGCAGTAATAACATCGCCGACTACTTGGGCATTGTTCAGAGGTATGGCTATATGCTAAGCAATTTCGACAAATCCCTAATCTGTTAACCTGTTTACATCGATCTACAATACTCAATTTCAAAAACTTGCTGCATTTCCTAATAGCATGCTGGCCCTTGCTGCAAATTTGGCAGGAGTATTTTGCATTATGGGGTTTTGTGTTGTTGGTAGTTATATGGAGAACATTGCGATGGGATACAGGCCTTGTGGGATTCGATGTGATCCTAACTTGTTGGTGGTTGACTGCCTCCAAAGTACGGAACCTAGTTTCCAAAAATTGGGTAAACTCAGCGAATGTTGGCAATGCTTTGTTGTCTTCTTTAGATCCTAGCTTCTCCTCCCATAGGTGTTGTGATTTTGCAGGCAGTTTCTGCAGCAGTACAAAACAAGTATTACATCCCAATGTGATACGGCAACCTTTAAGTTAGCCAAGCTATGAACCACTTCGGTCGAGGTGTCCAACAATTCCTTGATGACATCGGCGCGTTCTTGGGATATAGACGGCTGGTTGAACAAACACTTCAACTGCGTGTTCACTAGGAAACGTTGGTGGTCATACCTATCCTTCAAGATTGCCCATGCCTTGGAATAATTGCCTATATCCATACCCAGGTGAGCCAAAAGTTTATCAGCTTCACCAGACACACTTGATTTTAAATAATGCATCTTTTGGGTCTCAGAATTAGTGAGACAAAAAGATCATGAAAAGCCCGCCAAGTCTCGTAGCTGCCTGAGAAAACCGGCAAGTTGATTTTAGGAAGCCTTATCTCCGCTGACCTGGATGTAGCTGACGCCACTTCTGTGGTGTTTGGCGATTTATCATTAGATGTCTCCTTAGACGCTTCTGCCTTGTCCTTAGCATCGAGAAGATCGCTGCGATATTCGAAATATTGTTCTCTAATGCTTTCGTATGTATCATCTATCTCAGCTTCCTTTTTCTAATCATCATCGCCCAACGCAGATAGTTTCATTTTATATTCAAGTTCAACTGACTCCATTGTCTTTTCAAGTGCAGACAATCGGCCTGTTAAATAATTTATTGTTCGCCTGGCTAGACCTGTCTTAGCGAAGTTGGAAATATCCTTCTCTATTTGTTTTAAAATCTTTACTAACATGCACTTTTTCATATTGTACTGATTTATGTATGTGCTTTATATTATATATAATGTAGGTAAATACGTAACAAAATATGCACTAAGTAAGACAATAAAATGTACTTACTTTGAAATTCAGCTTTTCGTCCAATTCCCTTTCAGATCTCCACACTATACCCTCTTCTTGATGAAATTGCGGTGTGTTGATGAATTCCAGCGATGAGTTGTGGTTGAAATCTTCGTTGGTATAACACAAAAAATGTTGAACAAACTGCGGTGCTGGTGTAGAGCAAATGTAATCCCGCGATGAATTTGCAGAATTTGATGATGATTTCAATTAATTTGTATGAGTACGTTGCCGATAGACAAAAATCTTCGGGCCAAATTCAAAAAATGTTATAAAACGGTTATTAAAAAAAAAATAGGCGTAGATGGACCAAATGTTCGTTTGATGAACGGTAGAGCGTTAACAGTTGGACCTGAGATTATAGGCAAATAATAAACCACTGTTTATTCAAACGTTATAAAAAGAAGTAAAAAAAGTTTATTGGGATTCCGTTCTTTTATATACAATACTTCATTTGACATTTACATTAATTTCCCTTGTGGGATATTTGTTGTGGGTGGGTGCATTCAATGCATTGTGACGTCTTTGTTCGCCGTCAACGTCGTCGTCAACCGTCACGTCAACACTCCGATTTCTTGGCCAAAGGAATAACCAAGGTTGTGCCACTTAAGGCATGGGGTGGGAAGGCCGCGTTTATGCCAATTACATCTGGCACATCTCCGGACTTAGACGAATCCATACGGAGGAACGACAGTGGAAAGCTGGAAAGATGCTCAGGTACATATATTAGGTTAGTGCGTTCTTTTGGTGTCGGGTAGAGTAGGGATAGTTTAGTTTATTCTAAGAAGAATATCCAAAAGAATCTGACTTTCCACCCTTGTTCCTCGGTATAGGCATAGGTTCTATTGAGCATTTCCTTTTCTTCTTTCCTATCTTCTCTTCTCTTCTCTTTCATCTATATATTTTTTTTGTCCGTCCGCCGTCAAGTAATTTTAGATCTTCTGCTATCCCTTTTTATTTTGTTTTCATGGCACGATTTTTTTGTGAAGAACAGGTGGTTGGTGTGAAGGGTGACAAGAAATACCCCGTCCGACGAGTTTAGCCGTGCAACCTCGAGCGTGCCAATGTCCTCCTCCACCATGCCAAAGATGCCTCTGTGGCCTGGCCTCGACTCATTACACGACTTCCTCTCCATCTCCCTTAGGGTCATTACATTAATTTGGCGCCCAACGTAAGGCCGCAGCTTAGGTTGTGAGACTTCTACAGTTTAATTAGTTTCTTATCTTTTCGTGTTACCTTTACGTGCAATTTTGTCTAGTTTTTGGAATTACAAGTGTACTGGATTTCAGTTTTCTGGTAGCTCGCCCAGCTAGAAAAATATAGCATCGGGTTAGATAATTAATTTTTGCAGTTAATAAACCTATATTTTCTAGTTTCGAACCGAAAATTTGCCTGCAGTGGAGTAGTAGCTTCTAGATTTATTAAACTGCACTAACCACATGCAGTTTGTAGATTTTAGGTTACATACCGCAATTCATTCAAGGGAATATCTGTTATATGGAATTTTTAATTGGGATTATTTCCGATAATCACCTATAACATTTCTTTTGAGCTTTTACAGATTACTTACGTTTGTTTTTTTTTCAATTGTTACATATTAAATACATGAAGCCAACTCTGTTCATACCTAAACTATTTGTATCACCCCCTGTCATAATGTTATCATTTGGATCGGCCAAAGAATCAAACTACATATTATATTATTGTTATACCTAATCATTCAATTTACCTTTTTCTTCTAGTTTTGCGATCGGTTTAATTATGTACTATTTTTTTTATATATTTTCTTTTAATTTTCGATATCGAATATGCCGGTTAATCATAGTAATGAAAATATTGCTCAAGCTGTAGCTGAGGAAGAGCGATGTGCTATTTGTAATACAAGTATTTTAGACCCAAAAATATGTCCAATGGTTGCAATGAGTAACCATAGTTTTCACAATAAGTGCTGTAACGAAGCATTCGTTACAACGATACGCTCCAGCATATGACTCTCTTTCCCCAGACCCCCGCATCATACGCTCCACCCAGCTGAGGTGATACATGTCATATGTATCAAGCACATTAAACACACCGCCCAGCCACACACTGTTGGCTGTACCCCGAAGCTAACAATTCAGACGACAATACGTTTCAACAGTTCACTTTGCAATGCAATGCATGTGCACAGTGCACACCATGCACACAACCGCCATTCACTATGCCCAACCAGCCAACCAACCAACCAACTAGCTATGGCTACCCCACCTCGCCGTTCCATGTTCTCGCTCTAACAGCAGCTTGGCAATATATGCTTGTGCACGTTACATGGAAAAATAGTTGGCGGTTCGATTACTTTTGCATTTGTGAATAGAATTCACACCGACTTATCATCAAAAATAATATAAGACCCCCAGTAAAATAACAAGCAAATCGAGCAAAGCTTTAGAGTTGTGACCGTACCAATCCCGTGTACCGCTGAATTTTGTTCCGTGGAATAGTTGTTGCACTATTCGCAATTTTTGGTTGCTAGCGAGCTAGCGAATTGCCGGGACTGTCGCAAGACGGACCTCGAGTGCTAGGACTGTCGCAAGACGGACCTGTAGATTGCCGGGACTGTCGCAAGACGGACCTCGAGTGCTAGGACTGTCGCAAGACGGACCTGTAGATTGCCGGGACTGTCGCAAGACGGACCTGTAGATTGCCGGGACTGTCGCAAGACGGACCTCGAGTGCCAGGACTGTCGCAAGACGGGCCTGTAGATTGCCGGGACTGTCGCAAGACGGAACTGTAGATCGACGGGATTGTCGCAAGACTAACCCGTAGACCGCCGGGGCTATCTCACGCCCACCAGAGCCGCAACAGAAGACCAAGCCGCTTCCCGCACCAGACGACCAGGACCAGTGTAGCCGTACCAATTAAGATTAAATTATTAATATTGTATAATTCTTTGGACTTAAATAAAATTGTTATAAAAGGAAACTCCTCTACCTGAAGTTCGTGTTTCTTTAGGAAGGACCTTGGCAATCCGACGAGCTAACCTCAGCCTTAGACCAAAGCACATCACATTGGCGCCCGAGCAGGGACTCAACAGAAGGAGACCCAGAACAATTACAACTAAGAAGAGACAACCGAAGGAGGACCAACAATAGGAACTCAACCCGTGGAACCCCGACAAGGAGGACCAACAAACCGAAACAACCGAAACCGAGATATGAACGAGGGAAACCAGCTAACCGTCCCGGAAGGCCAATCCGAAGACATGACAGTCGGATGGATCTACCTGCTCAGAAAGGCAGAACTGACGGAGGTCATGGAGAAGACAGGGTTAAGGACCGAGGGAACCGTGGATCAACTACGATCCCGGATGAGTGCTTACCTAAAAGCCACCCGAACTAGAGTGTCAACTCAGAACCTCTGCGAAGAATTAGAGGCGAAAATTTCCACCCGTGAATATGGGGACACATCTTCGGATGATGACGAAAAATCCACCACAACCCAAGGGACCGTAAAGACCCCACAGTTCGTAGAAATACCAGTAGCTGTCCCCCACCCCGCCACCGTTCAACCACCGCCTATGCCCGCCGCACCTTACGAGAGATACCCAAGGGGCCCGACCACATCATCTTCTAGCCGAGTAACTGAGCCAGCCCCGATAGCCTCAAACCGAGTTAGGCCAACACTGAACTATGAAGCCGAGGTGATGGATACGTTCCGAAAATAGGGGTTAAAATTCGACTCCTCAGGAAGCGCCCTTCGAATTTATGGAGCGGATGGAAGAGCTAACCCGCTGTTATGATATACCAGCCGATTATATGATACGGCCGTTACCCGAGATCTACCGAGGTACAGCCCTGGAGTGGCTGAGGATCAACCGTGAAGAATTCCAGAACTGGGAGCAGTTCCGACAAGCATTCTTGCGCCACTTCCTCCCTGCCTGCTATACCCATAAGCTAGAGGAGGAAATTATGAGGAAAAGACAAGGGCCGAGGGAGAAAGCCAAAGACTTCATCCGAGCCACTCAGTACCTTATCCGACAACACCCTTGGATGAACATACCGGATAATATAGACCGGATCTACGACAGCATGCGACCTGAATATCGTCTGTACATAAAACGTCGGGATTTTACAACGTTAGACGAGCTCATGGAATTGGCCGAAGAATTCGAGCACGTAAAGAACGAGGAACAAAGCATCCGTCCCACTAGTCCCGTCGCTGTCCCAGCGCTCCGGCCTAAGGTACCAAATGTCCCGTATAATCGGTATACGCACTGCTGGCGCTGCAAACAGAGAGGCCACCGTCAGCAGGATTGCCAACGACCGTACCGACTATTCTGCTCATATTGCGGGGAAGACGGAAGGCAAACGAGGGATTGAAATTGCCACCGCAATCAAGCAGCCTCCATGTCAAACGCCAGGTGGACCGACCCACGGTATTTCATCCCGACCACCATTCAGGGCCAAATCTTCCATTGTCTCGTGGATACCGGCGCATCTTAATCATTCGCCGGCCCCAGAATGCGACAAGCCCTACGTAGCATGAAGGCATCCGTCCGGTATCAGGGGCAGAAGATCCAACTCGCCAACAGTGATACCATCGCAACCCTTGAGCACTATATGGTGCTGCTGCAGTTGGGGAACCAATCCCTCACCAACGAGCTCACCTACATGAAAACTTTGGCCGAGGATGCAATTTTCGGGATGGACTTACTCGATAAAGCTAAGTTCGAAATAACCATAGGGGGGCAAAAGTTAACCTATACAAAAATACTACGCACCAGCCCCGCCACCAATATGTGCGCCCTACTTAGAGAGAGAGACCTAAGTTGGAGCGAGCAACAGGGCCTAGCCGAGTTCTTGGAAGAAGAAGTACCGAAATTTGACAGCCTAACAAGCACCACCAATATCACGGAACATCGAATCCGACTCACCACAGAGCACCCATTTAAACAGAGATACTATCCTCGCAACCCGGCCATGCAAAAGGTTATCAACCAAGAAATCGACGAGCTCCTAAAGGAGGATAGAATCGAGCGATCATGCAGCCCATATAGTTCGCCCATTGTCCTCGTCAAAAAAAAGTCCGGCGCTTGGAGGCTATGTGTAGACTTCCGGCAACTTAATGAGATCTCGGTCAAGGATGCCTACCCACTTCCATATCTCAATTCGATCCTTGATAAACTTAGGGGGACACAGTTCATTTCAACGATAGATCTGAAACAGGGGTACTGGCAGATCCCGATCCATGTGGCATCCAGACCATATACCGCCTTCACCGTTCCCGGCCGAGGACTGTTCCAGTGGAAGGTCATGCCTTTCGGCCTCCATTCCGCCCGGCAACATTTCAACGAGCCCTGGACAGTATTATCGGCCCAGACATGGAACCTCATGCGTTCGCCTACCTGGACGACATCATTATCATTGGAACCACGTTTGAAGAGCACCTACGAAATCTACGAGCAGTATTCACATGGCTACGCAGGGCGAACCTTCAAATAAATCTGGACAAATACGAATTCTGCTGGCGAGAATTAAAATACCTAGGTCATGTCGTCAGCCATAAATCCACACGGACCCGGACAAAATCTCGGCGATCAAAGCGCTCCATCCCCCCCGTAATATTCGAGAACTACGCCGCCTGGGCATCACTTCCTGGCACCGCCGATTCATAAAAGACTTCTCAGCCGTAGCTTCACCACTGACAGCTCTGTTGAAAAAGGGAAGCCGCTGGGTGTGGGGTCAGAGCCAGGAAGACGCATTCAACCTACTTAAGTCCAAACTTACTGAGGCCCCTATTTTGACCTGTCCAGATTTCAACCTACCGTTCGTATTACAGACCGACGCCCGTCAAGAGGGACTGGGCGTAGTCCTGTCCCAAACACCAAATGGGATGGAGAACGTCATCGCCTATGCTAGCCGCACCCTGACAGCACTAGAGCATAAATACGCGGTCACGGAAAAGGAATGCCTGGCCATCTTGTGGGGAATTCGGAAGATGCGTCCATACCTCGAGGGCTACCGATCACCACTCCCTAAAGTGGCTCCACTCGCTTGAAAACCCGTCCGGTCGACTGGCCCGATGGGCAATAGAATTGCAGCAATATGATTTCGAGATAAAATACCGTAAGGGATCGCTAAATGTCGTAGCAGACGCACCATCCCGAGACCCCCAGTCCAACCCCGAGGCAGACGCCCTCCACGCCTGTAAAGCACCACCTATGGAATGGATACAGAAGAAGGTCAAAATCTTGCACACCCACCCCGAGGAGCCCCCGGATTATAAGCTTGTCGAAGGGAAACTATACCGCCACTTCCAAAATACCGATCCCCTGGCCGACCCTCTCCAGAAGGAATGGAAATGGTGTGTCCCGAAGGCCAACCGCCGGAACGTATTATATGAAAACCATGATCACATAACCGCAGGACATTTTGGGACAGCAAAGACAGTAGCCCGCATCAAAGAAGGCCACTATTGGCCAGGCATGCACCGCGACATCGTTAAATATATCCAACAATGTGACATCTGCAACCGGTATAAGGGGCAACAACAAAAGCCCATCGGATTAATGCACAGTACTACGGATAAAGCCCCGTGGGAAACCGTATGCGTTGATTTCATGGGACCCCTCCCCCGTTCCACAAAGGGAAACACCATGCTCTTGGTAATAGTAGATAGATTCACCAAATGGGTAGAAGCCGTCCCCATGCACGCCGCCACCACCGCTTTACTCATTAAAGCTCTGAGGGAACGCGTGCTCACGGTGTTCGGGTGTCCAAAGACACTAATCTCCGACAATGGAGCCCAGTGCACCAGCGCCACCTTCCGTACATTCCTTAGTGAAGTAGGAACGCAGCACCGACTGACCGCCCCATACACTCCGCAAGAAAACCCAACAGAAAGAGTAAACCGCGTACTCAAGACCATGATCGCCCAGTATGCAACAGAGAACCATCGACGCTGGGATGAACACCTACCAGAATTATGCTTCGCCATCAACACCAGTAAACACGAATCCACGGGCTACTCCCCCGCATACCTAAACTTTGGCAGACAGATAAGACGGCCAAACCACCTTATACCTTATACCTACTGGTCCGACAGAACTTACAAGCTGCCACCCACAGACAGAGTAAACACTATAATCTGCGCCGCAGGGCCTGGCGACCACACCTCGGAGAGCGGGTGTACCAAAAAGTCCGAGTCCTTTCCTCCGCTGGCTCTCAAGTACGATGGGCCATACGAAGTCATCCGATTTGTCTCACCCGTCATTGTATTTATAAAACGCATTGGCGAGACGGGCAAAACAAATCTATACCGCTGTCACGTAATAGACCTAAAAGGATATAATATTAACGATGCACTCCTATCTATCATCAGTCGTCATCCAGCCATGGAACCAGCCACATCATCCGGAGCGCAGAAGCGGAAAATTTCATTTTTAACCGAACCATGGACACGACAAATCACTGCCCCAAGCAAGATGCCCACCACCCGACCACCAACTATGCGTGGTATGAATAAACAACCACCACCACCATCTGGACCAATTGTCCCCGTTCCACTTCACCCCGACCCATTGGACCAACTCGCCGCCACCAGAAGAGTCCGCCAGAAAGCAAACGAGAAATGGTTCCAGCGCATTACCACCGTACAGTGTAGCTTAGACCCCACCGGCAGCACCACCAAGGAAAACCCCGTCACCACCACCGCCACTACCAGCCATAACAATATCACCACCCACAAAACCGCCCCGCCCGCCGCCATCCATTCCGTCAATGCCGTCAACACCACCACCAATTCCAAGATCATTCACGCCTCACGCCTCACCCCGTCGGCCATCCCAGCCCTACTTCCGATAAAACCGGACACCCAAGGACAAGCAACCCTAGGGGAGCTCGTCGGCCGCATTAGTTTGACTAACGACGGAAAGCCGAAGAGGAGAAACAAGAAAAAAAAGAACAAAACCGGCAAAGTGACCCCACCGTCCAATCCATTCGAAGGGAATTGGCCAAAAAAGGGCGTCGCACCATACTCGTAAATAAACCATGGGGGCGCATAAGAGTAATCTTCACCAGGAAGGATACGGTCGTCCTCCAGTTCGGAGACCAACGACAGGAAGTGTCACGGCACTAAAAGAAGAAAACCAAAGGGTCCCCACCACAGAAGTACATTTTTTTTTTAATAGGATTATGTTAAGTTTTTTTGAATTATGGTTTTGTTAACTTTTTTTTGAATTATGAAAAAAAAAATGTGTGAATTTAAAATTTTTAATTATGGTTTTGTTAACTTTTTTCAATTATGAAAAAAAATAATAAAAATAAAAAGGAAAAAAACATGTGTGAATTAAAAATTTTTTTTTTCCAGCTTAAAGTTGGACACAGACGAGAAGGTTCTCGTCTGAGAAAGAAGGAGGGGAATGTAACGAAGCATTCGTTACAACGATACGCTCCAGCATATGACTCTCTTTCCCCAGACCCCCGCATCATACGCTCCACCCAGCTGAGGTGATACATGTCATATGTATCAAGCACATTAAACACACCGCCCAGCCACACACTGTTGGCTGTACCCCGCCGCTAACAATTCAGACGACAATACGTTTCAACAGTTCGCTTTGCAATGCAATGCATGTGCACAGTGCACACCCATGCACACAACCGCCGTTCACTATGCCCAACCAGCCAACCAACCAACCAACTAGCTATGGCTACCGCACCTCGCCGCTCCATGTTCTCGCTCTAACAGCAGCTTGGCAATATATGCTTGTGCACGTTACATGGAAAAATAGTTGGCGGTTCGATTACTTTTGCATTTGTGAATAGAATTCACACCGACTTATCATCAAAAATAATATAAGACCCCCAGTAAAATAACAAGCAAATCGAGCAAAGCTTCAGAGTTGTGACCGTACCAATCCCGTGTACCGCTGAATTTTGTTCCGCGAAATAGTTGTTGCACTATTCGCAATTTTTGGTTGCTAGCGAGCTAGCGAATTGCCGGGACTGTCGCAAGACGGACCTCGAGTGCTAGGACTGTCGCAAGACGGACCTGTAGATTATCGGGACTGTCGCAAGACGGACCTCGAGTGCCAGGACTGTCGCAAGACGGGCCTGTAGATTGCCGGGACTGTCGCAAGACGGACCTGTAGATTGCCGGGACTGTCGCAAGACGGAACTGTAGATCGACGGGATCGTCGCAAGACTAACCCGTAGACCGCCGGGGCTATCTCACGCCCACCAGAGCCGCAACAGAAGACCAAGTCGCTTCCCGCACCAGACGACCAGGACCAGTGTAGCGGTACCAATTAAGATTAAATTATTAATATTGTATATTTCTTTGGACTAAAATAAATTGTATTAAAAGGAAACTCCTCTACCTGAAGTTCGTGTTTCTTTATGAAGGACCTTGGCAATCCGACAAGCTAACCTCAGCCTTAGACAAAAGCACATCACAGTGCATGTCTTCATGGTTTAATAATAAATCTACCTGTCCGACATGTAATACGAAGTCAATTTAGTGAGTTAGTTTCAGGACCTAGTTCAAATTTAAACGATTCCATTCGCTCTCAAGGTACTTCTCGAGGAAATATTTTATAAACCAAGAGGACAGATCGCTTTAATGCACTTGATTCGTCAATGCAGGGTCCAAATAATTATTCTCCTTTACCAATGCAAGGACAACAGAAGAATTTCTACTTATGCTCCGGCTAGTGCATTTTTGCATTTAGACCAAAGTTGTGTTAAAACCATGATTGATAATTCGTTGCATACCTCTTTCAAATGCAGACTCTGAGCAGCATCCGTAATATAGCAGATGGGACAGTTACAGAGTCTTCACAAACGTTCTTTACTAACATGAATCTGAACAATGCTCGTCCGAACTCACCTGCCGTTCAGCAAGCAGTATGTATTTATATTTCGAGAGATAATCGAATCAGACCACCATTGTCGGGTCCCTTTTCGTCTCTCTACCACTGTAAATCTTACTCAGAGAGACTCTCTGGATTTCTCCACAGTTCTTCTCTGGGCTCAATTCCTAGTGTTAACGCTAGCATCTGTTTATGGGAGATCCGTTTCATCGACTGGGTCTTGACCCATTGATGTCCCAAGATCCTCATTCTTCTGCCAGCCAATGCCGGGCATTGCCGCTGTCTCAGATTCCTCCAGGCATAGTCTACAAGTACCATCCTCTATAAGGCCCATTTTGCTTAAGTGATACCTGAAATTACCATGTCCTGTAGACAAAGCCACCACCCATTTCAATGTTCCTCGACTCATGCTTAGAACTCTTCTTTGAGTGGAGCAGGTCGGCCACTTTATTGCCATTTTAGCTTGTCTACATTGTTCCATGGTTGACCACCTTCTCAGGTGTTCTGCCGTGATCCATTTGTGGACAAGCTGTTCAACCATTCTTCTGCCAATTGAAGAGAATTTTTCTGGTCCCAGCAACTTTTCAGTTGACCCCTGTTTTGCAAGGGAGTCCGCCTTTTCATTGCCTTCGATCCCTATGTGTCCTCGTACCCAAGTCAGTGTTACTTCATTTTTAGATGAACACTTATTGAGTTTAAGTACGCATTCCAGTGCCAGTGATGTTGTGATGTTTGTTTGTTCCATGCATCTGATCACCGCCTGATTGTCCAGTGCTATGAGGATATTTCTTCCTTCCACCTGACACTCAAGCAAGTAGTCCAACGCATAAAGCAAGGCAATCATCTCAGCCTGGTATACTGAAGTGTATTTCCCGAGGCTAATGTGACGGGCAAGTTCCAGCTCTTCTGAATAGATACCGGCCCCCGCCCCGCCATCCATCATGTATCCATCCGTGAAAATCACTATTTCACCATTTCTTTTTTCTGGAAGTAATCCGTTCTCAATACGAGTTTTGTGATTTCTTTCCATAATACGCACCCTTGTTATTCGATCCATAGGCATGTTTAGCTCCCTTATCTCGTCTTTAACAAGTTCCAGGATCTTCCTATGTCCATAGATCGTACCACGATGGTGCCATTTCGCATCTCGATGCAAGCGAAGTGCCGTTTGGGCCGCTGTTTTCTTAATAAATAAGTCTAGCGGTAATATCCCCATGATGACTTCCAATGCGCATGTTGGGGTTGTACGTATTTCACCTGTAATTCCCATACATGCTAAACGCTGAACCCTATCCAGGTGCTTCCTCACAGTTTTCTGAGAGGCTTTCGCCCACCATACAACCGAGGCGTACGTGATAATGGGTCTAGTTATCATCGTATACATCCAGTATGCTGACCTAGGCGAGAGTCCCCACCTCTGTCCACACACACGTTTGCACTGATGTAGTACTCTTTTTGCATTCCGGACCTTCTCCTCAACATGGTAATTCCAAGTAAGTCCAGTATCTAGATAGACTCCCAGATACTTAACCTTCTTAGTCATTGTTAGTTCCGATCCGAAAAGTGTTAAGGGCCGAAATTCCAGATTTTTCCTCTTCCTAGTGAAGACTATTAGATCTGTTTTCGCCGCATTAATGGAGAGCCCTTGTTCCAGACACCACCGCTCAACCACTCTGAGTGCATTCCTCATGATATCTGCGGTGACGTCCATGAATTTGCCTCTGGCCATTATTGCTATGTCGTCGGCATATCCCACTGTGTGAATGCCCGTCGCCTCGAGTCTCTCGAGAAGAGAGTCCACAGTGATATTCCACAGTGTAGGTGAGAGAACAGCTCCTCGTGGGCAACCTCTGCTAACCCTTCCTCTGAGTTTTGAGGTTCCCGTCTGAATATTAATCGCCCTCGTATTCAACATATTGTCCACCCATCTTACCACCAGTGGGTTAACCCTACGTTTTTCCAAGGCTTGTTTCAGACTTTCAAAGCATATCTTATCGAAGGCACCTTCAATGTCCATTATAGTGGTCATCGCAATGCCCCCGGTATTTAGCTCTTCCTCCGCAACGCGTACTACTTGGTGTAGCGCTGTTTCTGTAGACATACCTACCCTGTATGCATGCTGTCTACTATTTAAAGGATAAATCTTAAGCGCAGTACTCTCCATATAGTCCACCATCACCCTTTCCATTATTTTTAACAGGAAGGATGTTAGGCTGACTGGTCTCAATGACTTTGCCTCGGTGTAGTCCTTTTTTCCCGGTTTTGGAAGGAAGACCACATTTGCTTCCCTCCATGTTATCGGGATATAGCCTATTGCTAGGCATGCAACGTATATATTCCTGAGCCTTGGTGCAATTACGTCTATACCCCATTGCATTAGACCTGGAAATATACCATCCGGCCCCGCAGTTTTGAAGGGTGAGAATGTTGCTATCGCACCCTTGACCGCTTTTGGTGTCACGATCCGTTCTGCTTCCGTCCTATCCATCCTGTTCGCTCCTTGTTTCCTTGGAGCCCAGGGCTGATCTGACTTATAGCTTCCTGGAAAGTGTACCTCCATTAGGACCTCATTTGTGTGATCCAGTGTTTCCACCATCTCCCCCGCTCTATTACGAATGAGTCCGATCTTAGAAACTGGATCTCTCGAGACAATCTTTTGTAGTCTACTGACTTCAGATGTACTCCTCATACTCGAGCAAAAGTCCCTCCATGACTCCCTTTTACGTCGTCGCAGAGTAACGTTTAGCTCTTTCTTTTTCGCCTTATATTCATCCCATGCTTCGGGTTCTCCCCTCCTCATGGCGTGATTGAAGGCCTTCCTCGCAGCCTTTTTTAGCTTTTCAAGTTCCCGGCACCACCAAGGCGCAGGATTTTGTTTTTCCACTAAAGTAGGTGTACAAGCCACTCGGTACGCAACTTCAACAGCTGATTGCAGATGCTTCAACTGTGATTCTACATGCCAAGTGTTTTTCGGTATTCCGAATGTCATTACATTCAGTTTTTCCTCCAACACTTCAAGGTATTTTATCCTATCTGTGTTCTTCGGAATTCTGATGTATTTCCGATCTTTTTTCCTTTTAGATCCATAGCGAACATCAAATGAAATGTCTCTGTGATCCGACAATGTAGCCTGATCCATTACCCTCCAATTTGATATTCTTTCAATTGTCTGGCTACTGCACAGGGTAACATCGATCACTTCCATTCGTCTCACATCGACGAAGGTTGGCTCTGTTCCCCGGTTTAAGATAGCTAGATCCTTGCATGATACAAATTCGAATAAGGCTTCTCCTCTGTAATTATCGTTGGTGCTGCCCCACACTGTATTATGTGCATTGGCATCACAACCAATTATTAGATCCTCGTTCCTGTTCCTGCATGCATTCACCAAAGACTCTAACTCTCTTGTCGGAGGAGGTTCTGGAGATGCTATGACAAAACTTCCCGCACCTGATCCTACTCGTACTGTTGCAAGGTCTGGGGCACACAGATCCGGCAATTTATATGCTTGAACTCCGTGCCTCACCAAGATACAGGACCTAATTCTTCCGCTAGTTTGTGCATAATGCAACTCAGCCATGCTATTTGGGAGTCCTCTAATCTTTCCTCTAAAGATCCAAGGCTCCTGTATCAGGGCTATATCAAACGAATCCTCATCAAAACACTTAGTCATCATTGCCGATGCTGCTTTGCTGTGATGAAGGTTCAATTGAATCACCCTCAGCTTTTCCCGGTACGGGCCCACCTCCCGCCCGACTTGTGTTGATCCCATCTCCATGGTGTCTATCACTTCGTCGCCCTACCGGGTGGCTTTCCAGGTTGAGTCTTTTCCGATGATCTTTGGAACTTCACGAATGCTATGTCCAACCCGCAAAAGAGTCTATCTCCTGCTTGTCTAACCAGCCTCGCTTCCTCCCTCGGACACCAGATCGTCAGCTTGGTTCCACCAATTTTTTTGTCATCATATCTTCCCACATGAATAACCCTCCATTTCGAAGTTTCCTTCACACAGGAATTTTGACGACAAAGTCTGGCAAGGATGACATCCTTGCTCACGGGTTCACCGGGAACGAAGATTATCAATCTTTCCACATCCTTTAGTATGTGAAGCCTGTCTATTTTAAGGTTGATTCCCTCCCATAGGTCGGTCATCTTCCCTACAGTCTCACATAGCCACCCCTTGGTTTCTTGGTTTACGCATTTTATTGCTATAATCCCTTCCTCCAAGGTTATCTCCTTTACACCGATATCACCTGCATTTGTCGGAAGTAAGTCAAGAGCCCTCAGCAGAGCATTTTTGAAAATACTCAACTGTGAAGCTTCTATCCCCCCCTCTCGACTCATGTCGGCAACACCCATTTGGAGATCGTTCGCCGCTGTCTGAGCAAAGGTTTTTACACCCTTGTCAACTTTGGCTCTCTCACTCCTAGCGTAAGGTTTTGCAGCATCTGCTTGCTTTGCTCTCCTTCCCATAGCTTGGCTCAGCTTTCGCTTTACCTTGCTTGGTCCAGGTTGCTCGGCCTTGCACGATTCCTGCTTTCCGCGTTGACTAATAGTCCGTTGTAAATGTTGTCCATCCACATAACCACTGGAGTGTGGTACCTGTAGACTGACCCCATATTGTACAGACTGTCCGTCTTCCCTTCCGCCTTCCGTCCCCTTCTTCACAGTTTTAGGTGGATTCATGGTCCCGGAACATTTGAACCGTTTCCTAGATCCACCGTCTTCTGGAGAGGTTTCGGTCGACGTCAAGTTGGCAACCATTTCAGTCAACTCTTCAACCGACTTACTTATGCCTTTCGCCGAGACAGATTTGGCCAAGGCCAATCTTTGCCTCCTTCTGACCCTCTTCATTCTTTGCTTCAGTTGCTGGTGCAACTTCCGCTCGGAGTCGGGACTTCTCTCCTCTTCCAATCCGGCTTCCGCAGTTCCGGCTGACCTCTTGGCGCATTTCTGCACCGCATTGTCCACCTCCACTGACGATTGGTCTGCTAACTCTTTTGGTTTCCCATCAGAGTCCACTGACCCCTCGAGCTTATTCGGGTTCATGTCAGCACTTTCCAGCGCCTTCTCGACCCCTCCTAAGCCTTCCACCTCGTTTTCCGAAGGAATATTATTTTTATTATTTAAATTTAGGTCCATATATGTACCCACGAGTAGGGGAGAATTAAACGGACCGAATAGGCAGAGATCCCCAATACCTATCCTACTCAACTAAATTACAACAGAGGATTGAGCTGCCCCTGAGGAGTCTCCATTAGCGGTTCAATTACCCCTGAACCCTGTGAACAAGTAGTTTTACCTACCTCATCACAGCTCCCTCGACATTGCAGACTAGTCATCTTGGAGTTTAAGGGTTGATCGATTGATCGGATTGAGTCTTGGTTCTTCAATTCACATTCAGCTCTACCAGAGGAGTTGGGCCACTACCCTGGTCTAGCATCCTGTTAATCTACTTAAGCCGCCCCACCACGACAAGGTGCCCAATCTTCGGATAAAGGTAGATGAACTTACCGGCGGTCAGCAAGCAGTAACTTCGGAAGCACCTTCAAATAGACATGATCAGGAGCAGAATAGTACAAGTCATCAACTCATTACAGAAAGTCAATTGTCTAATGTACCTACTCAGTCATCCGCGATTAAGCCTGAAAAAGTATCGAACATCATTCTCATCAGGCGACTAAAATTTGATGGTTCGGTGGATACTCTACCAGTTCATGAGTTTATCTACAGGGTAAATGCCCTGACCACACAATCACTCAGTGGCAATTTCGATGCTCTATGTCAAAATGTTCATACCCTGTTTGATGGGAAAGTCAAAACTTGGTTCTGGCGTTACCATCGCAGTGTTTGTTCACTAGATTGGATTTCTCTTTGTACCGAACTCAAACGAAGTTTTAAAGACTATCGAACGGATTTTGACATAAAAGAGTTGATACGTAATCGAAAGCAAAAAGACAAGGAATCTTTTGATGAGTACCTTGATGAAATACTGCTATTGTCGGATCGTTTACGCTCTTCTTTATCTGAAGAGGAGATAAACGAAATAATTCTTCGTAATATTCAGCCTAATGTTCGCTTAGGACTGCTGCATCTGGACATAACCTCAGTCCCGCAATTACGCAAAGAGTGTCGTAAACGCGAAACCTTTTTCCAGAACGTTAATCAAAATTCGCTTTCAAACCGGAATTTTCAACCAAGGCGTTTCATCTCTGAAATCGAAGATAGCCTGACGTGTAATCCGTTAGAAGAAATATCGCTCCAGAGCGATGTAACTACACCTACTTCAGTTAATGCAATCCAATGCTGGAATTGCGATGGCATAGGTCACAAATAAGTTGATTGTGTGAAGAACAGACGTATTTTCTGCTACGGTTGTGGTGCAGTTTCAGTTTTTAAGCCTAATTGTCGCAATTATTCGCATTCGGGAAACTCGAGGGTGGATGCCTCCAACAATACCAGGGGACATCCGAACCGCAATCCGCGCAACAATCGGGTGTCATAAAGAAACCTGAAGATCAAAACGTTCACAAAAGCTCGGATAATAATATATTTCAAATCATCCCGTATCATATTAGACTGAAACAATACAGCAAACTTAGATCAATGATTTTCGCGCAAGACAAAATTGAACCAGTTCGTCGGTCCACTAGGCGTATACGTAAATTTTGGCATAAAGTAAAATTAAATCGGAAAAAGCGTATTCCTTCCATTGTTACGAGTCCAAACGACCTTACCCCTTATGCCATAGTTACTATTCTCGGCAGAAACCTTTTAGGACTGCTGGACAGTGGAGCTACAATCAGCTGTTTGGGTTCATCCGCAGCCGATCAAATTCTAGGCTCTGGCATTAAAATTAAAAAATTGAATAGCTTTGTAAAATCTGCAGATGGTAAGCCGCATAATGTTGTGGGCAGTTTAGTGCTAGATGTTACGTTTCGCGAAGTCACTCATCCATTAGAAATTTATATAATTCCGAACCTTTCTCAAGATCTATCTATATCTTGGAATCGATTTTTGGAAAATTTTCCAATTGGCTCCTGGAATTATCAGTGAAATAGACGATAGTGTTACTGACCCGAATGCACATTCTCTGACCACCATTCAAAAACGCAAACTTCAATCTGCAATCCAATCTTTTCCATATTTCGAAGAGGAAGGATTGGGTAAAACCTCACTTATCGAACATTCTATCGATGTAAACAACGCCAAACCAACTAAACAGCGGCATTTCCCCATATCTCCTGCAGTAGAGAAGTTGGTTGGTGATGAAATCGATAGGATGTTTGCATTAGTTGTTATCGAAGAGTCGCATAGTTCCTGGTCATTACCTGTTGTGCTGGTGCGCAAAACAGGGAAGGTGCGGCTATGTCTAGACTCACGGAAGGTTAACTCTCTTACAGTTAAGGATGCCTATCCATTACCTCACATTGAGGGGATTTTAAGCAGACTGCCTAGAGCGGAGTTCATCTCCAGCTTAGATTTAAAAGATGCTTTCTGGCAAATCCCGCTGGAGATGAATTCTCTCGAAAAGACGGCATTTACAAAACCAAACCGACCTCTATACCAGTTTACCGTAATGCCGTTTGGGCTTTGCAATGCGCCACAGTCAATGTGCAGGCTTATGGATAAGGTCATCCCACATACTGTAAGAGAGTGGGTTTTCGTGTATCTCGACGATCTGTTGTTGGTTTCCGTGGATTTCGGATCCCATATTAAACTTCTTTACGAAGTGGCAATGCATGTTCATCAGAAAAAGTAAATTCTGTTTGAAGCAAGTTAGCTATCTTGGATACATCGTTGGCAACGGATCCTTACAAATCGACCCCAGGAAAGTCTCAGCTATAGCTGAATACCCAGCTCCAAAGTCCGTGCAGCAGCTCAGAAGATTTCTTGGAATGGCTGGATGGAACCGGCGATTTATAGCTAACCTTGCTACCATTTCTAAACCTCTCACCGACCTTTTAAAGACATCCAAAAGATTCAACTGGACAAGAGACGGGCAAAAATCATTTGATGAATTGTATTTGTAACGTAATTGTAATTGTAATTTATTTATTTATTCAAGTAAGCTTTAACAATAGTTGTGTTTCCCGCGAAGCCTAATTGGCTTTTCTGCAGAAGATTGCATATCACAGTATTTAATATCTATATAGTGAGTTTACCTTTTTACATTTTGTTTTAGTTTATTAATTCAATTTCTACTTAATAGTTTTATGTGTATATTAATTAGGGATATTATTAGTTTAGTTTTTTTCTGACTTTAAAGTTTATAATACTTCTTAAGTTAGCTGGAAGTTCGTTGAACAGCCTTGGAAAACTGCATACCAATTGCCTTCTACCACAGATGTTGTGCGCTCTTGAAATTTGTAACATGCTGGTGCTGCTTCTGCTCGTGATCTATGGTCTTCTTGAAACGTGCGTCATCGTAGTGCTCCAGCAACACCGTCATCTTAAATATACTCTTGACTTCCAGAACTATAAAAGGTGCAAGGTTATGTATGAAGCGCGAATTTGCAGCTCTGATGAGTTTTAGGGCCTTATTTTGCAGCCGTTGTAGCTTCAATAAATGTGTATCTGAAGCATTGCCCCACGCAAGTATACCGTATCTCAGCTTCGATTCAAACAGGGCGTAGTAGACTTGTTTTAGGACACTCTGTGTTGAGTAGTATCCTAGATGCGCTAGACCATAAAGAGCTCTTCTTAAGTCCAAACGTAAGTTGTCGATATGTTTATCCCATATGAAATGACTGTCAATTATTACGCCTAGATACTTAAAGTTTTCAACGAGAGGCTATCCTCCGCTCCATTCCTTTCAAACCCGAATTTTGAAAGGCCTATTATTGTTGCCAGTCAGTACGGAGTAGGTAGCGTTCTCGCACAGAAGAATGATTCTGGTGACGAAATGCCTATCGCATTTATGTTCCAAAAACTCAACAAAGCGCAACGTAACTACTCCGTCACTGAACTGGAGTGCCTTGCTGCAGTACTGGCAATAAAAAAATGTAGCCCCTATATTGAGGTACATAAGTTTACCGTGATAACGGATCACGCAAGCTTGCGTTGGCTTATGAATCAAACAGATGATTTGAGTGGTCGCTTGGCTCGATGGGCATTAAAATTGCAATATCTTGACTTTGACATTCAACACCGTAAAGGCAGTGCAAACGTTGTACCAGATGCTCTATCGAGAGTGTTTTCCGAAAATTTGGATGAAATAGCTTGCATTAACGCAGAAAGTGTACAACAGATTGATTTGTCACCCCCTGCTTTTGATTCAGAAGACTATGTCCGTTTAAAACACAATATATCTGAAAATCAAACGAAATACCCTGATTTTAAGGTTGTTGAAAAATGTATCTATCATAAAAAATACTTTTCATTCTCCTTGTTTTGGATAGCTTATCCAAGTTCACTTTTCTTCATCCAGTGAAAAGACCTCAAAGATATTAATCAAGTTCCTAGAGGACCATATTTTTAATGTACAGGGTGTCCGTCGGGAAGGCATACTACTTTGTTTGTTTATAATTTTTGATGAAATGAAAGAGAATGGATCTTTAATTGATAAATGTTTTGTTTAATGTCGGCAATTATGTATGGAATACAATATCAGGTATATGTCCGCCTCTGTTAGTCTCACAAATGCGAGCCCTTTTGAGCACATTTTTCATTACATTCTCACACATTTCACGCGGTATTTCATTAATTTCATCACGAATATTTTGTTTGAGTTGCTCAAGCGTTTCTGGTTTGTTTGCATAAACCTTGCTTTTCAGATATCCCCACAAAAAGAAGTCCGGAGCAGTCAAATCAGGCGACCGTGGAGGCCAATCAACATCACCATTTCTTGAAATAACTTGTTGTGGAAAGAGGTCTCGCAGTAATTCCATTGTAATCCTGGTTGTATGCGATGTGGCACCGTCTTGTTGATACACCATGTTAATCAAGCCCAAAGCATGAAGTTGTGGCGTTAAGAAGTTTTCAATCATATCACGATATCGCTCCCCATTCACAGTTACCGTTACGCCGTGTTCATTTTCAAAGAAGTAAGGTCCAATGATTCCTCCTGACCAAATTGCACACCAGACTGTAACTTTTAATGGATGGAAAGGTGACTGATGAATATCACCTACAGACCCTCTTTCTTCGAAATCATTCACTACACGATAAATAGTGCGATTTGTTGGCACGTTGTTTCCCCCAAAAATTTCACGTAACTTTGTCATCGTCACAGTAATCGATGATTGATTTTGATAAAATGTTTTAACGATTAAAACACGTTGGTTTATTGACTATTTTTCCATAATACATTTGCCACGTGTCTACTTCACGACTGCCAAATATGAACTGTCAAGACTAATGTTTACCAAAATGGCGGCAAAACAAAGTAGTATACCTTCCCGGCGGACACCCTGTAATTGGCACCCCAGAAATAGTGTTAACCGACAATGGCAGTCAATTCAAATCCAACGTTTTCGAATCATTTCTGACTAGGCGAGCAATTAAACATCTGTGCACCGCTGTTCACTCTCCCCAATCGATTGCCAGCGAGCGCGTCAACCGGTCAATAAACGCTGCCCGCAGAGCATATATAAAGGGTGATTTTTTAGCTGGTTTGGTTTTGGCAACACTGGTTTTGACAGCTGACGTGTGTTTAGTACCTTGTGTCACTGTCAAACAGCTTCAGTTTGGTTTGCAATTAAACCATGGATCGTCTTACAAATGAACAACGCTTGCAAATTATTGAATTTTACTATCAAAATTCGTGCTCGGTTCGAAATGTTCATCGCGCGCTGCTTCCATTTTATGATCGGCATTCTCGACCTTCTGAGCAGTCTATTCGAAAGATTGTGACCAAATTTCGCACCAAATTTAATTTGTTGGACATTAAACCACCAACACGTTTACGTACTGTGCGTAGTGAAGAAAATATTGCGGCCGTATCAGCTAGTGTGACAGAAGACCGCGAAATGTCGATTCGGCGCCGTTCCCAGCAGTTAGGCCTTTGTTACAGCACTACGTGGAAAATTTTGCGGAAGGATTTGGGCGTAAAGCCTTTTAAGATACAGCTGGTGCAAGAACTAAAGCCAGCCGACCTACCACAACGCCGAATTTTTGGTGAATGGGCTCTTGGAAAGCTGGCCGAGGATCCGCTTTTTTATCGAAAAATTGTGTTCAGCGATGAGGCTCATTTTTGGTTGAATGGGTACGTAAATAAGCAAAATTGCCGCATTTGGAGTGAAGATCAGCCAGAAGCATTGCAACAGCTACCAATTCATCCCGAAAAAGCCACTGTTTGGTGCGGTTTATGGGCCGGCGGCATTATTGGGCCATATTTCTTCAAAGATGATGCGAATCGCAGCGTTACTGTCAATGGTGAACGCTACCGAGCGATGATAACAAACTTTTTTTTGCCCGAAATGGAAGTTCTTGACTTGCATGATATGTGGTTTCAACAAGACGGTGCCACATGCCACACAGCACGCGAAACAATGGCGCAATTGCGAGGCGAGTTTGGTGAACAGTTAATTTCACGTTTCGGGCCGGTCAATTGGCCGCCTAGATCGTGCGATTTGACACCATTAGATTATTTTTTGTGGGGGTATGCCAAGGCTAATGTGTATAGGGACAAGCCCGCTTCGATTGACGCACTGGAAGCCAACATCCATGCATTCATTCGTGAGATACCGGCCGATATGTGTGAAAGAGTATGCCAAAATTGGACTCAGCGGATGGGCTACCTGAGACGCAGCCGCGGTCAACATTTGCATGAAATTATCTTTAAACATTAAATTGCAAGGTTCAAACTATCGATTCAAATAAATATTTCATTCATTTTTTCGAATTTTTTGTGTTTTTTTTTTTAAAAAAAGTTCTTAACCTCTTAAAAAATCACCCTTTAAAAGAGGATCAGAGAGATTGGGATGAACATCTCAGCAGCATTAACTGTGCACTCGATTCACCAAACGATTGAACACAGTTCATACTTCGTTGTTTTCGGTCAACACATGTTAACTCATGGCTCAGATTACGATCTTCTTCGTAAGTTACAGTCACTTGAAGATCCATCTATGAGATTAGAAAAACAGGAAGAATTAGCGCTGGTACGCCACTCTATAAGAAGACATATAAGGAAAGCTTTCGAAAATAACCAAAGATCTTATAATTTACGATCAAGGCAAATTTCCTATAAAGTAGGACAGGAAGTTTTTTACCGGTACTTTTCACAGAGCGACGCGTCCAAGAATTTCAATGCGAAGCTTTCACCAACATATCGAAAGGGAAGGGTTAAAGAACGGTTAGGCTCGTGTTATTATGTTATTGAAAACTTAATTGGTACCTATCATGCGAAGGATATGCGTCTGAAATAACCATTTTTCAGATCTCTTTCTATCCGCAAAGCGGATTGGAGAGAAATCTGCTTTGTGATGGTTACTCGATTACGTCATGAACTTTGAGCTATGGTAATATGGAACAGAAGAAAGTGTAACGAATGACATATCTTATTGTAAAGGCAAGGTGGTTAACGTGTTTGCAAAACATTGTTCACCAAAGTTAACGTTCTGAGCTTAAAGAGATTTTCAAGAGTAACCCCATATATTGATTTGGAAAATTTAGAAATGTGGTCGAATTTTCTTAATCCGAAGATATACCTAGCTATACTATTGTAAGCAACTTTAAGTTTACGCTTGTGATCATAATCACAATTGTAAAAAATTTCACATCCATAGAGCATGATAGGAATAAGTAATGTTTTGAGCAAGATAATGCACGTTTTTAAGAGTGTAATTTTTTGGTTGCTCCACAGTAAAAGGAGCCCACCATAAACCCTCCCAATCGTCAATCTGATATGGCAATTCCAAGAAAGCGTCTTTGTAAAGGTTATACCTAAGTTTTTAGCAGATTCGACAAACTTAATTTGCTTTTTAATTAAGTATATCTTATGGAAGTCAGATGTATCAATGGACTTTCTCGAAATTACCAAACATTTAGATTTAAGTGGGTTCAGGCAGAGTCCATTTTTCTGTGACCAACTATGAACATTGATTAAATCCTCATTAACTTCAACTGCTGCATTTTCAACCAATCCTAGAGGAAAGCTTTTCCGTATCTGAACATCATTAGCGTACATATCTAATTGACAGTTTTGCAGGCAAAGAGGTAAACCATTTATGTACATGGAAAACAGTAGCGGAACCATTATTGAACCCTGTGTAACCCCTCTGCTCAACATGAGAAATTCAGACATTGAAATATTTGCAACAACTTCGCAAGTTTCCAAAATTGAATTGAATATCTACAGGTTGCCATCCTCCAAGCTTCTCCTTCAAAGTGCTTTTCCTTTTTTTTCTTACAGATATCTTTATATCTCCGATTAGCTTCCAAATAAGAGTCTTTAGAAAACGCTGCGTTATTTTCACGAAAAAGCTTAAGCCATTTAAAAGACTGTTTCCTTGCCTTACTGCAATCTTTATCGAACCATGGTGCCGCCTGCTTTTGAGTGTTCCCTCTAATAATCGATGTTGGGCAGGCGTCCTTAATAATTTTTTCTAACGCTCAAAAACTAATTTGGTCCTGCATCTCTAGCAGTTGCAAGTTTAGCTTGGTTCTATATATTTCGCTTTTATATTCTAACTATTTTAATTTGAGAAGAGGAGAAAGTGCACGGCTTTCTTCTGCCAACTCGACCTTATGCCCAAAATTAACAATAATAGGCATGTGGTCAGAATAAGGTACATTACTAACTTCAAAATCCACAACACAGTTATTCCAGTTCCCTCCAATTAAGCAGTAATCGACCACCGAAGTTCCTTGTCCGCTTATAAAGACAAAGATCCAGAATTTTGTTCCCTCTGGAATTAATGAATGAATCTTTAGATCGCCGGATTATACCCGATAAGATATTGTTCGTACCCTTCACTTCTCCTACTCTAGCGTTTAGATCTCCTATAACCATTGTATTTGGGTTACTTGAAAGTGTCATCAATTCATTTAAATTACTGCAATCATTTTCCCAGTTATTGCAGTTTAAATAGGCTGGATAAATTTTTTAGGTTTCTTTATCAATTTGCAAGTCGAAAAATATAAGATCGCTTACACGCTGCAGTACACAGTGAACACCTAGTGAACACCTCTTCTTTGTAACCATAATAAAAGCCTCCACTTGCCCTTCCACGGATTTGAGTCTTAGAAGCGGGTATCCATTCAAATTTATAGCTCAGGAATAATTTTCCAAAATTGCTGAGCTTTTCTTCGATAACAAAAGTTTCATACAACAATATAATTTCAAATTGATTAACTTATTTGTAAAATTCTGTAAACAAATTATTATTATTTAGACCACAAACATTATAGGACATAATTCTAACATTAAATGTTTCACTTTTATTTATACTACTATTTTGGCAAACGGCATTACAACTAAAAATAAAGTCGGAGCCATGATGTAGTTTGACAGGCATTTTGAGAACCACTGGGATCATTACATTCACCAATTATTTATTGCAGTAGTGTCATTCAATTCTGGCCATCATCGCACATCAATTTATTGCTGCTATCAAAATAAAATGCATGTTCGCCGACATTCAGCTTATGCCCTTGGAGTTATGTTTTAATACTTTTGATGTTCTTTATAATGTTGTTATTTAATTGCTGCAATCGTCTCCTTCTTTGTCGTGCTGCTGCTGGATAGTCTTTATGTAATGATATTCCTGTGTTTTTCAGTTTAGTTGCTGCTTTTAAAATTTGTCCAACGTGTTCTTTGTTGTGCATTTCGACAATTACGTCTGAAAATCGTTTGCTTTTGGTGTTCAGTATTCGTGGTGATGTAATTAACGTAACTCCAAACATAAATTTGTTGCCTTATCCGCTGAATTTTCATTACACCCTTGGATATTTGCTGGGATATGAATTACTACATTTCTTTCATTCTATTTTGTTTGGATAACCGACAAAAGTATGTAGTGTTGCAGTGTTTGTAATTTATGCGCAATTCCTTCCATATCTGCCTTGGTAAGTAAATTTTTAAGTTTTTCATCCAGTAGGGATCCCATCGTATTTGCAATCAAAACATTTAAATCATTTACCGGCATATTAACACTTGCATTGCCTTGATTAGAAGAATTTTCGGTTTTAGTTGGTGTTTTCGGTGACATTGAATCATTTGTATGAAGACGCTTAAGCTTTGCATCGGTATCCATTTCCTTCCTATTTGTGTTGTCAGGGCTTTTTTGTACTCCTCCACCAACCATAGCGAATACTTTTAATTTTACTAGCAATAAACGTTCTCACCTTGATAACAATTCCTTTCATAATATTATTGCCGCAGATGTTCTTGTACGTAAACAAATATTGTTTGTTAGGATACAAATTCCTTCTTAAAATATATAAATATATAGAGCTATCTTTTAGCCAACCAGACAAACCAATCGATAACTGGCAACCTCAGTGGACAATGAGTACCAAAGATCTTCGCTTTGATTGTGGAGCTGCCGCTAACACGTCTGCTTCTTTTAAAACAGGTTTTTTTTGCTAATAGAACACAAGTTTTTTGTATTGTAATGTTTAAAAAATAATTTTATTATAAAATTAAACGTTAGAGCATGTGGCGGAAAATTTCGTAGATGTATGGCTTTATCGGAATCCAATAAACTTTCAAAAATAAACTTCACATTTCGGGCTACTATATCCTCCATTTGCTCTACTGGTGGACAAATTTAAAAGAAAACTTTACATTTATGTAGGAAATATCTTATTTTTATTAATGACAAAATGAGAATGACAAAACTTAATTTAGCTTAGAATACAAAAATTTAGGGTGAAAACATCGATGCCGAGCTGCGCTGCTGCCAAAAGAAGACTAACTCCATCCTTTCGTCGTTCGCTCGCTTGTCACTTCCCCATCCTCAGTCCAGCCAATTCCACAGTCCCATCGACCTCAATAGTTTGTACCACGTCCAAAACTTAATCGCCGCAGTCAGCACCTACCCCAAGAACGATTAGTGCCGCCTTCAGTGGAGTCATTGTATCCCAAAAACAACATTGGGCAGATCGCAATGGGTTTTATACTTCTAAAAGTGGGTCAGCTCGCATTCCATCGGCGACGAGTATAAACACATTCTCGGTGACTCAAACGATGATGCATGCTGAGGGCAAACGAACTGCGATCGCCCAAGTTGACAAACGAGCAAATGACGTCTCAGGTTACTGTAAATAAAATATTTAGATTGCGCGCAGCTGGCGGTCGACGATTCATTACAAATGAGTAATCGAAAAAATAAATACTTAGCTTTACTACACTCGGCCATCCTAAACTTACTCGACTGTCCTCAGTCGAAACTGACGCCTTCCGAATCGTCGTCATCTCCGCCGTCGTCATCACTGTCTTTTGCCGGGGGCTTCATGTGATCGGCTGAAGTGGATGTTATGTTAGGTCCCTCATGCTCTCCCACTTTTCGGTCATCGTATCGGTCGTTCCCCTTGACGTTGGTTATTTCGTAGGGCCCCATAAACTTAATGGATAGTTTAAGGCCAGTACCGAACGGGGTCCTCTTGATGGCTACAAGGTCGTGTAGCTGGTAACATCTGGATGCTTTCCTCTTCCGATTGAATGTCTTCTTATTTTCCTCCTGCACCTTCTGTATTTCTTGTTTAGCTGCCTTCCTCATTTCATTGCGGCTGTTCTCGAAGTCGTCCACAAAAGACCTCCTCTAACAATTCTCTTAGCAGCTTGTCATCTTCGCGCCTCATGATGGTTCCGAACATAAGTTGGAGCGGACTTCGTTTGGTACTTCGTGATACCGTTGAATTAATCACCCGTTGAATGTGAGGAACGTGTTTAAACCACTTCGTAGGATCCTCCACTGACACCTTGGAAAGCACCTCCACTATGATTCAGTTCATTCTCTCAACCTGTCCATTTCCGCGCGGCACCCCAGTTGTTGTTATGATGTGATGAATACCGTTTTGTTCACAGTATTCCTTGAATACGTTAGCGGTGAAAGCTGTCCCTCGGTCCGATATGATACGCGCATCTTGACAACTTCGTCGCTCTTCGTTATTTTTACTGGATAAATCCAAACGAATTTAGTAAAAGCATCGACCACTACAAAGAGATAATTATAAGCTTTATTAGTCGAAGGAAGCGGACCCAAATGGTCCATGTGATATGTGTGCAGAGGTATGTCGCTTTTTCCGATCGGGTGTAGAAATCCCTCAGCTTTCCCGTCTTTTCTCGCAGCCAGGATGCACGGCACACAGTTGGATAAAACAGCGTCAATGCAGTTTCCAATCTTAGGGATGAAGTAGTCTTGCTTGCAAACCGCCTCCATTCTCTTCGCACTGAGGTGACCCACCCTGCGAATGTCTCTCAGGATCTCCTTTTGCATTGACTTAGGTACCACAAGTAAATGAGTGCCTTCCACGAATTTGTACAATAGGTCGTTTCTCAGTTCGTAGTCTTTATAAGTTCCGGCTACTGAAAGAATACCCGTTATCAATTGACAAAATTCATCTTTACCTTGAGATCTCTTGATTCTTTCAATGATACCATCCTCTATTCGTAGTACAGTTGGGTTTCGGCTGAGTGCATCTACGTGGCGCATGGATGATCCCGATCGGTGCAAAACCTCACAAGTGTATTCTTGTACCATGATTGCCCATCTGGCCACTCGAGGACACAGGTCTCGCTAGCACTTCGTGTTCATAACTGGTGTAATACTTTTCCGCTGGAGTTGCCTTGAAACTCATGTAGAAGACAGGGTGCATTTGCTTTTCATATTCCTGGAACAATACTCCACCGTATCCAACCATACTTGCATCCGTATGTAACTCTGTCTTGAGTTTCGGGTTGAATAGTCTAAGAACAGGTTCTTTACACAGTAAATCATTCAGAGATTCAAACGCTACAACTTGATCCGCTCCGAAGGTGAACACGCTGTCTTTCTTGGTCAAATCTGAAAGTGGTTTTGCGTAAATTGAATAGTTGGGCACAAACTTACGGAAAAATCCGGTCAGTCCAAGGAAGCTCTGCACTTGCTTCACGTTAGTGGGTCTCGGAAAACCTCTCACAGCGGCAATCTTTTCGGCAGACGGCTTAATACTTCCGTTCTCCACCACGTGGCCCAGAAATTTCGTGGATCTGCTGAGGAAATTGCACTTTTCCCACTTAACCACCAAGCCATTCTCCTTGGCTAATCTCAATACCGCATTGAGCTTCATCAAATTTTCTTCCTCATTTTCCGCAGCGATGATAATGTCGTCCAAATATAACAGCCTTGTCTCATTAGATCTCGAAAAACCGTGTTAAAAAATCGCTGGAACACTGCGGGTGAATTGCACAGTCCGAAAGGAGCCTTCAGGAACTCGTACTGGCCGTCTGGAGTCACGAATGCGGTATACTTCCTGCTATTTTCTGCTACATCCACGTGGAAAAACCTGTTGCGGAGATCCAGAGTTGTGAATACCTTTGCTTTGTAAAGAGTTTCTAATATCTCGTCCATTACTGGCAGGGGATACCGGTCCTTGACAATCTTGGTATTGAGTTTTCTGTAATTCACACACAGTCGCATGCTACCGTCTTTTATTCTTCACAAGAACTATCGGACTAGCGAAGTCCGACCGACTATGCTGGATGATTCCTTCGTCCAACCTTTCTTCCACTTGCTTGCTTGCCAACCTCTTCCTTTTCTGGTAGTGCTAAGCGTCTGGGTTTCTGATAAATAGGGCTTTCGTCCGATAACGATGTTCATCTCAATGCACGACCTTGGAACTCTCTTGGGAGAATAATCTGAAACGATATCAGTAATTACCTTTCTATAGCTGTCGTTGCTAACTTGCAGGCTGTTCCCATCTGCGACTTCTTCTTCGTCGTTCACCAGTTCAATGTTGAAAACATCGTTCTCGTTCAAGTCGTATGTCTTATGCTGTTCTATCTTCTCCGAATTTACCTTCTTCATATGCTTAATGTTCCCGTGACTTATCAGCAGTTCTACATTCTGGAGAAGTCCGAAGTCCGAAGTTCTGAAGAAGCTACTCAGACGTGTTTTGAATTCGCTCTTGCTAATTAGTTGCTTTTAATCAATTAATACCTCGGCCTTTTATCATCTCATATTGCGTTTCTGTTATTGGATAAGTTTGTTTCGATTAATTAAATATCGCGAGCTGTGTTGTCCAATTCAGTTTTGTTTTTTGTGGAAAATAATCAACTCAATTCTTCACAAAGTTACTGTGTGGTTCGCTGAATAGAATAGTCTGCCATCTCTTTTCATCATTACAACAGTTGATGTTTTCTAACTCTTCTATCCCTGTGAGTACAATTTGTTAGTAGATGTTCTGCCTATCGAAGCAAATTGATATTTACACACACTTTGTACGGTTTCTCGTTCCATGCTGCAAACCGCAACTTTTTGAGTGGAAATACTGATGCTATCTCGCTCCAACCCTCGGACTGCTGCCTATACATCTTATAAACATTGGCCTTCTGATACTGTCTCTCGTACCAACCGCCATCTATAAATTCAACATTGCATCTACGTATCACCGCATTTGTAAGGTTTTCAGTCTTTGATCATCTAATAGATCATCTAATACTTCAACCACAACATTCTTGGTTCATTTCCTCGTTATGAATAATCTCGAGTGCTCTATATGCAAAAAAAATTCAAATGATGTCAATGTTTCCTGTGCAATCTGCCTTGAAACTGTGCATGCAAAGTGCATTGGCATAAAAGGGAAAGACGCGGATAAAATTACTACTATTCCGGGCCTACATTTTTATTGCGTAAAACATCGAAGCATTTCACCTGACGTGTTGCACTGGAAATTGATCAAGATTCAAAAGACGTTTAATAGTCTATCGGTGTTGTTTTCCGGGTTGCAAGAAGTGTTCGATTTCGACTGTTCGAATACAAATAAATTGCACGAAGGATTTTCAAGCATTGAAAAGCTGCTCCGACAGCCTCAGCAATGCAACACTGTAAATGTTCAACTAGAACAGCTACAACAACAACAACAGCCACCAAATATAGTCATATCATCACCAACTTCGCTTGATCCAGTCGTAACACCCACTTTGATAACACCAACTCTGATCGAACCAGTCCTAGTACTTCAACCGCATAATCAGATTCCTCACAATGGTACCATTTCACATCTACCGGAAGGATCTAAACGCCCGTTTCAGGATGTTCTACAAGATCCTCCACAAATTCATCAGCTCCAACTTCCCAAAGCGAAAAGAGCTCTTCGATCCAATTCGCAAGTTAAATCGCCATCAGGAAGTGTCGTACTCAACGGTGTCTCCGATAATGTGGTGGTCACGTGTAGTACTGCCTCAACTCACATTGACAAACCGCTTACTAGTGGAGTGGCTGTAAATATTCACCAGCGATTGGATAGTGTTCCTAGTACGGACTGTACTCTCAAAATAGTGCCACCCCACTTTGCAGTGTTTTTATCACGGCTAGCATATGGTACCAAAAGCAGTGATATTTTGAACTACATTGCTGCGAAAGATATTAATACTAGCAATATAAAATGCCATAGCCTGACACCGGATAACCTCACTGGTCGCCTAACATCGTCTTTCAAACTTCTATCCCCTCTACCAACTTGAAAAAAAACTCAGAACTAAGGATTTAACTCCTATAGCCTTTAATCTTTATTACCAAAATACTGGTGGTCTAAGGACTAAACTTCGCGATGTCTTGCTCTTCTCCTCATCTGCCCAATACGATGTCATTGTATTCACTGAGACTTGGCTGACACAGAATCAT
This sequence comes from Cheilosia variabilis, assembly GCA_951230905.1. NCBI lineage: Eukaryota > Metazoa > Arthropoda > Insecta > Diptera > Syrphidae > Cheilosia > Cheilosia variabilis. The sequence continues at coordinate 101,902,175 of OX579676.1, read as the reverse complement.
CACAACGAGGAAATGTTCAATAAGGACCAGTACGAAGTTTACCGCAAGAACCGTTGCCCCATTCTAACTGATTGCGAGAGAGGCGGCGGAGTATTGGTTTCGGTTCGGGCCTCTTTGCACAGTGATGAAATCGAGCTACCAACAGCAGCTGATTTAGATGTTGACCAAATAGCAGTCTCAATCATATACAGTTCTGGAACTGAACTTATTGTTATTGTAAGTTATATACCACCAAGGAGTCCTTACGTGTTATATAAAGCACATATAGATAATTGTTCCTTTATCTTAAATAATTTAAAAGATCATCAGCACGTTATCCTTCTTGGAGACTTTAACTTGCCAAACTTAATTTGGTCGTTTGATTGTGATGATTTTAGACTTCTCCCATTTAACGTTAAGTTAGACTATGAGCGTGAAGTCGTTGATACTCTTGCCCAGCTTGACCTTTGTCAGATAAATCATTTTCCTAATGAATTTAATAATGTTCTCGATTTGGTATTTGTTGATTCCGAACTCGACATTAGTATCAACGACACCATGATCCCACTCTTTCCTAATTCAGTTTTTCATGTAGCTCTATCCATGCAGTTTGAATTCTATGAGTTTTTTAAACCGGGTTCCGGTGACACTTATTTCAAGTATAATTATGCTAAAGCTAATTTCAGCAACATTTCAGGCTATTTAGATAGTGTAAATTGGTTAGTTATTTTTAACAATAATTGTAACTTGGAAAATTCTTTTAATGTATTTATCAAAATTGTGAAAATGGCAATTGATTTGTTTACACCTAAAGTTAAGTCTGTCAAAGGTAATAAGCCCATTTGGTTTAATGGCAGAATCATAAATTTAAATAACAGGAAAAATAAGGCCTATAAACTTTTTCGTAATAGAAATAACGACCCGGAACTTCTGAAAGTTTATCGGTCGCTTCAAAAAGAATTTGATGTTTTAAATAAGTTTCTTTACAGACACTACGTTCTTTCCTTCGAATCTAATTTAAAAACCAATAGTAAACGCTTTTGGAGCTTTATAAATAGCAAGAAGCAATCTAATGGTATTCCTAAGTGTATGCGTCTTGATAGTGTGTCCTCATCTGATCTGTCAACCATTTGTAACATGTTTGCTAACCACTTTCAATCTGTTTATTCTTGTGGTACTACCGTACCTAGAGTCTCATGTAACAACTCAATGTCCAATGATTTCGTAAATATCGGCAACTTAGAGTGTTCAATCACTGAAGTTCAAATAGCTCTTTCTTCATTAACACTAGAAAAAAATCCGGGTATGGATGGCATCCCGCCAATTTTACTTCAAAAGTGCTCCTCTGCGTTTTCTGTACCTTTGTGTTTAGTATTTAATTTATCTCTCCAGTCTGGAATTTTTTTGAAAGATTGGAAGAGATCATTTTTAACGCCCATTTATAAATCGGGATCAAGGCATGATATTACCAACTATCGTCCAATCTGTAAAATTTCTTCTATCCCTAAGTTGTTTGAAAAACTAGTTTGTGACAAACTTACACCTCTCTTAAATAGATTTATCTCTCCGTCTCAGCATGGATTTGTTACAGGAAGATCCACTACTACAAATCTCTCAATTTTTTGTAATACTGTCTTGAATTACCTTGAGAATGGCTCGCAATGTGATGTAATTTATACAGACTTTGCTAAGACATTTGATCGCGTTAACCATAGAACATTAATTTCCAAACTGACTACGTTAGGATTTCACTCCAATATCCTAAAGTGGATTCATTCCTACTTAACGGATCGCATCCAGTATGTTCGCATAAACCAAATGCTCTCGTCACCAATTTATGTCACCTCTGGAGTACCTCAAGGTAGTCATCTGGGCCCTCTGCTCTTCCTTTTGTTTATTAATGACATTCCGGACTTGTTTTTGAGTTCCCAGTGTCTTATGTTTGCCGACGATTTGAAGATTTTCCGTCCAATACGTTCAGTTCAAGATTGTATTCTTCTACAAGAAGACCTTAAATGTCTTTCTATGTGGTGTAATGACAATGACCTTCATCTCAATGTCTCTAAATGTCAAAGCCTTTCTTTTTATCGTCACCTCTCTCCAATTCCCTTTACGTACGTAATCGATAATACCCCTTTGTCCATTATTTGCTCCAAAAAAGATCTTGGAGTTATTTTTGACATAAAACTTAGCTTTTGCAAGCATATTGAGTTTTTGGTTGCCAAAGGTAATCAGATGCTTGGTTTTTTATTGCGGAATTCGAAAGACTTTCAAGATCCTCATACTCTTAAATGTCTATTTTTTGCATTTGTCAGATCACATCTCGAATACTGCAGTATAGTATGGAATCCATTTTACGAATTACATTCTTTTAGAATTGAGAAGATCCAAAAGCGTTTTACTAGAGTAGCTGTTCGTAGACTGCGATGGAATATTGAAATGCCATCTTACGAGACGAGGTGCAAATTATTCGGTATCTTACCACTTTTCAGACGAAGGCAATATTTTTCCGTTATGTTTATTCGCGATTTGATAGATGGTCATATCGATTGCCCTTTTCTACTATCATTAGTCGGATTTTATGCTCCTTCGAGAGTTCTTAGAAACCGCTTTTTATTTCATATACCCTATCATAGGGTTAACTATGGTTACAATGAACCAGTTTCTAGATGCCTTAGGGAATCCAATAAATATTGTGATGTTATTGATTTTAATATTAGTAGAGAATCATTTAAGAATAAACTAATCCTTTTGTTAGGCTTTGGTGGTCATTTTTAAGTATAAATTTTTTGTATTAAGTATCTAATCTAGCGAGAACAATAGATGTACTCATTTGATTAAAATAAATAAATAAATAATAAATAATAAAATCTCTTCCTAGTAGTATCCTATCCGAAATCCATTCGTCAGGCACCACTTGGAAGCGAACCCAATGATTGTCTGGTCCAATTCGTATGTTTAAAAGACATGAACCCATCGTATTTTGGGGAGCATTTCCGAATCCCTTCAGTATCATTCCTGGAGGACTCACCTTTGCTTTTTTTATTTCTTTCACAAGCGATTTGTGCACTATTGATACGTCACTGCCGCTGTCGACGAAAGCTTTATAGGGTTTCCCTGCTATGCTTATTGATACGTTATTGCCATCCGATCCGATGCGTTTGACCGTGTGCACACCTCTGGATTCTACATCTTCCTTGACTGGGCAATTCGGTGATATGTGTCCGAACTGATTGCATCGGAAACACCGCGTCCCTTTCGACTTGTCTGGACAGTTTGCTGCAAAATGTGACGTAGATCCACAATTGTGACAACGTTTAGGCGAACTAGAAGGTCCTCTGTGTGTTGGATTTGATCTATTGAACACGCTAGGTCTATTGACTTCAACTCGTTGCTTTGGCATCTGTCGTTGCATCCTCTTATAGGTTTCAAGTTTGAATTTTAGTTCCTCCAACGATGCGGCTTCATACAGAACTGTTTTGTTCGCAACAGTATCCGGAATCCCGTTAATGATGTACTTGATCACGGATACTTCGTCCACAAAATCTTTACCAATCTGCCACATCACGTACAGATATTCAAGCAGAGTCTCTGATGCGCCCTTCTTTCTGGACTCCAGTCGTTTGTGCACCTCTATGCTTGAAGTCTTCTTCCCGAACTCCTTCTCTAGAAGTGCCTTCAACTTTGTCCAGTCTGTTACACCCTCCGTTGCTTCGACGACCAATTTGGCAGCACCCTTCAGCAGCCGTCGTGAGTAGAGATATTTTTGAATGTTATTCCACTCGCAAGATGTGGAGATTGCCTCAAACTCCTGTACCCATCTGGCGTAGTCTTTTCCCCCCTCTCCTGAGAATTGTTCAAGAAATTCTTCGACGTCTCGGAATACAAAATGGGTTGGCGTGGACATCGTGGTTTCTTCAATTGGTTGATCCTGGTTTTCGTCTTCTTCTTCGCTTACTGTACTCAACACCTCTACAACTTTAGCACTTTCGTCTCCTTCCGATCTTAAAGTGTTCAGCACGTCCTCCACCTTCACACTTGCACCTTCCAGTTTGGTACGAATACGATTTATCAGATCAGTCTTTACGTTGTACCTATATGACAGTTCTTTAATTTTCAGGTATGCTTGTAACTGACGAACCGTCAAGGTCTGCAAATCATCCATCCACTTTGCGAACTTCCCTTCTAAAATTTTACACTTCCTCCACTTTATCTTTCTTTTCCTCTTAGCACAACTTCACCTGCCCTATTGCTTTTCCTCTTAGCGCGTCTTAATCCTTCTTTTCTGAGAAGAAAATTTTATTTTTTTTTCTATTCAGCATCGTTCTTCTTAACACTTCTTCACTTTCTTAAACTATTGCGGCGCGCCTTCGTTTTCATTTGAGATTAATAAAAAGATTTTCCCAATTTTTCCGGTGAAAATCCCGGTTGAGCCCCCATGTAGGAAATATATTATTTTTATTAATGACAAAATGAGAATGACAAAACTTAATTTAACTTAGAATACAAAAATTTAGGGTGAAAACATCGATGCCGAGCTGCGCTGCTGCCAAAAGAAGACTAACTCCATCCTTTCGTCGTTCGCTCGCTTGTCACTTCCCCATCCTCAGTCCAGCCAATTCCACAGTCCCATCGACCTCAATAGTTTGTACCACGTCCAAAACTTAATCGCCACAGTCAGCACCAGCCATCCGTCACCTACCCCAACAACGACTAGTGCCGCCTTCAGTGGAGTCATTGTATCCCAAAAACAACATTGGGCAGATCACATTGGGTTTTATACTTCTAAAAGTGGGTCAGCTCGCATTCCATCGACAACGAGTATAAACACATTCTCGGTGACTCAAACGATGATGCATGCTGAGGGCAAACGAACTGCTATCGCCCAAGTTGACAAACGAGCAAATGACGTCTCAGGATACTGTAAATAAAATATTTAGATTGCGCGCAGCTGGCGGTCAACGATTCATTACAAATGAGTAATCGAAAAAATAAATACTTAGCTTTACTACATTTATACGTACAATTGTGTTCAAATAGTTATACGTAAATCTAAACTCGCAACACAAATTGTTGTGCAGTATGCAAGCGCCGCATATTGCTTTCACTGTGGAGGTAATTTTTAACCATGAAATATATTTCTCCATCGTGTTTTCATCATACCAAAGTCAAACTCAACCACGTACCTTGCCCTGCTGCGACTATTACTATCCTCCCAGTAAGTAATAATTTGGAGGTGATAGTTTTCCCTCGCTCGCATATGTCGGACTCATCTTAAAAAAAAACCTTCATAAATAAATTAATATGCATTTCATTATTATTTTTGTGTGTTTTAGCATGATCCGCTTACCCTAGTACCATGAACAGTTCCAGGATATCCAACAAAAACATTGTTGAACAAAAACCTGCTCCCCATAATCGCCTGGCACTAAATGAAGTGAAAACCCTTGTTCTTCATATATTTGTCATGCTTGTTGATTGGGCATGTTTTTCATAAATGCATCGATGGCACTAAGTTTCCCAAACTCTAAGGGTGCGTAAATCTTAATGTTGTGCTGCATATCCTCATTCCTTAGCGAAGAAATTGAGCATTTTGTGAAGGAGTCGTTTTTCTGTGAAAAATAAATCCATCAGCAACTCGGCAGCTACAACGACCCAATAAAGGAATAAATAAGTTTATACTTATTTTACCATCCAGCTTGTTTATTCGGCATTAAATGTATGATCCTCTTAAAACGACTGTGAGGCGCAATTATTATCAATATTTCTTTGAATCGCTATCCGTTATGACACATACATCGTCTGAACAACCTGTATGTCAAACGCTCCAAAAAAAAAAATTTTGTAGTTTCAATTCAATACCGATCCTTATTTTGCAAGAAAATAGGTACGCCTGAATGAATTTTTTTAATTTTTTTGGGTTTTGATAAGAAGCATGTTCGTGCATACAAAAATATTTGATATTATGTGTGAAAGGCCAAGAAATTTAATAACTATACATGCAAGTATAGTTAATTTAACTATAATTAATTTAATTTAATTTTTTAGAGCTTTAAAATAAGTATCTTTTAATTAAAAAATTACATTTCTATCTGCTCTAAAAGCTTAGAAATATTAACAACATCTTTAGAAAATTCCTCTTTTTATTGATGGGTTAGTGCCTAAGGCTTTCAAACCTATTTCTGTGATGTTATCTTCTTTTTCTTTCGGAGTAAATTCATGATTTTTTAAGAGAAAGTGATTGAGAATATATTTAGTTCTATTTTAGAAAGAGTTGGGCGAAAGGTCCCAGGTTGGATTTCCGAAAACAGAAAAACTTCATCTTAAGGTTTTTTCCACTGCCAACCACACGCGACGATTCTGACAGAGATCCGAGAGTATAACCGTCATGAAGGAGCTTCTCAATTAGCCGTTTAGATCCGGCATCAAATTGTATATCCCTTCCATTTGTTCCAAAATATTAAAAACTCACACAAAACGATGGTTGTGAGAATGTAGGCCTAGGGTCCCTATGGGCCTATTGCGCCAAATATTTTTTTTTTTAAGGAGTTGGATCTTGGTTGGATGGAATCTATTGCGGAAGCGCCTTGGAACAACCTTCTGGAGACGCATTGCGACCAGTTCCAGCAGTATTTCTCCTCTTGGCTTTAGCATGCATACATGCAACTTGGCGGCCGTGTAACCACATTGGAAACAAGTCGACTTTCGAATGTGATGAGAGTCGCAGTCGCAGCTATGGCACAACGTGTGCGTTTTATTGTAGAGTTTCCCAAAACTTGATGTACCTTTTGTAACCTTCAATAGCGATCGATGTCTGCTCAATCTCAAGTCTCAAGCAAGCTTATCAAATATGAGATAGATAGTTTATAATCTGCAAAAATTTAATGGAGTGCTGCTTTTTTATGGTATCAGCATTGTAAAGGATGTCCCATAATTCACGCAAAATGATTTGATAAAAAATACAGATTTTTAATTAGAAAGCTAATTCTTTTTATTGATTCATAGAGTATACAGATTGGGGGGGAGCGTATCGGAATCCCGCTTTTTGAAATCCCGCTTTTCAAAAATCCCGAAAAAAAAGTTTTAAAATCCCGTCTGCTAAAATACTGCTTTTTTAAAATCCCGCCTTCTAAAATCCCGCTTGTTCAAAATCCCGATCTATTACAATCCCGCTTTTTAAAATCCCGCCAAATCCCGCCAATCCCGTTTTTTACAAAACATTGTTATCAAAAAAATAGATGTTGGTTATAAGCGCTTTTTTATTCTATTATTATTATATATTTAAAAATATTAAAAATACTAGACCAAAAAGAAAGTGCATCCGAATGTTTTTAGTTTTTACTGTAAGCACACATTTGTTTTTGCTTACATATTCTACATTGTTTTTACGCATTTTTATTTTATTTTGATATTATTTATTTCTTATTTTGTTACTTCCTCTTAAAATGATAAATGTTAAAATAAACTGCATTTCAAAAAACACTCATTGCTTGATTTATTTAAATTTTCTCATCAAAATTTTAGAATCAAAAGTAGTTGTTTTATTTTAAAAAATCGCGCGATTTTTTAAAATAAAATAACTACTTTTGATTCTAAAAGCGGGATAATAACAAACGGGATTATAAAAAACGGGATTATAAGAGGCGGGATTTTAAAAAGCGGGATTTTAAAAAAGCGGGATTATAAAAAGCGAGATTATAAAAAGCGGGATTTTAATAACGGGATTTTAAGAATCGGTATTATAAAAAGCGGGATATCGAACCCAACCCAGATTGGGGTTATGTATGGAATAGCACATCGGATAAATGGCCGCCACGGCTTTGCTGGCAAGTAGGTACTCTTTTATTGAAACTTTCTATGACCGTTTCGCATAAATAAAGCTGAATTTCATTAATATACCTCCCAATTTCATCTTTCAAGGCGTTGGTGGTCGTGGGGACCTTTGACTTCAAAAATTCCCAAAGAAAACAGTCCAATGGCGTTAAATCCCAAGATGTGGATGGCCAATTCTGATCGTAATAACGGCCGATTACACGATTAGTAAATAACTCATGCAGTAATTGAATTGTTTCTCTGGGTGTATGGCATGTGGCACCGTCTTGTTGAAACCACATATTGGTCACATCCATATCTTATAATTAAGACACTATAAACTGGGTTATCATGTCACGATAACGAACACCATTAATTGCTACTGTCTGACCAGCCGCATTTTCGAAGAATGGTCCGATAATAGTAATAGTAATAGTAATATATTTATTGGTATAAATTTATACAATAAGATACAATATCTTCTTAGATAGTATAAACTCAATTATTTAATTCACATGATGTGTTTATTAGTTACAACAGTATGAAAGCAAACTATAAAGAGAAATAAAATATAATTTTAATATTAACTTCAGTATTTGAGAAAGAAGAAGAAAGAAAAAAAAAAGATCATCACTACCTTAAGGTCTCCAAGTACTCTCTGAGCCTCCTTCCAAAAACAAGTGTCATCCTTAAAGATCGGGGTAGAGAGTTCCACAGACGTATCGCATTTATAAAAAATTGGCGCTCAGATATTAAAAACGCGTAACGTAATGGCACAAGAATCAGAGATCTACGAGAATGCGAATGACATATCTTATTGTAAAGGCAAGGTGGTTGACGTGTTTGCAAAGCATTGTTCAGCAAAGTTAACGTTCTGAGCTTAAAGAGATTTTCAAGAGTAACGCCATATATTGATTTGGAAAATTGAGAAATGTGGTCGTATTTTCTTAATCCAAAGATATACCTAGCTATACCTATACTATTGTAAGCAACTTTAAGTATACGCTTGTGCTCATAATCACAATTGTAAAAAAATTCACATCCATAGAGCATGATAGGAATAAGTAATGTTTTGAGCAAGATAATGCGCGTTTTTAAGATTGTAATTTTTTGGTTGCTCCACAGTAAAAGGAGCCCACCATAAACCCTCCCAATCGTCAATCTGATATGGCAATTCCAAGAAAGCGTCTTTGTAAAGGTTATACCTAAGTTTTTAGCAGATTCGACAAACTTAATTTGCTTTTTAATTAAGTATATCTTATGGAAGTCAGATGTATCAATGGACTTTCTCGAAATTACCAAACATTTAGATTTAAGTGGGTTCAGGCAGAGTCCATTTTTCTGTGACCAACTATGAACATTGATTAAATCCTCATTAACTTCAACTGCTGCATTTTCAACCAATCCTAGAGGAAAGCTTTTCCGTATCTGAACATCATTAGCGTACATATCTACTTGACAGTTTTGCAGGCAAAGAGGTAAACCATTTATGTACATGGAAAACAGTAGCGGACCCATTATTGAACCCTGTGGAACCCCTCTGCTCAACATGAGAAATTCAGACATTGAAATATTTGCAACAACTTCGCAAGTTTCCAAAATCGAATTGAATCTCTACAGGTTGCCATCCTCCAAGCTTCTCCTTCAAAGTGCTTTTCCTTTTTTTTCTTACAGATATCTTTATATCTCCGATTAGCTTCCAAATAAGAGTCTTTAGAAAACGCTTCGTTATTTTCACGAAAAAGCTTAAGCCATTTAAAAGACTGTTTCCTTGCCTTACTGCAATCTTTATCGAACCATGGTGCCGCCTGCTTTTGAGTGTTCCCTCTAATAATCGATGTTGGGCAGGCGTCCTTAATAATTTTTTCTAACGCTCAAAAACTAATTTGGTCCTGCATCTCTAGCAGTTGCAAGTTTAGCTTGGTTCTATATATTTCGCTTTTATATTCTAACTATTTTAATTTGGGAAGAGTAGAAAGTGCACGGCTTTCTTCCGCCAACTCGACCTTATGCCCAAAATTAACAATAATAGGCATGTGGTCAGAATAAGGTACATTACTAACTTCAAAATCCACAACACAGTTATTCCAGTTCCCTCCAATTAAGCAGTAATCGACCACCGAAGTTCCTTGTCCGCTTACAAAGGTATATTCACCGTTGAGGTCACCTGGACTTGTTCCATTTAGTAATCTCCATCCATATGTAAAACAAAGATCCAGAATTTTGTTCCCTCTCGAATTAATGATTGAATCTTTAGATCGCCGGATTATACCCGATAAGTGAAGAGTGCCAATACTACAAAAGCAAACGATGTTTCAAGTTCAAGAGTTTATTATAGACTGACTTCACAAATGGTTTAAACTTATGTAACTATGAGAGAATGTACATTTGTATAATATATAGTATGAGCGTTGATCATAATAGAGAGTAAACAAAACAGAAGGGTTATTTACAACAATGGTTCAACACTTTCCCTCAACGCGAAGAAAAAAAAAAATTATGTAACATTATCATTGTAGAACAAAATTAAACAAAATTAATCGAGATAGGACTTAGTTCATGAATTAAATAAGCCCTAAAAGTTTAAAAAATGTATGATGCTTTACTTTTTGGAGATTCTTTGTAAGAACATCTGCTAACATTTCATCTGTTGGCACGTAACTGATGCTTATATCACCACTACTGTAGACCTCTCTGATATGGTGATATTTTATGTCGATGTGTTTACTTCGAGGATGATGAACTGGGTTCTTAACAAGTTGCTGAGCGCTTAGGTTATCGCCATGTATAGTGATATGTGACGAAGCAAACTCGCCTCCGCCAAGTTCACACACAAGCCTTTTTAAGTATACAGCTTCTTTAGCTGACGCAGAAAGAGCCATATATTCTGCCTCAGTGCTGCTCAAAGCCACAGTTGTCTGCTTCTTTGACTCCCATGATATAGCAGCACCATCTAGCATGAAAGCGTACCCAGTATACGACTTCCTATCTGCGACGTCGCCTCCCCAGTCAGCGTCAACAAAGCCTTCTAGTTGTTTTCCTGTTGAAAAATAACGTAATTTAAATTTAATAGTGGAGCTTAAGTACCTCAACAGATGTTTGACTGCTGTGAAGTGTTCTTCATGAGGATCCACATTAAAACGAGCTAATTTGCTGACTGAGTGAATGATATCTGGCCTCGTTGAAATTGTCAAATACATCAACGAACCAATTATTGATTGATATTGCTCTCGGTTTGTCCGCTTACAGCCATCGCCTTTACAGGCAAACTGCTGACCAGCTTCCAGCGGTGTTTGATTTTGTCTGCACTCAACCATGCCTGTTTCTCGCAATAGGTTAATTATGAGTTGATTTTGACAAATCGAAATTGGACCCGTACTCCCCTCGCGACTTATTTCAAATCCCAGAAAATGATGCAATGGGCCATTATCGATGACTTTAAATTCCTTCTTAATCTGTATCTTCATCTGACTGATTGACTTTTCGCTTACACTAGCCAACATAAAATCATCGACGTAAACAGCAATTATCCTCAAATCGCCTTCATTATTTGCCACATACACACAGGGTTCACTGTTGCACTGACGAAATCCAAGTTTCTTGGGGGCCGCATCCAATTTCTCGTTCCATGCTCTTCCCGATTGTTTCAATCCATACAACGCTTTCCTTAACTTCACAACCTTGCCTGGGTTCTTTGGATCGACAAGGCACTCGGGTTGCTGCATGTAAACATCTTCCTGAAGTTCCCCATTTAAATATGCAGACGACACGTCCATTTGGTGAAGGATTAGCTTTTTTTCTACAGCTAAGGCTAAAAGCTTTCGTATCGTGGAATACCGCACAACTGGAGAAAAAGTTTCGTTGTAATTTATTCCAAACTTCTGCGCGTAGCCTTTTGCCACCAGCCGCGCCTTAAACCTCTGAACTTCACCATTTTCGTCGTTTTTGATACTAAATACCCACTTACAACCTATGGGTTTTACTCCCTCTGGAAGCTCAACTAGATCCCATGTGTTGTTGGATATTAAGGACTGATACTCGTCGTTAACTGCCTTTTTCCACATTGAACATTCGGGTTGTGACAACGCTTCTGTAATTGTTTGTGGAACTAAAACATCTTTCCTAGTGCTTATGGTATTTAAAACAATGTACTTCTTCTTGGGCCTCCCTGGCCTTCCGGTTCTGATAATCTTCGGTCTACCCCTACCGAACGTTGGGATTCTTAGCCATCCTCCTCACTGCTTGTGCTTGATCTTTTTCTTTTAGGGAACCTTTTAATTTTAGAAGGATTTACGTCTTTCCTTTGCTCCGTTGATTTAACTTGCTGCTTTTTATCTTGCATCTGGTCACACATTCTATCTTGCTCTAGCGGCTTCTCATTTTCCTTTTGCTCCTCCTCCTGCTGGTTCATTTGCTGTTCAGTTTCACTATGCTCTGGCTCTTCCAATATAAAGTTTCCACCGTACACAGGAACATCTGCAGTCCAAACATCTTCAATGAATGAAACATCTCTTCTCTCAATAACCCTTCTTTTTGATCTATCAAAGTAGTTGAATACCCCACCATGAGGTACTCTTCCCCTTTTGAGTGAAATTTCGAAAGCGCTTTAGATTAGCTATAGCCGTGCAACCGAAAACTCTAAAATGTCCTACGAAAATTTTCGTAGGACACCTATTCCTAAGATACACTGCCGTAGTGACTGCTTCAGCCCACATCGATTCATCCAGCTCAGATTGCATAAGCATGCACCTTGCCATCTCAACGACTGTCCTATTGGCCCTTTCTGCCACTCCATTTTGCTGTGGGGTGTATGCCACAGAAAATTGACGTGCTATCCCACATTTTTCGAGAAAATAATTGAAAACGTTGCTGCAGTACTCGGATCCATTGTCACTACGAATAGTTTTAATAGATTTTCCTGTCTCGCGCTCCACCATCGCCTTAAATTTTTGAAAGACATCGAAGACTTGATCTTTAGTCCTTATAAAATAAACGAACATTTTTCGCGACTTGTCGTCAACGAAGGTCACAAAGTACCTTGCTCCCCCAAGAGACATTTTCCTCATTGGACCACACACATCGCTATGTACGAGTTCTAAGACTTCCTTTGACCTCCTTGACGACTCCTTTGGAAAAGGCTTAACACAAATTTTCCCCTTCATACAAATTTTACACTGAAAATTTTCTGGAACAACCCCTAATGAAACCATTCACCATCCTAGTTGCATATATTTTGCTTAAACTTTTTGTATTTAGGTGCCCGTATCTATCATGCCACTTCTGGAAGTTGCTTAAAATTGGGCTGCTTGCATACAATTTCTCGATTTTCTGATACCTGAAGATGAACAAATCATCCTCCATCCTAGCCTCTAATAGCGTTTTACCATCCCGTTTAATTTTAGCAACCTTCATACAAAACTCAACACTACAACCGTTTCCTATGGCTTTGCTCACGGATAAAAAATTAGCCTTCAAATTCTGAACGAACAGCACATTTCGCAACCTCAGCTCACAGAATTCCGTATTTAGAACAACAGTACCGATACCAGTGGCAATGATATAATTATCACCTGCTAGCTTAAATTGTTCATTCCACTCTCGCATAGTTGCAAATACTGACTCGTCGCAGCATATATGTGAAGTTGCCCCGCTATCTATGCACCAACACTGCGAACTAAGTACATTGCAATGGGATGCTGAAAGCATAGAGAAAGAAGCAACCGGTTTGGTTCCATAACGCTTCTTCGGATCCGGGCAATTTGCAGCAAAATGCCCCCTCTTACCACAGTTAAAACACTTTCCTGGCGATCTCTTTTTTTAGTGGCGTTGATCATAATAGAGAGTAAACAAAACAGAAGGGTTATTTACAACAATGGTTCAACAATAAGATATTGTTCGTACCCTTCAGTTCTCCCACTCTAGCGTTTAGATCTCCTATAACCATTGTATTTGGGTTACTTGAAAGTGTCATCAATTCATTTAAATTACTGCAATAATTTTCCCAGTTATTGCAGTTTAAATAGGCTGGATACATTTTTTTGGTTTCTTTATCAATTTGCAAGTGAACACCTAGTGAACACCTCTTCTTTGTAACCATAATAAAAGCCTCCACTTGCCCTTCCACGGATTTGAGTCTTAGAAGCGGGTATCCATTCAAATTTATAGCTTAGGAATAATTTTCCGAAATTGCTCAGCTTTTCTTCGATAACAAAAGTTTCATACAACAATATAATTTCAAATTGATTAACTTATTTATAAAATTCTGTAAACAAATTCTTATTATTTAGACCACAAACATTATAGGACAAAATTCTAACATTAAATGTTTCACTTTTATTTATACTACTATTTTGGCAAACGGCATTACAACTAAAAATAAAGTCGGAGCCATGATGTAGTTTCAGAGGCATTTTGAGAACCACTGGGATCATTACATTCACCAATTATTTATTGCAGTAGTGTCATTCAATTCTGGCCATCATCGCACATCAAGTTATTGCTGCTGTCATAATAAAATGCATATTCGCCGACTTTCAGCTTATGCCCTTGGATTTATGTTGTTATTTAATTGCTGCAATCGTCTCCTTCTTTGTCGTGCTGCTGCTGGATAGTCTTTATGTAATGATATTCCTGTGTTTTTCAGTTTAGTTGCTGCTTTTAAAATTTGTCCAACGTGTTCTTTGTTGTGCATTTCGACAATTACGTCTGAAAATCGTTTGCTTTTGGTGTTCAGTGTTCGTGGTGATGTAACTAACGTAACTCCAAACATAAATTTGTTGCCTTATCCGCTGAATTTTCATTACACCCTTGGATATTTGCTGGGATATGAATTACTACATTTCTTTCATTATATTTTGTTTGGATAACCGACAAAAGTATGTAGTGTTGCAGTGTTTGTAATTTATGCGCAATTCCTTCCATATCTGCCTTGGTAAGTAAATTTTTAAGTTTTTCATCCAGTAGGGATCCCATCGTATTTGCAATCAAAACATTTAAATCATTTACCGGCATATTAACACTTGCATTGCCTTGATTAGAAGAATTTTCGGTTTTAGTTGGTGCTTTCGGTGACATTGAATCATTTGTACGAAGACGCTTAAGCTTTGCACCGGTATCCATTTCCTTCCTATTTGTGTTGTCAGGGCTTCTTTGTACTCCTCCACCAACCATAGCGAATACTTTTAATTTTACTAGCAATAAACGTTCTCACCTTGATAACAATTCCTTTTGTAATATTATTGCCGCAGATGTTCTTGTACGTAAACAAATATTGTTCGTTAGGATACAAATTCCTTCTTAAATTATATAAATATATCTTTTAGCCAACCAGACAAACCAATCGATAACTGGCAACCTCAGTGGACACTGAGTACCAAAGATCTTCCCTTTGATTGTGGAGCTGCCGCTAACACGTCTGCTTGTTTTAAAACAGTTTTTTTTTTACTAATAACACACAAGTTTTTTGTATTGTAATGTTTAAAAAATAATTTTATTATAAAATTAAACGTTAGAGCATGTGGCGGAAAATTTCGTAGATGTATGGGTTTATCGGAATCCAATAAACTTTCAAAAATAAACTTCACAATTCTGGCTACTATATCCTGCATTTGCTCTACTGGTGGACAAATTTAAAATAAAACGTTACATTTATACGCACAATTGTGTTCAAATAGTTATACGTAAATCTAAACTCTCAACACAAATTGTTGTGCAGTATGCAAGCGCCGCATATTGCTTTCACTGTGGAGGTAATTTTTAACCATGAAATATATTTCTCCATCGTGTTTTCATCATACCAAAATCAAACTCAACCACGTACCTTGCCCTGCTGCGACTATTACTATCCTCCCAGTAAGTAATAATTTGGAGGTGTTAGTTTTCCCTCTCTCGCATATGTGGGACTCATCTTAAAAAAAACCTTTATAAATAAATTAATATGCATTTCATTATTATTTTTGTGTGTTTTAGCATGATCCACTTACCCTCGTGCCATGAACAGTTCCAGGATATCCAACAAAAACATTGCTCCCCATAATCGCCTCGCACTAAATGAAGTGAAAACCCTTGTCCTTCATAAATTTGTCATGCTTATTGATTGGGCATGTTTTTCATACATGCATCGATGGCACTAAGTTTCCCAAACTCTAAGGGTGCGTAAATCTTAATGTTGTGCTGCATATCCTCATTCCTTAGCGAAGAAATTGAGCATTTTGTGAAGGAGTCGTTTTTCTGTGAAAAATAAATCCATCAGCAACTCGGCAGCTACAACGACCCAATAAAGGAATAAATAAGTTTATACTTATTTTACCATCCAGTTTGTTTATTCGGCATTAGATGTATGATCCTCTTAAAACGACTGTGAGGCGCAATTATTGTCAGTATTTCTTTGGATCGCTATCCGTTATGACACGTACATCGTCTGAACAACCTGGATGCCAAACGCTGCAAAAAAAAAATGTTGTAGTTTCAATTCAATACCGATCCTTTTTAATATAAAACAAAGTGAATATTTATTTTCAAGAAAATAGGTACGACTGAATGAATTTTGATATTTTTTTAATTTTTTTGGGTTTTGATAAGGAGCATGTTCGTGCATACAAAAATATTTGATGTTATATGTAAAACTCCAAGAAATTTAATAACTACACATACAAGTGAACATGTGCTTCTTCTATTATAATTAATTTAATTTAATATTTTAGAGCTTTAAAATAAGTATCTTTTAATTAAAAAATTACATTTCTATCTGCTCTAAAAGCTTAGAAATATTAACAACATCTTTAGAAAATTCCTCTTTTTATTGATTGGTTAGTGCCTAAGGCTTTCAAACCCATCTCTGTGATGTTATCTTCTTTTTCTTTCGGAGTAAATTCATGATTTTTTAAGAGAAAGAGATTGAGTCGAATATATTTAGTTCTATTTTAGAAAGAGTTGGGCGAAAGGTCCCAGGTTGGATTTCCGAAAACAGAAAAACTTCATCTTAAGGTTTTTTCCACTGCCAACCACACGCGACGATTCTGACAGAGATCCGAGAGTATAACCGTCATGAAGGAGCTTCTCAATTAGCCGTTTAGACCCGGCATAAAATTGTATGTCCCTTCCATTTGTTCCAAAATATTAAAAACTCACACAAAACGATGGTTGTGAGAATGTAGGCCTAGGGTCCCTGGGCCTATTGCGGCAAATATTTTTTTTTTTAAGGAGTTGGATGGAAGCTATTGCGGAAGCGCCTTGGAACAACCTTCTGGAGACGCATTGCGACCAGTTCCAGCAGTATTTCTCCTCTTGGCTTTAGCATGCATACATGCAACTTGGCGGCCGTGTAACCACATTGGAAACAAGTCGACTTTCGAATGTGATGAGAGTCGCAGTCGCAGCGATGGCACAACGTGTGCGTTTTATTGTAGAGTTTACCAAAACTTGATGTACCTTTTGTAACCTTCAATAGCGATCGATGTCTGCTCAATCTCAAGTCTCAAGCAAGCTTATCAAATATGAGATAGATAGTTTATAATCTGCAAAAATTTAATGGAGTGCTGCTTTTTTATGGTATCAGCATTGTAAAGGATGTCCCATAATTCACGCAAAATGATTTGATAAAAAATACAGATTTTTAATTAGAAAGCTAATTCTTTTTATTGATTCATAGAGTATACAGATTGGGGTTATGTATGGAATAGCACATCGGATAAATGGCCGCCACGGCTTTGCTGGCAAGTAGGTACTCTTTTATTGAAACTTTCTATGACCGTTTCGCATAAATAAAGCTGAATTTCATTAATATACCTCCCAATTTCCTCTTTCAAGGAGTTGGTGGTCGTGGGGACCTTTGACTTCAAAAATTCCCAAAGAAAACAGTCCAATGGCGTTAAATCCCAAGATGTGGATGGCCAATTCTGATCGTAATAACGGCCGATTACACGATTAGTAAATAACTCATGCAGTAATTGAATTGTTTCTCTGGGTGTATGGCATGTGGCACCGTCTTGTTGAAACCACATATTGGTCACATCCATATCTTATAATTAAGACACTATAAACTGGGTTATCATGTCACGATAACGAACACCATTAATTGCTACTGTCTGACCAGCCGCATTTTCGAAGAATGGTCCGATAATAGTAATAGTAATAGTAATATATTTATTGGTATAAATTTATACAATAAGATACAATATCTTCTTAGATAGTATAAACTCAATTATTTAATTCACATGATGTGTTTATTAGTTACAACAGTATGAAAGCAAACTATAAAGAGAAATAAAATATAATTTTAATATTAACTTCAGTATTTGAGAAAGAAGAAGAAAGAAAAAAAAAAGATCATCACTACCTTAAGGTCTCCAAGTACTTCCTGAGCCTCCTTCCAAAAACAAGTGTCATCCTTAAAGATCGGGGTAGAGAGTTCCACAGACGTATCGCATTTATAAAAAATTGGCGCTCAGATATTAAAAACGCGTAACGTAATGGCACAAGAATCAGAGATCTACGAGAATGCGAATGACATATCTTATTGTAAAGGCAAGGTGGTTGACGTGTTTGCAAAGCATTGTTCAGCAAAGTTAACGTTCTGAGCTTAAAGAGATTTTCAAGAGTAACGCCATATATTGATTTGGAAAATTGAGAAATGTGGTCGTATTTTCTTAATCCAAAGATATACCTAGCTATACCTATACTATTGTAAGCAACTTTAAGTATACGCTTGTGCTCATAATCACAATTGTAAAAAAATTCACATCCATAGAGCATGATAGGAATAAGTAATGTTTTGAGCAAGATAATGCGCGTTTTTAAGATTGTAATTTTTTGGTTGCTCCACAGTAAAAGGAGCCCACCATAAACCCTCCCAATCGTCAATCTGATATGGCAATTCCAAGAAAGCGTCTTTGTAAAGGTTATACCTAAGTTTTTAGCAGATTCGACAAACTTAATTTGCTTTTTAATTAAGTATATCTTATGGAAGTCAGATGTATCAATGGACTTTCTCGAAATTACCAAACATTTAGATTTAAGTGGGTTCAGGCAGAGTCCATTTTTCTGTGACCAACTATGAACATTGATTAAATCCTCATTAACTTCAACTGCTGCATTTTCAACCAATCCTAGAAGAAAGCTTTTCTATATCTGAACATCATTAGCGTACATATCTACTTGACAGTTTTGCAGGCAAAGAGGTAAACCATTTATGTACATGGAAAACAGTAGCGGACCCATTATTGAACCCTGTGGAAGCCCTCTGCTCAACATGAGAAATTCAGACATTGAAATATTTGCAACAACTTCGCAAGTTTCCAAAATTGAATTGAATCTCTACAGGTTGCCATCCTCCAAGCTTCTCCTTCAAAGTGCTTTTCCTTTTTTTTCTTACAGATATCTTTATATCTCCGATTAGCTTCCAAATAAGAGTCTTTAGAAAACGCTGCGTTATTTTCACGAAAAAGCTTAAGCCATTTAAAAGACTGTTTCCTTGCCTTACTGCAATCTTTATCGAACCATGGTGCCGCCTGCTTTTGAGTGTTCCCTCTAATAATCGATGTTGGGCAGGCGTCCTTAATAATTTTTTCTAACGCTCAAAAACTAATTTGGTCCTGCATCTCTAGCAGTTATATTTCGCTTTTATATTCTAACTATTTTAATTTGGGAAGAGGAGAAAGTGCACGGCTTTCTTCTGCCAACTCGACCTTATGCCCAAAATTAACAATAATAGGCATGTGGTCAGAATAAGGTACATTACTAACTTCAAAATCCACAACACAGTTATTCCAGTTCCCTCCAATTAAGCAGTAATCGACCACCGAAGTTCCTTGTCCGCTTACAAAGGTATATTCACCGTTGAGGTCACCTGGACTTGTTCCATTTAGTAATCTCCATCCATATGTAAAACAAAGATCCAGAATTTTGTTCCCTCTCGGATTAATGATTGAATCTTTAGATCGCCGGATTATACCCGATAAGTGAAGAGTGCCAATACTACAAAAGCAAACGATGTTTCAAGTTCAAGAGTTTATTATAGACTGACTTCACAAATGGTTTAAACTTATGTAACTATGAGAGAATGTACATTTGTATAATATATAGTATGAGCGTTGATCATAATAGAGAGTAAACAAAACAGAAGGGTTATTTACAACAATGGTTCAACACTTTCCCTCAACGCGAAGAAAAAAAAAATTATGTAACATTATCATTGTAGAACAAAATTAAACAAAATTAATCGAGATAGGACTTAGTTCATGAATTAAATAAGCCCTAAAAGTTTAAAAAATGTATGATGCTTTACTTTTTGGAGATTCTTTGTAAGAACATCTGCTAACATTTCATCTGTTGGCACGTAACTGATGCTTATATCACCACTACTGTAGACCTCTCTATGGTGATATTTTATGTCGATGTGTTTACTTCGAGGATGATGAACTGGGTTCTTAACAAGTTGCTGAGCGCTTAGGTTATCGCCATGTATAGTGATATGTGACGAAGCAAACTCGCCTCCGCCAAGTTCACACACAAGCCTTTTTAAGTATACAGCTTCTTTAGCTGACGCAGAAAGAGCCATATATTCTGCCTCAGTGCTGCTCAAAGCCACAGTTGTCTGCTTCTTTGACTCCCATGATATAGCAGCACCACCTAGCATGAAAGCGTACCCAGTATACGATTTCCTATCTGCGACGTCGCCTCCCCAGTCAGCGTCAACAAAGCCTTCTAGTTGTTTTCCTGTTGAAAAATAACGCAATTTAAATTTAATAGTGGAGCTTAAGTACCTCAACAGATGTTTGACTGCTGTGAAGTGTTCTTCATGAGGATCCACATTAAAACGAGCTAATTTGCTGACTGAGTGAATGATATCTGGCCTCGTTGAAATTGTCAAATACATCAACGAACCAATTATTGATTGATATTGCTCTCGGTTTGTCCGCTTACAGCCATCGTCTTTACAGGCAAACTGCTGACCAGCTTCCAGCGGTGTTTGATTTTGTCTGCACTCAACCATGCCTGTTTCTCGCTATAGGTTAATTATGAGTTGATTTTGACAAATCGAAATTGGACCCGTACTCCCCTCGCGACTTATTTCAAATCCCAGAAAATGATGCAATGGGCCATTATCGATGACTTTAAATTCCTTCTTAATCTGTATCTTCATCTGACTGATTGACTTTTCGCTTACACTAGCCAACATAAAATCATCGACGTAAACAGCAATTATCCTCAAATCGCCTTCATTATTTGCCACATACACACAGGGTTCACTGTTGCACTGACGAAATCCAAGTTTCTTGGGGGCCGCATCCAATTTCTCGTTCCATGCTCTTCCCGATTGTTTCAATCCATACAACGCTTTCCTTAACTTCACAACCTTGCCTGGGTTCTTTGGATCGACAAGGCACTCGGGTTGCTGCATGTAAACATCTTCCTGAAGTTCCCCATTTAAATATGCAGACGACACGTCCATTTGGTGAAGGATTAGCTTTTTTTCTACAGCTAAGGCTAAAAGCTTTCGTATCGTGGAATACCGCACAACTGGAGAAAAAGTTTCGTTGTAATTTATTCCAAACTTCTGCGCGTAGCCTTTTGCCACCAGCCGCGCCTTAAACCTCTGAACTTCACCATTTTCGTCGTTTTTGATACTAAATACCCACTTACAACCTATGGGTTTTACTCCCTCTGGAAGCTCAACTAGATCCCATGTGTTGTTGGATATTAAGGACTGATACTCGTCGTTAACTGCCTTTTTCCACATTGAACATTCGGGTTGTGACAACGCTTCTGTAATTGTTTGTGGAACTAAAACATCTTTCCTAGTGCTTATGGTATTTAAAACAATGTACTTCTTCTTGGGCCTCCCTGGCCTTCCGGTTCTGATAATCTTCGGTCTACCCCTACCGAACGTTGGGATTCTTAGCCATCCTCCTCACTGCTTGTGCTTGATCTTTTTCTTTTAGGGAACCTTTTAATTTTAGAAGGATTTACGTCTTTCCTTTGCTCCGTTGATTTAACTTGCTGCTTTTTATCTTGCATCTGGTCACACATTCTATCTTGCTCTAGCGGCTTCTCATTTTCCTTTTGCTCCTCCTCCTGCTGGTTCATTTGCTGTTCAGTTTCACTATGCTCTGGCTCTTCCAATATAAAGTTTCCACCGTACACAGGAACATCTGCAGTCCAAACATCTTCAATGAATGAAACATCTCTTCTCTCAATAACCCTTCTTTTTGATCTATCAAAGTAGTTGAATACCCCACCATGAGGTACTCTTCCCCTTTTGAGTGAAATTTCGAAAGCGCTTTAGATTAGCTATAGCCGTGCAACCGAAAACTCTAAAATGTCCTACGAAAATTTTCGTAGGACACCTATTCCTAAGATACACTGCCGTAGTGACTGCTTCAGCCCACATCGATTCATCCAGCTCAGATTGCATAAGCATGCACCTTGCCATCTCAACGACTGTCCTATTGGCCCTTTCTGCCACTCCATTTTGCTGTGGGGTGTATGCCACAGAAAATTGACGTGCTATCCCACATTTTTCGAGAAAATAATTGAAAACGTTGCTGCAGTACTCGGATCCATTGTCACTACGAATAGTTTTAATAGATTTTCCTGTCTCGCGCTCCACCATCGCCTTAAATTTTTGAAAGACATCGAAGACTTGATCTTTAGTCCTTATAAAATAAACGAACATTTTTCGCGACTTGTCGTCAACGAAGGTCACAAAGTACCTTGCTCCCCCAAGAGACATTTTCCTCATTGGACCACACACATCGCTATGTACGAGTTCTAAGACTTCCTTTGACCTCCTTGACGACTCCTTTGGAAAAGGCTTAACACAAATTTTCCCCTTCATACAAATTTTACACTGAAAATTTTCTGGAACAACCCCTAATGAAACCATTCACCATCCTAGTTGCATATATTTTGCTTAAACTTTTTGTATTTAGGTGCCCGTATCTATCATGCCACTTCTGGAAGTTGCTTAAAATTGGGCTGCTTGCATACAATTTCTCGATTTTCTGATACCTGAAGATGAACAAATCATCCTCCATCCTAGCCTCTAATAGCGTTTTACCATCCCGTTTAATTTTAGCAACCTTCATACAAAACTCAACACTACAACCGTTTCCTATGGCTTTGCTCACGGATAAAAAATTAGCCTTCAAATTCTGAACGAACAGCACATTTCGCAACCTCAGCTCACAGAATTCCGTATTTAGAACAACAGTACCGATACCAGTGGCAATGATATAATTATCACCTGCTAGCTTAAATTGTTCATTCCACTCTCGCATAGTTGCAAATACTGACTCGTCGCAGCATATATGTGAAGTTGCCCCGCTATCTATGCACCAACACTGCGAACTAAGTACATTGCAATGGGATGCTGAAAGCATAGAGAAAGAAGCAACCGGTTTGGTTCCATAACGCTTCTTCGGATCCGGGCAATTTGCAGCAAAATGCCCCCTCTTACCACAGTTAAAACACTTTCCTGGCGATCTCTTTTTTTAGTGGCGTTGATCATAATAGAGAGTAAACAAAACAGAAGGGTTATTTACAACAATGGTTCAACAATAAGATATTGTTCGTACCCTTCAGTTCTCCCACTCTAGCGTTTAGATCTCCTATAACCATTGTATTTGGGTTACTTGAAAGTGTCATCAATTCATTTAAATTACTGCAATAATTTTCCCAGTTATTGCAGTTTAAATAGGCTGGATACATTTTTTTGGTTTCTTTATCAATTTGCAAGTGAACACCTAGTGAACACCTCTTCTTTGTAACCATAATAAAAGCCTCCACTTGCCCTTCCACGGATTTGAGTCTTAGAAGCGGGTATCCATTCAAATTTATAGCTTAGGAATAATTTTCCGAAATTGCTCAGCTTTTCTTCGATAACAAAAGTTTCATACAACAATATAATTTCAAATTGATTAACTTATTTATAAAATTCTGTAAACAAATTCTTATTATTTAGACCACAAACATTATAGGACAAAATTCTAACATTAAATGTTTCACTTTTATTTATACTACTATTTTGGCAAACGGCATTACAACTAAAAATAAAGTCGGAGCCATGATGTAGTTTGAGAGGCATTTTGAGAACCACTGGGATCATTACATTCACCAATTATTTATTGCAGTAGTGTCATTCAATTCTGGCCATCATCGCACATCAAGTTATTGCTGCTGTCATAATAAAATGCATATTCGCCGACTTTCAGCTTATGCCCTTGGATTTATGTTGTTATTTAATTGCTGCAATCGTCTCCTTCTTTGTCGTGCTGCTGCTGGATAGTCTTTATGTAATGATATTCCTGTGTTTTTCAGTTTAGTTGCTGCTTTTAAAATTTGTCCAACGTGTTCTTTGTTGTGCATTTCGACAATTACGTCTGAAAATCGTTTGCTTTTGGTGTTCAGTGTTCGTGGTGATGTAACTAACGTAACTCCAAACATAAATTTGTTGCCTTATCCGCTGAATTTTCATTACACCCTTGGATATTTGCTGGGATATGAATTACTACATTTCTTTCATTATATTTTGTTTGGATAACCGACAAAAGTATGTAGTGTTGCAGTGTTTGTAATTTATGCGCAATTCCTTCCATATCTGCCTTGGTAAGTAAATTTTTAAGTTTTTCATCCAGTAGGGATCCCATCGTATTTGCAATCAAAACATTTAAATCATTTACCGGCATATTAACACTTGCATTGCCTTGATTAGAAGAATTTTCGGTTTTAGTTGGTGCTTTCGGTGACATTGAATCATTTGTACGAAGACGCTTAAGCTTTGCACCGGTATCCATTTCCTTCCTATTTGTGTTGTCAGGGATTCTTTGTACTCCTCCACCAACCATAGCGAATACTTTTAATTTTACTAGCAATAAACGTTCTCACCTTGATAACAATTCCTTTTGTAATATTATTGCCGCAGATGTTCTTGTACGTAAACAAATATTGTTCGTTAGGATACAAATTCCTTCTTAAATTATATAAATATATCTTTTAGCCAACCAGACAAACCAATCGATAACTGGCAACCTCAGTGGACACTGAGTACCAAAGATCTTCCCTTTGATTGTGGAGCTGCCGCTAACACGTCTGCTTGTTTTAAAACAGTTTTTTTTTTACTAATAACACACAAGTTTTTTGTATTGTAATGTTTAAAAAATAATTTTATTATAAAATTAAACGTTAGAGCATGTGGCGGAAAATTTCGTAGATGTATGGGTTTACGGGATCCAATAAACTTTCAAAAATAAACTTCACAATTCTGGCTACTATATCCTGCATTTGCTCTACTGGTGAACAAATTTAAAATAAAACGTTACATTTATACGCACAATTGTGTTCAAATAGTTATACGTAAATCTAAACTCTCAACACAAATTGTTGTGCAGTATGCAAGCGCCGCATATTGCTTTCACTGTGGAGGTAATTTTTAACCATGAAATATATTTCTCCATCGTGTTTTCATCATACCAAAATCAAACTCAACCACGTACCTTGCCCTGCTGCGACTATTACTATCCTCCCAGTAAGTAATAATTTGGAGGTGTTAGTTTTCCCTCTCTCGCATATGTGGGACTCATCTTAAAAAAAACCTTTATAAATAAATTAATATGCATTTCATTATTATTTTTGTGTGTTTTAGCATGATCCACTTACCCTCGTGCCATGAACAGTTCCAGGATATCCAACAAAAACATTGCTCCCCATAATCGCCTCGCACTAAATGAAGTGAAAACCCTTGTCCTTCATAAATTTGTCATGCTTATTGATTGGGCATGTTTTTCATACATGCATCGATGGCACTAAGTTTCCCAAACTCTAAGGGTGCGTAAATCTTAATGTTGTGCTGCATATCCTCATTCCTTAGCGAAGAAATTGAGCATTTTGTGAAGGAGTCGTTTTTCTGTGAAAAATAAATCCATCAGCAACTCGGCAGCTACAACGACCCAATAAAGGAATAAATAAGTTTATACTTATTTTACCATCCAGTTTGTTTATTCGGCATTAGATGTATGATCCTCTTAAAACGACTGTGAGGCGCAATTATTGTCAGTATTTCTTTGGATCGCTATCCGTTATGACACGTACATCGTCTGAACAACCTGTATGCCAAACGCTGCAAAAAAAAAATGTTGTAGTTTCAATTCAATACCGATCCTTTTTAATATAAAACAAAGTGAATATTTATTTTCAAGAAAATAGGTACGACTGAATGAATTTTGATATTTTTTTAATTTTTTTGGGTTTTGATAAGGAGCATGTTCGTGCATACAAAAATATTTGATGTTATATGTAAAACTCCAAGAAATTTAATAACTACACATACATGTAAACATGTGCTTCTTCTATTATAATTAATTTAATTTAATTTTTTAGAGCTTTAAAATAAGTATATTTTAATTAAAAAATGACATATCTATCTGCTCTAAAAGCTTAGAAATATTAACAACATCTTTAGAAAATTCCTCTTTTTATTAATTGGTTAGGGCCTAAGGCTTTCAAACCCATCTCTGTGATGTTATCTTCTTTTTCTTTCGAGGTGAATTCATGATTTTTTAAGAGAAAGTGATTGAGTCGAATATATTTAGTTCTATTTTAGAAAGAGTTGGGCGAGAGGTCCCAGGTTCGATTTCCGAAAACAGAAAAAAGAAATTCCATCTTAAGGTTTTTTCCACTGCCAACCACACACGAAGATTCTGACAGAGATCCGAGAGTATAACCGTCATGAAAGAGCTTCTCAATTAGCCGTTTAGACCCGGCATAAAATTGTATATCCCTTCCATTTGTTCCAAAATATTAAAAACTCACACAAAACGATGGTTGTGAGAATGTGGACCTATTGCGCCAACAATTTTTTTTTTTAAGGAGTTGGATCTTGGTTGGATGGAATTTATTGCGGAAGCGCCTTGGAACAACCTTCTGGAAACGCATTGCGACCAGTTCCAGCAGTATTTCTCCTCTTGGCTTTAGCATGCATACATGCGACTTGGCGGCCGTGTAACCACGTTGGAAACAAGTCGACTTTCGAATGTGATGAGAGTCGCAGTCGCAGCGATGGCACAACGTGTGCGTTTTATTGTAGAGTTTACCAAAACTTGATGTACCTTTTGTAACCTTCAATAGCGATCGATGTCTGCTCAATCTCAAGTCTCAAGCAAGCTTATCAAATATGAGATAGATAGTTTATAATCTGCAAAAATTTAATGGAGTGCTGCTTTTTTATGGTATCAGCATTGTAAAGGATGTCCCATAATTCACGCAAAATGATTTGATAAAAAATACAGATTTTTAATTAGAAAGCTAATTCTTTTTATTGATTCATAGAGTATACAGATTGGGGTTATGTATGGAATAGCACATCGGATAAATGGCCGCCACGGCTTTGCTGGCAAGTAGGTACTCTTTTATTGAAACTTTCTATGACCGTTTCGCATAAATAAAGCTGAATTTCATTAATATACCTCCCAATTTCCTCTTTCAAGGCGTTGGTGGTCGTGGGGACCTTTGACTTCAAAAATTCCCAAAGAAAACAGTCCAATGGCGTTAAATCCCAAGATGTGGATGGCCAATTCTGATCGTAATAACGGCCGATTACACGATTAGTAAATAACTCATGCAGTAATTGAATTGTTTCTCTGGGTGTATGGCATGTGGCACCGTCTTGTTGAAACCACATATTGGTCACATCCATATCTTATAATTAAGACACTATAAACTGGGTTATCATGTCACGATAACGAACACCATTAATTGCTACTGTCTGACCAGCCGCATTTTCGAAGAATGGTCCGATAATAGTAATAGTAATAGTAATATATTTATTGGTATAGATTTATACAATAAGATACAATATCTTCTTAGATAGTATAGACTCCAAATTATTTTTGGTTGCTCCACAGTAAAAGGGGCCCACCACAAACCCTCCCAATCGTCAATCTGATATGGCAATTCCAAGAAAGCGTCTTTATAAAGGTTATAACTAAGTTTTTAGCAGATTCGACAAACTTAATTTGCTTTTTATTTAAGTATATCTTATGGAAGTCAGATGTATCAATGGACTTTCTCGAAATGACCAAACATTTAGATTTAAGTGGGTTCAGGCAGAGTCCATTTTTCTGTGTCCAACTATGAACATTGATTAAATCCTCATTAACTTCAACTGCTACATTTTCAACCAACCCTAGAGGAAAGCTTTTCCGTATCTGAACATCATCAGCGTACATATCTACTTGACAGTTGTGCAGGCAAAGAGGTAAACCATGTATGTACATGGAAAACAGTAGCGGACCCAATATTGAACCCTGTGGAGCCACTCTGCTCAACATGAGAAATTCAGACATTGAAATATTTGCAACAACTTCGCAAGTTTGGTTCTATATATTTCGCTTTTAGATTCTAACTATTTTAATTTGGGACTCGACCTTATGCCCAAAATTAACAATAATAGTCATGTGGTCAGAATAAGGTACATTACTAACTTCAAAATCCACAACACAGTTATTCCAGTTCCCTCCAATTAAGCAGTAATCGACCACCGAAGTTCGTTGTCCGCTTACAAAGGTATATTCACCGTTGAGGTCACCTGGACTTGTTCCATTTAGTAATCTATCCATCCATATGTAATCTATCCATCCATATGTAAAACAAAGATCCAGAATTTTGTTCCCTCTCGAATTAATGATTGAATCTTTAGATCGCCGGATTATACCCGATAAGATATTGTTCGTACCCTCCACTTCTTCCACTCTAGATCTCCTATAACTCATCAATTCATTTAAATTACTGAAATCATTTTCCCAGTTATTGCAGTTTAAATAGGCTGGATAAATTTTATAGTTTTCTTTATCAATTTGCAAGTCCAAAAATATAAGATCGTTTAAACGCTGCAGTACACAGTGAACACCTAGGGATTCGAGCTCTTCTTTGTAATCATAATAAAAGCCTCCACTTACCCTTCCAAGGATTTGAGTCTTAGAAGCGGGTATCCATTCAAATTTATAGCTTAGGAATAATTTTCCAAAATTGCTCAGCTTTTCTTCGGTAACAAAAGTTTCATACAACAATATAATTTCAAATTGATTAACTTATTTATAAAATTCTGTAAACAGATTCTTATTATTTAGACCACAAACATTATAGGACAAAATTCTAACATTAAATGTTGCACTTTTATTTCTGTGGCAACAAGGAAAAACAGCATAAGTCATTTTTAGCCACTTTTCAGGAGCGAAGGTTAAACGTTTGAATTCAGATATGCCTTCCATATCTTATGCGTTTTTTCCAGATCCATAACACTGCAACCGTAAAAGATATTTGAATGAAAAAAATATAACGTATAGAACAGGGTACGATGCATCCGATAGTAACATTAACTCAATTTTGACATAGTCGACTTATGCTGTTCTTCATTGTAGATTTACACTACTATTTTTGCAAATGGCATTACAACTAAAAATAAATTCGGAGCCATGATGTAGTTTGAGAGGCATTTTGAGAACCACTGGGATCATTACATTCACCAATTATTTATTGCAGTAGTGTCATTCAATTCTGGCCGTCATCGCACATCAAGTTGTTGCTGCTGTCAAAATAAAATGCATGTTCGCCGACTTTCAGCTTATGCCCTTGGATTTATGTTTTAATACTTTTGATGTTCTTTATAATGTTGTTATTTAATTGCTGCAATCGTCTCCTTCTTTGTCGTGCTGCTGCTGGATAGTCTTTATGTAATGATATTCCTGTGTTTTTCAGTTTAGTTGCAGCTTTTAAAATTTGTCCAACGTGTTCTTTGTTGTGCATTTCGACAATTACGTCTGAAAATCTTTTGCTTTTGGTGTTCAGTTTTCGTGTTGATGAACTCCAAACATAAACTTTTTGCCTCATCCATTGAATTTTCATTACACCCTTGGATATTTGCTGGGATATGAACTACTACATTTCTTTCATTATATTTTGTTTGGATAACTGTTGAAGCCGACTAAAATTACTTAAAAAAGAAAAACAAAAATAAAAATTGTCTTTTGTTATCGTACAATAATCTACAAAAGTATGTAGTGTTGCAGTGTTTGTAATTTTTGCGAAATTCCTTCCATATCTGCCTTGGTAAGTACATTTTTAAGTTTTTCATCCAGTAGGGATCCCATCGTATTTGCAATCAAAACATTTGAATCATTTACCGGTATATTAACACTTGCATTGCCTTGATTAGAAGAATTTTCGGTTTTAGTTGGTGTTTTCGGTGACATTGAATCATTTGTACGAAGACGCTTAAGCTTTGCATCGGTATCCATTTCCTTCCTATTTGTGTTGTCAGGGCTTTTTTGTACTCCTCCACGAATACTTTTAATTTTACTAGCAATAAACGTTCTCACCTTGATAAAAATTCCTTTTATAATATTATTGCCGCAGATGTTCTTGTAACAAATATTGTTCGTTAGGATACAAATTCCTTCTTAAAATATATAAATATATAGAGCTATCTTTTAGCCAACCAGACAAACCAATCGATAACTGGCAACCTCAGTGGACAATAAGTACCAAAGATCTTCGCTTTGATTGTGGAGCTGCCGCTAACATGTCTGCTTGTTTTAAAACAGGTTTTTTTTTTACTAATTTTTTTTTTTTTTTTTGTGTTGGGAATTCGCTGGAAGTAAAAAATCATCGAAAGACATTGCAGAGCTATACGCGAGGGATATAGTGATGGACTTTAACTCATCTAAAAAAACTCCCGGGGGACTGACATTCGCCATCCCGAATAGGATTGCACCTAGTCGTACGACTAATCAGCAATTTATTTTTGAATTATTCAATGAATTTAAAGAGATAAATCCGCCGTTTGTCGGATTTTTAAATTTGTTTTGTTTGAAATCAATACCTAATTTCTTAGCCCTAGCCAAATCTTACAGATCAAGAGGTTTTATCCGTCTCAATCTCCTGATTACATTGTCATTATTTAAAAGTTCTGTTATTTCTGTGTTTACGTGGTTGAAAAGCCGATTTCTATGCCTCCGAGCAGCCTTCTTAACCTCATCTTCAACCATTTCAACACTTAGATCTCTATGCAGATCGGCGTTGCGTATGTACCAAGGGGCATTAACTATGTTCCTTAGTACTTTATTTTGGAAAACCTGAATTTTTTGTAAGTTTGTTTGGCATGTGCATGCCCACAATTGGAGCCCGTAGGTCCATACTGGTTTTAGAACCTGCTTGTATAGCAATAACTTATTGTAGTTGGACAGGGATGAGTATCTCCCAATAAGCCAATACATTTTACTGTATCGCATGTTCAACTCATCTTTTTTTTTCTTAACGTGCGCCTTCCAACGCAGTTTAGCGTCTAGAGTCATGCCTAGATATTTAGCTGTGTTAGAAAATTCTACTACATTAATGTAGACTGGAATGTGTGGTACGTTTTTATACGTAAAATTAATATGGACTGACTTAAGGTCATTTAATCTAATCTGCCATTTCTCAGTCCATTCTGAAATATTGTTTATTGCCGTCTGAAGCTTTTTTGTTGCTATTTCGACATTTGCTGCCACAGCAAGGACGGCTGTGTCATCTGCAAAAGTAGCTATGGTGGTTTCTTCACTTTCAGGCAAATCGCTAGTGAAGAGTAGGTATAAAACTGGACCTAGCACACTGCCTTGCGGTACACCAGCTTTAATCTCTCTTAATGTTGAGCATTCTGTATCTTGCTTAATTCTGAAGAATCGATCTGATATATAAGACTCCAGAATGGTTGAATACTGCTTCGGCAGTTGCTTTTGTAGTTTGTGTATCAGTCCTTTGTGCCAGACTTTATCGAAAGCTTGTGCTATATCAAGAAATACTGTAGAGCACACATTTTTCTCTTCAAATGCTTTTTCGATTTTATCTGTGATTCTATGCACCTGATCAATTGTAGAGTGCTTGTTTCTAAACCCAAATTGATAATTTGGAAGTAGCGATTTTTCATCAATAATTTTTTGCAGATGTTTTGCTAGCATTTTTTCGAATAGCTTGGACAACATTGGTAGTATCGATATTGGGCGATATAAGGTTACTCCGCTAGGTGGTTTACCTGGTTTTGGTATCATTATTACCTCCGCGACCTTCCACATGCTTGGCACATATCTTAATTTAAATGCAGCATTTATAATCTGCGCTAGTTTTTTTAAACCTTTTCGAGGAAATTGTTTTAAAATTTCCCCTGTGATTAAATCGAACCCTGGGGCTTTTTTATGTTTATGCCTTCTTTGATTTCTTTGGCAAGTTCCTTAGCTGTTACCGGCCGAATAGGTCTGTCTTCTTCGCACGTTTCTTCGTTTCCTTGATAATCTTTATCTTCATAAGGTTTGAAAACGTTCTCAAGGTACTCTGCAAAAATATTTGCTTTTTCTTCTATGCTTTTTGCCCAGTTACCTTCTCTGGTTTTTACTGGCGGAATGTGAGCTATTTTCTGAGCTTATTATTTAAGTTGTTCAGTGTGGTTTTGTCGCTTGGCGCCCTTGTCTGTTGACAGCGTTTTCTAGATTTCCTCTTTTCTGTAATAATTTCACATATTTCATGAGGATAAGAGGTTTGTTTAATCTTGTTTGTTCTTTGGGGAGTTGCAGCCCATGCAGCTTTTTGTATATCCAGTGTAAATATTTGCACTGCTTCTTCTAGTTGATCTTCTGTTTGAATAGCTGACGATAGTTGGATACATTCTTCCAACTTCTGCCTAAAGTGGTTCCAATCAGTCAGTCTATTAACTAGTTTAGGGCTATGTTCTTTTATTATTATTCTATCGCCAAGTGTAAGAAGTATTGAGGAATGATCTGATTGAAGATCAGGGCCTTCTTCTATACTTATTTTATTTGATGATATATTTTTGGATATAAAGAAGTCCACAAGATCTGGGGTTTTGTTCCTATCTGTAGGCCAGTAGGTAGGTTTCCCCGTTGAGTGATATTTGCCGCCGACTTCTTTAATAGTTTCATATAATTCTCTGCCTCTAGTATTTGTTAATCTAGATCCCCAATATTTATTCTTGGCATTAAAATCCCCTCCCGCGATTAATCGATTGTGAAATATGCGGAAAAGACTTTTAAAATCAGTTTTCTTTAGTCTATAGCTAGGAGAGCAGTATACTGCTGCAACAGATATTTGCCCACTACTCGTTTCTACACTTATGGAAATTCCTTGGATGGCACATGATTGGAATTTTGTTTCTATATGGTGTTTTATTGTATTCTTTATTAACACTGCAGCCCACAGTTATGAGGATGTGGGGAGTGATATAATTCATACCCTTGCAGTTTAAAATTAGTTATCAATTTAAAGTGCGTCTCTGAAATGAGACATATATCTATCTGGTGTAAGTCAAGAGCCACTTTCATCTCGTCCTTGCGACTCTCGATGCCATTAGCATTCCATTCAAGAATTTTTATTCTATTCATCATGTTTGTCTTTTTGGCACAGCTTTTTTGTTGCTGTTCTGTCTCTCTAACAACGATATTCTATCGTTTTATTCGATTTTTCCATGGAACCAATCCTGTTTAGGATTTGTTTCATGAGGTTTTCCATTCCAGTGTTTGGCTCTACTTTGCGTCTTATCGTTTTATCTGCTTGGTTATTTATTGATGATGCCTCAGCATATGTCATTTTTGGACCCGCTGTATTTTGTTTCGGGACCTTTTTGATTATCTTTTCGTCTTTAGGCTTTTCTTTCAGTGGGCTCTTTTGTAAGTCCTTTTTGACTTTTTGCTCTTCCTTATTTGAGCTTTTTTTTTGTTTCTTTAGCTTTTTGACCCTTGCAAGTTGGATTTCTTTTGCAACTAAACAACCTCTGTAGCTAGCAGGATGGTTTTCATTGCAGTTTACACATTTAGGGTGTTCATTTTCTTTCTTCCTACATTCCTTGGTGTGGTGACTTCCCGCACATTTCACACATCTTGGATTTGAGCTACAGTATCTATGTGTATGCCCATATCTTTGACAATTTTTGCATTGGGGTACCTTTGCCTCCTTCTGACCCTCTTCATTCTTTGCTTCAGTTGCTGGTGCAACTTCCGCTCGGAGTCGGGACTTCTCTCCTCTTCCAATCCGGCTTCCGCAGTTCCGGCTGACCTCTTGGCGCATTTCTGCCCCGCATTGTCCACCTCCACTGACGATTGGTCTGCTAATCCTTTTGGTTTCCCATCAGAGTCCACTGACCCCTCGAGTTTATTCGGGTTCATGTCAGCACCTTCCAGCGCCTTCTCGACCCCTCCTAAGCCTTCCACCTCGTTTTCAGAAGGAATATTATTTTTATTATTTTTATTTTGGTCCATATGCGTACCCACGAGTAGGGGCGAATTAAAACGGACCGAATAGGCAGAGATCCCCAATACCTATCCTACTCTACTAAATTACAACAGAGGATTGAGCTGCCCCTGAGGAGTCTCCATTAGCGGTTCACATTCAGCTCTACCAGAGGAGTTGGGCCACTACCCTTATCTAGCATCCTGTTAATCTACTTAAGCCGCCCCACCACGACAAGGTGCCCAATCTTCGGATAAAGGTATATGAACTTACCGGCGGACTATAAGGCTGATGAACTCGCCAAACACGGAACAACACTACCTATGCTTCCAGATAAGGACGCCTTAGGTATCCCAATCGCTACTTGCAAACTCAAAATAATGCTGGATGCTATCGAAAGAGCAAACCTTAGATGGACAACCGGCTCGACATGTCTAGCGACAAAACAGATCTGGCCAAAGCTGGATCTAAAACGTTCTAGGCATCTGATCTCCCTCGATAGGAAGCATATCAGTGCTACAATAGGTGTCATCACAGGACATTGTCTCATAGGCAGGCATGCAAAATGGCTTGGCGTATATGTAATGATTTTTGCAGAAGCTGTCTTGACGAGAAAGAGGAAGAAACTATTCTTCATCTCCTCTGCATTTGCCCGGCGCTCTCACAAAGACGAAAACTCCATTTGGGAGAGTTCTACTATAATGATCTAAACGATCTAAAAGACACGGCCATTCGCTGTCTCTTGCGCTTCATTAGAAGCTCCAACTGGTTCAACGAGTAGGAAGAATTAAGCAGATAGATTCATGTGGTATCACAAGGGACCGTATTATGGTCTAAGTGTGTCGGCTAGCCGACAGCCACTTCAACCTAACCTAACCTACCGCCGGATTTATTGCAGTAGTGTCATTCAATTCTGGCCGTCATCGCACATCAAGTTATTGCTGCTGTCAAAATAAAATGCATGTTCGCCGACTTTCAGCTTATGCCCTTATATTTATGTTTTAATACTTTTGTTGTTCTTTATAATGTTGTTATTTAATTGCTGCAATCGTCTCCTTCTTTGTCCTGCTGCTGCTGGATAGTCTTTATTTAATGATATTCCTGTTTTTCAGTTTAGTTGCTGCTTTTAAAATTTGAGCAACGTGTTCTTTGTTGTGCATTTCGACAATTACGTCTGAAAATCTTTTGCTTTTGGTGTTCAGTTTTCGTGTTAATGAACTCCAAACATAAACTTTTTGCGTCATCCGCTGAATTTTCATTACACCCTTGGATATTTGCCGGGATATGAATTACTACATTTCTTTCATTATATTTTGTTTGGATAACTGTTGAAGCCGACTAAAATTACTTAAAAAAGAAAAACAACAATAAAAATTGTCTTTTGTTATCGTACAATAACCTACAAAAGTATGTAGTGTTGCAGTGTTTGTAATTTATGCGAAATTCCTTCCATATCTGCCTTGTTAGGTAAATTTTTAAGTTTTTCATCCAGTAGGGATCCCATCGTATTTGCAATCAAAACATTTAAATCATTTACCGGCATATTAACACTTGCATTGCCTTGATTAGAAGAATTTTCGGTTTTAGTTGGTGTTTTCGGTGACATTGAATCATTTGTTCGAAGACGCTTAAGCTTTGCATCGGTATCCATTTCCTTCCTATTTGTGTTGTCAGGGCTTTTTTGTACTCCTCCACCAACCATAGCGAATACTTTTAATTTTACTAGCAATAAACGTTCTCACCTTGATAACAATTCCTTTCATAATATTATTGCCGCAGATGTTCTTGTACGTAAACAAATATTGTTCGTTAGGATACAAATTCCTTCTTAAAATATATAAATATATAGAGCTATCTTTTAGCCAACCAGACAAACCAATCGATAACTGGCAACCTCAGTGGACAATAAGTACCAAAGATCTTCGCTTTGATTGTGGAGCTGCCGCTAACATGTCTGCTTGTTTTAACAGGTTTTTTTACTAATAAAACACAAGTTTTTTGTATTGTAATGTTTAAAAAATAATTTTATTATAAAATTAAACGTTAGAGCATGTGACGGAAATCGTAGATGTATGGCTTTATCGGAATCCAATAAACTTTCAAAAATAAACCTCACATTTCTGGCTACTATATCCTCCATTTGCTCTGCTGGTGGACCAATTTAAAAGAAAACGTTACATTTATATGCACAATTGTGTTCAAATAGTTATACGTAAGTCTAAACTCTCAACACAAATTGTTGTGCAGTATGCAAGCGCCGCATATTGCTTTCTCTGTGGAGGTAATTTTTAACCATGAAATATATTTCTCCATCGTGTTTTCATCATACCAAAATCAAACTCAACCACGTACCTTGCCCTGCAGCGACTATTACTATCCTCCCAGTAAGTAATAATTTGGAGGTGATAGTTTTCCCTCTCTCGCATATGTGGGACTCATCTTAAAAAAAACCTTTATAAATAAATTAATATGCATTTCATTATTATTTTTGTGTGTTTTAGCATGATCCACTTACCCTCGTGCCATGAACAGTTCCAGGATATCCAACAAAAACATTGCTCCCCATAATCGCCTCTCACTAAATGAAGTGAAAACCCTTGTCCTTCATAAATTTGTCATGCTTATTGATTGGGCATGTTTTTCATACATGCATCGATGGCACTAAGTTTCCCAAACTCTAAGGGTGCGTAAATCTTAATGTTGTGCTGCATATCCTCATTCCTTAGCGAAGAAATTGAGCATTTTGTGAAGGAGTCGTTTTTCTGTGAAAAATAAATCCATCAGCAACTCGGCAGCTACAACGACCCAATAAAGGAATAAATAAGTTTATACTTATTTTACCATCAGTTTGTTTATTCGGCATTAGATGTATGATCCTCTTAAAACGACTTTGAGGCGCAATTATTGTCAGTATTTCTTTGGATCGCTATCCGTTATGACACGTACATCGTCTGAACAACCTGTATGCCAAACGCTGCAAAAAAAAATGTTGTAGTTTCAATTCAATACCGATCCTTTTTAATATAAAACAAAGTGAATATTTATTTGCAAGAAAATAGGTACGACTGAATGAATTTTGATATTTTTTTAATTTTTTTGGGTTTTGATAAGGAGCATGTTCGTGCATACAAAAATATTTGATGTTATATGTAAAACTCCAAGAAATTTAATAACTACACATACATGTAAACATGTGCTTCTTCTATTATAATTAATTTAATTTAATTTTTGAGAGCTTTAAAATAAGTATCTTTTAATTAAAAAATTACATATCTATCTGCTCTAAAAGCTTAGAAATATTAACAACATCTTTAGAAAATTCCTCTTTTTATTGATTGGTTAGGGCCTAAGGCTTTCAAACCCATCTCTGTGATGTTATCTTCTTTTTCTTTCGAGGTGAATTCATGATTTTTTAAGAGAAAGTGATTGAGTCGAATATATTTAGTTCTATTTTAGAAAGAGTTGGGCGAGAGGTCCCAGGTTCGATTTCCGAAAACAGAAAAAAGAAATTCCATCTTTTTTCCACTGCCAACCACACACGAAGATTCTGACAGAGATCCGAGAGTATAACCGTCATGAAAGAGCTTCTCAATTAGCCGTTTAGACCCGGCATAAAATTGTATATCCCTTCCATTTGTTCCAAAATATTAAAAACTCACACAAAACGATGGTTGTGAGAATGTAGGCCTAGGGTCCCATGGACATATTGCGCCAACAATTTTTTTTTTTAAGGAGTTGGATCTTGGTTGGATGGAATCTATTGCGGAAGCGCCTTGGAACAACCTTCTGGAAACGCATTGCGACCAGTTCCAGCAGTATTTCTCCTCTTGGCTTTAGCATGCATACATGCGACTTGGCGGCCGTGTAACCACGTTGGAAACAAGTCGACTTTCGAATGTGATGAGAGTCGCATTCGCAGCGATTGCACAACGTGTGCGTTTTATTGTGGAGTTTACTAAAACTTGATGTACCTTTTGTAACCTTCAATAGAGATCTATGTCTGCTCAATCGCAAGT
This sequence comes from Cheilosia variabilis, assembly GCA_951230905.1. Taxonomy (NCBI): domain Eukaryota; kingdom Metazoa; phylum Arthropoda; class Insecta; order Diptera; family Syrphidae; genus Cheilosia; species Cheilosia variabilis. The sequence goes on along the minus strand of OX579676.1, from coordinate 101,864,103 downwards.
CCCAAGCAAGCTTAATGCGGAGAACATATTGGCAATCAAATATGAGATAGATAGTTTATAATCTGCAAAAATTTAATGGAGTGTTGCTTTTTTATGGTATCAGGATGTTCCATAATTCACGCAAAATGATTTGATAAAAAATACAGATTTTTAATTAGAAAGCTAATTATTTTTATTGATTCATAGAGTATACAGATTGGGGTTATGTATGGAATAGCACATCGGAAAAATTGCCGCCACGGCTTTGCTGGCAAGTAGGTACTCTTTTATTGAAACTTTCTATGACCGTTTCGCATAAATAAAGCTGAATTTCATTAATATACCTAACAATTTCCTCTTTCAAGGCGTTGGTGGTCGTGGGGACCTTTGACTTCAAAAATTCCCAAAGAAAACAGTCCAATGGCGTTAAATCCCAAGATGTGTATGGCCAATTCTGATCGTAATAACGGCCGATTACACGATTAGTAAATAACTCATGCAGTAACTGAATTGTTTCTCTGGGTGTATGGCATGTGGCACCGTCTTGTTGAAACCACATATTGGTCACATCCATATCTTGTAATTAAGACACTATAAACTGGGTTATCATGTCACGATAACGAACACCATTGATTGCTACTGCCTGACCAGCCGCATTTTCGAAGAATGGTCCGATAATAGTAATAGTAATAGTAATATATTTATTGGTATAGATTTATACAATAAGATACAATATCTTCTTAGATAGTATAAACTCCAAATTATTTTTGGTTGCTCCACAGTAAAAGGGGCCCACCATAAACCCTCCCAATCGTCAATCTGATATGGCAATTCCAAGAAAGCGTCTTTGTAAAGGTTATACCTAAGTTTTTAGCAGATTCGACAAACTTAATTTGCTTTTTATTTAAGTATATCTTATGGAAGTCAGATGTATCAATGGACTTTCTCGAAATTACCAAACATTTAGATTTAAGTGGGTTCAGGCAGAGTCCATTTTTCTGTGACCAACTATGAACATTGATTAAATCCTCATTAACTTCAACTGCTGCATTTTCAACCAATCCTAAAGGAAAGCTTTTCCGTATCTGAACATCATCAGCGTACATATCTACTTGACAGTTGTGCAGGCAAAGAGGTAAACCATTTATGTACATGGAAAACAGTAGCGGACCCAATATTGAACCCTGTGGAGCCACTCTGCTCAACATGAGAAATTTAGACATTAAAATATTTGCAACAACTTCGCATGTTTGGTTCTATATATTTCGCTTTTAGATTCTAACTATTTTAATTTGGGAAGAGGAGAAAGTGCGCGGCTTTCTTCTGCCAACTCGACCTCATGCCCAAAATTAACAATAATAGCCATGTGGTCAGAATAAGGTACATTACTAACTTCAAAATCCACAACACAGTTATTCCAGTTCCCTCCAATTAAGCAGTAATCGACCACCGAAGTTCCTTGTCCGCTTGCAAAGGTATATTCACCTGGACTTGTTCCATTTAGTAATCTATCCATCCATATGTAATCTATCTATCCATATGTAAAACAAAGATCCAGAATTTTGTTCCCTCTCCAATTAATGATTGAATCTTTAGATCGCCGGATTATACCCGATAAGATATTGTTCGTACCTGCAGTACTCTGCAGTACACAGTGATCACCTAGGGATTCGAGCTCTTCTTTGTAACCATAATAAAAGCCTCCACTTACCCTTCCAAGGATTTGAGTTGTATCCATTCAAATTTATAGCTTAGGAATAATTTTCCAAAATTGCTCAGCTTTTCTTAAAATTATTATAAAATTCTGTAAACAAATTCTTATTATTTATTTCTGTGGCAACAAGGAAAAACAGCATAAGTCATTTTTAGCCACTTTTCAGGAGCGAAGGTTAAAAGTTTGAATTCAGATATGCCTTCCATATCTTATGCGTTTTTTCCTGATCCATAACACTGCAACCGTAAAAGATATTTGAATGAAAAACATATAACGTATAGAACAGGGTACGGTGCATCCGATAGTAACATTAACTCAATTTTGACATAAGTCGACTTATGCTGTTCTTCATTGTTGCCACAGATTTATACTACTATTTTGGCAAACGGCATTACAACTAAAAATAAAGTCGGAGCCATGATGTAGTTTGAGAGGCATTTTGAGAACCACTGGGATCAATACATTCACCAATTATTTATTGCAGTAAATATATATATATTTCGAGAGATAATCGAATCAGACCACCATTGTCGTCTCTTTTCGTCTCTCTACCACTGTAAATCTTACTCAGAGAGACTCTCTGGATTTCTCCACAGTTCTTCTCTGGGCTCAATTCCTAGTGTTAACGCTAGCATCTGTTTATGGGAGATCCGTTTCATCGACTGGGTCTCGACCCATTGATGTCCCAAGATCCTTATTCTTCTGCCAGCCAATGCCGGGCATTGCCGCTGTCTCAGATTCCTCCAGGCATAGTCTACAAGTATCATCCTCTATAAGGCCCATTTTCCTTAAGTGATACCTGAAATTACCATGTCCTGTAGACAAAGCCACCACCCATTTCAATGTTCCTCGACTAATGCTTAAAACCCTTCTTTGAGTGGAGCAGGTCGGCCACTTTATTGCCATTTTAGCTTGTCTACATTGTTCCAACGTTGACCACCTTCTCAGGTGTTCTGCCGTGATCCATTTGTGGATAAGCTGTTCAACCATTCCTCTGCCAATTGAAGAGAATAGTAATCTGGTCCCAGCAACTTTTCAGTTGACCCCTGTTTTGCAAGGGAGTCCGCCTTTTCATTGCCTTCGAACCCTATGTGTCCTCGTACCCAAGTCAGTGCTACTTCATTTTTAGATGAACACTTATTGAGTTTAAGTACGCATTCCAGTGCCAGTGATGTTGTGATGTTTGTTTGTTCCATGCATCTGATCACCGCCTGATTGTCCAGTGCTATAAAAATATTTCTTCCTTCCACCTGACATTCAAGCAAGTAGTCCAACGCATAAAGCAAGGCAATCATCTCAGCCTGGTATACTGAAGTGTATTTCCCGAGGCTAATGTGACGGGCAAGTTCCAGTTCTTCTGAATAGATACCGGACCCCGCCCCGCCATCCATCATGGATCCATCCGTGAAAATCACTATTTCACCATTTCTTTTTTCTGGAAGTAATCCGTTCTCAATACGAGTTTTGTGATTTCTTTCCATAATACGCACCCTTGTTATTCGATCCATAGGCATGTTTAGCTCCCCAATCTCGTCTTTGACCACGATGGTGCCATTTCGCATCTCGATGCAAGCGAAGTGCCGTTTGGGCCGCTGTTTTCTTAATAAATAAGTCTAGCGGTAATATCCCCATGATGACTTCCAATGCGCATGTTGGGGTTGTACGTATTGCACCTGTAATTCCCATACATGCTAAACGTTCAACCCTATCCAGGTGCTTCCTCACAGTTTTCTGAGAGGCTTTCGCCCACCATACAACCGAGGCGTACGTGATAATGGGTCTAGTTATCATCGTATACATCCAGTATGCTGACCTAGGCGAGAGTTCCCACCTCTGTCCACATACACGTTTGCACTGATGTAGTACCCTTTTTGCCTTCCGGACCTTCTCCTCAACATGGTAATTCCAAGTAAGTCCAGTATCTAGATAGACTCCCAGATACTTAACCTTCTTAGTCATTGTTAGTTCCGATCCGAAAAGTGTTAAGGGCCGAAATTCCAGATTTTTTCTCTTCCTAGTGAAGACTATTAGATCTGTTTTCGCCGCATTAATGGAGAGCCCTTGTTCCAGACACCACCGCTCAACCACTCTGAGTGCATTCTTCATGATATCTGCCAGGTGACGTCCATGAATTTGCCTCTGGCCATTATTGCTATGTCGTCGGCATATCCCACTGTGTGAATGCCCGTCGCCTCGAGTCTGTCGAGAAGAGAGTCCACAGTGATATTCCACAGTGTAGGTGAGAGAACACCTCCTTGTGGGCAACCTCTGCTAACCCTTCCTCTGAGTTTTGAGGTTCCCGTCTGAATATTAATCGCCCTTGTATTCAACATATTGTCCACCCATCTTACCACCAATGGGTTAACCCTACTTTTTCCAAGGCTTGTTTCAGACTTTCAAAGCATATCTTATCATTATAGTGGTCATCGCAATGCCCCCGGTATTTAGCTCTTCCTCCGCAACGCGTACTACTTGATGTAGCGCTGTTTCTGTAGACATACCTACCCTGTATGCATGCTGTCTACTATTTAAAGGATACATCTTAAGCGCAGTACTCTCCATATAGTCCACCATCACCCTTTCCATTATTTTTAACAGGAAGGATGTTAGGCTGACTGGTCTGAATGACTTTGCCTCGGTGTAGTCCTTTTTCCCCGGTTTTGGAAGGAAGACCACATTTACTTCCCTCCAAGTTATCTGGATGTAGCCTGTTGCTAGGCATGCAACGTATAAATTCCTGAGCCTTGGTGCAATTACGTCTATACGCCATTGCATTAGACCTGGAAATATACCATCGCACCCTTGACCGCTTGTGGTGTCACGATCCGTTCTGCTTCCGTCCTATCCATCCTGTTCGCTCCTTGTTTCCTTGGAGCCCAGGGATGATCTGACTTATAGCTTCCTGGCAAGTGTACCTCCATTAGGACCTCATTTGTGTGATCCAGTGTTTCCACCATCTCCCCCGCTCTATTACGAATAAGTCCGATCTTGGAAACTGGATCTCTCGAGACAATCTTTTGTAGTCTACTGACTTCAGATGTACTCCTCATACTCGAGCAAAAGTCCCTCCATGACTCCCTTTTACGTCGTCGCAGAGTAACGTTAAGCTCTTTCTTTTTCGCCTTATATTCATCCCATGCTTCGGGTTCTCCCCTCCTCATGGCGTGATTGAAGGCCTTCCTCGCAGCCTTTTTTAGCTTTTCAAGTTCCCGGCACCACCAAGGCGCAGGATCTTGTTTTTCCACTAAAGTAGGTGTACAAGCCACTCGGTACGCAACTTCAACAGCTGATTGCAGATGCTTCAGCTGTGATTCTACATGCCAAGTGTTTTTCGGTATTCCGAATGTCCTTACATTCAGTTTTTCCTCCAACACTTCAATTTATTTTATCCTATCTGTGTTCTTCGGAATTCTGATGTATTTCCGATCTTTTTTCCTTTTAGATCCATAGCGAACATCAAATGAAACGGTTCTGTGGTCCGACAATGTAGCCTGATCCATTACCCTCCAATTTAATATTCTTTCAATTATCTGGCTACTGCACAGGGTAACATCGATCACTTCCATTCGTCTCACATCGACGAAGGTTGGCTCTGTTCCCCGGTTTAAGATAGCTAGATCCTTGCATGATACAAATTCGAATAAGGCTTCTCCTCTGTAATTATCGTTGGTGCTGCCCCACACTGTATTATGTGCATTGGCATCACAACCAATTATTAGATCCTCGTTCCTGTTCCTGCATGCATTCACCAAAGACTCTAACTCTCTTGTCGGAGGAGGTTCTGGAGAATCATACGGCAGGTATGCAGATGCTATGACAAAACTTCCCGCACCTGATCCTACTCGTACTGTTGCAAGGTCTGGGGCACACAGATCCGGCAATTTATATGCTTGAACTCCGTGCCTCACCAAGATACAGGACCTAATTCTTCCGCTAGTTTGTGGATAATGCAACTCAGCCATGCTTTTTATTTGGGAGTCCTCTAATCTTTCCTCTAAAGATCCAAGGTTCCTGTATCAGGGCTATATCAAACGAATCCTCATCAAAACATTTAGCCATCATTGCCGATGCTGCTTTGCTGTGATGAAGGTTCAATTGAATCACCCTCAGCTTTTCCCGGTACGGGCCCACCTCCCGCCCGACTTGTGTTGATCCCATCTCCATGGTGTCTATCACTTCGTCGCCCTACCGCGTGGCTTTCCAGGCTGAGTCTTTTCCGATGATCCTTGGAACTTCACGAATGCTATGTCCAACCCGCAAAAGAGTCTATCTCCTACTTATCTAACCAGCCTCGCTTCCTCCCTCGGACACCAGATCGTCAGCTTGGTTCCACCAATTTTTTTGTCATCATATCTTCCCACATGAATAACACTCCATTTCGAAGTGTCCTTCACACAGGAATTTTGACGACAAAGTCTGGCAAGGATGACATCTTTGCTCACGGGTTGACCGGGAACGAAGATTATCAACCTTTCCACATCCTTTAGTATGTGAAGCCTGTCTATTTTAAGGTTGATTCCCTCCCATAGGTCGGTCATCTTCCCTACAGTCTCACATAGCCAACCCTTGGTTTCTTGGTTTACGCATTTTATTGCTATAATCCCTTCCTCCAAGGTTATCTCCTTTACACCGATATCACCTGCATTTGTCGGAAGTAAGTGTAGAGCCCTCAGCAGAGCATTTTTGAAAATACTCAACTGTGAAGCTTCTATCCCCCCTGTCGACTCATGTCGGCAACACCCATTTGGAGATCGTTCGCCGCTGTCTGAGCAAAGGTTTTTACACCCTTGTCAACTTTGGCTCTCTCACTCCTAGCGTAAGGCTTTACATCATCTGCTTGCTTTGCTCTCCTTCCCATAGCCTGGCTCAGCTTTCGCTTTACCTTGCTTGGTCCAGGTTGCTCGGCCTTGCACGATTCCTGCTTTCCGGGTTGACTAATAGTCCGTTGTAAATACATGTTGTCCATCCACATAACCACTGGGGTGTGGTACCTGTAGACTGACCCCATATTGTACAGACTGTCCGTCTTCCCTTCCGTTTCCTAGATCCACCGTCTTCTGGAGAGGTTTCGGGCGACGTCAAGTTGGCAACCATTTCAATCAACTCCTCGACCGACTTACTTATGCCTTTCGCCGAGACAGATTTGGCCAAGGCCAATCTTTGCCTCCTTCTGACCCTCTTCATTCTTTGCTTCAGTTGCTGGTGCAACTTCCGCTCGGAGTCGGGACTCTTGGCTCATTTCTGCCCCGCATTGTCCACCTCCACTGACGATTGGTCTGCTAACTCTTTTGGTTTCCCATCAGAGTCCACTGACCCCTCGAGTTTATTCGGGTTCATGTCAGCACCTTCCAGCGCCTTCTCGACCCCTCCTAAGCCTTCCACCTCATTTTCAGAAGGAATATTATTTTTATTATTTTTATTTTGGTCCATATGCGTACCCACGAGTAGGGGCGAATTAAAACGGACCGAATAGGCCTACTATTCTACTAAATTACAACAGAGGATTGAGCTGCCCCTGAGGAGTCTCCATTAGCGGTTCACATTCAGCTCTACCAGAGGAGTTGGGCCACTACCCTTATCTAGCATCCTGTTAATCTACTTAAGCCGCCCCACCACGACAAGGTGCCCAATCTTCGGATAAAGGTAGATGAACTTACCGGCGGACTATAAGGCTGATGAACTCGCCAAACACGGAACAACACTACCTATGCTTCCAGATAAGGACGCCTTAGGTATCCCAATCGCTACTTGCAAACTCAAAATAATGCTGGATGCTATCGAAAGAGCAAACCTTAGATGGACAACCGGCTCGACATGTCTAGCGACAAAACAGATCTGGCCAAAGCTGGATCTAAAACGTTCTAGGCATCTGATCTCCCTCGATAGGAAGCATATCAGTGCTACAATAGGTGTCATCACAGGACATTGTCTCATAGGCAGGCATGCAAAAAGGCTTGGCGTATTATGTAATGATTTTTGCAGAAGCTGTCTTGACGAGAAAGAGGAAGAAACTATTCTTCATCTCCTCTGCACTTGCCCGGCGCTCTCACAAAGACGAAAACTCCATTTGGGAGAGTTCTACTATAATGATCTAAACGATCTAAAAGACACGGCCATTCGCTGTCTCTTGCGCTTCATTAGAAGCTCCAACTGGTTCAACGAGTAGGAAGAATTAAGCAGATAGATTCATGTGGTATCACAAGGGACCGTATTATGGTCTAAGTGTGTCGGCTAGCCGACAGCCACTTCAACCTAACCTAACCTACCGCCGGATTTATTGCAGTAGTGTCATTCAATTCTGGCCGTCATCGCACATCAAGTTATTGCTGCTGTCAAAATAAAATGCATGTTCGCCGACTTTCAGCTTATGCCCTTGGATTTATGTTTTAATACTTTTGTTGTTCTTTATAATGTTGTTATTTAATTGCTGCAATCGTCTCCTTCTTTGTCGTGCTGCTGCTGGATAGTCTTTATTTAATGATATTCCTGTTTTTCAGTTTAGTTGCTGCTTTTAAAATTTTAGCAACGTGTTCTTTGTTGTGCATTTCGACAATTACGTCTGAAAATCTTTTGCTTTTGGTGTTCAGTTTTCGTGTTGATGAACTCCAAACATAAACTTTTTGCCTCATCCGCTGAATTTTCATTACACCCTTGGATAATTGCCGGGATATGAATTACTACATTTCTTTCATTATATTTTGTTTGGATAACTGTTGAAGCCGACTAAAATTACTTAAAAAAGAAAAACAAAAATAAAAATTGTCTTTTGTTATCGAACAATAACCTACAAAAGTATGTAGTGTTGCAGTGTTTGTAATTTATGCGAAATTCCTTCCATATCTGCCTTGTTAGGTAAATATTTAAGTTTTGCATCCAGTAGGGATCCCATCGTATTTGCAATCAAAACATTTAAATCATTTACCGGCATATTAACACTTGCATTGCCTTGATTAGAAGAATTTTCGGTTTTAGTTGGTGTTTTCGGTGACATTGAATCATTTGTATGAAGACGCTTAAGCTTTGCATCGGTATCCATTTCCTTCCTATTTGTGTTGTCAGGGCTTTTTTGTACTCCTCCACCAACCATAGCGAATACTTTTAATTTTACTAGCAATAAACGTTCTCACCTTGATAACAATTCCTTTCATAATATTATTGCCGCAGATGTTCTTGTACGTAAACAAATATTGTTTGTTAGGATACAAATTCCTTCTTAAAATATATAAATATATAGAGCTATCTTTTAGCCAACCAGACAAACCAATCGATAACTGGCAACCTCAGTGGACAATGAGTACCAAAGATCTTCGCTTTGATTGTGGAGCTGCCGCTAACATGTCTGCTTGTTTTAAAACAGGTTTTTTTACTAATAAAACACAAGTTTTTTGTATTGTAATGTTTAAAAAATAATTTTATTATAAAATTAAACGTTAGAGCATGTGACGGAAATCGTAGATGTATGGCTTTATCGGAATCCAATGAACTTTCAAAAATAAACCTCACATTTCTGGCTACTATATCCTCCATTTGCTCTGCTGGTGGACCAATTTAAAAGAAAACATTACATTTATACGCACAATTGTGTTCAAATAGTTATACGTAAGTCTAAACCCTCAACACAAATTGTTGTGCAGTATGCAAGCGCCGCATATTGCTTTCACTGTGGAGGTAATTTTTAACCATGAAATATATTTCTCCATTGTGTTTTCATCATACCAAAATCAAACTCAACCACGTACCTTGCCCTGCTGCGACTAGTACTATCCTCCCAGTAAGTAATAATTTGGAGGTGATAGTTTTCCCTCTCTCGCATATCTGGGACTCATCTTAAAAAAAAACCTTTATAAATAAATTAATATGCATTTCATTATTATTTTTGTGTGTTTTAGCATGATCCACTTACCCTCGTGCCATGAACAGTTCCAGGATATCCAACAAAAACATTGCTCCCCATAATCGCCTCGCACTAAATGAAGTGAAAACCCTTGTCCTTCATAAATTTGTCATGCTTATTGATTGGGCATGTTTTTCATACATGCATCGATGGCACTAAGTTTCCCAAACTCTAAGGGTGCGTAAATCTTAATGTTGTGCTGCATATCCTCATTCCTTAGCGAAGAAATTGAGCATTTTGTGAAGGAGTCGTTTTTCTGTGAAAAATAAATCCATCAGCAACTCGGCAGCTACAACGACCCAATAAAGGAATAAATAAGTTTATACTTATTTTACCATCCAGTTTGTTTATTCGGCATTAGATGTATGATCCTCTTAAAACGACTGTGAGGCGCAATTATTGTCAGTATTTCTTTGGATCGCTATCCGTTATGACACGTACATCGTCTGAACAACCTGTATGCCAAACGCTGCAAAAAAAAAAATTTGTAGTTTCAATTCAATACCGATCCTTTTTAATATAAAACAAAGTGAATATTTATTTGCAAGAAAATAGGTACGACTGAATGAATTTTGATATTTTTTTAATTTTTTTGGGTTTTGATAAGGAGCATGTTCGTGCATACAAAAATATTTGATGTTATATGTAAAACTCCAAGAAATTTAATAACTACACATACATGTAAACATGTGCTTCTTCTATTATAATTAATTTAATTTAATTTTTTAGAGCTTTAAAATAAGTATATTTTAATTAAAAAATGACATATCTATCTGCTCTAAAAGCTTAGAAATATTAACAACATCTTTAGAAAATTCCTCTTTTTATTGATTGGTTAGGGCCTAAGGCTTTCAAACCCATCTCTGTGATGTTATCTTCTTTTTCTTTCGAGGTGAATTCATGATTTTTTAAGAGAAAGTGATTGAGTCGAATATATTTAGTTCTATTTTAGAAAGAGTTGGGCGAGAGGTCCCAGGTTCGATTTCCGAAAACAGAAAAAAGAAATTCCATCTTAAGGTTTTTTCCACTGCCAACCACACACGAAGATTCTGACAGAGATCCGAGAGTATAACCGTCATGAAAGAGCTTCTCAATTAGCCGTTTAGACCCGGCATAAAATTGTATATCCCTTCCATTTGTTCCAAAATATTAAAAACTCACACAATACGATGGTTGTGAGAATGTGGACCTATTGCGCCAACAATTTTTTTTTTTAAGGAGTTGGATCTTGGTTGGATGGAATCTATTGCGGAAGCGCCTTGGAACAACCTTCTGGAAACGCATTGCGACCAGTTCCAGCAGTATTTCTCCTCTTGGCTTTAGCATGCATACATGCGACTTGGCGGCCGTGTAACCACGTTGGAAACAAGTCGACTTTCGAATGTGATGAGAGTCGCATTCGCAGCGATTGCACAACGTGTGCGTTTTATTGTGGAGTTTACCAAAACTTGATGTACCTTTTGTAACCTTCAATAGAGATCTATGTCTGCTCAATCGCAAGTCCCAAGCAAGCTTAATGCGGAGAACATATTGGCAATCAAATATGAGATAGATAGTTTATAATCTGCAAAAATTTAATGGAGTGTTGCTTTTTTATGGTATCAGAATGTTCCATAATTCACGCAAAATGATTTGATAAAAAATAAAGATTTTTAATTAGAAAGCTAATTATTTTTATTGATTCATAGAGTATACAGATTGGGGTTATGTATGGAATAGCACATCGGAAAAATTGCCGCCACGGCTTTGCTGGCAAATAGGTACTCTTTTATTGAAACTTTCTATGACCGTTTCGCATAAATAAAGCTGAATTTCATTAATATACCTAACAATTTCCTCTTTCAAGGCGTTGGTGGTCGTGGGGACCTTTGACTTCAAAAATTCCCAAAGAAAACAGTCCACTGGCGTTAAATCCCAAGATGTGTATGGCCAATTCTGATCGTAATGACGGCCGACTACACGATTAGTAAATAACTCATGCAGTAACTGAATTGTTTCTCTGGGTGTATGGCATGTGGCACCGTCTTGTTGAAACCACATATTGGTCACATCCATATCTTGTAATTAAGACACTATAAACTGGGTTATCATGTCACGATAACGAACACCATTGATTGCTACTGCCTGACCAGCCGCATTTTCGAAGAATGGTCCGATAATAAAGGGTGATTTTTTAGCTGGTTTGGTTTTGGCAACACTGGTTTTGACAGCTGACGTGTGTTTAGTACCTTGTGTCACTGTCAAACAGCTTCAGTTTGGTTTGCAATTTAACCATGGATCGTCTTACAAATGAACAACGCTTGCAAATTATTGAATTTTACTATCAAAATTCGTGCTCGGTTCGAAATGTTCATCGCGCGCTGCTTCCATTTTATGATCGGCATTCTCGACCTTTTGAGCAGTCTATTCGGAAGATTGTGATCAAATTTCGCACCAAATTTACTTTGTTGGACATTAAACCACCAACACGTTTACGTACTGTGCGTAGTGAAGAAAATATTGCGGCCGTATCAGCTAGTGTGACAGAAGACCGCGAAATGTCGATTCGGCGCCGTTCCCAGCAGTTAGGCCTTTGTTACAGCACTACGTGGAAAATTTTGCGGAAGGATTTGGGCGTAAAGCCTTTTAAGATACAGCTGGTGCAAGAACTAAAGCCAGCCGACCTACCACAACGCCGAATTTTTGGTGAATGGGCTCTTGGAAAGCTGGCCGAGGATCCGCTTTTTTATCGAAAAATTGTGTTCAGCGATGAGGCTCATTTTTGGTTGAATGGGTACGTAAATAAGCAAAATTGCCGCATTCGGAGTGAAGATCAGCCAGAAGCATTGCAACAGCTACCAATGCATCCCGAAAAAGCCACTGTTTGGTGCGGTTTATGGGCCGGCGGCATTATTGGGCCATATTTCTTCAAAGATGATGCGAATCGCAGCGTTACTGTCAATGGTGAACGCTACCGAGCGATGATAACAAACTTTTTTTTGCCCGAAATGGAAGTTCTTGACTTGCATGATATGTGGTTTCAACAAGACTGTGCCACATGCCACACAGCACGCGAAACAATGGCGCAATTGCGAGGCGAGTTTGGTGAACAGTTATTTTCACGTTTCGGGCCGGTCAATTGGCCGCCTAGATCGTGCGATTTGACACCATTAGATTATTTTTTGTGGGGGTATGCCAAGGCTAATGTGTATAGGGACAAGCCCGCTTCGATTGACGCACTGGAAGCCAACATCCATGCATTCATTCGTGAGATACCGGCCGATATGTGTGAAAGAGTATGCCAAAATTGGACTCAGCGGATGGGCTACCTGAGACGCAGCCGCGGTCAACATTTGCATGAAATTATCTTTAAACATTAAATTGCAAGGTTCAAACTATCGATTCAAATAAATATTTCATTCATTTTTTCGAATTTTTTGTGTTTTTTTTTTAAAAAAAGTTCTAAACCTCTTAAAAAATCACCCTTTAGTAATAGTAATAGTAATATATTTATTGGTATAGATTTATACAATAAGATACAATATCTTCTTAGATAGTATAAACTCCAAATTATTTTTGGTTGCTCCACAGTAAAAGGGGCCCACCATAAACCCTCCCAATCGTCAATCTGATATGGCAATTCCAGGAAAGCGTCGTTGTAAAGGTTATACCTAAGTTTTTAGCAGATTCGACAAACTTAATTTGCTTTTTATTTAAGTATATCTTATGGAAGTCAGATGTATCAATGGACTTTCTCGAAATTACCAAACATTTAGATTTAAGTGGGTTCAGGCAGAGTCCATTTTTCTGTGACCAACTATGAACATTGATTAAATCCTCATTAACTTCAACTGCTGCATTTTCAACCAATCCTAAAGGAAAGCTTTTCCGTATCTGAACATCATCAGCGTACATATCTACTTGACAGTTGTGCAGGCAAAGAGGTAAACCATTTATGTACATGGAAAACAGTAGCGGACCCAATATTGAACCCTGTGGAGCCACTCTGCTCAACATGAGAAATTTAGACATTAAAATATTTGCAACAACTTCGCAAGTTTGGTTCTATATATTTCGCTTTTAGATTCTAACTATTTTAATTTGGGAAGAGGGGAAAGTGCGTGGCTTTCTTCTGCCAACTCGACCTTATGCCCAAAATTAACAATAATAGCCATGTGGTCAGAATAAGGTACATTACTAACTTCAAAATCCACAACACAGTTATTCCAGTTCCCTCCAATTAAGCAGTAATCGACCACCGAAGTTCCTTGTCCGCTTGCAAAGGTATATTCACCTGGACTTGTTCCATTTAGTAATCTATCCATCCATATGTAATCTATCTATCCATATGTAAAACAAAGATCCAGAATTTTGTTCCCTCTCGAATTAATGATTGAATCTTTAGATCGCCGGATTATACCCGATAAGATATTGTTCGTACCCTCCACTTCTCCCACTCTAACGTTTAGATCTCCTATAACTCGTCAATTCATTTAAATTACAGAAAACATTTTCCCAGTTATTGCAGTTTAAATAGGCTGGATAAATTTTATAAAGGGTGATTTTTTAGCTGGTTTGGTTTTGGCAACACTGGTTTTGACAGCTGACGTGTGTTTAGTACCTTGTGTCACTGTCAAACAGCTTCAGTTTGGTTTGCAATTTAACCATGGATCGTCTTACAAATGAACAACGCTTGCAAATTATTGAATTTTACTATCAAAATTCGTGCTCGGTTCGAAATGTTCATCGCGCGCTGCTTCCATTTTATGATCGGCATTCTCGACCTTCTGAGCAGTCTATTCGGAAGATTGTGACCAAATTTCGCACCAAATTTACTTTGTTGGACATTAAACCACCAACACGTTTACGTACTGTGCGTAGTGAAGAAAATATTGCGGCCGTATCAGCTAGTGTGACAGAAGACCGCGAAATGTCGATTCGGCGCCGTTCCCAGCAGTTAGGCCTTTGTTACAGCACTACGTGGAAAATTTTGCGGAAGGATTTGGGCGTAAAGCCTTTTAAGATACAGCTGGTGCAAGAACTAAAGCCAGCCGACCTACCACAACGCCGAATTTTTGGTGAATGGGCTCTTGGAAAGCTGGCCGAGGATCCGCTTTTTTATCGAAAAATTGTGTTCAGCGATGAGGCTCATTTTTGGTTGAATGGGTACGTAAATAAGCAAAATTGCCGCATTTGGGGTGAAGATCAGCCAGAAGCATTGCAACAGCTACCAATGCATCCCGAAAAAGCCACTGTTTGGTGCGGTTTATGGGCCGGCGGCATTATTGGGCCATATTTCTTCAAAGATGATGCGAATCGCAGCGTTACTGTCAATGGTGAACGCTACCGAGCGATGATAACAAACTTTTTTTTGCCCGAAATGGAAGTTCTTGACTTGCATGATATGTGGTTTCAAGAAGACGGTGCCACATGCCACACAGCACGCGAAACAATGGCGCAATTGCGAGGCGAGTTTGGTGAACAGTTAATTTCACGTTTCGGGCCGGTCAATTGGCCGCCTAGATCGTGCGATTCGACACCATTAGATTATTTTTTGTGGGGGTATGCCAAGGCTAATGTGTATAGGGACAAGCCCGCTTCGATTGACGCACTGGAAGCCAACATCCATGCATTCATTCGTGAGATACCGGCCGATATGTGTGAAAGAGTATGCCAAAATTGGACTCAGCGGATGGGCTACCTGAGACGCAGCCGCGGTCAACATTTGCATGAAATTATCTTTAAACATTAAATTGCAAGGTTCAAACTATCGATTCAAATAAATATTTCATTCATTTTTTCGAATTTTTTGTGTTTTTTTTTTAAAAAAAGTTCTAAACCTCTTAAAAAATCACCCTTTAGTTTTCTTTATCAATTTGCAAGTCCAAAAATATAAGATAGTTTAAACGCTGCAGTACACAGTGATCACCTAGGGACTCGAGCTCTTCTTTGTAACCATAATAAAAGCCTCCACTTACCCTTCCAAGGATTTGAGTTGTATCCATTCAAATTTATAGCTTAGGAATAATTTTCCAAAATTGCTCAGCTTTTCTTAAAATTATTATAAAATTCTGTAAACAAATTCTTATTATTTATTTCTGTGGCAACAAGGAAAAACAGCATATGTCATTTTTAGCCACTTTTCAGGAGCGAAGGTTAAAAGTTTGAATTGAGATATGCCTTCCATATCTCATGCGTTTTTTCCTGATCCATAACACTGCAACCGTAAAAGATATTTGAATGAAAAACATATAACGTATAGAACAGGGTACGGTGCATCAGATAGTAACATTAACTCAATTTTGACATAAGTCGACTTATGCTGTTCTTCATTGTTGCCACAGATTTATACTACTATTTTGGCAAACGGCATTACAACTAAAAATAAAGTCGGAGCCATGATGTAGTTTGAGAGGCATTTTGATAACCACTGGGATCAATACATTCACCAATTATTTATTGCAGTAAATATATATATATTTCGAGAGATAATCGAATCAGACCACCATTGTCGTCTCTTTTCGTCTCTCTACCACTGTAAATCTTACTCAGAGAGACTCTCTGGATTTCTCCACAGTTCTTCTCTGGGCTCAATTCCTAGTGTTAACGCTAGCATCTGTTTATGGGAGATCCGTTTCATCGACTGGGTCTCGACCCATTAATGTCCCAAGATCCTTATTCTTCTGCCAGCCAATGCCGGGCATTGCCGCTGTCTCAGATTCCTCCAGGCATAGTCTACAAGTATCATCCTCTATAAGGCCCATTTTCCTTAAGTGATACCTGAAATTACCATGTCCTGTAGACAAAGCCACCACCCATTTCAATGTTCCTCGACTCATGCTTAGAACCCTTCTTTGAGTGGAGCAGGTCGGCCACTTTATTGCCATTTTAGCTTGTCTACATTGTTCCACGGTTGACCACCTTCTCAGGTGTTCTGCCGTGATCCATTTGTGGATAAGCTGTTCAACCATTCCTCTGCCAATTGAAGAGAATAGTTCTGGTCCCAGCAACTTTTCAGTTGACCCCTGTTTTGCAAGGGAGTCCGCCTTTTCATTGCCTTCGAACCCTATGTGTCCTCGTACCCAAGTCAGTGCTACTTCATTTTTAGATGAACACTTATTGAGTTTAAGTACGCATTCCAGTGCCAGTGATGTTGTGATGTTTGTTTGTTCCATGCATCTGATCACCGCCTGATTGTCCAGTGCTATAAGGATATTTCTTCCTTCCACCTGACATTCAAGCAAGTAGTCCAACGCATAAAGCAAGGCAATCATCTCAGCCTGGTATACTGAAGTGTATTTCCCGAGGCTAATGTGACGGGCAAGTTCCAGTTCTTCTGAATAGATACCGGACCCCGCCCCGCCATCCATCATGGATCCATCCGTGAAAATCACTATTTCACCATTTCTTTTTTCTGGAAGTAATCCGTTCTCAATACGAGTTTTGTGATTTCTTTCCATAATACGCACCCTTGTTATTCGATCCATAGGCATGTTTAGCTCCCCGATCTCGTCTTTGACCACGATGGTGCCATTTCGCATCTCGATGCCAGCGAAGTGCCGTTTGGGCCGCTGTTTTCTTAATAAATAAGTCTAGCGGTAATATCCCCATGATGACTTCCAATGCGCATGTTGGGGTTGTACGTATTGCACCTGTAATTCCCATACATGCTAAACGTTGAACCCTATCCAGGTGCTTCCTCACAGTTTTCTGAGAGGCTTTCGCCCACCATACAACCGAGGTGTACGTGATAATGGGTCTAGTTATCATCGTATACATCCAGTATGCTGACCTAGGCGAGAGTTCCCACCTCTGTCCACATACACGTTTGCACTGATGTAGTACCCTTTTTGCCTTCCGGACCTTCTCCTCAACATGGTAATTCCAAGTAAGTCCAGTATCTAGATAGACTCCCAGATACTTAACCTTCTTAGTCATTGTTAGTTCCGATCCGAAAAGTGTTAAGGGCCGAAATTCCAGATTTTTTCTCTTCCTAGTGAAGACTATTAGATCTGTTTTCGCCGCATTAATGGAGAGCCCTTGTTCCAGACACCACCGCTCAACCACTCTGAGTGCATTCTTCATGATATCTGCCAGGTGACGTCCATGAATTTGCCTCTGGCCATTATTGCTATGTCGTCGGCATATCCCACTGTGTGAATGCCCGTCGCCTCGAGTCTGTCGAGAAGAGAGTCCACAGTGATATTCCACAGTGTAGGTGAGAGAACACCTCCCTGTGGGCAACCTCTGCTAACCCTTCCTCTGAGTTTTGAGGTTCCCGTCTGAATATTAATCGCCCTTGTATTCAACATATTGTCCACCCATCTTACCACCAATGGGTTAACCCTACTTTTTCCAAGGCTTGTTTCAGACTTTCAAAGCATATCTTATCATTATAGTGGTCATCGCAATGCCCCCGGTATTTAGCTCTTCCTTCGCAACGCGTACTACTTGATGTAGCGCTGTTTCTGTAGACATACCTACCCTGTATGCATGCTGTCTACTATTTAAAGGATACATCTTAAGCGCAGTACTCTCCATATAGTCCACCATCACCCTTTCCATTATTTTTAACAGGAAGGATGTTAGGCTGACTGGTCTGAATGACTTTGCCTCGGTGTAGTCCTTTTTCCCCGGTTTTGGAAGGAAGACCACATTTACTTCCCTCCAAGTTATCTGGATGTAGCCTGTTGCTAGGCATGCAACGTATAAATTCCTGAGCCTTGGTGCAATTACGTCTATACGCCATTGCATTAGACCTGGAAATATACCATCGCACCCTTGACCGCTTGTGGTGTCACGATCCGTTCTGCTTCCGTCCTATCCATCCTGTTCGCTCCTTGTTTCCTTGGAGCCCAGGGATGATCTGACTTATAGCTTCCTGGCAAGTGTACCTCCATTAGGACCTCATTTGTGTGATCCAGTGTTTCCACCATCTCCCCCGCTCTATTACGAATAAGTCCGATCTTGGAAACTGGATCTCTCGAGACAATCTTTTGTAGTCTACTGACTTCAGATGTACTCCTCATACTCGAGCAAAAGTCCCTCCATGACTCCCTTTTACGTCGTCGCAGAGTAACGTTAAGCTCTTTCTTTTTCGCCTTATATTCATCCCATGCTTCGGGTTCTCCCCTCCTCATGGCGTGATTGAAGGCCTTCCTCGCAGCCTTTTTTAGCTTTTCAAGTTCCCGGCACCACCAAGGCGCAGGATCTTGTTTTTCCACTAAAGTAGGTGTACAAGCCACTCGGTACGCAACTTCAACAGCTGATTGCAGATGCTTCAGCTGTGATTCTACATGCCAAGTGTTTTTCGGTATTCCGAATGTCCTTACATTCAGTTTTTCCTCCAACACTTCAATTTATTTTATCCTATCTGTGTTCTTCGGAATTCTGATGTATTTCCGATCTTTTTTCCTTTTAGATCCATAGCGAACATCAAATGAAACGGTTCTGTGGTCCGACAATGTAGCCTGATCCATTACCCTCCAATTTGATATTCTTTCAATTATCTGGCTACTGCACAGGGTAACATCGATCACTTCCATTCGTCTCACATCGACGAAGGTTGGCTCTGTTCCCCGGTTTAAGATAGCTAGATCCTTGCATGATACAAATTCGAATAAGGCTTCTCCTCTGTAATTATCGTTGGTGCTGCCCCACACTGTATTATGTGCATTGGCATCACAACCAATTATTAGATCCTCGTTCCTGTTCCTGCATGCATTCACCAAAGACTCTAACTCTCTTGTCGGAGGAGGTTCTGGAGAATCATACGGCAGGTATGCAGATGCTATGACAAAACTTCCCGCACCTGATCCTACTCGTACTGTTGCAAGGTCTGGGGCACACAGATCCGGCAATTTATATGCTTGAACTCCGTGCCTCACCAAGATACAGGACCTAATTCTTCCGCTAGTTTGTGGATAATGCAACTCAGCCATGCTTTTTATTTGGGAGTCCTCTAATCTTTCCTCTAAAGATCCAAGGTTCCTGTATCAGGGCTATATCAAACGAATCCTCATCAAAACATTTAGCCATCATTGCCGATGCTGCTTTGCTGTGATGAAGGTTCAATTGAATCACCCTCAGCTTTTCCCGGTACGGGCCCACCTCCCGCCCGACTTGTGTTGATCCCATCTCCATGGTGTCTATCACTTCGTCGCCCTACCGCGTGGCTTTCCAGGCTGAGTCTTTTCCGATGATCCTTGGAACTTCACGAATGCTATGTCCAACCCGCAAAAGAGTCTATCTCCTACTTATCTAACCAGCCTCGCTTCCTCCCTCGGACACCAGATCGTCAGCTTGGTTCCACCAATTTTTTTGTCATCATATCTTCCCACATGAATAACACTCCATTTCGAAGTGTCCTTCACACAGGAATTTTGACGACAAAGTCTGGCAAGGATGACATCTTTGCTCACGGGTTGACCGGGAACGAAGATTATCAACCTTTCCACATCCTTTAGTATGTGAAGCCTGTCTATTTTAAGGTTGATTCCCTCCCATAGGTCGGTCATCTTCCCTACAGTCTCACATAGCCAACCCTTGGTTTCTTGGTTTACGCATTTTATTGCTATAATCCCTTCCTCCAAGGTTATCTCCTTTACACCGATATCACCTGCATTTGTCGGAAGTAAGTGTAGAGCCCTCAGCAGAGCATTTTTGAAAATACTCAACTGTGAAGCTTCTATCCCCCCTGTCGACTCATGTCGGCAACACCCATTTGGAGATCGTTCGCCGCTGTCTGAGCAAAGGTTTTTACACCCTTGTCAACTTTGGCTCTCTCACTCCTAGCGTAAGGCTTTACATCATCTGCTTGCTTTGCTCTCCTTCCCATAGCCTGGCTCAGCTTTCGCTTTACCTTGCTTGGTCCAGGTTGCTCGGCCTTGCACGATTCCTGCTTTCCGGGTTGACTAATAGTCCGTTGTAAATACATGTTGTCCATCCACATAACCACTGGGGTGTGGTACCTGTAGACTGACCCCATATTGTACAGACTGTCCGTCTTCCCTTCCGTTTCCTAGATCCACCGTCTTCTGGAGAGGTTTCGGGCGACGTCAAGTTGGCAACCATTTCAATCAACTCCTCGACCGACTTACTTATGCCTTTCGCCGAGACAGATTTGGCCAAGGCCAATCTTTGCCTCCTTCTGACCCTCTTCATTCTTTGCTTCAGTTGCTGGTGCAACTTCCGCTCGGAGTCGGGACTCTTGGCTCATTTCTGCCCCGCATTGTCCACCTCCACTGACGATTGGTCTGCTAACTCTTTTGGTTTCCCATCAGAGTCCACTGACCCCTCGAGTTTATTCGGGTTCATGTCAGCACCTTCCAGCGCCTTCTCGACCCCTCCTAAGCCTTCCACCTCATTTTCAGAAGGAATATTATTTTTATTATTTTTATTTTGGTCCATATGCGTACCCACGAGTAGGGGCGAATTAAAACGGACCGAATAGGCCTACTATTCTACTAAATTACAACAGAGGATTGAGCTGCCCCTGAGGAGTCTCCATTAGCGGTTCACATTCAGCTCTACCAGAGGAGTTGGGCCACTACCCTTATCTAGCATCCTGTTAATCTACTTAAGCCGCCCCACCACGACAAGGTGCCCAATCTTCGGATAAAGGTAGATGAACTTACCGGCGGACTATAAGGCTGATGAACTCGCCAAACACGGAACAACACTACCTATGCTTCCAGATAAGGACGCCTTAGGTATCCCAATCGCTACTTGCAAACTCAAAATAATGCTGGATGCTATCGAAAGAGCAAACCTTAGATGGACAACCGGCTCGACATGTCTAGCGACAAAACAGATCTGGCCAAAGCTGGATCTAAAACGTTCTAGGCATCTGATCTCCCTCGATAGGAAGCATATCAGTGCTACAATAGGTGTCATCACAGGACATTGTCTCATAGGCAGGCATGCAAAAAGGCTTGGCGTATTATGTAATGATTTTTGCAGAAGCTGTCTTGACGAGAAAGAGGAAGAAACTATTCTTCATCTCCTCTGCACTTGCCCGGCGCTCTCACAAAGACGAAAACTCCATTTGGGAGAGTTCTACTATAATGATCTAAACGATCTAAAAGACACGGCCATTCGCTGTCTCTTGCGCTTCATTAGAAGCTCCAACTGGTTCAACGAGTAGGAAGAATTAAGCAGATAGATTCATGTGGTATCACAAGGGACCGTATTATGGTCTAAGTGTGTCGGCTAGCCGACAGCCACTTCAACCTAACCTAACCTACCGCCGGATTTATTGCAGTAGTGTCATTCAATTCTGGCCGTCATCGCACATCAAGTTATTGCTGCTGTCAAAATAAAATGCATGTTCGCCGACTTTCAGCTTATGCCCTTGGATTTATGTTTTAATACTTTTGTTGTTCTTTATAATGTTGTTATTTAATTGCTGCAATCGTCTCCTTCTTTGTCGTGCTGCTGCTGGATAGTCTTTATTTAATGATATTCCTGTTTTTCAGTTTAGTTGCTGCTTTTAAAATTTTAGCAACGTGTTCTTTGTTGTGCATTTCGACAATTACGTCTGAAAATCTTTTGCTTTTGGTGTTCAGTTTTCGTGTTGATGAACTCCAAACATAAACTTTTTGCCTCATCCGCTGAATTTTCATTACACCCTTGGATAATTGCCGGGATATGAATTACTACATTTCTTTCATTATATTTTGTTTGGATAACTGTTGAAGCCGACTAAAATTACTTAAAAAAGAAAAACAAAAATAAAAATTGTCTTTTGTTATCGAACAATAACCTACAAAAGTATGTAGTGTTGCAGTGTTTGTAATTTATGCGAAATTCCTTCCATATCTGCCTTGTTAGGTAAATATTTAAGTTTTGCATCCAGTAGGGATCCCATCGTATTTGCAATCAAAACATTTAAATCATTTACCGGCATATTAACACTTGCATTGCCTTGATTAGAAGAATTTTCGGTTTTAGTTGGTGTTTTCGGTGACATTGAATCATTTGTATGAAGACGCTTAAGCTTTGCATCGGTATCCATTTCCTTCCTATTTGTGTTGTCAGGGCTTTTTTGTACTCCTCCACCAACCATAGCGAATACTTTTAATTTTACTAGCAATAAACGTTCTCACCTTGATAACAATTCCTTTCATAATATTATTGCCGCAGATGTTCTTGTACGTAAACAAATATTGTTTGTTAGGATACAAATTCCTTCTTAAAATATATAAATATATAGAGCTATCTTTTAGCCAACCAGACAAACCAATCGATAACTGGCAACCTCAGTGGACAATGAGTACCAAAGATCTTCGCTTTGATTGTGGAGCTGCCGCTAACATGTCTGCTTGTTTTAAAACAGGTTTTTTTACTAATAAAACACAAGTTTTTTGTATTGTAATGTTTAAAAAATAATTTTATTATAAAATTAAACGTTAGAGCATGTGACGGAAATCGTAGATGTATGGCTTTATCGGAATCCAATGAACTTTCAAAAATAAACCTCACATTTCTGGCTACTATATCCTCCATTTGCTCTGCTGGTGGACCAATTTAAAAGAAAACATTACATTTATACGCACAATTGTGTTCAAATAGTTATACGTAAGTCTAAACCCTCAACACAAATTGTTGTGCAGTATGCAAGCGCCGCATATTGCTTTCACTGTGGAGGTAATTTTTAACCATGAAATATATTTCTCCATTGTGTTTTCATCATACCAAAATCAAACTCAACCACGTACCTTGCCCTGCTGCGACTAGTACTATCCTCCCAGTAAGTAATAATTTGGAGGTGATAGTTTTCCCTCTCTCGCATATCTGGGACTCATCTTAAAAAAAAACCTTTATAAATAAATTAATATGCATTTCATTATTATTTTTGTGTGTTTTAGCATGATCCACTTACCCTCGTGCCATGAACAGTTCCAGGATATCCAACAAAAACATTGCTCCCCATAATCGCCTCGCACTAAATGAAGTGAAAACCCTTGTCCTTCATAAATTTGTCATGCTTATTGATTGGGCATGTTTTTCATACATGCATCGATGGCACTAAGTTTCCCAAACTCTAAGGGTGCGTAAATCTTAATGTTGTGCTGCATATCCTCATTCCTTAGCGAAGAAATTGAGCATTTTGTGAAGGAGTCGTTTTTCTGTGAAAAATAAATCCATCAGCAACTCGGCAGCTACAACGACCCAATAAAGGAATAAATAAGTTTATACTTATTTTACCATCCAGTTTGTTTATTCGGCATTAGATGTATGATCCTCTTAAAACGACTGTGAGGCGCAATTATTGTCAGTATTTCTTTGGATCGCTATCCGTTATGACACGTACATCGTCTGAACAACCTGTATGCCAAACGCTGCAAAAAAAAAATTTTGTAGTTTCAATTCAATACCGATCCTTTTTAATATAAAACAAAGTGAATATTTATTTGCAAGAAAATAGGTACGACTGAATGAATTTTGATATTTTTTTAATTTTTTTGGGTTTTGATAAGGAGCATGTTCGTGCATACAAAAATATTTGATGTTATATGTAAAACTCCAAGAAATTTAATAACTACACATACATGTAAACATGTGCTTCTTCTATTATAATTAATTTAATTTAATTTTTTAGAGCTTTAAAATAAGTATATTTTAATTAAAAAATGACATATCTATCTGCTCTAAAAGCTTAGAAATATTAACAACATCTTTAGAAAATTCCTCTTTTTATTGATTGGTTAGGGCCTAAGGCTTTCAAACCCATCTCTGTGATGTTATCTTCTTTTTCTTTCGAGGTGAATTCATGATTTTTTAAGAGAAAGTGATTGAGTCGAATATATTTAGTTCTATTTTAGAAAGAGTTGGGCGAGAGGTCCCAGGTTCGATTTCCGAAAACAGAAAAAAGAAATTCCATCTTAAGGTTTTTTCCACTGCCAACCACACACGAAGATTCTGACAGAGATCCGAGAGTATAACCGTCATGAAAGAGCTTCTCAATTAGCCGTTTAGACCCGGCATAAAATTGTATATCCCTTCCATTTGTTCCAAAATATTAAAAACTCACACAATACGATGGTTGTGAGAATGTGGACCTATTGCGCCAACAATTTTTTTTTTTAAGGAGTTGGATCTTGGTTGGATGGAATCTATTGCGGAAGCGCCTTGGAACAACCTTCTGGAAACGCATTGCGACCAGTTCCAGCAGTATTTCTCCTCTTGGCTTTAGCATGCATACATGCGACTTGGCGGCCGTGTAACCACGTTGGAAACAAGTCGACTTTCGAATGTGATGAGAGTCGCATTCGCAGCGATTGCACAACGTGTGCGTTTTATTGTGGAGTTTACCAAAACTTGATGTACCTTTTGTAACCTTCAATAGAGATCTATGTCTGCTCAATCGCAAGTCCCAAGCAAGCTTAATGCGGAGAACATATTGGCAATCAAATATGAGATAGATAGTTTATAATCTGCAAAAATTTAATGGAGTGTTGCTTTTTTATGGTATCAGAATGTTCCATAATTCACGCAAAATGATTTGATAAAAAATAAAGATTTTTAATTAGAAAGCTAATTATTTTTATTGATTCATAGAGTATACAGATTGGGGTTATGTATGGAATAGCACATCGGAAAAATTGCCGCCACGGCTTTGCTGGCAAATAGGTACTCTTTTATTGAAACTTTCTATGACCGTTTCGCATAAATAAAGCTGAATTTCATTAATATACCTAACAATTTCCTCTTTCAAGGCGTTGGTGGTCGTGGGGACCTTTGACTTCAAAAATTCCCAAAGAAAACAGTCCACTGGCGTTAAATCCCAAGATGTGTATGGCCAATTCTGATCGTAATGACGGCCGACTACACGATTAGTAAATAACTCATGCAGTAACTGAATTGTTTCTCTGGGTGTATGGCATGTGGCACCGTCTTGTTGAAACCACATATTGGTCACATCCATATCTTGTAATTAAGACACTATAAACTGGGTTATCATGTCACGATAACGAACACCATTGATTGCTACTGCCTGACCAGCCGCATTTTCGAAGAATGGTCCGATAATAAAGGGTGATTTTTTAGCTGGTTTGGTTTTGGCAACACTGGTTTTGACAGCTGACGTGTGTTTAGTACCTTGTGTCACTGTCAAACAGCTTCAGTTTGGTTTGCAATTTAACCATGGATCGTCTTACAAATGAACAACGCTTGCAAATTATTGAATTTTACTATCAAAATTCGTGCTCGGTTCGAAATGTTCATCGCGCGCTGCTTCCATTTTATGATCGGCATTCTCGACCTTCTGAGCAGTCTATTCGGAAGATTGTGATCAAATTTCGCACCAAATTTACTTTGTTGGACATTAAACCACCAACACGTTTACGTACTGTGCGTAGTGAAGAAAATATTGCGGCCGTATCAGCTAGTGTGACAGAAGACCGCGAAATGTCGATTCGGCGCCGTTCCCAGCAGTTAGGCCTTTGTTACAGCACTACGTGGAATATTTTGCGGAAGGATTTGGGCGTAAAGCCTTTTAAGATACAGCTGGTGCAAGAACTAAAGCCAGCCGACCTACCACAACGCCGAATTTTTGGTGAATGGGCTCTTGGAAAGCTGGCCGAGGATCCGCTTTTTTATCGAAAAATTGTGTTCAGCGATGAGGCTCATTTTTGGTTGAATGGGTACGTAAATAAGCAAAATTGCCGCATTCGGAGTGAAGATCAGCCAGAAGCATTGCAACAGCTACCAATGCATCCCGAAAAAGCCACTGTTTGGTGCGGTTTATGGGCCGGCGGCATTATTGGGCCATATTTCTTCAAAGATGATGCGAATCGCAGCGTTACTGTCAATGGTGAACGCTACCGAGCGATGATAACAAACTTTTTTTTGCCCGAAATGGAAGTTCTTGACTTGCATGATATGTGGTTTCAACAAGACTGTGCCACATGCCACACAGCACGCGAAACAATGGCGCAATTGCGAGGCGAGTTTGGTGAACAGTTATTTTCACGTTTCGGGCCGGTCAATTGGCCGCCTAGATCGTGCGATTTGACACCATTAGATTATTTTTTGTGGGGGTATGCCAAGGCTAATGTGTATAGGGACAAGCCCGCTTCGATTGACGCACTGGAAGCCAACATCCATGCATTCATTCGTGAGATACCGGCCGATATGTGTGAAAGAGTATGCCAAAATTGGACTCAGCGGATGGGCTACCTGAGACGCAGCCGCGGTCAACATTTGCATGAAATTATCTTTAAACATTAAATTGCAAGGTTCAAACTATCGATTCAAATAAATATTTCATTCATTTTTTCGAATTTTTTGTGTTTTTTTTTTAAAAAAAGTTCTAAACCTCTTAAAAAATCACCCTTTAGTTTTCTTTATCAATTTGCAAGTCCAAAAATATAAGATAGTTTAAACGCTGCAGTACACAGTGATCACCTAGGGACTCGAGCTCTTCTTTGTAACCATAATAAAAGCCTCCACTTACCCTTCCAAGGATTTGAGTTGTATCCATTCAAATTTATAGCTTAGGAATAATTTTCCAAAATTGCTCAGCTTTTCTTAAAATTATTATAAAATTCTGTAAACAAATTCTTATTATTTATTTCTGTGGCAACAAGGAAAAACAGCATATGTCATTTTTAGCCACTTTTCAGGAGCGAAGGTTAAAAGTTTGAATTGAGATATGCCTTCCATATCTCATGCGTTTTTTCCTGATCCATAACACTGCAACCGTAAAAGATATTTGAATGAAAAACATATAACGTATAGAACAGGGTACGGTGCATCAGATAGTAACATTAACTCAATTTTGACATAAGTCGACTTATGCTGTTCTTCATTGTTGCCACAGATTTATACTACTATTTTGGCAAACGGCATTACAACTAAAAATAAAGTCGGAGCCATGATGTAGTTTGAGAGGCATTTTGATAACCACTGGGATCAATACATTCACCAATTATTTATTGCAGTAAATATATATATATTTCGAGAGATAATCGAATCAGACCACCATTGTCGTCTCTTTTCGTCTCTCTACCACTGTAAATCTTACTCAGAGAGACTCTCTGGATTTCTCCACAGTTCTTCTCTGGGCTCAATTCCTAGTGTTAACGCTAGCATCTGTTTATGGGAGATCCGTTTCATCGACTGGGTCTCGACCCATTAATGTCCCAAGATCCTTATTCTTCTGCCAGCCAATGCCGGGCATTGCCGCTGTCTCAGATTCCTCCAGGCATAGTCTACAAGTATCATCCTCTATAAGGCCCATTTTCCTTAAGTGATACCTGAAATTACCATGTCCTGTAGACAAAGCCACCACCCATTTCAATGTTCCTCGACTCATGCTTAGAACCCTTCTTTGAGTGGAGCAGGTCGGCCACTTTATTGCCATTTTAGCTTGTCTACATTGTTCCACGGTTGACCACCTTCTCAGGTGTTCTGCCGTGATCCATTTGTGGATAAGCTGTTCAACCATTCCTCTGCCAATTGAAGAGAATAGTTCTGGTCCCAGCAACTTTTCAGTTGACCCCTGTTTTGCAAGGGAGTCCGCCTTTTCATTGCCTTCGAACCCTATGTGTCCTCGTACCCAAGTCAGTGCTACTTCATTTTTAGATGAACACTTATTGAGTTTAAGTACGCATTCCAGTGCCAGTGATGTTGTGATGTTTGTTTGTTCCATGCATCTGATCACCGCCTGATTGTCCAGTGCTATAAGGATATTTCTTCCTTCCACCTGACATTCAAGCAAGTAGTCCAACGCATAAAGCAAGGCAATCATCTCAGCCTGGTATACTGAAGTGTATTTCCCGAGGCTAATGTGACGGGCAAGTTCCAGTTCTTCTGAATAGATACCGGACCCCGCCCCGCCATCCATCATGGATCCATCCGTGAAAATCACTATTTCACCATTTCTTTTTTCTGGAAGTAATCCGTTCTCAATACGAGTTTTGTGATTTCTTTCCATAATACGCACCCTTGTTATTCGATCCATAGGCATGTTTAGCTCCCCGATCTCGTCTTTGACCACGATGGTGCCATTTCGCATCTCGATGCCAGCGAAGTGCCGTTTGGGCCGCTGTTTTCTTAATAAATAAGTCTAGCGGTAATATCCCCATGATGACTTCCAATGCGCATGTTGGGGTTGTACGTATTGCACCTGTAATTCCCATACATGCTAAACGTTGAACCCTATCCAGGTGCTTCCTCACAGTTTTCTGAGAGGCTTTCGCCCACCATACAACCGAGGTGTACGTGATAATGGGTCTAGTTATCATCGTATACATCCAGTATGCTGACCTAGGCGAGAGTTCCCACCTCTGTCCACATACACGTTTGCACTGATGTAGTACCCTTTTTGCCTTCCGGACCTTCTCCTCAACATGGTAATTCCAAGTAAGTCCAGTATCTAGATAGACTCCCAGATACTTAACCTTCTTAGTCATTGTTAGTTCCGATCCGAAAAGTGTTAAGGGCCGAAATTCCAGATTTTTTCTCTTCCTAGTGAAGACTATTAGATCTGTTTTCGCCGCATTAATGGAGAGCCCTTGTTCCAGACACCACCGCTCAACCACTCTGAGTGCATTCTTCATGATATCTGCCAGGTGACGTCCATGAATTTGCCTCTGGCCATTATTGCTATGTCGTCGGCATATCCCACTGTGTGAATGCCCGTCGCCTCGAGTCTGTCGAGAAGAGAGTCCACAGTGATATTCCACAGTGTAGGTGAGAGAACACCTCCCTGTGGGCAACCTCTGCTAACCCTTCCTCTGAGTTTTGAGGTTCCCGTCTGAATATTAATCGCCCTTGTATTCAACATATTGTCCACCCATCTTACCACCAATGGGTTAACCCTACTTTTTCCAAGGCTTGTTTCAGACTTTCAAAGCATATCTTATCATTATAGTGGTCATCGCAATGCCCCCGGTATTTAGCTCTTCCTTCGCAACGCGTACTACTTGATGTAGCGCTGTTTCTGTAGACATACCTACCCTGTATGCATGCTGTCTACTATTTAAAGGATACATCTTAAGCGCAGTACTCTCCATATAGTCCACCATCACCCTTTCCATTATTTTTAACAGGAAGGATGTTAGGCTGACTGGTCTGAATGACTTTGCCTCGGTGTAGTCCTTTTTTCCCGGTTTTGGAAGGAAGACCACATTTACTTCCCTCCAAGTTATCGGGATGTAGCCTATTGCTAGGCATGCAACGTATATAATCCTGAGCCTTGGTGCAATTACGTCTATACCCCATTGCATTAGACCTGGAAATATACCATCGCACCCTTGACCGCTTGTGGTGTCACGATCCGTTCTGCTTCCGTCCTATCCATCCTGTTCGCTCCTTGTTTCCTTGGAGCCCAGGGATGATCTGACTTATAGCTTCCTGGAAAGTGTACCTCCATTAGGACCTCATTTGTGTGATCCAGTGTTTCCACCATCTCCCCCGCTCTATTACGAATAAGTCCGATCTTGGAAACTGGAT
Organism: Cheilosia variabilis; assembly: GCA_951230905.1. Taxonomy (NCBI): domain Eukaryota; kingdom Metazoa; phylum Arthropoda; class Insecta; order Diptera; family Syrphidae; genus Cheilosia; species Cheilosia variabilis. Next base: position 101,834,077 of record OX579676.1, on the reverse strand, counting down.
CTCTCGAGACAATCTTTTGTAGTCTACTGACTTCAGATGTACTCCTCATACTCGAGCAAAAGTCCCTCCATGACTCCCTTTTACGTCGTCGCAGAGTAACGTTAAGCTCTTTCTTTTTCGCCTTATATTCATCCCATGCTTCGGGTTCTCCCCTCCTCATGGCGTGATTGAAGGCCTTCCTCGCAGCCTTTTTTAGTTTTTCAAGTTCCCGGCACCACCAAGGCGCAGGATCTTGTTTTTCCACTAAAGTAGGTGTACAAGCCACTCGGTACGCAACTTCAACAGCTGATTGCAGATGCTTCAGCTGTGATTCTACATGCCAAGTGTTTTTCGGTATTCCGAATGTCCTTACATTCAGTTTTTCCTCCAACACTTCAATTTATTTTATCCTATCTGTGTTCTTCGGAATTCTGATGTATTTCCGATCTTTTTTCCTTTTAGATCCATAGCGAACATCAAATGAAACGGTTCTGTGGTCCGACAATGTAGCCTGATCCATTACCCTCCAATTTGATATTCTTTCAATTATCTGGCTACTGCACAGGGTAACATCGATCACTTCGATTCGTCTCACATCGACGAAGGTTGGCTCTGTTCCCCGGTTTAAGATAGCTAGATCCTTGAATGATACAAATTCGAATAAGGCTTCTCCTCTGTAATTATCGTTGGTGCTGCCCCACACTGTATTATGTGCATTGGCATCACAACCAATTATTAGATCCTCGTTCCTGTTCCTGCATGCATTCACCAAAGAATCTAACTCTCTTTTCGGAGGAGGTTCTGGAGTATCATACGGCAGGTATGCAGATGCTATGACAAAACTTCCCGCACCTGATCCTACTCGTACTGTTGCAAGGTCTGGGGCACACAGATCCGGCAATTTATATGCTTGAACTCCGTGCCTCACCAAGATACAGGACCTAATTCTTCCGCTAGTTTGTGCATAATGCAACTCAGCCATGCTATTTGGGAGTCCTCTAATCTTTCCTCTAAAGATCCAAGGCTCCTGTATCAGGGCTATATTAAACGAATCCTCATCAAAACATTTAGTCATCATTGCCGATGCTGCTTTGCTGTGATGAAGGTTCAATTGAATCACCCTCAGCTTTTCCCGGTACGGGCCCACCTCCCGCCCGACTTGTGTTGATCCCATCTCCATGGTGTCTATCACTTCGTCGCCCTACCGCGTGGCTTTCCAGGTTGAGTCTTTTCCGATGATCCTTGGAACTTCACGAATGCTATGTCCAACCCGCAAAAGAGTCTATCTCCTACTTATCTAACCAGCCTCGCTTCCTCCCTCGGACACCAGATCGTCAGCTTGGTTCCACCAATTTTTTTGTCATCATATCTTCCCACATGAATAACCCTCCATTTCGAAGTGTCCTTCACACAGGAATTTTGACGACAAAGTCTGGCAAGGATGACATCTTTGCTCACGGGTTGACCGGGAACGAAGATTATCAACCTTTCCACATCCTTTAGTATGTGAAGCCTGTCTATTTTAAGGTTGATTCCCTCCCATAGGTCGGTCATCTTCCCTACAGTTTCACATAGCCAACCCTTGGTTTCTTGGTTTACGCATTTTATTGCTATAATCCCTTCCTCCAAGGTTATCTCCTTTACACCGATATCACCTGCATTTGTCGGAAGTAAGTGTAGAGCCCTCAGCAGAGCATTTTTGAAAATACTCAACTGTGAAGCTTCTATCCCCCCTCTCGACTCATGTCGGCAACACCCATTTGGAGATCGTTCGCCGCTGTCTGAGCAAAGGTTTTTACACCCTTGTCAACTTTGGCTCTCTCACTCCTAGCGTAAGGCTTTACAACATCTGCTTGCTTTGCTCTCCTTCCCATAGCCTGGCTCAGCTTTCGCTTTACCTTGCTTGGTCCAGGTTGCTCGGCCTTGCACGATTCCTGCTTTCCGGGTTGACTAATAGTCCGTTGTACATGTTGTCCATCCACATAACCACTGGAGTGTGGTACCTGTAGACTGACCCCATATTGTACAGACTGTCCGTCTTCCCTTCCGTTTCCTAGATCCACCGTCTTCTGGAGAGGTTTCGGGCGACGTCAAGTTGGCAACCATTTCAGTCAACTCCTCGACCGACTTACTTATGCCTTTCGCCGAGACAGATTTGGCCAAGGCCAATCTTTGCCTCCTTCTGACCCTCTTCATTCTTTGCTTCAGTTGCTGGTGCAACTTCCGCTCGGAGTCGGGACTCTTGGCTCATTTCTGCCCCGCATTGTCCACCTCCACTGACGATTGGTCTGCTAACTCTTTTGGTTTCCCATCAGAGTCCACTGACCCCTCGAGTTTATTCGGGTTCATGTCAGCACCTTCCAGCGCCTTCTCGACCCCTCCTAAGCCTTCCACCTCATTTTCAGAAGGAATATTATTTTTATTATTTTTATTTTGGTCCATATGCGTACCCACGAGCAGGGGCGAATTAAAACGGACCGAATAGGCCTACTATTCTACTAAATTACAACAGAGGATTGAGCTGCCCCTGAGGAGTCTCCATTAGCGGTTCAATTACCCCTGAACCCTGTGAACAAGTAGTTTTACCTACCTTATCACAGCTCCCTCGACATTGCAGACTAGTCATCTTGGAGTTTAAGGGTTGATCGATTGATCGGATTGGGTCTTGGTTCTTCAATTCACATTCAGCTCAACCAGAGGAGCTGGGCCACTACCCTGATCTAGCATCCTGTTAATCTACTTAAGCCGCCCCACCACGACAAGGTGCCCAATCTTCGGATAAAGGTAGATGAACTTACCGGCGGACTATAAGGCTGATGAACTCGCCAAACACGGAACAACACTACCTATGCTTCCAGATAAGGACGCCTTAGGTATCCCAATCGCTACTTGCAAACTCAAAATAATGCTGGATGCTATCGAAAGAGCAAACCTTAGATGGACAACCGGCTCGACATGTCTAGCGACAAAACAGATCTGGCCAAAGCTGGATCTAAAACGTTCTAGGCATCTGATCTCCCTCGATAGGAAGCATATCAGTGCTACAATAGGTGTCATCACAGGACATTGTCTCATAGGCAGGCATGCAAAAAGGCTTGGCGTATTATGTAATGATTTTTGCAGAAGCTGTCTTGACGAGAAAGAGGAAGAAACTATTCTTCATCTCCTCTGCACTTGCCCGGCGCTCTCACAAAGACGAAAACTCCATTTGGGAGAGTTCTACTATAATGATCTAAACGATCTAAAAGACACGGCCATTCGCTGTCTCTTGCGCTTCATTAGAAGCTCCAACTGGTTCAACGAGTAGGAAGAATTAAGCAGATAGATTCATGTGGTATCACAAGGGACCGTATTATGGTCTAAGTGTGTCGGCTAGCCGACAGCCACTTCAACCTAACCTAACCTACCGGCGGATTTATTGCAGTAGTGTCATTCAATTCAATAAAATGCATGTTCGCCGACTTTCAGCTTATGCCCTTGGATTTATGTTTTAATACTTTTGTTGTTCTTTATAATGTTGTTATTTAATTGCTGCAATCGTCTCCTTCTTTGTCGTGCTGCTGCTGGATAGTCTTTATTTAATGATATTCCTGTTTTTCAGTTTAGTTGCTGCTTTTAAAATTTTAGCAACGTGTTCTTTGTTGTGCATTTCGACAATTACGTCAGAAAATCTTTTGCTTTTGGTGTTCAGTTTTCGTGTTGATGAACTCCAAACATAAACTTTTTGCCTCATCCGCTGAATTTTCATTACACCCTTGGATAATTGCCGGGATATGAATTACTACATTTCTTTCATTATATTTTGTTTGGATAACTGTTGAAGCCGACTAAAATTACTTAAAAAAGAAAAACAAAAATAAAAATTGTCTTTTGTTATCGAACAATAACCTACAATAGTATGTAGTGTTGCAGTGTTTGTAATTTATGCGAAATTCCTTCCATATCTGCCTTGTTAGGTAAATTTTTAAGTTTTTCATCCAGTAGGGATCCCATCGTATTTGCAATCAAAACATTTAAATCATTTACCGGCATATTAACACTTGCATTGCCTTGATTAGAAGAATTTTCGGTTTTAGTTGGTGTTTTCGGTGACATTGAATCATTTGTTCGAAGACGCTTAAGCTTTGCATCGGTATCCATTTCCTTCCTATTTGTGTTGTCAGGGCTTTTTTGTACTCCTCCACCAACCATAGCGAATACTTTTAATTTTACTAGCAATAAACGTTCTCACCTTGATAACAATTCCTTTCATAATATTATTGCCGCAGATGTTCTTGTACGTAAACAAATATTGTTCGTTAGGATACAAATTCCTTCTTAAAATATATAAATATATAGAGCTATCTTTTAGCCAACCAGACAAACCAATCGATAACTGGCAACCTCAGTGGACAATAAGTACCAAAGATCTTCGCTTTGATTGTGGAGCTGCCGCTAACATGTCTGCTTGTTTTAACAGGTTTTTTTACTAATAAAACACAAGTTTTTTGTATTGTAATGTTTAAAAAATAATTTTATTATAAAATTAAACGTTAGAGCATGTGACGGAAATCGTAGATGTATGGCTTTATCGGAATCCAATAAACTTTCAAAAATAAACCTCACATTTCTGGCTACTATATCCTCCATTTGCTCTGCTGGTGGACCAATTTAAAAGAAAACGTTACATTTATATGCACAATTGTGTTCAAATAGTTATACGTAAGTCTAAACTCTCAACACAAATTGTTGTGCAGTATGCAAGCGCCGCATATTGCTTTCTCTGTGGAGGTAATTTTTAACCATGAAATATATTTCTCCATCGTGTTTTCATCATACCAAAATCAAACTCAACCACGTACCTTGCCCTGCTGCGACTATTACTATCCTCCCAGTAAGTAATAATTTGGAGGTGTTAGTTTTCCCTCTCTCGCATATGTGGGACTCATCTTAAAAAAAACCTTTATAAATAAATTAATATGCATTTCATTATTATTTTTGTGTGTTTTAGCATGATCCACTTACCCTCGTGCCATGAACAGTTCCAGGATATCCAACAAAAACATTGCTCCCCATAATCGCCTCTCACTAAATGAAGTGAAAACCCTTGTCCTTCATAAATTTGTCATGCTTATTGATTGGGCATGTTTTTCATACATGCATCGATGGCACTAAGTTTCCCAAACTCTAAGGGTGCGTAAATCTTAATGTTGTGCTGCATATCCTCATTCCTTAGCGAAGAAATTGAGCATTTTGTGAAGGAGTCGTTTTTCTGTGAAAAATAAATCCATCAGCAACTCGGCAGCTACAACGACCCAATAAAGGAATAAATAAGTTTATACTTATTTTACCATCAGTTTGTTTATTCGGCATTAGATGTATGATCCTCTTAAAACGACTTTGAGGCGCAATTATTGTCAGTATTTCTTTGGATCGCTATCCGTTATGACACGTACATCGTCTGAACAACCTGTATGCCAAACGCTGCAAAAAAAAATGTTGTAGTTTCAATTCAATACCGATCCTTTTTAATATAAAACAAAGTGAATATTTATTTGCAAGAAAATAGGTACGACTGAATGAATTTTGATATTTTTTTAATTTTTTTGGGTTTTGATAAGGAGCATGTTCGTGCATACAAAAATATTTGATGTTATATGTAAAACTCCAAGAAATTTAATAACTACACATACATGTAAACATGTGCTTCTTCTATTATAATTAATTTAATTTAATTTTTGAGAGCTTTAAAATAAGTATCTTTTAATTAAAAAATTACATATCTATCTGCTCTAAAAGCTTAGAAATATTAACAACATCTTTAGAAAATTCCTCTTTTTATTGATTGGTTAGGGCCTAAGGCTTTCAAACCCATCTCTGTGATGTTATCTTCTTTTTCTTTCGAGGTGAATTCATGATTTTTTAAGAGAAAGTGATTGAGTCGAATATATTTAGTTCTATTTTAGAAAGAGTTGGGCGAGAGGTCCCAGGTTCGATTTCCGAAAACAGAAAAAAGAAATTCCATCTTTTTTCCACTGCCAACCACACACGAAGATTCTGACAGAGATCCGAGAGTATAACCGTCATGAAAGAGCTTCTCAATTAGCCGTTTAGACCCGGCATAAAATTGTATATCCCTTCCATTTGTTCCAAAATATTAAAAACTCACACAAAACGATGGTTGTGAGAATGTAGGCCTAGGGTCCCATGGACATATTGCGCCAACAATTTTTTTTTTTAAGGAGTTGGATCTTGGTTGGATGGAATCTATTGCGGAAGCGCCTTGGAACAACCTTCTGGAAACGCATTGCGACCAGTTCCAGCAGTATTTCTCCTCTTGGCTTTAGCATGCATACATGCGACTTGGCGGCCGTGTAACCACGTTGGAAACAAGTCGACTTTCGAATGTGATGAGAGTCGCATTCGCAGCGATTGCACAACGTGTGCGTTTTATTGTGGAGTTTACTAAAACTTGATGTACCTTTTGTAACCTTCAATAGAGATCTATGTCTGCTCAATCGCAAGTCCCAAGCAAGCTTAATGCGGAGAACATATTGGCAATCAAATATGAGATAGATAGTTTATAATCTGCAAAAATTTAATGGAGTGTTGCTTTTTTATGGTATCAGGATGTTCCATAATTCACGCAAAATGATTTGATAAAAAATACAGATTTTTAATTAGAAAGCTAATTATTTTTATTGATTCATAGAGTATACAGATTGGGGTTATGTATGGAATAGCACATCGGAAAAATTGCCGCCACGGCTTTGCTGGCAAGTAGGTACTCTTTTCTTGAAACTTTCTATGACCGTTTCGCATAAATAAAGCTGAATTTCATTAATATACATAACAATTTCCTCTTTCAAGGCGTTGGTGGTCGTGGGGACCTTTGACTTCAAAAATTCCCAAAGAAAACAGTCCAATGGCTTTAAATCCCAAGATGTGTATGGCCAATTCTAATCGTAATAACGGCCGATTACACGATTAGTAAATAACTCATGCAGTAACTGAATTGTTTCTCTGGGTGTATGGCATGTGGCACCGTCTTGTTGAAACCACATATTGGTCACATCCATATCTTGTAATTAAGACACTATAAACTGGGTTATCATGTCACGATAACGAACACCATTAATTGCTACTGTCTGACCAGCCGCATTTTCGAAGAATGGTCCGATAATAGTAATAGTAATAGGAATATATTTATTGGTATAGATTTATATTTACAATAAGATACAAAATCTTCTTAGGTAGTATAAACTCAATTATTTAATTCACATGATGTGTTTATTAGTTACAACAGTATGAAAGCAAATTATAAAGAGAAATAAAATATAATTTTAATATTAACTTCAGTATTTGAGAAAGAAGAAGAAAGGGGAAAAAAAGAGAGAGAAAAAAAAAATTAATAATAATAATAATAATAAGTAAGAAATAAAGAAAAATCATCACTACCTTAAGGTCTCCAAGTACTCCCTGAGCCTCCTTCCAAATAGCCTAGTGCAGCTTGTCATCCTTAAAGATCGGGGTAGAGAGTTCCACAGACGTATCGCATTTATAAAAAATTGGCGCTCAGATATTAAAAACGCGTAACGTAATGGCACAAGATTCAGAGATCTACGAGAATGCGAATGACATATCTTATTGTCAAGGCAAGGTGGTTGACGTGTTTGCAAAACATTGTTCAGCAAAGTTAACGTTCTGAGCTTAAAGAGATTTTCAAGAGTAACGCCATATATTGATTTGGAAAATTGAGAAATGTGGTCGTATTTTCTTAATCCGTAGATATACCTAGCTATACAGATTCAACAAACTTAATTTGCTTATTATTTAAGTATATCTTAGGGAAGTCAGATGTATCAATGGACTTTCTCGAAATTACCAAACATTTAGATTTAAGTGGGTATTCAGGCAGACCAACTATGAACATCCTCATTAACTTCAACTGCTGCATTTTCAACCAACCCCAGAGGACAGCTTTTCCGTATCAGAACATCATCAGCGTACATATCTACTTGACAGTTTTGCATGCAAAGAGGTACACTTATGTACATGGAAATCAGTAGCGGACCCAGTATTGAACCCTGTGGAACCCCTCTGCTGAAATATTTGCAACAGCTGCCTGAGATCTGCATTCAGATATGACTGGATTAACATCGCAGAAGAGGAAGACAAATTAAATTGGTTAATCAGCTCGGTACAAAGAACATTGTGGTTTACCGTGTCAAACGCCTTAGAAAAGAGAACGAGAAAAGTAACATTGTCACAGTCAACAGCTTGCCTTATGTTTTCCACAACATTTATAAGAGTTGTAGTACAGCTCTGTTTCGGACGGAAACCAGACTGATTTATGCATAACAAGTTGTTGTCATTTAAATATTTTCTAATCTGGGCATTCATTCTCATTTCCAGGATGTTGGAAAGAAATCGTAAAATGGCAATAGGTCTAAACTCATTTTGATTTTTTGGAATTGGGATAACCCTTGCTCGTTTCCAAGCAGAAGGAAAAACGCTCGACGATCAAATTGAATTAAAAAGATGTGTTTTGTACTTTAGAATATACGGAAGTATAGCTTTAACGAAAACTGGGTGAATTTCATCAAGTCCAAACAAATTAGATTTTATACGAATGCGGCTCTTCAAGACGTCAGCTTCATCTACTGGTGAAAAATTTAAACATGGAAATGAAAACACTCTGTTCTCATATAATAAGGTCATTGTATCATCGGATATTTCTGAACTTGGAAGAGATACAAATTTCCTATTGAGTTCGTTTCTCAATTGTTACCTTATTTCTCAACCTTTTAAATACATCGAACAGCACATTTAGTCGAAAGCGTTTCCAACATTTATAAGCCTGGTCACGTTCAAGAATAAGTTCTTTAATATGAGTATTGAACCATGGGATATTTTTTCTTGTGACATTCTTTGTAATCAATGGAACGTGTGATTCAAATAATGTTTTTTACGTTTTCTTGAATAAAAAAGACTTGATCGTCAACAACAGTCATTTCTATTCATTCTATTCTTTGTAAATCATATTCCAACTGATTATAATTTGTATGTTTGAAATCGCGAAAACTTATGGTTCTGCTTAAAATCAAGGGCTCACATTGAAATGTCATATGGATTAAATCATGACGAACTGAGATTTGATTTAAATTTAGAACTTTGTACAGATGGCTGACAAAAAATACATCAAGAAGAGTACTGCGATGACTAGTAAAATGAGTATTTACCGGAAAAAGATTTAAGGTACTCATATTTTGGACAAGAGGCGAATCATTAAGTAAGTTGCTGTTGAAATCGCCAACAACGATAACAAAGGGTGATACAAAGGATAATTGATCAATGACTCTTATAATAATTGTTGTATCTACATATATTGTTGTTCGGCCTGTGCACTGAGCCCAGTAAGATTTTATTATCATTACATATTATTTCTACAAATACATAGTCAATCTCACTTCCTTACTGGTTTACAATTTATTTATTTGAGGACGAAAATAGCAGCACCTCCCCCACATCTTCCAATTCTATCAGAACGAAAAGGGTTATGAAAACCATCTAAAGAACATACAACGTCACTAACTTTACTAGACAGCCAAGTTGCTGAGACACAAACAATGTCAACTTTTGAACCTTCGAATAAGTGTCTTAATTCATAAAATTTTGGTAAAATACGCTCACTACATAAAACATTAATCATTGCGCGCTTTGTATGATTTTGGTTAAAAACATCTGTGGATTTTCTGTGTGGTACGTTGGAATCAACCATTTTCAATATCTAAGGAAAAACGGTTCCAAATCAACCGCTGTACAAAAAGAATGCATAAACTGCAAGACCCATTGAAAAAGAAAACCAATAGACAAGAAAACGAGAAGTGTGATGATAGATAGGTATTTACAGTATAGAAAATTAGAACAAAAATTAATCAAACTTATAAAATCAAATAAAAATAAGAAAAGAAAGAAAGAAAAGAATACTAAAGATTTAAAAGAAAAAAATCTACAGTGCATAATGATAAAAATGAATAACGTAATGTGCTTATGTTTTGTTGTCATCTGTTAGAGCTATTTTGTTGTTGTTCGTGACGTTGTGGCATATATGGCAAGGTCATCGGCAGTCTCAATTTCTCAACACCTACTCGTGGGTTTTCTGAGCTCCAAATGCGACAATTCCGACGATTAGCGAAGACTTCAAGATGAAAATAAGCTTCGTAATTTTGTACGAAAATTGCGAACTGTAGCTGACAAACTTTCATTATTTTTAAAATGTTGCTCAACAATGAAAATGCGTTGGTCTTTTTTATAGCGCTCCATTTTTACTAACTCCGAAATGTCATCTATCACATTGTTTTCTCTATTTGGCGTTGGCATCACTGTACTATTAAAAGGCGCAAAATTCAAATTTTTCGTGAATTATGGGACACCCGTTTTATAATCAGCCTCTATACAAAATGGTATCAGGTAATGATGCTGGAAGAACCAAAAAACTCACCGCAATGGCTGTAGCATTTGCACAGTCACATTGAATTTAGCAATTAAGTAGGTCTAACATCGATGCTGCTGTGATGATCCATTAAAATTCAGTGGGCCGAAAGAGTGTTCTATGGGTACTAAAGTTCCTGTGATGTTTCCGTGCTGCTTTAGCCTTATGTGCTTGTTTTTATTTTTTTATTTTTCAAATTCATTATGTGCTTGTCTGAATAAGCCTATATACAAAAATGTATAGTTTTTTATGGTTAAGCTCTATTCTTCTTTAATTTATTTCATATATACTATAATAAACTTTGTTTTCTTCTTATTTTTATGTATCTTCATTTAAATAGAATTGTTTAATTTTTTTAATTAATACTGTTTTTCGAAAATCTCTAAATTCGGTAGGAATTTTACTGAATACTGTTGGGACTACAACGTCGTATTGCCTTTGCCCATATATTATAATCTTTTGTGTTTTGAGGTGTTAGTCCTGTAAGTTGAGGTGCATTTCCCCACGCAAGTGTGCAATACCTCAGATGTAACTCTACCAGTCCAAAGTAGCTTTGCCTTAAAACCTCTGCTAGGAAAGGGTAGCTAAGGTGAAAAAGAGCGTACGCACTCTGCCCCAGTTACGCGATCAGCGCCTTAATGTGGTAACTTCATTTGAGATTGTAATCAAGTGTAACTCCGAGGTATTTATACGTTGATACGTTTTCAATTGTAGCTGAGCAGTGAGCAGTTGTCCTCCTTTTCTAGATGAAGATGGTCTTGTGTTCTATGTAAACATTGAATTTCGTGCACTTTTATTTTAATCTTGTATTTCGTAATGTGTGGAGGACGAATATGCATGACTTTAGTTTTTGGACATTTATTACAAGATCGTGGTCATGGCACTATGCTGTACCAGCATCAAATTATTTTTGCATTATTGCCTCTGCTATCTACACGTCTCGATGACTTACTACAATTGCTGTCATCAGCGAATAGAACTCCCTTGCTTTGTTTAAGAACTGAGAAGAGTCATTTGCATATGTTATGAAAAGAAAAGCAATGAGCCTTGTTTTGAACATTTGAGGAACTCTTCACTATACTTGTCCATGATTTTGACCTTAAACTTTCTCCTTGTAGGTAGAAATATAATTAATTCCAATAAATTATAAATCTGTTTTGGGATATCTCGTCGTTTTCTTCGCTCGCTTTTTTTTTTTCTTCTTAAAATTGATTATCGAACATATTTTTGGTCCATATCGAGCCGGATTTTTCGCTTTATTTCTTCGTATAATTCATCGTTTACAACAAACTTAAATTGTGCATGAGCGCATGCAATAATCAGAGACAAATAAATTAAAGTTAAAGTGTATCATACGTTTAACACATACCTATATTTATGTATGTATAGTACATACAAACTCAGATTTTAATTGAATTCACGGTTCGCGCTTAATGTGCATGGTATTTCAAAGTAGTTCGTTTTGGCACTAAGTCTCAAAATTTAAAAGAAAATGAGTTCGACAGTTTCTCTTTCCGCACTCACACGTGGTCACATCAAAGGTTCACTTACGAAACTTTGCACTTATTCGGAATCTATCAAAGAAACTACATCGCTAGTAGAGCTCGAGGTCAAATTAAAAAGAGCAGAGGACTTGTGGAGCGAATTTAATGCTTCTCAGCAATTGATTTATGAGTTCGCGGATGATCAAGGTTACACAGATCCAATACCCGACTTTGAAGAAGTGGAATCGAAGTTTTTACTTTTAAAATCTGTTTTGGTATCAGCAATTAGGGAGCGCGAACAAGTTGAAAAAAACAAGGATATTGTCAGTCGTTTAGCCGAGCAACAAAAGGTTCTAATTGACTCACTTAACAAATCTAATCCCACAAAGGGCTTGGATATTTTCCTTCCCTCGATCCGTATCGAACCATTCTCTGGCAATTATCAGGATTGGCCCGCTTTCCGCGATATGTTTGCAAGCGCAGTACATAACAAATCCAATCTGACTCCCACCCAAAAATTCCATTTTTTGAAATCTTGTCACCGGAATGGAGCACTTACACTTCTCAATGACATAACAATTTGTGATGCAACATATGATCAGGCTTGGGAGTGACTAGAAAAACGTTTCGATAGGCCCCGTTATGTAATTAATGATTACATAAAAACATTTTTGGAGCTTCCATCAGCACCTAATTCGAATGTCGTCCATCTTCGCAAAATATCAGATGGCGCAGATGAAGTTATAAGAGGATTAATTTCGATTAACTCACTTAATAGGGATCCATGGCTGATTTACATCCTACTTAATAAGGTGGACCCTGACACTCGCCAGGCGTGGTCTGAAGAAAGTGTTTTGGAGGACTATCCCACTATCGACCAATTTATTAGTTTCTTAGAACATCGTTGTGAAGCTTTGGAAAGTTGCAAGGTTACAATTCGTGAACCAAAACCTAGGATCCAGGCAGCCAGAAGTATGCATGCCTCGTCGTCTATTATTGCTTGCCCTAAATGTAAGGTCCCCCACAGTCTTTCTCAATGTTCCGATTTCTTAGCCATGACTGTGCAGTCCAGAAGAGAATTCGTGAGATCTAACAGAATTTGTTTTAACTGTTTGCGTACTGGTCACTCGTCTGCACGTTGCCAGTCTAAATTTCGCTGCAGGACCTGTAACACTCGTCACCATAGTTTGGTTCACGAAGCTTCCGTTAGCAGCAACACCAGCCCTACGGCTAATGCATATGCTAACAATTCTCTTTGCCAAACCAACGAAATTCAAAACTATTCGTTCAATCCTAACATTGCTTCAACTTCGGGAGCTAAAATCGCTTCAACTTCGGGAGCAACAAACTTCGTCGTCAATAACCATTCGGTCAATCTCGCGCATCACATACCACAAACGTTACTTCCTACAGCTATTGGAAAAGTGCTAGACATCAACGGCAGATATCAACATGTCCGCATCCTAATTGATTCAGGCTCGCAGGTTTCATTCGTAACTGAGTCCTGTGTCCAAAAACTTGGACTCAAGCGAAGAAATGCTCGCATACCGATAAGCGGTATTGGATCCACCAGTGCTGGTAGATCCAGAGGCCTCATTTCGCTCACTATATTATCACGCTGTGATAAATTTAGTATCCTGGTTGATACATATATTTTATCGAGCGTTACATCGAATTTGCCAACCTTCTCGTTTAGCGTCAAAGATTGGGATCAACTAACTAATCTGGAACTCGCTGATCCATCGTTTAATGAATCGAAAGCTGTTGATATATTATTAGGAGCTGACAAGGCATGGGAGGTTCTACAGGGAAGTGTGGTTCACAGTAATAAGGGCTATCCGATTGCTCAAAAAACGGTATTCGGCTGGGTCTTAGCCGGTCGCTTATCAACACAAAATGAATCCAGGATTGTCTCTCACCACTCTTGTCTAAACATCGATGCAATTTTACAATCGTTTTGGACGATTGAAGAAGTCTCCAAATCAAATCCGTCTATCGAAGATAAACAAATTGAGGAACACTTCCTTAAAACCCACAACCGTGGTGTAAACGGAAAATACGTTGTCGAGCTACCCTTCAAATATTCGCCCCAATTTTCAGACACTCTTTCTTCGGTTTCGCGTCTTAAAGCCATGGAGAGAAAGTTCTCCAGAGACAAAACCCTTTTCCAAAGCTACTCCAAATTCCTCGCTGAGTATCTTGAGCTCGGACACATGTCTCGAGTTCCTACTGCGGAGATAGGAAACCCAAATGTTTTTTACCTTCCACACCACGCTGTCCTTAAACCAGACAGCGCAACCACTAAGTTGCGTGTCGTTTTTGATGGCTCGTTCAAGGATACCTTGAATGATTCGCTGAGGATAGGACCGCCTATTCAACGCAATCTGTTTTCGGTTTGTTTACGATTTCGTCGGCATAAATTCGTTTTCACCGCAGACATCATTAAAATGTTTCGCCAAATCGTTGTCGCGGAAAAGGACTGCGATTTCCAACGGATAGTTTGGCGCAATTCATCCTCAGAACCATTGCAGCATTTCCGACTTAGGACGGTTACGTACGGAACGTCATGTGCACCCTTTTTGTCGGTAAGGGCATTGGAACAACTCGCGACGGATCATAAGGAAGAATTTTCTATCGCTTCTGAAATAATTCTAAATGATTTTTATGTAGATGACGTTGTCTCCGGGGGGGACACTTTATCTGACGCTATTTTCAAAAAACAATCGCTAATTAAACTTTTATCTAAGTGCGGTATAATATTAAGTAAATGGCAGAGTAATTGCACCCAACTTCTTGACAACCCAGACACCTTGTCTAGTGAAACGGTTTCGTTAGATACTAGTGCGGACTCGTGGTTTAAAGTGCTTGGCCTTCACTGGAACCCCCAACGGGATATTTTCAGTTTTCGCATAAACTCTCTTTCGAACGAACCCATTACAAAACGCCAGATTCTCAAGGATATAGCACGTATATTCGACCCCCTCGGTTTCCTCGTTCCTTCGGTGGTACCACTTAAAATCGTATTCCAAGAACTCTGGCACCTTAAACTCGATTGGGATGATGAAATCCCTACTCCAATCGCTATAAAATGGAGTCGGTTTCGCGAAGAACTGTCAGTGTTTTCCAAAATTGAAATACCTAGAATCATAGGGTTGTCGCATTCTTCGTTCCAAATACATGGGTTTTCTGATGCATCGGCATCTGCATACGCCGCAGTGATATACTCTCGATACGAACTCCCTAATGGTACATTTGAAACAACTATTCTTGCCGCTAAGTCTCGTGTTTCCCCATTAAAACAATTAAGTATCCCTCGGTTAGAACTGTGTGCAGCGCTTCTACTAGCAAGATTACTTGTTGCAGTACAAAAATCACTGAACATAACATTCAAGGATGTCTTCGCATGGTCGGACTCGAAGGTAGTTTTATCGTGGCTCTCTTCTCCTCCCCGACGTTGGAACATCTTTGTAGGAAATCGCACATCTGAGATTCTCGATACAATCCCAAGAGACAGATGGTTTCATGTCCGATCTGAAAGCAATCCCGCCGATTGCGCCTCTCGCGGAATACTCCCTTCGCAACTTCTTTCACATCCCATTTGGTGGACAGGCCCTACTTGGTTACAGCAACGATCCGACAGCTGGCCGATTCTCGGTCATCATGAAGAAGACCCTAGCTGCTGGGATGAAGCAAAGAAGCTTTCTCCCCAATCGTTATTCGTGAGCTACGATGAGCATCCATTCGAAATACTGGCAACACGCATATCATCCTGGAATATTCTAATCAGAGCAGTAGCACGAATGTATCGTTTCACATCCAGAGCTCGCAAAATCTCATCAGTTTCGTCAGTTCAACTACAGCCTCAGGAGATATATGACGCCAAAACGCGTATCATCAAATGGCTTCAAAGTCGGTACTTCGGTGACTACATCAATACACTTAAGAGATCATGTCCTCTTCCCAAAAACTGCAAATTAATAAATTTATCTCCCTTTCTAGATGCTGAGAATATTTTACGCGTTGGAGGACGAATACAGCACGCAAGCATAGCATATAATGCTAAGCATCCAATAATCATCCCAAAGGGTCACGCTATCACAAAGCTAATCGTTTTCGACGGTCACATTCGGTTTTTGCACCCGGGAATCTCCACCCTTTTCGCGCTGCTCCGACAGGAATTTTGGATAATAGGCTGTCGAAATTTAATTCGAAGGATAACGCATTCCTGTATTCGATGTTTTCGCCAGCGAAAGGCTACAACCTCACAGCTCATGGGTAACCTTCCTTCGCAACGAATACAACAAACCAGGCCATTCGCGCATTGCGGTTGTGATTATGCTGGACCTATATTACTGAAGGTGAAATCGGGCCGAAAATCTGTGCTTTCTAAAGGCTACATCTCGCTTTTCGTTTGCCTTGTGTCGAAAGCAATACATTTAGAACTCGTTAGTGACCTAACAACTGACGCATTTCTCGCCGCCTTCCATCGTTTTATCGCGCGAGTTAAATAAAAGAATGTCAAGTGGTGTCGGTGGTCTGTTTACGACTAACTTTATTTTTTATTCATTCGAGTAACATAGGTTATTAACTTAAAATAATAGTGCATTTCTTGCAAAATAGAAGTGTTATTGCAGCAAACGGAAATGCATCAGTTTATAGAACTGCTGATTTGACTGGGGCAACGACTTAAGGTTGTTGCTCGCCATGTATGTATGTATAGACAAAAAAATATCGATAATGCTGCGTTTATTAAAATTTATAGCAACGACTTAAGGTTGTTGCTATAGATACATGTTTATTCATGGAGGTCACCATACAAATATGTAACTTCTCCCTCCTTAGTTTTAAGATTCTCCTGAATCGTTGGAGTCTTTATTTTATCAGTTTTTTGTTCTGGCTTAGTAACATTATTAATTTTAATTTTAAGTTGACGATTTGTCTTAGCTATGCAAGCAATTATAATTATTACTACTATTAATATTGCAAATATTGTTATGTTACTAGCATAATTAATGGTTCTATGGTATTTTAATGCTTTAATGTATTTTATATTTTCAATTTGTTCTGTTGATTCAATTTCTTTAAAGTTTAATTTTTCTGTTATGTTAAGTTTTTCTTCATCTTCATAATGAAATTTTTGAATAAATTCTAATTCATAATTAACAATAGTTAAATTTAGTATTTTAATAGAACAATTGTTTAAATTTATTATAAAGTTTCCAGTAAGGTTTAATTGTCTATCGTCACATTGATTGATTACAGATTCTTTTTCTAAATTTATGCATATAATGGTATTATCATCAATCTTAATTATTTTTGTTACTGCATTATAGCGGTAGGTACATGCATTTTGTGTTATACATGAACGGCTTAAATTTAGTTCTTTTAAATAAATGTTATTAATATTGTATTCATATTGTAGGTTATTTATTTCTATAAGTTGTAGAGCTTCGATAACTATTTCTTTTTTCTTATCATTCGGAATGGGTATAATCATTTTAAGTTGGGTCGTAATGTAATCTTTCGGTAATTTAACAGCTATTATAACTCTATCTTGGTCGAATTTCCAAAGTCCTATTCTAGCATATTCAAGTTTGTAAAAGTCTATCTGTGATATTTTTATTTCCATTCCGGTTAATATACTTGGATGGAGTATGCCTTGCTTCGCAGATGCTATATTGTCTAGTATGCTATCTATTTTGCTTTCTAATATTTGCAGTTTTACTAGTTGCTCGGTAATCAATTGTTTCCTTACAATGTCTTTTTGGTTAGATGCAATACTTTGGTAGGTATATGATAGTGTTTCCCTATCTGTTTCTATTGTTTTCTTAAATTTAGTTAATGAGTCCATGAACTGTCCGTTAATTTTAATTTGTTGATTAAGATTTGTAATAGCTGCATGATTATTAGTATCTACTACTTTCATATGTTCGAGGATGTCTTGTCTGTCATTGTCGTCCATTGTTCCAAACAACCATTTCTGTGTTGTTCCTATAATGTTTAGAAGTCCCCTTTTCTGTCTTCTGAGTGGTATAATTGCTTGAAGTTTTGTTCTGATGTTAAATATTTCGTTCTGTATTTCTGTATTATTTGTTAGTTGTAAAGTCTGTAAATTTACTTCTATCAGTGCAATTGTTGATAATATTTGCTTAGTGTCAATTATATGTAAAATCGTCTGGCTATTGTTTATTATCTCTACTGGCCCTAAGTTCAGAGTGGTGTAGCCTTTACCGGTTTGTATTGGTGTTATTATCAGAGTTGCTTCCGCTATTGTTATCGTCAACATTGCCGTCATAATTGTCAGCCAATAGATTACCTGCAAATTGATTTGGTCTTTTAGTATTTGTGGCATGTACATTTTTCAAATTATGTTTTCGGTAATATGTTTCATTCTTATGTCTTAAGTGTTTGTAATTTCTAATATAACCTTCATTGCGTCTTTCTTTATAATTTTCCCGTGAAATATTTCGTTTATTTATGATTTGTTCCTTTTTCTCTTCTATTTTGTTCTTTAACTTTTCCGGGTTTGCATTCTCGGCCTGATTTGGAGTCATGCCTAATGTGGAATGATACCTATTATTGTATATTTGAATAGCCTTATATATTTTCCTATTGGTTGACATGTCTGTGTCCTTTATGGTTAATAAAATTTCAAGTAAAGTCGAATGAAATCTCTCTATATCCGAATTACCTGTATGAGCGTTGGCCTTTGTCATATGCATTTCTATTCCCTCTTTCCTGAAGTGTTCTTTGATGTTTTCTGAATTAAATTCATTGTCACAAACTATTTTTCTTGGCTTGCCGAATTTTGTTAATTGTTCATCTATGCATTCTAACTTACTTGTGAAATTTTTGCTAGTCAAACTATATCCGTAAGCTTTTTTTGTAAATTTGTCTACAAATGTCAAATATATTAACTTATTAAAATGATAGATATCCATGTGTAATATTTCATTTCCTTTGTTCGGAGTTTCGGTCAGCTTGAATTTAGGTCTAATTGGTTTTCTGTCATATTTCCCTTCCTGACAAGTCTGGCAATTTCCTATTACTCTTGAGATTTCTGTTATCAGTTTTGGAAAATATATTTTGTATTTTAATTGATAGTATGTTTCTATTACTCCTGAGTGGTTGCTTTCTTCGGTGTGATAAAGAGATATTTGTCTATGAACATCTTCAGCTTTTTCTAAATCCCTTGCTCTCTGTGTAAGCTTATAAAATTTAACTTCTTTATTATGTCCATACATTTCGATTAATACTTTCTGTATTTTATTATATTCCCTGTCCTCTACTTCAGAATAAATACCTATCGTTCCTGCCATAATTGTTCTTTTAAACAGATCCCTCCAGTATTTGTCATCTTTTGTCATGTCAACCTGAATAATTCTTTTACCATGCAGTGTTTCTATTTCGTTTTGAACTGAGTAAGTAAGTATTAACTGGGTCTGGTATGTATTTATAATTCCCTCTTTGATTGGTATATGATCTAACAATTGTTCATCAGCTGAGTGTGCAGTTTCTGACGTTTCGTTAATTTCGTTTGGAATTCTGCTTAGGAAATCTGCAATTTTATTCTCCTTGCCTTTTATGTATTCAATGTCAAACTCGAATTCTTGTAATTTAAGAAGTCCTCTTTGAACTCGTTGACTGAATTCTTTTCCATTATATTTTTTAGTTAAATATTTTATAGGCATATGATCAGTGATTATTTTGAATTTCTGCCCCCAAAGATATGGTCTAAAATATGAGGTAGCCCAAACCACTGCTAAGAATTCTTTATCAGTTACTGAGTAATCTTTCTCATGGTCATTTAATGTTCGAGAAGCATAACATACTGGCTGTCCTTCTTGTGTAAGTACAGCTCCCAAAGCAAAATTACTTGCATCAGTAAATAGTGAAAATTGTTTATTAAAGTTTGGGAATTTAAGTATGGGATGCTTAACCAGAGTTTCTTTTAATCTTTCAAAGGCTTGAATATATTCAGGGTCATTGCTATTGATTTTCATATTCTTTTTTAAGTATTTTACCATTGGGTATGCTATTCTAGCATAGTCCCTAATAAATTTCCTATAATAACCAGTGCTACCTAGGAATCCTTTCAATTGAGTTGTCGTCAAAGGTAAAGAATACTTCTGAATTACTTCCACTTTATTCGGGTTTGGTTTCATTCCTTCTGAAGTGAGTATATGACCTAGGTATTCCGTGTTGTTTTTAAGAAATGAGCATTTACTTAGTTGTATTTTTAGATTATGATCTGCTAATCTTTGGAATATTTTATTTAATGATGATATGTGTTCTTCTAAGGAAGTAGAAAAGATTAATATATCGTCAAGATATACTGTACAAATTTGTCCTATATACTCTCTGAGAATATCATTCATTAGACGTTGAAACGTCGCTGGGGCATTTTTCAGCCCGAAAGGCATTCTGGTATATTCATACAGACCATTTGGCGTAACAAATGCAGTCTTATGTATATCTTCAGGATGAACCTTTATTTGATGGTAGCCTTTGGCTAAATCAAGGGTAGAGAAATACTGTGACCTACCTAACTTATCAAGAATACTCTCGATATTTGGCAGTGGGTATTTATCATCCACCGTTATATCATTAAGTGCTCGATAATCAACACATACTCTAAACTTAGTTTTCCCTTCACTGTCAGGTTTCTTGGCCACAACTACGATTGGGGAGGCATATCGACTATTTGATTTTCGAACTATGCCCTGCCTTTCCATATCGTTAATTTGTTTCCTGACTTCTTCCTCGTGTTTTTGAGGGAGACGGTACAGTCTGGCATTTATTTGTTGATCTGTGGTTAATGTTATTTTATGCACTATGCTTTCGGAATTTGTAAGTTGATCTCCATCTTTGTATAGGAGGCTTTTGTATTTTTGCAACAGCTCTTGAATTTCCTGTTTTTCAATTGTTTTTAAATGATCTAACTTCACTTCATCGTTTCCCCCTAATTCGTAACATTCTATATATGGTTCAACTTCAAAAATAATTGGAATTATAGTTTTATTTTGTAATAACACTTCTCTTTTTTTTATATTTATGTTTTCTACCATATTACCTATGACATCCATACCTAACAAAATACTGTATGATTTTTCCCCTAATGACTTGCCATATGCTCGGATAAATACATTTGATTTATATCCAAATTCAGTAGGAACTGGGACTTGATAGATCTTTAATTTTTCGGCAGTCTGACTGTTGACTGTCGACAGTTTAATTGTAACTTCGTCAAGAATTTTAAATTCACTACAATCTATTTTACTTGTGTTAACTATAGTCATTGTGGATCCTGTATCTATTAGACATATATGTTTTTCATTTCCTATAGAAAATGCTATTTGTGTCTTTCTACCAGTGAGGCTACATTCAGAAAAAACCGGAGCTTCTATTGAATGGGCTTCTTCTGGAATGTTATTCTGTTCCTCGTTATTATTTTGATATTGATCTGAGTTTAAATGGTTTATGTTATCGATATCCATTGGTTCGTTGTTTTGCCTATAATGTGTTTGTCTGGAGTTACTATAGTTGTTAGTACCTCGTTGCTGCTGTTCGGTCTGTCCAGGGTTATTATAATTATTTTGTTGCCTTTCTGGATTGAATTGTCCAGAGTTATTGACATTAGTATTTCGTCGCTGTCCAGGGTTATTGTAATAATTATTGTTTTGTCTTTGTTGGTTGGTTTGTCCAGAGCTATTAAAGTTCGAATTTCTTCGTGTTTGGTTTGTTTGTCGTGGGTTATTGTAGTAAGTGTACTGTCTTTCTTCATGAACCTGTTCAGAATTATTGAAGTTAGCGTTCTGTCGTAATTGGTTATTATTATGAGGTCTAGTATTTCTTTCTTTATCTCTGTAACGATTACTAGTTCTGTCTGTGATTATGTTCCCTTCATCAAATCCTACATATGAGTACAATATATTTTTTATTTTATGTAAATCGTATTCATCCCTAATTTCTCTCGCTAAGTTCCCTGTTGCTAATTCCCTAATCTTATTTACTACTATATTATACAACAGAGACTTAAGACTGTCCTTTTTATTTTCGTACATTATTATCGTATGAATGTCTGTCAATAGGAACTCTATTTTATTATTTAGATCTAAGATTGAGCTTACCCTCAAATTATTTATTTTCCTCGTAATTTCGCCTTGGTCGATGATCGGTCTGAATGTCAATCCTAGGAGGGTCTTGGCTTCATCCCACGTTGTTGTTGCGTTGGTTAGTAGTAGCTCCTTCGCTCTTCCAATCACCTTACATTGTGCTATGGCGGTCCATGTAGCGGCTCTTCTGTCCTCTGGTGTTAAGCTTATATGGTTGTCCACCACATTAATAAACTGCGTCAGTTCTTCTCTGTTTCCGGAAAATTCCTTTATGTAGGCAATCTCTCTCATTAGAACTAGAGCTCGGCTATCCGCTTGTTGTGTATTGGCCTCTAGCCTAGCGAGAATTTGTGCCATTGTCGCCAATATAGTACTTGGATCGGCTGCCATTTCAATTTCTTCCTCTTCTGTTGGTAAGTTCCTTCTGGAGTCGTGGAGTGTTTGTCGCGATATTTTGATATTTTTGATATTTTCGAGTAGCACTTCTTACAGACACTTCTTCTTATTTTATATAAGTTGTGACTGATTTTTAGTCTGCAACTATCACTTGAACACTTTTTTTTTTTATTTTTTTTTTTTATTTTATTGCTACAACTGATTTATAGTTCGTAACAATCACAGAATGTTCTTTACGTTTACACTAACGACTGATTTTTAGTTCATTAATGTATACTTTGGTTCGTTTTCTTCTTTTTCTTTTCTTTCTGTCAAAACAAAAAAAAAAATCCGTACGACTGCGCCAGTTAAAAAAAAGAATGTCAAGTGGTGTCGGTGGTCTGTTTACGACTAACTTTATTTTTTATTCATTCGAGTAACATAGGTTATTAACTTAAAATAATAGTGCATTTCTTGCAAAATAGAAGTGTTATTGCAGCAAACGGAAATGCATCAGTTTATAGAACTGCTGATTTGACTGGGGCAACGACTTAAGGTTGTTGCTCGCCATGTATGTATGTATAGACAAAAAAATATCGATAATGCTGCGTTTATTAAAATTTATAGCAACGACTTAAGGTTGTTGCTATAGATACATGTTTATTCATGGAGGTCACCATACAAATATGTAACTCGCGTCGTGGTAAACCCTCACACCTTTACTCCGATAACGGCACAAACTTTCGCGGAGCCGCTCGTCAACTATCAGAAATGCACCAACAAGTTCTGTCTGAGAACCACAACTCCATAATTGCAGAATCGCTTGCTCGTGACGGTATTTCCTGGCACTTCATCCCTCCCTCGGCACCACATTTCGGCGGTTTGTGGGAGGCGGGCGTGAAGTCAGTGAAACAACACCTTCGGCGTGTTATCGGAACAGACATTTTGACGTTCGAACAATTTTATACTTTGCTATCACAGATCGAAGCCGTTCTTAATTCGCGCCCCTTATGCCAAATTTCCGATCATGACCTAGACCCATTAACCCCTGCACATTTCATTCTAGGTGAATCGTATGCAGCCATTCCCGAACCAACGTTAGATATCCCATTAAATCGCATGTCCTGCTGGCAAAGCATACAGTCCAAGGTACAGGGCTATTGGAAACGCTGGCAAATGGAATATTTAACATCGCTTCAAAATCGACCTCGCTGGCAACAAACGCAACCAAACATAAAGATCAACGACCTGGTGATCAAGGATAGTAATCTACCACCAGGGAAATGGGCAATGGGCCGAGTCGTCGACACACATCCGGGGAAAGATGGGCTTGTCCGCGTCATCACTGTGAAAACAGCAACTGGCGATCTCACCCGACCAATCCACAAGGTAGCAGTTCTCCCTGTATTCTGAAACGTCGTTCAGGGGGCGCGGAATGTTTAGGAATTACTAATCGCTTATTTCTATAATTCTTCAAATAATTTCATGATCATGATCATTAGTTTGCACCATATGTTTTTTCTTATTGTCGTATTTGCCAATCATAACATGGTTTACCTATAATAACTTACTTTAGCTAAAAGTCACTCAATTTGCTAACGTTACTCAAAGCTTTTCTTATTGCCATTTATTTTCGAACTTGTTTGTTAGAATCGCACCGTAATGTATTGAGCATTATTGTTATCTCGTCCACTTGGATTTCGGACACAGCACGGTAAACACCTCCAATAAATTATAAATCTGTTTTGGGATATCTCGTCGTTTTCTTCGCTCGCTTTTTTTTTTCTTCTTAAAATTGATTATCGAACAGGTAGCTTTCAAACCATTTCAATATGGGTCCTCGTACACCTTCTTTTTCAGGCTGCATTATTATATTTATTTGCATGTCATAGTGTTGAATAATGTTACTTAGGAACAGCACAGATGCAAATGCTATTCATATTTAAAAAAAAAGTATTAATATCGGAAATCAAAAAAAAAAACTGATTAAACTCCTAACAAAAAGGACAATATAAATTATTAATTAACTAAAACAAGTGCACTCTGTGCTTTTGGAATACAAAAAGTGATCAAAACATGTTTTAACTGTTCTGAGTATTTTACATAAATATAGGGCGATCTACGAGGATTTTTGTATTATAGCCTTTAGAAGCAAAAGCCAAGCGCATACAAATTAGACAGCAATATTGAATTTAAGAAATGCATACTTGCATATATTATTGTGCAAGTATTCATTTTACGTACTAATTACAGATTCTAAATTATGCTAAAACTAGAAAATATTTTTCGCCGAGACATAAAAAAATATGTTTTCCCTAAACGGCACATTTGAGAAATCTCGAGTTTTTGTCAGATTTTCTTATACTTTCACTAATACCATGCGCGAAGATCTAGATATCCACTTCCAGTCCACTTCAACCAACCAACCATATTCAAAGAAACCAGATCCAATACTTGAAGCTATGTTTGATAGAATAAGCGAAGTGGGCGACGAACTCACTGCGGCTCAAACAACTATGTGCGACATTCAGAATAGGATTGTAACTCTTTGCTGCAAAATCGACGATATCTCAATCCATAGTCAGCATCACCAGGATACGCAATACAATACTTCCATCTTAGCCGACGATTGAAACTGTCAACTCTTCTGCCGTCCATACAATCCAAACTGAAATCGTTTCAACATCAACTCCTCCCGTCGCCTCCCCACGTATGGTCATTAAGCATTTTGGAACTTCGTGGACACCTTCGGAATGGCAACATAGAATTTATAAACTACGCGTAGAGAATCAGACGACCACTCCCTTCTTCATCAAAGACACTCCCCAGTATGCTGATGTTTCTTGGATCTCGCAGTTCTTCAAAAAAATATTCGATATCACCATCATTCATCAGTCAACTTCAAACTTGACATTCCGACCAAATATGAATGGTTATTTCAAAGCTCTGCCTGTAAAAAATTCAAGATTGGTAAGATGAGTATGTGTAGATGGACGGACAAGCCCACCAAAAATAAAAATAAAACTAAATCTAAATCTAGTAATAAGTTACCAAAGCCCGTTTCAAACTACCTTCCTAAATCCGACTCTAACTGGAGCCTCAAAACCAACATATTCCCTAATTTTGCCCCTCCGACTCATATTCCCAACGAGCCTCCTTCAGCTTCTTCAAATCCGCCGCCCAAACCAACACGTAAACGTGTATCCTTCAATTTAACCGATACCTCCCTCACTCCCTCCTCTCAAAATTCCCCGCAATCATTGACCACCAATAATTCTTTCCCCAATTTCAACCTGCAAACTGGAGCTAAGTACCCTAATTTCATTAGTTCCGATATTTTAAATCCTTCATCTGATCAGTTATCCAATACCCCATCTTCCTCCCATAGCCCTATTTCTGACCCTCTTCTGCCTCCCACAGTTAAGCTAACACAACAAACTATTGATACTACAGAATTTCGTTATGCATTTTCAAGGCTTAGAGAAAAAAAGACATACGAGAATATACGACTCCTTCTAGCATATCTAAATGACAAATCCGACTAAGTTCGCTATGAGGGTAAAACGAAAACAAGCGTCATGGTCTCCATCCAACAGAAAGGTTTCCATACTGACCTAAACAGTCTGAAGGACATATATATCAGGTTCCACGACATTTTTAATATGTCTCCCCAAAAAGTCTCGGACGACATTGCTGCATTTGGTAACTATGTTCGCTCTAAAAGGATCTCGCACCTTCAACGGAGCAGACTTGACCACAATATAATCCCTAATTTAAAAAAAAAGGCTTCAAACACCCACTTCTAATAATATTCCTCTTACCTTCTACTATCAGAACGTTAGAGGCGTTCTAAAACCCGTGCTGTTTTGCGCCAATCTCACGCTCTCTCTTTTGATATCTATGCTCTGACGGAAACCAACCTAATTCCCGATATAAAGAACCAAGAATTATTTCCCGCTACATTTAGTGTTTTTCGAGACGACGATCCTTCCCACCCAAAGGATGACTCTCCTTGCCGAGACGTGCTACTGGCCATACACAACGACCTCAACTCTTGCCCCATTTCCACCTCTTCTTCTTCTAAGCTTGACTTCTTTTCAATAAAAACAATACTCCCCCGCAGGTCCCTGAACGTTATGTGTTCTTACATCCTACCAGCCTATTGAATCCTACCAACTTACTGCTAGTGCGATTGATGAAGTTATCGAGTTATCTGCCTCCCAAGACGACATCCTCATATTTGGCGACTTTAATCATCAGATGATGAATAATTTTTCATAGCAACCAATCCCAATTCAATAAAGGAATGCCTCTTCTTAGTTCGTTTAGCCGACTCTAGCCTATGCCAAGTTAGTGGTATCTCAAACTTTATGGGTAGGCAATTAGACCTTATCTTCACTTCTGATCCCATTAACACCTCTGTCTCCCTTTCTCCTCTATTGCTTTCAACTATTGATAACCTACACCCCCCACTTCTTCTCTCCCTTTTTCACAAACCATCCTACGATTTTCATAAAGCTAACTTCCGCAAAATTAATGAATATCTCAACAGATAATAAAGGGCTAATTCTTTAACAAGTGAAGTTTTGAGTTTTTATTCTTTTGCAGTTGCCAATTTAGTTCCTCTAACTGAATTGTTCTCAGCTTAAGAAGCATCCATTCGAGGCCCAACTATTTTTTTCCCGCTCAACTCAGCGTGGAACATGGTCCTTCGAGGCCTCCTTTAAATAAAAGGAACGTTATACATTTTTGTGAAAGTTAATCAGTGTTTTTAAAAGTTTTAAGAACAAACATTTTTTTTAATTCAATCTGGATAATTCATACCCAGTGAAAATATACATTTCCGATTCCCGACGGACAGTCTATCGGCCACAGTACCCAACGAGCAAAATCCTTCAACAAAAGATGAAAAATAGGAAAGAGTACTGCCTTTCTAGGAAGTGAAGTGGTGTGTTTAAAAGTGTACTGTGGGCTGTATAGCTGGATAATCTATCCAATGCAAATATACATATCCGATTACCGACGGACAGTCCATCGGCCACATTACCCAACAAAAAAAGCGGATTAAACCAACGGTGAAGAACATTCATCGGATCCAACGGTCACGAGTGGAACTACCGGTGAAAGTGGACACGAAGCAGTCTTCACAGAGCAACCGCTCGAAGAATCAACCGGTGAATAGCGGTTACATCTGCAACAAAAGCAGAAGAAAGGTAGGCATTTTTCCTTATTTCTTACTTTTGGAATAAATTATTAAAATAAATAATACAATTAACTACCAAAAATTCAAAGCCTTTGCATCTGCAAATAATTTTTCAATAAAAGTGTTGTGATAAACTTTAAAAATGTCCAAATTAGTAAAATCAATTGAAATCCAAGAAGACATTTTAAACGAAATCAATCTAGATTTCGAAGAATTTAAAAACGATGAGGCGTCGCGAAAGTTAAAGGGGTATTTATCCGGACGTTTAACCGATATCAATGAAATGTTCAAACGGACGAAAAAAGAACATTCTTACATAATGGGAAATGTTGCTGATCCACTTACAGAGAAATACATTCAAAATGAAATCTTCTCAAAGATCAAGAAAACTTTTTTCACCTTTAGTGGGCAGTTGCATGAGGAGCTTGATAAGTTTTTGGAAGAGCACAATGCCTCTTCAAAGAATTCACATAAATCGGTTCTCGGGAAAATTCGATGATTGGTCTGAATTTTGTAATTTATTCGATAGTTTGATACGAAAAAACACCGAGTTACCAGATATACAAAAACTTCAGTATCTGAAAACCTCTGTCTGTGGGGGAGCTGCTCGATTAATCCAGCACCTTCCAATAGAATCCAAGAGTTTTTCTTCAGCTTGGACTATTCTCACAGATAGGCGCAAACTGGTAAATACTCAACTGCGGAGGTTAATAGAGTAGAGTAAATTAACCACTGAATCCGCTTCTGGTTTAAAATCGCTGCATGATACCAGCATCGAATGCGTTCATGCACTTAGCAACCTCGAAATTGCCGTCGAACAATGGGACACCATTCTCATTTATCTAATTTTTAATAAGCTGCCACCGCAGACCCAACGAGATTGGGAGGAAAAGCTGGGCACTTCAAAGCATCTTCCTGAATGGAAAACTTTTATGTCATTCATCGAAGGTCGTCTTAGTTCTCTTGAAAATATTTCTGAACTGAATGGGCCACCGAGACAAGCAATGCAGTCAAATTCGTTTCGTAAAACCAGTTGTGCTGTCTGTCAATTAAGCTCTCAGCAACAAACCAAACAGTTCCGATGTCGACTTTGCAACGCGTCTCATGGTATGAGACATTGCAAACGATTTTTGCAAATGGACGTCAAAGAAAATGGAGTTTGTGGAAATTGTTTAGGGTATGACCATCATGCCTGGGCCTGTATTAGCAGCAATAGGTGCCAAAAATGCGGTTACAAGCACCACACTTTGTACCACTTTGAGACACAGGTTGGTCAAAATGTAAACCATAATCCGAACCACCAACAATATCCCCAATCTCAATTTAATAATCAAAGCACAATCCAATACAGTGCGCAATCTCATTATGTGCAAAATCCGATGAGTCAACCGGCACCCTTTAATGCCCGAGTGATCAACCAAGCACTTCTCAACAATTTAGGACCCATTTCAATCAGATGCATTCAAAAACTTTTCTGGCGACTGCACTCGTTAAGGTGTATGCATCAAACGGTAAGCAGTGTACACATAGGGCTTTCATAGATACTGGTTCAGAAGCCACATTTATCACGGAGAACGCTACTCAGCTTCTCAATCTCAAAAGAAAAAATGTATCAGCTAAAGTCACAGGTCTTAGCAAAAATCCAACTGATAGCTCCAAATATCAAGTAGCTTTTAGCTTGCACTGGTTTAAGAACGGCGCTTTCTCACTCGATGTCACAGCATTTTTTTTACCTGTGCTAACAGCAACACTACCAACCTATCCCCTGCAAGGAGAGTGGGATCACCTATCCAATCTACCATTGGCTGATCCGGCCTATAATATACCAGGGAAGACTGATCTTCTGTTAGGCGCGGATGTGTACTCTTCGATAATTTTAGAAGGCTTGGTGAAAGGACAGAAGGGTGCTCCTGTCGCACAACGGACAGAATTTGGATGGATCCTTACAGGAAAAACTAATAATTCACCAAATGTGACCTGTTTCACCATTCAAAATAACTTTAACTCCTTAGATGCACAACTTAGGCAATTCTGGGAAATTGAAGAAAATCTTGATGACAGGAAGCTGTCTCCATGTTTTATAGAGAATTATTTAGTTCTATATCTCTTTATGTCCCCATTTCTCGTCCTAAAACGTCTTCTACATCCCCGCCTTGGTATAATCGCAGACTTCGCTTGTTACGCAACAAGCGTAATAAATTATGGACCGTTTTCCTTCGCACCAATTCTTTCTCTGACTTCTCAAACTATCTCGGTTCATAAAGGGTGATTTTTTAGCTGGTTTGGTTTTGGCAACACTGGTTTTGACAGCTGACGTGTGTTTAGTACCTTGTGTCACTGTCAAACAGCTTCAGTTTGGTTTGCAATTTAACCATGGATCGTCTTACAAATGAACAACGCTTGCAAATTATTGAATTTTACTATCAAAATTCGTGCTCGGTTCGAAATGTTCATCGCGCGCTGCTTCCATTTTATGATCGGCATTCTCGACCTTCTGAGCAGTCTATTCGGAAGATTGTGACCAAATTTCGCACCAAATTTACTTTGTTGGACATTAAACCACCAACACGTTTACGTACTGTGCGTAGTGAAGAAAATATTGCGGCCGTATCAGCTAGTGTGACAGAAGACCGCGAAATGTCGATTCGGCGCCGTTCCCAGCAGTTAGGCCTTTGTTACAGCACTACGTGGAAAATTTTGCGGAAGGATTTGGGCGTAAAGCCTTTTAAGATACAGCTGGTGCAAGAACTAAAGCCAGCCGACCTACCACAACGCCGAATTTTTGGTGAATGGGCTCTTGGAAAGCTGGCCGAGGATCCGCTTTTTTATCGAAAAATTGTGTTCAGCGATGAGGCTCATTTTTGGTTGAATGGGTACGTAAATAACCAAAATTGCCGCATTTGGAGTGAAGATCAGCCAGAAGCATTGCAACAGCTACCAATGCATCCCGAAAAAGCCACTGTTTGGTGCGGTTTATGGGCCGGCGGCATTATTGGGCCATATTTCTTCAAAGATGATGCGAATCGCAGCGTTACTTTCAATGGTGAACGCTACCGAGCGATGATAACAAACTTTTTTTTGCCCGAAATGGAAGTTCTTGACTTGCATGATATGTGGTTTCAACAAGACGGTGCCACATGCCACACAGCACGCGAAACAATGGCACAATTGCGAGGCGAGTTTGGTGAACAGTTAATTTCACGTTTCGGGCCGGTCAATTGGCCGCCTAGATCGTGCGATTTGACACCATTAGATTATTTGTTGTGGAAGTATGCCAAGGCTAATGTGTATAGGGACAAGCCCGCTTCGATTGACGCACTGGAAGCCAACATCCATGCATTCATTCGTGAGATACCGGCCGATATGTGTGAAAGAGTATGCCAAAATTGGACTCAGCGGATGGGCTACCTGAGACGCAGCCGCGGTCAACATTTGCATGAAATTATCTTTAAACATTAAATTGCAAGGTTCAAACTATCGATTCAAATAAATATTTCATTCATTTTTTCGAATTTTTTGTGTTTTTTTTTAAAAAAAAGTTCTAAACCTCTTAAAAAATCACCCTTTACTTACAATTCACGCAGGTTTATAATTTTCTCTACTAGCGATATCTCTATAACGCGCAAGCCAACCTTATCTTTTAAAGTACAATAATTACTATTTCTTATTAGGGGGATAAAAGATAATAAATTAATTTCTAATCCTATTCAAGCTCTTCATCAAGAATTTCGTCAACTATAAAAAAAAATCCGATGGTTACCCATCATCCCTCTCTTACGAAAACGTTTCTTCAAGTTATCCACACACTATTGCCAACATTTCCGCCACCTTTTTTAAACAATCTTTTTCTGCCAACTCCTTCGTACCGGATCCCTCTTATTTCAAATACCTACTTAACTTCTCCATTGGTCCCTTGCTCTCTCAAACTTTTGAGCCCTCCTTGAAAATAAATAACAAAAACTTAATGATGAATATTCACCTGGTCCTGACGGTCTTCCCGCTATTTTTCTTAAAAATGCTCCTTTAATCTTTCCATCCCACTTTCATACCTCTTTCAGCTGTCGCTTTCACAGGGCGAATTCCCTCAGATTTGGAAATCCTCCTTCATAACGCCAGTTCATAAAAAGGGATTAAAAAACGATGTAACTAACTACCGACCTATTGCTAAAGTTGCCTGGAAGCGGGGGGTTACAATGTGATTTCCTATGCGGACGACGTTGCTATTACTGTGTCAGGTAACTACCTAAACACTGTAAAATAACTCCTACAGCACGCTCTTAATAAGCTAATAAAATGGGCAAGCAAATGTGGGCTGGGAGTAAACCCTCACAAAACTGAACTTGTTCTCTTCTCTAGGAAATACAAGATCCCACACATTGACCCTCCATCTATAAATGGCAATAGTTTGAAATTCTCAAATGAAACTAAATACTTGGGTCACATTTTTGATAGGTTAACATGGAAACCTAACATTCAAGAAAGAATTAAAAAGTCCACTGTGGCACTTTTCTCATAAGTCCGATACTTACGTACGGTGTTGTCTGGTGGAATGCTTTGGACAAAGCGGTTTATCGAGATAAGTTAAGCAAAGTCCAAAGAACAGCTTGCTTGTGCATCGGCGGGGCGCTTCGTAGGAAGAAACTATTCTTCATCTCCCCTGCACTTGTCCGGCTCTCTCACAAAGTCGAAAACTTTACCATTTAGGAGAGTTTTACTAAAGCGATCTTAACGATCTAAAAACACGGACATTCGTAATCTCTTACGCTTTATTAGGAGCTCCAACTGGTTCAACGAGTAGGAAGAATTATATACATAGATTCTAAATGTGTCGGCTGGCCGACAGCCACTTCAACCTAACCTAACCTAACCTAAGAAGGAAACAAAGAGTAGTGAGAAAGAGACCTAACCATATAGGACATTGGGAAAATGCCAAACGGTTAATGATTGATTATCTTCTATGCTTTGACATAACATATTGTCAATCAATCTGTCTCTCTCACACCACTTTACCTTCGAATAATAATCTAGCTCTTATTTTATGATTGAAAAACCCGATTGAGTGAAATCAATTTTATCTTTAGTTAGCAATCAGACGATTCATCTGACTATTGAAAAATCGGCCCTAAGGCATGAAAATAAATTTATCGTTTTTACTATCATAGTTATCGACTAAAACTTTTATAGGCAAAACATCCATCATGACATTAAATTGTTTGATGTAAACAATTCATTCTAAAACTCAACGTCATATTCAATCAGCAAGGCATCAGCATAAACTGTGCATCGCATCAGCATCGCAAATAAGCAGTGATGCCGCATCACTGCGCAAATGTTTGACGTTTCTGAATTCACACTAAGCTGTTTTCGCCCTGAAAAGACAATTAAGTATCAAATAAAAGATGTTGTGCCTGACCACCATCCTCCCTGCCAAAAATAAAGTAAATAAAGAGTGGGCGCAACGTTTGTACCCTGGCATAGCATTTCCAACCATTTGCTTTGTTTAAATTTGTATATTCTGCGCAAATGAAAGGAACCTACAATTTTATGCCGAGTTCGACAGTTCAGTTAGATTCTCGGATGTGTGTTCGCAAGAGATGGCACAGTGGGATAAACCAGCATCGCATGCGAAGTGGAGGCAGCTATCCACGGACTCAGCTTGGAGATACATTTTGGTTGAGGCCCAGGTCCACCCGTATTGTAGCCCCATATAAGTAAAGTGAGTATGGGCAAACCTAGAAAGACCAAAATTTATGTCAATATGTTTATTCGATTTTGGTACATGCTACTTCACCACATCATTTCCGTGGCTGGAAACTAATTAGGCTGAGGATAGGATATCCCTTTACACAATATATATTTATTTCTATTTGCATTTGCCACTAGAATAAATTTATATTGATACAAACCATCGGTTCACACTGTCCATTTATTACTATGTGTATGTAACTGTATTCCTACATCCCCTGTTCATTACAATTACATATATAAACCACCCTAAAAATTTATAAACATTTTTAAGAACAGATTAAAATTGAGTAAAATACACAAGTTAGCTAAGCGTTAAATTATATACTTTATTAGTATTCAGAAAAATGGAAGTACATATATAAAAATATATACATTTCCACATGTATATTAGATATTTACGTAATTTTGAATAACTTTATGGATTAACTAGAGTAAACAAAGCAAACATTGTATTTTCTGATCTCTTTAATTCCGAGACCCTAAATATCGCAATTATATTTAATTTAAAATAATTAAGTTGTTTTTATTTAGATAATAAAATATATTTATATACTCCCGGTGATTTATTTTCCATTTAAAATAGCAGGATATATTTTTTAATAAAATTGATCCTAGATACATAAATAATTTAATGTCATTCGTTTGAAGTGTTCCAAAACTTCGAACACAGTACATTTTGCATACGCTTATTTTAAATTAACATTTAGTTTGGGGAGTTAAATAAACATTTTAAAAGTTTTGATTGTTTTGTCGCGAGAACACAGCCCTGTTGCCCTTTGCTCTGCCATCAAAAAATAATTCAATATAACGATTTCCAATCTGTTCCATGTGTTTTTTCATTGCAATTTGAGAATCATCGTAAGAACAAAAATATGCATCAGCACTGCCACTATGCAAACCCTTATTATTGAAAATAATTTTGACATTGGCTGGACGTATAGGATCAAAAAACTGTAAGTAATTCACAAAAATTAGTTTTTTTTTTTTAAATCATGACTTGACATACTTTAAATACTTCATTTTCAAAAGTGTTATACGGGAGCCCACGCATATGAACGCAAAACAGATCATTATCGTTTCGGAAATCCCTATTATTTCCGAAATTATTCATTCCCGAATCAGAATTATTCATCTTATTGCCCATCATTCCCATACCCATATTTAAAATGTTATTTCCTCGGTCAAAGGCATTGTTGAAGTTATTGCCGTCATCGTCTGGGTTGAGATATTTTTTATTATTTTAAAGAAAATTCATATTGAATCAGATTGTCTTAAATTAAAAATACCCATACCATTGTTGAATCCAATGTTGCCATCAAATGCCTGTCCGTTGCCACCGCCGCCTCCATTAGGCCCTCTGTTATTTTTATTCATATCGTTATTCCAAAATACCCCCGGGTTGAAGTTGTTTTTCTCACGAGCATTGTAGCCGCCAGCAGAGGAGTTGTTAGACATACCCATATTATTGTTAATGGGTCTATCAAAATTGTTTCCAGAATTACCATTGTTATACCCACCCAAACTACCAAACATTCCAAATCCACTAAGATTTAACCCGTTTCCAGAGTTGTTCATTCCCATAGGTTTGTTAACACCGCCCCCAAATCCATTTTTGTTATTGTTGCCAAATCCTAAGAAGCAAATAAGAAAACAAAAACAATGAAATAAAACGGCAAAAGCAATGAATCCCAAAAAAATGGTTTGTAAAACGTGTAAGCAGCTTCAGCAAACATGAACCCTTATATAGTATTGCTTATGGTCGTACCACAACCAATATTGTACCTAAGCTAACACAGCCATGAACGGGACGAATATATACTTGCCTTAACGGCAATATAAATGCTTTTTGAATGTTAAATAATATATTTTACGTACCTCTTTTTAAAATAAACACTAAAAAAAGATACATTATCATAATTTCACGTATTATTTATAAGTGAAAAAGAGGCATCTATATATCACGACAAAATATGCAATATGCTACATCGAGAGAAAAAGGTTTTATTTTTTGATGATTTATAAAGGGTTATTCATTTTTCGGTTTCAAAAGTAAAGCTAAATAAAACACACACAGCGATACATTTTTGATAACATTTTTATTTCATTCTAAAGTTTGGAATTTGCCATTTAGTGTGAAAAACAATATCATTCAAATGGCCGCCTCGGAAAGATTCGCAGCATGCGATTCTTTTGAGGTAATTTTTAACCACTTTTTCGCACCTTTCGGGCGGTATCTCGGCCACAACTTGAGTAATGTTGGTTTTTAATGCGTCTATAGTTCGGGGATTATTCGCGTAAACACGGTCTTTTGCGTAGCTCCACAGAAAAAAATCTAACGGTGTCAAATCGCATGATCTTCGTGGCCAATTGACGTCGCCAAAGCGTGGAATTACGCGACCAGGAAACTTCTCACGCAATGAAGCCATAATTGGTCGTGTTGTGTAGCTTGTTGCCCCATCTCGTTGGAAGTTTTAATAATTTTAACGCGTTGTTTGATTGTTAAGCGATCCATTATCGCAAATGGCAAACATTCAACTAATATTATGACACTTTAAATGATAGCTGAGTTTGACAGGTGTCAAATGCCAACGCTACCAAATTGAAACCACGAAATGAGTGAACCTGTATTTAAGTGGCGGCATGTGCTTCGAGCGTGACATCATTTAATTGGTTAGAGCCTTTTGTATGGCAAAATGATTTATGTATGTTCAATTCATTTTATCTGGGTTAAAGTTAACACACGTTCTTTTTTTGTGTGTGTACTGTGACACAGTACCTTTCAAATAAAATAAGAATTTATTATCATTTTCGATTGACATTTGGCATCTATAAGGAAGAATCTAGGAGAACCTCTGATAAATAATCATTTATTTTTAAATAACAACTTCTGAAAGTGGTTTAAGGTGCAAAGATATTCGTAAAGAAAGTAAAAAGAAAACCCTGAGTCAGTCCAAGCTTTAAGACACTCGATTACTAACTGCAAGTGAGTGCAAATATAACCTCACAAATGAGCAGAATGAAACTTCGCCGCATAATTTTAATGCACAGAAAAGAGGCGCGAGTCATTTGGATATGGGGTCAAACATTATCACATGAATTAGCATCGAACAGCTGAAGGAATCCCCTAAAAGAAAACAATAGGGTACTTGCCAATGACCTTGTGTCTAAGTCCGATTTTCAGCTTCTCTATGAAACCTCAGCTAAGCTTATCGAACTTGAGAAACGCAACAGATTACTGGAGACACAAGTCGATAGACTAATGCAAAAAAGCACAGAATCTAACATTATCATGCTCTTGCTAGTGGAGGGAAAAAATTACCCAGCAGAGGAAGCGAAGTTGGTTACTGCCTCTTTTGCCAAACTTCAAAGAACGGTTTGTCTTGGATGCACAGGGGCCTTCCCTAGCACGCCGGGCTCTGCTCTAGATGCTATGATGAACCTCCCCCTTGATATTTTTATCATGGGGTGTACGCTGAAAACCATCTCTCGGTTAAAGAGAGGTGGCTTTTGGTACCACGCGCATTGGAATTTCGAAGAACTTGCGCGAGAATCATCCTTTGACCCATGTCATATGGATATGCCGTCTTACGCAATGACACCAGAAATCCTACTGCGACAAAACTACCACGTCAACTTTCCTCAGGAAGCGGAATGGCTTCGGCCAGACTCTGAACCGGGGAAAGAATGCCATCGTGTATTCACGGACCCCTGTCCGGTTCTGGAGTCTTTGTGGAAAGCGAGAACATTAGACCACACTACCCCTTAGGTAACCATGCGTTTGTCTTCCAAGCGGAGATTTTCGCTATCCTTATGGCGATGCGCTATATTGAGACAAACAGGTGGAGGTCTAGAACCGACACAGACAGGACAGCCCTGCCCTTCTACGAATTGACCGAGACAACCCACCATCGAGGATAATACCTAGGTGACCAAGCACCTCAAAACCAAAAGACCATCAACACCCGGATTTGAACTCCCTGAGGTAAACCCAGACAACGATGCATACTACGAGTATGAATCCGAGAAGACAACCACAATTTATGTAAAATAGATCTAAGAAAACAAACACTGTATACCGTTGGGCCCCTGTTGTTGAGCCAACACATTTAAATATTAATTATTCACCATCATTTGTTACCTACTTTAAGTCAAATTGTATATACCAAAAGTTCAATAAAAGCAAATGTAAATGTAAATGAGGTCTAGAAGCTTTTGCGTTTGCAGTGATAGCCAAGCTGCATTAAAAGCGCTGCTTAACCCCCTTACCTCGTCTAAGTTAGTGCTCGAACTCAAGCTTTCTCTGAACTTGGTAGGAAGGCTAAACACTGTGAATCTTGTTTGGGTCCCAGGTCACAATGGTTTACAGGGAAATGAGATCACTGATGAGCTTGCCAGGCTGGGTTCAGAAGAATCTTTCTCAGGACCTGAACCTGCGTTGGGTCTGCCTGCATCTGCGGTTAGGGCTTCCATTGATACTTTCCCGTAAACACGAGTGTCGGTGGCGTGACTGTGCTGGGTGCAGGCAGACTAAACGACTGCGTCCGGAAAAAGGTCGGCGTCTTTCCTTCTATCCCTTAGGAGAATTGACTGCAGACTGCCTGTCCTGCTTGTGGAGAGGACGACGATACAGCGGAACGCTTCCTCTGTAGCTGTCCTGCCTTTGCTCGCATCAGGTGGCGGATCTTTGGGGCTGATGTGGTGAGTGCCGAACATCTAAGCTCTTCATCACTGAAGCTCCTTCTCCTCTTTCTTTGAAAGACGGGAAAACTAAGTACATAAAAGTAAGGTGTCTGTTTGGCAGTACAATGGACCAGTAGTTGTGTCTGAGTGCTCCAACGGATAGTAACAACCTCAAAAAAAAAAAAAATAAACCTCAACGTAAACTGAATCAGACACTCTGGTACACAGTGCTTCGATGCCTTTAAACCGATATGGCACACTTTGGACACTACTGGAATATAAGGTTCGATAAATTACACAGAACTGCCTGCAAGTATAATTCCTTTATAATAAATGGCGCTCCTGAGCATGCAGACGTCTCTTGGATGAATAACTTTTTCCTGCAGAAATTTAGCATCTCCATCCGTAACTGTCAGATAATCTCTCCAACTAGCACCAAAAATAACCAATTTAAGCTAGACTTACCTTCCAAATACTCCTGGCTTTTTTCGAACCCCTCGACCGATGTCTTCAACTTGGGCATGATGACTATCAGCAAGTTGAACTATACAGGAGATGTGAAGCTTACTAATAACAATAAGCCTAGTATTAAGCAAAATAAAAGAAAACGTAAGTATAATTATGCTCCTCACGCTACAAACTCTTCTCAACCAGTCTCTTCTCCTCATACGATCCTAGCACTTCCTCAAGGTACCCTTTATCACTCCACGGTAATTTCAAAGTTACCTAGGCCTCAACGTAATCGCGTATCATTTAACTTAAATCCAGATGCTAGTCTCCCCTCTGATAATCCGCTAGCCCCTGTTAACTCACCATCGACCTCCATCGACTTGAACTTCATACACTCGCATGTTCTCAATCCTGCCCCGTCTACCTCTACTACCTCTAATTCTGCGCTTCCCACTACATCTCCCCTTAATGAGACACCTACCCAAACCTCTACGGCTTCTGCAATTTTCGATCCTCTACTCCCCCCAGCTGTTAAACTTACTTCCAAGGTTTTAAGCCATATGTCCATATGTCCGATATATTTTGTCAAGGCTGAAAAACCACAGACTTTTTGAAAATGTTCGACTTTACCATGCCTACTTATTTGATAAGCCTGAATCCATCTGCATTGACGGTAAAACCAAAACAAACGTTCAGATATATATTCAAAAAGAAGGCCTTCCTATTGATCCGTCTGCTCTGGGAGAAATATACAACCGTTATCACGATGGCTTAAACATTTCGTCGGCCACCGTGGAAAAAGACCTGTCTGCCTTTGCTTCTCATTCAATTCAATTCATTCAATTTGTAAAATACAGAATGTTTAATTTTTCTTATCTATTATCCTTGTACCATTGATGTTTTAATTTTGTATGTACATGTTCATAATAGATTTTCAAGAAATAAATAAATTATCTATCTATCTATCTATCTATCTATCTATCTATCATATCAGCTCTAAAGGTATCACGTACCTTCAACGGAGCCGTGCTGACCACAATCATTTTTTTCGTCCCTAACTCAATACCTGGACCACAGCCATCACCCATCATAGCATTCCTCTAACCTTTTACTCAGAACGTAAGGGGTCTGCATTCAAAAACCCAAGCTGTTCTGCGCCAACCCATCTGATATCAATGCGCAGTATTTCGGGACGATATCACCCGCCCAAAGGATGACTCCCCCTGTCGAGGTGTTCTGCTCGCTATTCACAATGAACTGGACTCTTCTCCGATTGATACTTCTTCGTCTACAAAACTCGACTTTGTTGCAATCAAAATAAAACTCCCCCACAAGTCCCTATACGTAATGTGTTTCTACATCCTGCCGGCCCAGCCTATCGAATCCTACCAACTTCCTGTCAATGCGATCGATGAAGTAATAGAGTTATCTGACTCTTCTGACGACATCATCATTGTCGGCGACTTCAATTTGCCTCAACTGCATTGGGTTTTATTTGATGATGAATCGTTTTTTATTGCGTCAAATCCCAACTCAATCAATGAATGTCTCTTCATTGATCGACTAACCGACACAAGTCTATGCCAAGTAAGCGGCATCTCTAACTAAAGGGTTTTTCAATAAGAGCGCTACAAAAGTTTTTTTAAATTATTTATTCCCGTGAAAGTACGATGTCATTATGTATGGAACTCGATTTCTTTTGCATGGCCACCACGGGCACGCTTGCAGAAGTCCAGACGCTGAACCCAATTTTCGACGGTTTTCAAGCATAAATCGGCCGATACTGCTGCAATTTCACGTTCGATATTCGTACGAAGTTCATCAATCGTCGCTGGCTTGCTGGCATAGACCATAGACTTGACGTAGCCCCACAGGAAATAGTCTAACGGCGTCAAATCGCCTGGACCATTTCGTGAGATAACACGTTCTCCAAACTTGGTTTCCAATAAATTGATTGTGACATTCGCTGTGTGGCTTGTGGCGCCGTCCTGTTGGAAGCACATGTCCTCCAAGTCCATATCATCCAATTGGGGCCTAAAATATTCGGTTATCATTGAACGGTAGCGATTCCCATTCACAGTAACGTGCCGGTCTTGATCATCACGGAAGAAGTACGGCCCAATGAAGCCGCCGGCCCATAAACCACACCAAACCGTAATTTTTTCGGGATGAATGATGACTCATGGAGTACGTGTGGATTGCTGCCTGACCAATACCGCATATTTTGTTTATTGACGAAGAAATTCAGCCAGAAATGAGCCTCATCGCTGAAGATGATTTTTCGATGAAAATCCGAATCATTTTCAAGTTGTTGCTCAGCCCAATTCACGAACATACGACGCTTCTGGTGGTCAAGCGGCTTCAGTTCTTGCGTCAATTTAATCTTGTAAGGATGTAGGCCAAGATCTTTTCGCAAAATTCGCCACAAGGACGTCACAGAGATGCCCAACGCTTGAGAACGACGTGTGAGAGAAACATTTGGGCTTTCTTCAACTGAAGCCTCAGCGGCAGCAATATTCTCGACACTACGGGCACTTCTTTGTCTCACTGGCACGGGAACATTTTGTACTGTGCC
Source organism: Cheilosia variabilis (assembly GCA_951230905.1). Taxonomy (NCBI): domain Eukaryota; kingdom Metazoa; phylum Arthropoda; class Insecta; order Diptera; family Syrphidae; genus Cheilosia; species Cheilosia variabilis. Next base: position 101,792,994 of record OX579676.1, on the reverse strand, counting down.
TGTGGATTCAAATTTTTCCACTAGACGCTCAATTGTTGATCTGCTAGGACGACTATGACGACCATAAATTGGACGTAGCGCTCTTAACGTTGAGGCCATTGACACCGAATTTCGGTAGTAAATTTTAATAATTTCGACTCGTTGGCTCGTATATCTTTCCACCATGAAATGGCAAACCTTACTGAAGAGAAATGTCAAAAGAGTGGCAAGAAAGTGTTTGTAGCGTCCCTGTTGAAAAACCCTTTATATGGACAGGCAGTTAGACATACTCTTCACTACTGACCCGATCAACTCATCTGTCTCGCTTTCCCCTCTTCTTCATTCGACTATTGACAACCTTTACCCTCCACTTCTTCTTTCTTTTTTTTACGACCATCCACTACAGCCCACACTACCAGCAGGCCCACCTTGTGATGATTTTCATAAAGCCGATTTCCGCAAAATTTTAATTTGGCAATCTCCCTGGAAATGATGCCCTCTCCTTGTTTAAAGAGAACTATTTACATTTGTCTATCTCCCTTTTTGTTCCTATTTCTTGACCTAAACCCCTAGCTAACTTTTTTGTCACCTTTGTACCGAATTCAACTACCTACTCAACTACTCCATTGGCCCCTTCCTCTCTCAAACTTTTGAACCTTCTGTAATTGAAAAGAAATTACAAAAACTTAATGATGAATATTCACCTGGTCCAGATGGTATTCCCGCGATATTTCTCAAGAAGTGTTCCCTCGTTCTCACCTATCCCCTTTCGCACCTCTTTCAGCTCTCGCTTTCACTAAGCGACTTTCCTCAGATATGGAAGTCCTCCTTCATAACACCGATTCATCGAAGTTACTAATTATCGTCCCATAGCCAAACTTTCGCATATACCCAAACTCCTCGAAAGTATTTTGTACGAATCCTTAAGCTTTCAATGCAAGTTTTCCCCTAACCCAAATGGCTTTCTTAAAGATCAACTACCTTTGAATCGTTGAATTCGTGTTTTTCTATCTGGTGTGTCAAAAACTGCCTGGAGCTCAATATTCCCAAATGGCAATCTATCACCTTATCACTCCGCTCTCCGTGGTCTTCCATGGAACGATCCCCTAATTCTTCCTCCCTATCAAGACCGCCTCCAATTCATTAACTTGAATAGACTTGAGGATCACAGGGATGCTGCAGACATTCTCTTTATTCATCGACTGCTATCAGGCTCGATCGATTGCCTGTCTCTTTACTTTCTTCAATACAAACCCTCGTAATTTAAGACACACCCGCCTCTTCTAACTACCAACCCACCGCACGTCCTACGGCTCCAATGAACCAATTTTCCGTATGCTACGGAAGGTAAACTCAAACATTTCCATTTTTGGTTTCAACCGCAACACTCCCTCCTTTAAGCTCAGCCTCCTTCACTCTAAACCCTAGCTTTAATTCCTAGTGTCGATTTGCATATCGTCGCATATGTACGCTTGCTGCTTTTCGACCGCGATCCATAGCCGAGCAAAAATCAAAAACTACCTACACAAAGAAATAAAAAAAAAAGAAAAAGAAAAACCTAAACACCTTTCACATAATATACATAAATCAAATCAATGTTCAAAAACAAAAACATAAAACTGAAATTTCTTCGCAATCAATAATAATAATAGTGCAGTGGCAAAAAAAAAAAACAACAAATCTCAATAAGCAATCCGGTTCTTTAACACCAGCGTTGGGCCGTCCCTCTTGTCCCAATCCATCTCGTTTGCTGATGCACTTTCTTGGTCATTGCAAGCGTCGTATGATTTTTTTCATTTGCGCGTTTGCAATGACTGAGTGAGAGCATAGACAAACCATACCACAATCCTCTTGCCGCTGGGCACCTCAATTTTTTTTCAAATTCGCCATTTTGTATTCCTATCGGTGTTGTCAAAAAAGAATCAGTGTGACATGCAAAAACACACAAAAACTACAAAAATAAATGCTGCCAACCGCGGCAACAGTGGGGAAATGTGAAAGAGTTCGGGAATTCCATATTTGTACATTACTGAATACCATTGGTTATTCTTTATAAATTGTTAACAGGTGAATAATTTGATTTACTTGGTTAATAAAACTACCTAAAGTTGATGTTCTATATACTAGAAACATATTAGGACAAACATGGTTGCGTATTTTCCGCTTTCGGATATCATTAACTTCGATTTCGTGTGTAAATTTTTCTTAAATAATGAAGAAAATTTTCTCAAAATGTTTTTATATTTCCTCAACTAATCTACATTGTTAATTTTTCATGAATATTTCAAACAAATGTGCACTTATTCCTAAAAAAAAATATTATCCACACGTAACGAACAATTTCAAATTAAACGGATAAAATTCTATGAACGCTGGCAGCAACTTTGCCCAAAGCGGAAGTGTCTCATACCTCCTGGGAGTGTGTTGGTGAGCCGGAATTTTTGGAGTTTCTTGACATTTGTCAATACGATTTTCTATGTAAGAATACTAGCGCACCAAACGTGAACACTCCATAAAAATATAGCTTGTAGGCTAAGTAACGGGAAATCGGCTGGAGTTGGTGGTCTCAGTATTGTCTCTGAGTGAGAGTTTTGTTGGTGCACCAAAACAAATTGTCGTACGGGCATAACACCTACGGCAATTTGGTTTGGAAAACTAGACTACGATTTTCAGTTCATAATTCTGCTTAGTTAGTGTCGGAATTGTGTTTTTCGTGTCTGGTTCAGAGTAGATTCTAGCAACATTCGTGGGCTGCGATCGAATCTCTTTTCGGTGTACGTCCATATTGCCAAATAAAAACGAGCTGTTTTGGCACTGTGCGAGACCCAGGTGGGAGACAATTCTAGTAACTCAGAATTCGATCTCCCTGGTTATCGCTTAGTGCCTTTATTCGTTTTACATCGCGGTCTCGCCATATATGTTCCAATCCCGAATTTAATTTCAAGTGGCTTAATTCATTACTGTTTTATTTACAGAAGCCCTAACTTTGACAGTAACTCAACTTGTAACGAGTTTGGTGTGCTGTCCGACTCCATAACAAGAATTGTTTCCCTGTACCCCCATACTGAAATCGTCATTGCGGGTGATTTCAATATACACAATTCTAATTGGCTTCGACATTCTCGACAGACAGCACCCGAAGAAGTTTATGTACAGATCTTTTCAGAGTTAAATCAATTAACTCTGCATGTAAATGAGCCAACACGTGTACCTGACATTGACGGTCAAAATGCCAACACACTGTACTTGTTTCTTATCTCCCACCCTAATAAACACTCTATTGAAGTGTTATCGCCTCTAGGCTCGTCTGATCACTGCACTATATCAGCTAATTTCTCGTACTCTAACCACAAAGTTAAAGAAAAAGCTCCGAAAAGAACCGTATGGCAATACGAGAAAGTCAACTGGAGCGGGCTTAACAACTACTTTAGGAGTTTTAACTGGTCGTTATGCTTCCTCGATAACGACGTGGATGCCGCTGCTGATATGTTGTCTAATGTAATCACGTTAGGTATGAAATCCTTTATACCTAATAGGATAAAGAGTATCGTACCAAAAGTAAACGCGTGGTATGACTCGAGCTGTAAAGAGGCTATTAGTTTAAGGGAGGCAAGATTTTCGGTCTTACAAAGCCGATCCATAGGAGGAAAACCGAACAAATTTTAAACGAGCCAGAAATGACTGCAATGCCCTCATTAAACGTGTCAAATTCCACTATGACCAAAAGTTGAGGCAAAAAATACCACTTTTGGTCATTTGTTAAAACCATAAAGAATTCGGCCTCTTCATCAACCCCAACGCTGATTTACAATGACATACCAGCCGTCAAGCTGTTTTGGACGGTTTCAAGTCTGATATTCACCATATTATTCGCTAATGACAGTGCCCTCAGCTTTTCATACGTCCCTGCGTTTCGGCCGTAGAACTGGAACGGCAACGTATGCTAAGCTCATTAAATTCCGACCTTGACAGCATTATAAAATGGGGCTCAGCTAATAGAGTGGAATTTAATACTTCTAAAACACAATGCTGTCTGCTGTCTCTAAAGCGAAATCTGAATCTATAGCCATTATCCATGAATGGCAATTGCATTACCGAAACTGAAAGACTCTTCATTCTCGGTATGTGTGTTCATAACAAATTCGTTGGAATGACCACATACATGAAGTCGCCAAAAACGTTGAGTAGTGTCTAGTTTTCCTCAATCGGTGTAAGAAATATTTTACCCCTTCTGATCTGGCTACAATATATAAAACATACATCCGCCCAAAACTTGAGTATAACTCCCATATCTGGTCTGGTGCGGCAAAGACCACATTGCACTTACTAGATAGAGTTCAAAAACGTGCGATTAAACTGATCGGAGATACGAATAATGGACTTCTATAAACTAGCTTGAACATCGTAGAAATGTTACGTGTCTCTCATTGTACTATCGTTGTTTTAACAAACAGTGCTCGAATTAAATTGCCAGCTTCCTCCACCTCCACAATTCAACCGCAATACTCGTCATGCTAGGAATGCACATCTGTTCACCCTTAAGCCTATTTTCGGTCGTACTACGAAATATAGAGACTCATTCATAAGCCGTTCAACCCGAATGTGGAATGCTTTACCAAGCTCTGTTTTTCCTCCTTGTTACAGTTTACAGACATTTACCAATGTACATCGGTATCTCCTGCCTAATCTGCCCCATTTCTCTAATGCCCGCGCTGTGTATTTCATATTTTCATACTACATTATTAGAGTAGTCATGTCCTCTTTAGCGCGTGCTTATTATAAAATATTGGCGTTACAAATGTAATGACAAAGTGAATATACCTTCCTGTGGAGGGTATAAAAGCACCTCATGACTACGGGAATAACACAAGATAACACTTCCAGACTATGCAACGAGGACGAAGAATCAGCAGAACACATACTATGTCACTATGAATGTCTAATCACCTTGAGGCAGAGAACACACTGACAGCCCACTCAAAGATCTACAAGGATTCATCACCAGGTCCGGTATCATGAGCGAGCTCTAAATGGAGAAAATCACATTAGGCCCACTTGTGCCCACTTGCTGCCACCTCCCCAAGCAATCTTATCTAATATAACATTACGTTTCGCAGTAAAGTCAATTTGCCAAGTCGCTTTCCAGATTTGGTGTCGTGTACTATGTGATTTCTGATTGTACTTGTACTACCTCCTTTTCTATTTTGGAGTTATGATCACCGACGATTTTAACGTCGTACTTTGGATATTGCTTATATGTTTTATCTTTACTAACGTGTCGATAGCTCAAAGCTTCTTGCCGAAGTCTAACGCTCACAACGAATCCCCATTCAAATAGGCACTGTTCTGTTCCCTGTAGCAATCAACGTGTCGCAGTTGTTTATTCTTCTATTGACCGGCCTAGCACACCGCTGTGATATCTGATTTGTAGCAGTGTGGGGCCTCCGCTAACGGTTCGAACATTCCACTTGCACATTGGGTAGTATGAATAAAAACTAGCATTTGCTTTAAGCAAAAGGTTATAGCAAAGTAAAAGCCCTTAGCAATTGCTTTGAATCGGTAAGTCAGTTAGAAAATCCGAACATAGCATTTGCATATGTACTTGTACTTGCCTTGCAGTTCCTCACAAACCTGACCAGTAAATCTAATTATTTTAATTTTCCTTGAGATTCTAACGACTTTGTTGGAAATTGAAATTAAAAAAAATTTAATTCAGAAATATGAATGGAATTCAAATGATCTGACAATAGCGAGCTACCTAGCAATACCAAATTGCCAGTTTCTTCCAATTTCATTTCCAGATTGTTTGCCTGCAAATAATTTGACTGGCAACATTGTCAGGTAGAAAATTGCCAGTTCACACGCCTGGCAGATGTTTGTTTACAAAATATTTGCAGATCCGTTGGCAGACAAATTGAAAATTGTTTTTCAAGCGAAAACTTCTTTGAACTCGCCAGATTTGCCTTTGAACACACTTCAGTACAGCTTTGCCAACCACTTTTGAAGAAAAAAATAAAAATAAAATAATGCCTAAAATGTAATATAAAAAAATAACCAAAAACTGTTTTTATTTATACAACAAATAGATTTCAAATTTGTTTCGAATTTGTTTCCACTTACTGGAAGTGGAAGCTGGAATTATTTTAGAGTCTTAGAATGAATCGTTTACATTAAAAATTTTAATGTCAAGATGGAAGTTTTGCTAGTCAAAGTTTTAGTCGATAACTATGATCGTAAAACGATAAATTTATTTTCATGACTTAGTCTTGTCGTTATTAAAAGCTTTACCTCCGCAGCGGTGAAATACTCAATGTAAAAAAAAAAGGTTTGTGAGAAAAATTAAAATAAATAATTCAACAAAAATTTATAAATTTTCCTGTCAAAAGCATTATGTATCTATTGATAAAAATGTTTATTTACTTTCTTTTCTTTCGCTTCCGACATTCTTCTTACAGTTTTGCCGGCGAATCAACAGATAATCAGGTATTTGTCTGATGCTTTATTTCGTTATGTTTGCGTATCAGTTTGATTAATTTGCAATGCAAAAAAAAAAAAAAATTAAATTAATAAATCTTCTTTGGTCTGATGACAAACATTAAATCGCCTTGAATTGTGAGATGGTTGAAGGTGAGAAAAAATCACGCCAAAATGTGAAATTACAGTACAGTACAGCCAAGGAAACAGAAGCAGTGTAATCGTTGTGGCAAAGCAGTTCATGATTTAGAAAGGTGTCCAAGTAAGGAATGGACATGCTACAACTGCCAAAAACAGGGTCACATTGCTACACAATGTTATTTAAAGAAGCAATATAAACCAACAAATTTTAACAAAAATCAGTCACAACTACCAAAAATTCGAGTGTTTATGGAATTATAAAAGTGTTTATTATAAAAGAGGGGACCTTAAAAAAAATGCATGGTGGCAATTGTCCAAAGAAAGTGGGAAGGACATTGAAGAGCTGAAAAAACAAATTAAAAACTTACGAACAGCTTACGTCGTGGAAAAAAAGAAAGTGGAAGGTACAAAAAAATCTGGAGCATCGGCAGAGACAGTGCATCAGCCGCATCTCTTTTACTACAGGGTAGCTGATGAAAGCCGCTACCAAAAGAAAATTTAATGAATCTGTTTTTATTTTGCAGATTGATTTTGTGATTTAACAAAAATGGATAACTGGGACACTGAAACAAGAATTTGGATTGTCCGCCGCTATCACGCACTGGAGTCCGTAGTTTCGGTTCAAAGAGAGTATAGGCGCACGTTTGGTGGCAATACTCCGAGCAGATGGACCATAATGTGACTTGTTAACAATTTTGCCGAGCATGCCGAAAGAAGACCTTACCATTGAAACCCTTCAGTTCGGACGGACGAAACAATCGCTGCTGTAACTGCTGGTATAAGCAGACAGACATTACAGTCAATTATGCACAATGATTTGGACTTATTTCCATTTAAAATTCAAATTTCAAATAGACATACAAAATTGTCGAATATGGAGTGCTTCCAACCCACAGATACTCCATGAGACGGAATTGCATTCACTTCATGTCACAGTGTGGTGTGCAGTTTCATCACGCTTCATTTTCGTGCCCTACTTCTTCGAAGAAAACGGTCACACCGTTACGGTTACTGTAGACCGTTACTTGAGCATGTTGAGAGAGTTTTTCTGTCCAGAATTACGCCAAATGAGAATTTCTTTCAACTCTGTGTGGTTTCAGCAAGATGGTGCAACTCCACACATAGCCCGGCCTGTTATGACAGAATTGCGACGAAAATTTCCCAATAAGCTGATATCCAGAAACTCCACATTCCGTTGGCCCCCCAGGTCGCCTGACCTTACTGCACCTGACTTTTTCTTGTGGGGTTATTGCAAACAGGAAGTCTACAAAGCAAAACCAATAAATTTTAATGAACTAAAGCAATCCATTCGAGAAACAATTGCGGCTATTCCTGTCTCAACTCTCCAAGCAGTAATGAACAACTTTTTGGTAAGATGCCGCACATGCATCAACGAGCAGGGGGGGCATTTAAACTCCATTATTTTTAAAACTAATTAAGCTATATTTAATAAAATTTAATGAGCTTTAACATGAATAAAATTAATTCCATACACTGAAAAAAAAAGTTATTTGAGTTTCTTAATGTAGCAATATTCGGAATCTACCCTGTTTTGAGAAGAACAAAAAGCAATTACCCAAAAAAAAGTTCACCTCCAGCAATAACTTCGATAGTGCGATTGATGCAATTGGTAACTTTGCCAAAGGTAGAAGAGGATAATGTCTACTCTTCATTTGCAAAAAGTTGCAACAGTTAACACCGGTGGAGGAGAGTAGTGCAGTCCATGCTCTCTAGACCACAAAGTTACTCGTCGTTATCTTCAACAGCGAGAAGTAGTGGGAGTGATAAGCTGTACACAGCCTTAGTTGATGCTGACATCCAGTTCGACGCTGATGATTTTTAATTTTTGATTTTTGTGAACGAATATTTGTAATTTTGTATGTTTCTTTTTGTCATGTTAAAAAAAATAGAATTAAATAAAAAAAATAATAGTTTTGTATGAGTTTTTCATTTTCTTTGCGAATGAGTAGCTGGAATCGAACCTGGGACCCATTTTTTTATAAGCTTTGCTTTAATACTGTTTCTTTGAAATAGACAATAAGACAAAGTTCGATTTTGAGCCCGTTTTATCCTTAAAATTTACATTATATAGTTTGTTTTTTATTTCATTCCATTGATATGGAACGTCACCATCCGTGATGCAATATTTCCTTATATATTCCCTTACTTCGCAAGTGTATTTATACCTGCTGTGTTGTTGTGTTGACAAGGGTGTTTTTGTTTCCGGCAAATGAAGGAATTGGCTTGCTTGATCCACAGTATCCGGTGCTTGTTTTTTTTTTTGAAATAATAACTGTGAAGCACACAACATGCCCTCACCAGATCAATGCAACTATACACGTGAACTTCTATAGGACGGTGAAAGATTCGGAATCGAGATGCGAGTCTCCCAAAAGCCATCTCGACTGTCAACCGCGCACGACTAAGACGATAGTTGAAGACTTTCTGAGACGTGCTTAAGTTCCTATTTCTGTTATAGGCTTTCATAAAATTACAATCCAAGCCAAATATGTCATCGCCCATAAAATAAAATGGTGTTTTTTTTTGCATTGGCCCTTTAAAGGCCTCGAAGGTGGGATGTTGAGCTTTCCGGTTGTAAGTCCGCGATATAAACTGCAGTTCTTCAGCACAACAACATCTGACGGTCTTCCGTGTGCATCAACAACAGCAAACAAAACGATGCTAAAAAACCCTTTGTAAATTTAACAATCAGATCCCGATTTTGGCGGAGCTTTGATACGTATATGTTTGCCGTAAAAAAAAAATTCTTCCGAAACTGAAGACCATTCGTCTTGCGTGGTACATGTCTAAAGAAAATCAATTAAAATACTTCTAAATATTGGCCTTCCATTGGGTTGTTTATATCATTCAGCACTTTGAGTACAAATTTAGAAATTGTCTTTCTTATGCGACAAAAACTCAAGAGATCTATATGAGTCGTCAGTAGCAATTCTACCTCAGAGTAATAGCAAGCCGTACTCTCGACGAAATCGAATAACGCATTACTGTGTCTTTTTATTTATTTCGGAATCTACGTGAAACGAATTGCTTGCTATCGTTCTTTCTTTCTATGAAAATTGACAGATAGCAAGCTATCAAATATTGCGGTGTTATTTCTTTAGTTAACTACAAAAAAGAATTCTGCAAATTTAAATTGCTGGAAACTGAAAAAAAAAACTTTATTTCTGTGACAGGTAAAAGGTCAAACTGTGAAGGAGAGATAATGGTGGCTGTGCAAATATCGGAAAAGAAAGTTAGCAACCTTAAACTTTTCGTAATAAATGTTCATAGGCACTTTAACTCACTCCTCGGCAGAACTTGGCTAAATGAATTGTATCCAAAATGGAGTCAGGTATTTCATTCAAACTTAGTGAATAAAGTAAGCATCGAACATAGTAATGTTATAAAGGATAGTAATGTATTATTTCTCTTAATCCTCCAAATCAGGTCATAGAAAATTTTACATCTGAGATAATTCTAAAACCTGATGCTAAACCAATTTTCCATAAGGCCTACGATGTACCATAGAAGCTGCGTGAAAAGCTTGAAGAAGAGTTAGATCGATTGTGCTCAGAAGGTAAAGGGTGATTTTTTAGCTGGTTTGGTTTTGGCAACACTGGTTTTGACAGCTGACGTGTGTTTAGTACCTTGTGTCACTGTCAAACAGCTTCAGTTTGGTTTGCAATTTAACCATGGATCGTCTTACAAATGAACAACGCTTGCAAATTATTGAATTTTACTATCAAAATTCGTGCTCGGTTCGAAATGTTCATCGCGCGCTGCTTCCATTTTATGATCGGCATTCTCGACCTTCTGAGCAGTCTATTCGGAAGATTGTGACCAAATTTCGCACCAAATTTACTTTGTTGGACATTAAACCACCAACACGTTTACGTACTGTGCGTAGTGAAGAAAATATTGCGGCCGTATCAGCTAGTGTGACAGAAGACCGCGAAATGTCGATTCGGCGCCGTTCCCAGCAGTTAGGCCTTTGTTACAGCACTACGTGGAAAATTTTGCGGAAGGATTTGGGCGTAAAGCCTTTTAAGATACAGCTGGTGCAAGAACTAAAGCCAGCCGACCTACCACAACGCCGAATTTTTGGTGAATGGGCTCTTGGAAAGCTGGCCGAGGATCCGCTTTTTTATCGAAAAATTGTGTTCAGCGATGAGGCTCATTTTTGGTTGAATGGGTACGTAAATAAGCAAAATTGCCGCATTTGGAGTGAAGATCAGCCAGAAGCATTGCAACAGCTACCAATGCATCCCGAAAAAGCCACTGTTTGGTGCGGTTTATGGGCCGGCGGCATTATTGGGCCATATTTCTTCAAAGATGATGCGAATCGCAGCGTTACTGTCAATGGTGAACGCTACCGAGCGATGATAACAAACTTTTTTTTGCCCGAAATGGAAGTTCTTGACTTGCATGATATGTGGTTTCAACAAGACGGTGCCACATGCCACACAGCACGCGAAACAATGGCGCAATTGCGAGGCGAGTTTGGTGAACAGTTAATTTCACGTTTCGGGCCGGTCAATTGGCCGCCTAGATCGTGCGATTTGACACCATTAGATTATTTTTTGTGGGGGTATGCCAAGGCTAATGTGTATAGGGACAAGCCCGCTTCGATTGACGCACTGGAAGCCAACATCCATGCATTCATTCGTGAGATACCGGCCGATATGTGTGAAAGAGTATGCCAAAATTGGACTCAGCGGATGGGCTACCTGAGACGCAGCCGTGGTCAACATTTGCATGAAATTATCTTTAAACATTAAATTGCAAGGTTCAAACTATCGATTCAAATAAATATTTCATTCATTTTTTCGAATTTTTTGTGTTTTTTTTTTAAAAAAAGTTCTAAACCTCTTAAAAAATCACCCTTTATTATTAAATTATTGGTCATGAATTCATTACTAACAGAAATACGACAAAAAGATTAACTTGAAATAAATTCCATTTGCATTTAAATATCTACAAGAATGAATTTTCAAATCTAAAATAAAAGATCAACCGTCATCTCATCATAAAAAGGAACGCGAACAAAATCGTTTTCTTTCATAAGCGCAAATATCCAGATTTGCCTATCATACGAACGAAATTCCAAATCAGAAATTTGTCATCATTTCTTTTTCAAAGAAACTACTCATGCTTGAAAGAACGAAACCTCATTGTGCGAGTAACAGAGAAAAGAAGCCCAAATGATGTTTTTATCCCTTTATTGATTTCTACCTACCGACCAGCCACCACCACCAACCAAATGTTTCGGTTCACTAATCACAAGTGTGATTATTCCTCTCTATTTGGGTTCTACAAGAAACTAAGCACGTCAGCAACGCCATCCGACGGGTTGTCCGACCAAGAAAATGTTCGTGTTGGTGATAGTACAGGGTCCGCCAAATAACTTCTTTTTTTTTTTTGAAAATGCTATAAAAAAAACTACTGAATATTTTCTCAAATTTCTTTTTTTATTTGAAAGTACAATGCTCCCGGTTAATAATGGAAAATAATTTCATTCAAATGCCTCGGCTGGCCATGCAGTAGCCTACACGATCGGTCCAATTTTTAAGCACATTATCGATTGTGTGCAGCTGTATTTCACCAATGGCTTGACGAATATTGCCCTTTAAAGCGTCAATTGTCTCTGGCTTGTCGGCGTAACACTTATCTTTTACGGCACCCCACAAATAATAGTCCAACGGTCTCAAATCGCAGCTCCGAGGTGGCCAAACGACATCAGCTCTGCGGCTGATAATGCGATCTTCAAAAACAGGGCGCAAAACATCGAGTGTAGCTTTGGCTGTGTGGCACGTAGCGCCGTCCTGTTGAAACCAAATGTTGCCAATATCCTCCTCTATCGATGAGGATGCCAGTTTCTTTCACTTTTTTCACAAGATAACGAACATACGGAGCTGACGGTGCTTCTCTTCTTCCAAATTCCGTACGCAATTTTCGCACACATTCTGCAACATTACCATGATTTTCAAAGTAATGTCGCAATATTTTCCAGCGTTGTTCAAGCGTATACACAACCATATTCGTTCAGCGGAAGAATAAAACTAACTATCTGTCAAATCAGACATGAGCTAAGTGTGCTAAGTTGAAAAAAAAAGTTAGATGGCGGACCCTTTACTATAGTCTCTATATACAAGAGTCGTGGCATTGTATATAAACATTCGTCTCTATATACAATGGTCGTGGTAACAAAAAGGCACATCATAGTGGTTCTTGGATTCATGCTGAGCCGCCACTTCTACCTACCTAAAAGCAATTGCTAAGTCTTATTCATACCACGCATGGTCCTTTTTCCGTAGTCAAGGGTCGTGCTAATCATTCAGACAGAGCATAATAGTGTTGATATTGTCTTTGTGTTCAACACTCGCCCTTATACCTACGTATGAGATAAGAGCGACAACTGGTCACCACCCGGTTGACGCCAATCAGATCTCATCCCTATTCATACAACACACAACTGGTGGGACTTTGCTTTAAGCAAATGATAATTATTTTTTTAAAAATTACATTTTTATTTAAAAAAATTTCACTGAAAATTATCTTACGTTATTTATTGATATTTTATCGTATAATGTGAAACACGCCGATGGTCCTTGGAATGAAACATTATGTAGAGTTACAAATAAAACTCGTGATTGTCTGATGATCGACTGACTGCTCGTCGTTCCCAATGCTTCCTCCAAACCTACTTCTTCGTTTTTTTCATTATGCGCTTTTTTCGTTTTTTTTCATTATACGCGTCACGTATTCTTGCACTCGTTTGTTTATACAAGTGGTCGCAAGAATACGTAACATTTGGTTTTGAATTTACTTGTGACCTTTTCCTTTTTGGGACCACAGTGGTTGCATATGTGCTGTTAATTGGGTTATTGTTATTACAATCGGGCACTTGAGTGGGTCAGTGTTGTGTGGTTCCCATGTGTTCAACTGGGTTATTCGGTTTGTTCCATTACACAATATGTGTGGGCACAACAATGGCCGCATTCAAGAATCTAGTCATCTTAAGTCGACTAGATTGGTCTGGCTAAGATGTAACCTGAACGCAAAAACTAGATTGGTCGGGAACGTCACGTTTTCTACGTCAGCCACATATGAGAACTGTCAACTTAGTACTCAGTCACGAATTTCTCGACTAGATTCGTCGGCTACCCCTCCATAAACGTCAACTGAAACATCTGCTCTCACGACCGATTTCCCCCAATCAGAGCCGAGTTTCATCTAGTGAGAGCTGTCAGACTTACTAAACTAGATACTTGAACGTCCCCAATTATACATTTAGTTTACATGTCAGTTAAGCTAATAAATAATGCAAACTATTTTTTATTAATATTAAATAGTACACATTGGAGTTCTTTATAAATCGGCAATATTATATTTAAGAAGATATTAAATGCTTTCTAAAAAATATTTATATCAGCAATCAATACAAAGTACAATGTAAAGTCCCCAAAAAGCGTCGTTTCGGCTAATCTGAAGAAGCAGTGAACGGTGTGAATTTCAGGCGTATACAAAATTGTTCTATAACTTAAGGGAGCTGAGCATAAGAGGTTTAAAAGGCGGTGAGGTGAACCACTTTTAACCAAAAAAAGCTTTAAGTTTTATTGATCTTCACAAAGATTTTATAAAAAAAAACACATAGGTATTGTGTCGATTATAATTTCTATGCACCTTACCTCCAACCGTTCGGACGTGTTTTTCTTTCGCTCCGACTGCGAGAATTTAAATATGTTTAATTCCACTTAATATATTTGCGAATTTGTAATTCGTTCTTTGAACACTTATTTCTTAGTCACTATCTCAAGCAAGATTGGTTTCATATTAGAGCTTATTCAGCCAAAATTGCGCCCTATCTGTGAATCTGCAGAATATCCAATTACACCTATTCTCTAACAAACATCAACGACAGACACAACAACAACCATTAATACTATTAAAACTATTAATAGCAACACTTAAAACAGTCCACATGAGTGAGAATCTATAATAAAACAATAGTTGGTATGAAAAGTAAGACTTCGCGGAAAATGTAGGTACAAAATTGTCAGCGTTCAGCAAAGATACACGCGAGATAACAAATTAGTGAACTTCTGGAGGAGAAAACATGTCAGCTTTTGTGTAGAAAAATGTGTACGGCTTTATATTTGTCTGCAAGGATTTTAGTTTGTTTGCGGTTCCTTAGTTTCCAGAATAAATTTCAGTTAATGTAAGCTATAAGTAGTATAATATATAAATAACTAGTTGGCGCCACAGGTCCGGGACGTTTGGCCTAGCTTTTCACAACCATTCGCTTTGTGTTAGTTTGACGACGATTCCAAACGGTTAATTAACAAGCTCTTTAATGGCAGTTATACTCTCGGATGTTTGTCAGACGTTCGAGAGAGGTGTCGCAGTGGAAAAAAACCATAAGATAAAATTGAACTTTTTCGAGAATCGAACCTGGGACCCCTCGCTTAATATTCCAACACACTCTTTGCCCAATTTATAATACAAACTATACAATATCGAATTGTACACTGATTCGTTGCTTGGAAAATTTAAATTCAAGGACGGAAGCGATAGGTTTTTAAAACGTTTATGGGTTCTAACGTGAGATTTTAATTTATACTGAAATGAATTGGCAGGCTATTACTTCTTTTTTCAAAAATATTCATTTGCTAACGATTCAGTTGTATTGTTCAGACCACCAATAAGTTTTGCTTTTTAAAATAAGGTCCGGCCTACAAATATTTCAGGATATTCTAATAAACTGAATTTGAAAGGAATCTTGCTACGGCACAAATGCACCTAAAACATTAGTGAAATATTAAAACACAAAGGAAGGCTTACTATAAATAGTACCGAAAATTGTTTCCTTTCGAACGATAGGGTATTACTGATTTTCATATGAAATTTTACAAATCAAATGAGATTTATCTTTTGAAGTACATATCTGTTAGGCGGATTTAATCGTAATTTATGTATTTCTTATATTTAGATCTTGTTTTCCAAGACAAAAAAATTATGAAATTTGAATTCTGCGATGACAACAATTGTAATAGATTAAAAAAGTTGTGGCACTAGGAAATGTGGAGGTGTAATCGTTTTTTGGTTTCAATAATGCTGTACATTTTTACTAAAGCTGGCAGACAACTAATCGTCGACATTAGTGTTTGATTATTAGTAAGGCCGTATAAATTCAAATGACGGTAATATTGTTTCGAAAAAAGTAAATTAAAAAAAAGAGTCGCAAGTGGACGAAGTCGCAGGTAATAGCTAGTCTTTCATACACGATCAATTTTACAATTACCTGAATCTCCGAACATATTAAAGTTTCCTCCACCAAAATCATCACGGTTACGTGGACCACCTCT
This sequence comes from Cheilosia variabilis, assembly GCA_951230905.1. Taxonomy (NCBI): domain Eukaryota; kingdom Metazoa; phylum Arthropoda; class Insecta; order Diptera; family Syrphidae; genus Cheilosia; species Cheilosia variabilis. The sequence goes on along the minus strand of OX579676.1, from coordinate 101,777,035 downwards.
GTCTTTGATGTCATAAGGCCCAGGTCGGTTACCAGACTGTCTTCGCATTTCAGCCAACGAGCTTCGAAATATTTCAATATATCTACAAGGAATAAATGTAAGATTTTGTATTACTACTGCGTCGTTATTTTCGACTTTATCTAGTGGATATAATCATAGAGCAATTAACAGATACCTAACATAAGGTGTAAAGCTAATAAAGCTAATTAAAAAAAAAAAAAAAACAGCTTAAAAACACTAGATAAAACTATAGCGAAGCCTGAACACGTCCTAAATAAAAATACGTGCAAGCATTGCGATCCTAAATAACCCATGATTTCTCAAAGATTATTATTATTATTTATTAATTTTTAATTGAAAAAAAATAATAATAATAGAAAATATACATTTGTTAAGTTAAGTTGACTATGTTACATATGAGCTATATTTACTCTTTATTACAACTACAGCCCTGGATGTAGTCTTGTGAGACAAAGAGCTAACAGTTGTTTTCAAAACATTGCAGATAGTAGCTCACAATATGAAGATATTTGTAAGAACAAAGCACAAGAAGCGAAAAGTGTTCGTAATTTCAAATGTAGGTGTTAAACGTGACATTGATGAAGAGATGGCGCTTAATGCGTACGGTGAGTTTCTTAAGGTTATGTCACATCCCCGGGTAGTAAATTGTTAATGTTTATTGTATGATGTCCAACACCACCTGTCGTAAGCCCCAAGAAAGCATATGTTTCTGCCTTCGTCCAGTTCAATGAACTTAAAATAAATGTTATTTTGTCAAGGAAACAATTAAATTATTAAAAATTAAAATACTTATCGTCGTAAATGTTCTTTGATATCTCAATTTGACATTTCAATTACAGTGTCAGGCGTGTGGTGTTTTCAAATTTGCATACTTTTTGTTTTCAATATAATTTTTTTTAGAAGTTAATTTAAAATTGTATGTTCAGGTATGCAAAATATGGACAATATTTATTTTGCTAATGGTTATAATAGCGTTACGATATGATGTCTCACATTACATTTTTGTTATGACAGCACCGTTACTTTCTCTCTCCGCCACTACGCTTTTTTAACACCCATCACCCAAAGTAAAGTAAATGAAAAAAAAAAACATTCAATCAATATACATAATATGCAGATAACCACATTAAAGCATTTGGTGGGCAAAATCGCAACGTCACCTCCACGTGGTGCCCGCTGGTGCTAACGACGAGCGTTGGACCGGATCCATGGGTGTAGATACCTGAGCTCCCTTCTCAGGAACTAGGGGCAGGAGAAAAGATACGCTCTGAATATCCACACACCAACACGATCTACATGTCATGCATAGGCCCCACAAGCCGGTCATGAAAGGGAAGATTCATTGTGATAAAAAATGCAAATTATGCCTCGGATGACAAAACCAACAATTTTGACGACCCCTCCCCCCGCAAACGAAAAACGTATTTTCACATGGAACGTGCGCACTAAACAAGCCGCGCAAGGCCGAGCAGCTAGCCGAGTCCCTCGCCAGTTTCCAAGCTGATGTAACAGCCCTCCAGGAGATGCGGTGGGATGGACCGGGCCTGTAATTTCTGCGGGAAAAAATATGGTGCTGAGTAGCACGCAATTCCCACGCCCAGACATCCACAAGGGCACACGGCGATCACCAGATGGTCGAACCTGCAACCAAATCGACCATGTTGCGATTGACGGAAGGCACCCCTCCAGCATTCTGAATATCCGAACATATCCGAGGAGCAAGCATCGATTCGGACCACTACCTAGTCGGTGCAAAACTTAGAGTACGGATCTCCATGGAAGCTCTCAGGCGAACACCAACTACGCCGAGGAAATTCAATGTTGGACGACTTAAATCGAAAGAGACCACCGCTGCCTGTGCTGACCGCGTATCCCTTGAGCTTACGAGAAATCCTTCGTCAAATGATATGAACTTTTTAAGCACGCTGGAGATGACCTGGTCAGGAGCATACACAAACTCATCTGCAAAATATGGTCGGAGGAAAGTATGCCCGATGAGAGGAACCTCAGTACCATCTGCCCGATCCACAAAAAAGGAGACCGCCTACTCTGCGCCAACTATAGAGGCATTAGTCTTTTAAACATCGCCTATAAAATCCTTTCCAGCGTTTTATGTGAACGTCTCAAGCCGTTTTCTGATGATCCAATGCGGCTTTAGACCTGGAAAATCTACCACCGACCAAATCTTCACATTACGCCAGATCCTGGAGAAAACCCAAGAATATAACATAGACACCCACCACCTGTTCGTCGATTTTATAGCAGCCTACGACAGTGTTAATAGAGTTGAAATGTATCGTGCTATGTCTAACTTTAGAATCCCTGTTAAACTGATACGCCTTATCAGAATGACGTTGGAGAATACTTGATGTTCCGTCAAAGTTGGTAGAGACTCTACTGAAACCCTAGAATCCACCAGAGGACTTAGACAAGGCGACGCACTGTCATGCAGCTGTTTTAACATTGTGCTTAAAAATGTAATACGGAGCACCCATGCCAGCACATCGGGCATCACTTTCAAAAAATCGACACAATTACTTGGGTTTGCAGACGTCATCGACGTGGTAGGAAGAACAAAGCGAGCAGTAACCGGTGCATTCGCTACTATGGAGTCAGCAACAAGCAGAATGGGGCTGACAATAAACGAGGACAAGACGAAGTATATGCTTTCATCAACAAAAGTCCAATCCCACCTCCGACTTGGTCAAAATGTGACCATTGATGGGTATAACTTCGAGGTAGTCAATGAATTTGTCTATCTAGGCACTGCTGTAAACTCAGGCAACAACATCAGCGCTGAAATCAAACGCAGACTAACTGCTAATCGCTGTCTCTTTGGGCTGAATAAACATTTGAGGAATAGAGCCCTATCGAGAACCAAGGAGACGTTGTATAGAACACTCATCATCCCGGTCCTGCTATATGGTGCAGAAGCATGGACCCTCTCCCAATCGGATGAAAAGTCACTTGGAGTCTTCGAGAGAAAAGTTTTGCGTACGATTTATGATGCTGTTTGCGTAAACCAAGAAGTCAACATTTGGCAAAGAATATACAACGACGAACTATACGTGCTGTAAGCGACATAAGCTTAGCCAGAAAAATTCGAATCCAACGACTAAGATGGCTGGGCCATGTAGAGCGAATGGACACCAACGCTCCAGCGCGAAAAGTCTTCAACGCCAAACCAGAGGAAGTCAGAAGCCAAGGTAGACCTCATCTTCGATGGAGCGACCAGGTAGAGGGAGACCTCCGACAACTTGGAGTGCGAAATTTTAGACGGCAGGCTAGAGAGCGAGCCGGCTGGAGGGGTATATTGAGCAAGCCAAGGAGCCAACTAGTTGAGCCAACAAAAAAAAAAAAAAAGGAACATTAAAGCATTTAACATAAAATTAATTGGACTATAATATTAATCATTCCTTATTTTGTAATAATTGAAGTCACGAAATCAGGCCTTCATTACACAGAAATAAAATTGTTGAACAATACTCGTAGTGTGGTTTCACAATCACGGTATACATTTTTATCGCTGTTAAAGTTGACACATCACTACGTATTCTTTTCGTAAAACCAATCTTTTTAGCAATATTAGTTTGCTATCAATTATTATTTATTTCATAAACTCTTCCAACAACTTCAATTTCAATATAAAGATTAGAAACTTTGTTTTCTTAGTATTTATCATAAGCTTGTTTTCACACAGCCAGTAGAAAACCTTGTTCAAGTCCTGTTGTATTTTTCGGGGACCTTCAACGTCTGCTTCTACAGCATACAGCTGTGAAGTTGGCCGGTCCTTGTGCCAACTTACGGACTTCTTATTTTTAAGGATGGTACCCACTAGCGTTGGCTATTGCGCCTTTAGCTTTAAAACCTCTGGCAGTTGCCTGCACTTGAGGTGGGGATCCCAATCTATTATCCAATACAATGGTTGAGGCTCGCAAGCCAAATAAAACACTGTGTATTCTTTTGCGGTTGGTCAAGACGTCTTCTCTTTATTAAAATGATGTGTCTTATATAGTGACAAAATATGTTATCGAATATCTACTTCAATATCGATACCCCGATTTTTTGCCTTATCAGCATACGGCGCGTGACGAGGGTAAAACGACCGAACATTTCAAGTGTGTCGGGTTCACTTGCGTCCAATGCTTAGTTGACATATTTATTGAACCCTGATCGTACCCTCGATCCAGCCTTGCATATGCATACGATTGTATGTTCATTTGCTTTCATGCACCGAGTGTGCCAGCAGAGTAATATGACTCTCTTATTAAATGGTTCACTCCATGAGTGTCTGTATGTCGTTCATATCACTCTGATGTTTGAAGCAAATGCAAATGAGTTATGAAGAGTTCTGGGTATCAAGTATCGAAGTAGATTTTGATATTCTTAAGTTTTCGGCAATTAGTTAAGTGGCCGCTGGTGCGATCCCTTCACACAGCAGTACATCGTCCGCAAATAATACAACTTCATCATGTCATTTTAGGGTGTTTTTTTTTAGAGGTATAGAACTTTAAGTTGGCAACACTATTTTAACTGCCGGCCATTTTGTCAGCTGTCAAGTGATTTATTTTTAGTTGGGTTTGCCATTTCATCATGAACAAGTTGACAAATGAACAACGCTTGCAAATCGTGCAAATTTATTTCGAAAATAATGGTTCAGTTCGCGAAGTTTACCGCAAGCTCCGTTCATTTTATGGTCGACATAATCGTCCATCAGAGCAATTAATTCGGTTAGCTCTATGTGATAATACGCATCCGCAGAGACGTCGAACAGTGCGCACAGAAGAACAATTGCCGCTGTAGAGCAAAGTGTTGAAGAGGACCCGGATGAATCGATTCTCCACCGTGCACAGCAATTGGAGCTTTGTCCATCAACTTTATGGAAGATTTTGCGCAAAGATCTTAGCTTACGACCTTACAAGATCCAGCTTGTGCAAGAATTAAAGCCGCGAGAGACCATGCAATGCGTCGTGCTTTTGGTGTATGGGCCGAAAATGAGATTGATATCGATGCTGATTTTCATCGCAAAATTTTGTTCAGTATGGGCCGAAAATGAGATTGATATCGATGCTGATTTTCATCGCAAAATTTTGTTCAGTAATGAGGCTCTTTTTTGGTTGAATGGCTACGTCAACAAGCAAAATTGCCGCATTTGGAGTGAAGAGAATCCACATGAGACCCTTGAGACGCCATTACATCCACAAAAACTGACTGGTGTGCTCTAGGGGCTGGTAGAGTCATTGGGCCATACTTCTTCCGAAATGATGCTGGAGAGTCAGTTACCGTTAATGGAGACCGGTATAGAGCCATGATAACCGACTATTTTGTTCCCGAATTGGATGGCATGAATGTGGATGAAATGTGGTTCCAACAAGACGACGCTACATGCCACACAGCGCACGTCACAATCGATTTATTGAAGGAAACATTCGATGAGCGCATAATTTTGCGGAATGGACCTGTCAATTGGCCACCAAGATCGTGTGATTTGACACCATTGGATTATTTTCTTTAGGGATATGTGAAGTCGCTCGTCTACGCCAACAAACCAGAAACGTTAGGGGACTTGGAAGCCAACATTCGTGGCTCGAAAAAGTGGTTGAAAATTGGACCTCTAGACTTGGCTTTATTCGAAGCAGCCGCGGCGGCCACATGCCCGAAATCATATTTAAGCATTAATGGCATAAAATTATCCTTCCAATAAAGCCAAATTGATGGATATTAAAACGAATTTTTTGTATTTTATTTCAATTCGAAGTTCTATACCTCTAAAAAAACACCCTTTATGAATAATTGTGCTCCCAGCAACGAGCCTTGTGGAACACCTAGCAGTACTTCCTTTGGATCTGAGATTTTTCCATTTAGCTTCACGCGTTGGGTTCGATTAGTTATATATGATTTGAACCAGCTTAACTCGCGACATTTAATACCGTAATTAGGGAGTTTTTCAATAAGTAAACGTCTATCAATGGTTTCAAATGCTCTCTTGAGATCAAGAAAAACACTATATACACTTTTACCATTAGCTGTACATTCTTTCCAGTTTGTCACTACTAAGTTTATTGCACATTGACATGAGTGAGCTTTTCTGAAACCGGTTTGGAATATATATATTATATATTTATTTCTTGCCAAGGCAAAATCATTCCAGTCTTCTTTACTATTACTTATAATTGCTTTAGCACGCTTATTACATTTTTGTTTTTTTTAAGCAAGTAAATAATTACTAATTAAGCATTTAAGTTATATTTTTTGTTTTGGAGCACCATGAACTTTGATGTTATTCTTTGCAGCTCACACACAAATTTATTCACTGCAGAGTTGAAACATACGGCTATTTGGCTATTTAGCATTACACTTATAAATTTGTCTTTATTATATATCAGAATCTGGATTTTACTTTGGGGCACATCACTCTTTGACTTTTGTTTAGTATCTAGTTCAATAATAACGGACTCATGCTCACTTATTTTTAGGTCTTTATCAATTTGTGCCCTAATGTTAAGGTTATTTGACAACACGTAGTCTAATAACGTTCTCGTACTTTTAGTAATTCGTGTAGGCTCACTAACAATTTGGTAGCATGAGTTATCAATGATTATCTTTGAGATTTCGTTTCTATGGGTGTCAGTTAAGGATAGCCAATATATATTAATGTCACCCACAACTAATAGGTCTTTACCTAATTCACAAGCTTCCTCAAGTATTGACGAGAACTCGTGACAAAAAAGTCTAGCGGATGAGCTGGGAGATCTATAAATACCAACAATTGAGAACATTATAATGACTGTAACATAAACAACATCTGAGGATCCACAAAACTTTATCTTTCGAATATTCGTTCACATATAACACTTGGATACACGTTTTAAAGTAAATTATGACACAACCTGTATAACTAGATTCGCTATTACATCTTATGGGGGATATAGTTATTAATTATTATTTCGCTGTCTTTAATATCTTTTATTACATGAGTTTCGGAGAGAACTATAATATCAAAGTAGTTATTACTCTATTCACTAAGATTCGTAGCTCATCGATATTGTTTATGTCACAGATATTCAAGTAAATTATTTTTGGCTTTGGTGGTATTAATAGCTAGTAAACTAGCCGATTTTTTTCTAATTCAACTCTTTTTGTAAACACTTCACATATATTGCTTCTAAAAGTCATAGTTAACATCAAGTTCTAAACCTAGATTCTTATTAGCTCTATCACAATTATTGCACTTGGTATTTAATTTATCACAGTTCTTAGTTTCGTGGCTCTCAGCACATCTAGCGCAAACTATTTTGTTCGTGCAGTTTTTTGCGTTGTGATTGAAGCCCAAACACTTACAGCATCGTTTAACTGGAACATAATATCTATCCCATCCAATGTTCACTTTGCCTCTCTCCTAACATAGTAGTTTTATAATCACTGCTTTTAGGTTCTATTATTGCCTTAAAGCTTTTATAGTTATTCTTCACCACGCTAAAGAACTTTACACATTTAACATATTCAATTTTGTTTTGATTTGAGATGGCCTTTTCTTAAGGTACGATTTCCCATTCAGCATTTATTCCGCACAGTATCAAATTTGGATTTCGGGGTTCAGGTGTTTTAACTTCATAATTTATACCCAAATTTTCTTTTAATTCCTTTTCCATTATACTTCTTGACTCATTGTCCTCGCAGTTGATAACAACAACACCGTCTCTTTTCTTAATAACACTCTTTACTTTTACTGATAACTCAGCAGGGTTAGGTTGGGTTGATTTTAGAGAATCAGCATAAGATGGTTTATTTTCACTTGCTTGAACTTTCTTTAATTCTCCTAACATTGGTTCCTTTTCAATGTTTTGCTTATCTATTAACTTATTATTTATGTTTGACTCATTATTCTTCAGTTCCTTCACTAAATCTTGTTGGATTTCCTTCACGTTTTCCATTATTAAGCGATTATCACTCGCGATTTTTTTTTGCATCCTCACATATCTTCTCATTATGCTTTTTAAAACTTTCACTATATTCTCTCATTTTCTTACCTTCTCTTACACTCCTCTCACTTGCTTCTTGAGCATTTTTCATTGATTGTATTCTTTCCATATAACTCGACTCAATTGCTTCGAGTAAATTTTTAAATTCAATTTCGTTTCTCTTGAGAGATTCATCAAACTCACTCTTATACTCCATAAGTTGAGAACTGTTTAATTTCACAATATCATTTACGTCTTCAAGAGGTAGATCAACATTGTGTATGTAGGTGACACAGTCATCACAAATGAATTTTATAATTTTATTTGTGCTCAATTCATCACTACTGTAACGATCCAAACCACTACATGCAGCCGTGAGATGAAAGTTTCTACCGCAAATACCCGCGCATGAAACTCCCGATTCTCCACGAATAGGTCTATTGCATTTAACACAATCCATAATTAATTATAATTCTTCAAAACACAAGAAAAGAATTGAAACCAGACACACTTGCCCTTAACGTGACAAATAAGTGATATCAGTAGCCGAGATCAAACAAGGCACCAACAATTTTTTTTTTTAGTTTTAGCATAATTTATGATTTGTAATTAGTTGGTACGTAAAATGAATACTTGCACATTAATATTTATATGCAAGTACATATGCATTTGTTAAATTAAAAAAATTAATTAAATATTTTTTATTGTTTATAATGTTGCTGTCAAATTTGCATGCACTTGGTTTTTTCTTCTAAAGGTCATAATACAAAAATCCTCGTATTTCCTATATTTATGTTAAATACTCGGTACAATAAAAAAATGTTTTGATCACTTTTTGTGTCCCAAAAGCACAAAGAGTGCACTTGTTTTTGTTAATAAATAATTTATATTGTCTTTTTGTTAGGAGTTTAATCACTTGTTTTTTTGCTTTCCGATATTAATACTTAGATTTTTTAAATATTAATAGCATTTCCATTTTTACTATTCCTAAGACGACAGAATTTCCAATCATATTTTGATTTTGTAAAAATATGGTATAAATAAATAAACGAATTTGGAAACATTCACCAAGCCTAATAGAAATTTATTCAATGTTCATGAAAATTTTCCAAAATTCACTTATGCGCTAGTGGAAGCTTGGGTTCAACTTACATGCTGCTAACTCATTTTTTGAACAATCCCCACGGATTTCATTTATGCAACTGCATGAATTTTGCTGTCAAAAATAGAAATCATACAAATAAAACTCCACAAATGACATCGTAGTGGAGATCCGGCGAAGAATTACCCTAGGAAACAGCTGCTACTTCGGTTTGGCAAAGCAATTGGGTTCTAACTCGAATGACAAAATGTATGCTTTCCAGAACCCTTATCCTGCCAGTTCTGCTTTATGGCGCCGAGTGCTGGACGATAAGCAGGAAGGGAGAGCTGATACTGGGCTCCTTCGAAAGAAAAATTCTTCAGCGGATTTTTGGTCCTGTGTGCGAGGAGGGCGAATGCAGGAGAAGATACAACCCCGAACTCTATGAGCTGTACCAAGATGTGGATGTAATCCAAAAGGCCAAAATACGTCGACTACATTGGCTCGGCCACATCGAGCGAATGGACAATAATGCTCCAGCTAAGAGGATCTTCGAATCCCAGCCGCCAGGTTCGAGACGACAAGGAAGACCGAACCTCCGTTTCAAAGACCAAGCCATCGCGGATGCCAGAGCGCTTGGTCTGGATAACTGGAAGCAGCGTGCTCGGGATTGCAGAGAATGGAAGGCTACAGTGTCTCAGGCAGAGACTCTTCACGGGTAGGGAGCCCGTTAAGTAAGTAAGTAATGTTATATGCCCGTCTCCTAACCAAACGGAATAGCTGCGTGAGTTATGTACCCCTGCAATCGGAGCATAAACAACAATATACTCACTCATCGCATACAACATACAACATACAACATGCGACATGCTTACTGATGCCAACCTGTTTAATGCTCTCCTGCAATTCGGAGCACAGACAACAATCATCAACACATAACATAAACATGCATATCCACTATCTGCAATGTACATAATTGGATAGTGGTACATGCGATAGCAGAATACGAGACGATCGCTTGGCTTGGGTAGCAGAAAAACCACTCTATTTCGGACTTTCGAAGAGAACATAGTTCAATAAGAAAACTTTTTAAATCATTCTTTTTGTATAATATACGAAGATATATATTAAACATTAATATAAATTACGAAACCTTTCATTTATCATAACTGGCGCAGTCTAAAGGCAATAGTTACGTTTTCGAGAGAATATCGGAATCGTAGCAAAGAACCTCGTTCCAACAACCTGTTTGGCGTAATCATCGGCAGCAAATATTAGAATCCCAGTCACCATTCACCATATCCAGCAAAATCTACAATTATATTTCTTCAACCCTCGACTGTTTCTCGAAGCATCCAATTTCAACATAAGTAGTCAACATAACCATTCGTATTTGATCATCTCATCGAAGGAACCTCTGTCAAAACTGTCTGGTGGGGTAAGTCCCGTTTAGATTTTTACTCTTCAGTGGTTTTATGCCTCCAATCCGAAAAAAGTGTAAGGTGCAACATAGAAGAGTGCTTAGATCAGATAGCAGTGAAAATAAATTTAAAATTAACTTGGAAAAATTTCAGCAAGGGTTTTTAAGTGAGTTTGCTGTAAAATTTGTCCAATCCGCGAATAATATTGGTGAAATCGGGAAGAGAAACGCTATTGGAATAAACGAGTCGCATAGTACCGTGGCAGTTAACTGTACACAAATGGCACTGAATCAAATGGCAATGGACGCTTTTAACACGCTCAGGATTCCTGACGCGGTTAAGGACGTCCCCACATTTGATGGCAATCCGCGGTTGCTTTACGATTTCATCAATAACGTGGAGGAAATTTTGGGTTTAATGCCCCAAATTAGAGGGTCGAATTATGAAAAGATAATTTTACGTTCTATTCGCAATAAGATAATCGGTGAGGCTAATGAAATTCTAAATATGTATGGTACAGCTTTAGATTGGGAAGAAATCAAAAGTAATCTAGTAATTCACTACTCGGACAAACGTAATGAGACTAACCTAATACGTGATTTGCATAAGCTGAGCCAAAATCGGGACACTGTTGAGACATTTTACTCGAAAATCGTTGAAATATTATCTACAATGATGAATCATATTAAAGTTCACGAACGGAATGTGCAAGTCATTCAATCAAAAAAAGATTTATACGAGGAAATGTGTCTAAATAGTTTTGTTTCAGGTTTACGTGAACCATTAGGCTCTTTTATCAGGTCTATGAGACCTAGTAAATTATCAGAAGCTTTCAAGTTTTGTTTAGAAGAGCAGAATTGTACTTACTACAAAAATACTCAACAATATTTACCAATAGATGTAAGGCGGCAGAGGCCTAGTTTTTACAATACACAGCAACCAAATTCTTCTAATTTTCCATTCTATAGTACACCACCATTAAGGTACCCCCCCCAATATGCTAAGCCAGTACCTCATCCTAGCCCAAGCGCACAGTCCCCAACTATTAGAACAAATTTCAATGTCCCTAACAGAAATAATAATAATTATGGTTCTGGCGTAAGATATATCCCTCCCCCTGAACCGATGGACGTGTCAAGTGGCAACACCAATAGAGTTTCTAATCGTTCTTTTAGGACAAATAATTCTCAGAATCGGCAAAACCAAATGTTTAACGTGGAAGGCTATTATGGTGATGATAATAACGGGGATTTAAACCCAAGATGGAATTGTCCAACCAATGTAAATGACTGTTATCTACAAAATCATTATCAGCACTTAGACGACCCAATCGTAGCCAACCAGATACCTTCGGTCGAAGTAGATGACCAAAATTTTCGTTTAGATGCCTCGGAAAGCCAATAGGGTATATAGATATAAACAACTACAATTCTCATCTTTTACCTTACATAACTATTAAAAGTTTGAATGGAAGCGATCTTAAATTTTTGATCGATACAGGTAGCAATAGATCATTTATCAGCCCGGACATAATTGAAGGTATGAAAATTATGGCTATTGCGCCTGTTGAAATCAGAACCATTTTCAATACTCATGCGGTTAATCAAAAAGTTATTTTATTTGGCTTACCTGAGCTAAATTCAAGGGAGGATTTGTCGTTTTTGGTTTTCAAGTTTCATAGGTATTTCGATGGCCTCATCGGCACAGACTTAATGCAAAAACTTGGTATCAAAATTGATTTGAAAACATCTCTGTTAGAAATTGGCAATACTAAAGTTCCCTTGGATTTCAAACCGAATTTAATTTCTGAAGCATTTGTAGTTCCAGGGTTAAGTAAGATGATTTGTCATTTACCCGTTGATGTTGAATCTAACAACATATACATTAAGCCTACACGTATAAACAATAATTTGGTAATACCCGAAGGAATATACAATGCAAAAAATTGGTTTTCGTATGTGGAAGTGATTAATACATCGGATGTGGATCAAACGTTTATAATCGAACAACCCATCAAAGCTCACCCCATTTATAATGATTCCTTTATAGAAGCTAATAGTTTTTCAATCAGCAACACCAATAGCCTGGGAACAACAGATTTAAATAGTCTTATAACCACAACGCATTTAAATAAGGAGGAAGAGCAAGCTTTAAGAAATCTTTGTAGTGGGTATAGGGATATTTTTTTCTATGAAGGGCAAAGCTTGACCTTTTCGAATCATATAAAGCATACTATTCGGACAAAAGATAATGACCCCATCTACTGCAAATCATATCGCTATCCTTATGTTCTAAGAGAAGAGATTCAGAAACAGATATCTGATCTGCTTAACCAAGGCGTGATCCGCCCAAGCTTCTCTCCTTGGTCCTCTCCAATTTGGATTGTCCCCAAAAAAAAAGACCCGAATGGCAAAGAAAAATGGAGACTTGTAGTTGACTACAGAAAACTTAACGAAAAGACAGTGGATGACAAATACCCGCTTCCGAATATAAACGAAATCCTGGACAAGCTTGGAAGGTGTGTATATTTCAGCACTCTAGACCTTGCTTCCGGGTTCCACCAGATTGAACTTAGAACGGAGGATATTGCTAAAACTGCCTTTTCTGTTAATAACGGTCACTACGAATTTTTGCGGATGCCTTTTGGGTTGAAAAATGCTCCATCGACTTTCCAACGTGTAATGGACAATGTTTTAAGAGATCTCCAAGGTAAGATTTGCCTTGTGTATATGGACGACATTATTGTCTTCTCAACCTCGCTCCAAGAACATATGGAGAGCTTAAACGCAGTATTTCAAAAGCTTAGGGAGTCCAATTTCAAAATACAGATTACAAAATCAACATTTCTTCGTAAGGAAGTTTCATTTTTGGGCCACATAGTTACTCCTGATGGCATAAAGCCTAATCCCGACAAAATCTACGCGATAAAAAATTTCCCGATCCCAAAAACAGTGAAACAAATTAAGTCCTTTCTTGGGCTTTTGGGTTATTACCGCAAGTTTATTAAGGACTTTGCAAAATTAACTAAACCAATGACACAGTGTTTGCGTAAGGGAGAAAAAATTGTTTTTAATTCGAAATACACAGACTGCTTTGAAAACTGTAAAGCCTTATTATGTAACGACCCATTGCTCCAATACCCAGACTTCAGCAAGCCTTTCAACCTTACAACTGACGCAAGTAACGTTGCAATAGGCGCTGTTCTCTCACAGGGACCCATAGGTTCGGACAAACCGATTTCATATGCAAGTCGGACCTTGTCAGAATCAGAAGAGCATTATAGCACAATTGAAAAGGAGTTGCTTGCAGTTGTGTGGGCAACGAAATACTTCCGGCCTTATCTCTACGGAAGGAGGTTTCAAATTGTGACTGACCATAAACCACTTACTTGGCTATTCTCTTTAAAAGACCCTAATTCGAAACTCGTGCGCTGGAGGCTTAGATTAGAGGAGTTCGACTATACCGTAGTGTATAAAAAAGGGAAAAATAATTCAAATGCGGATGCCCTCTCTCGTGTTGAATTAAATGCCAGCGATTCAAACACCGCTAACACTATTGGTGACTCAATGTCGATACAAAACAACATTGATGAATGTGAAAGTATATCAACAATTCATTCAGGGTATGAAAATATGAACGATGGGATCCCTATATCTGAAAGACCGCTTAATGAATTTGCAAAGCAAATAATTATTATAAAAAACGAACAACTCAAAAAGCTTTCCGTTCAATTTAAGATATTATTTAAATGCAAAAAAAGGCATATAATAGAATGCAAAAATACAACTGATCCTAGCACTATACAATTTATATTTGACAACTACCTAATGCCTAAAAAACTAACAGCCCTTTCAACTGACGATATCACATTTAATGCAATTCAAAACGTGTATTCTAAATATTACAGCAATTCACGTATTAAACTAGTAAGATGTACAATTTTTTTAAAAGATATCACAGATACGGATGACCAAGAAAAGTTAATACGAGACCACCATTTAAAATCAAATCATAGGGGAATTACCGAAACTCTTGAACATTTGAAAAGGCATTCGTATTTTCCTTCTATGAAAAACAAAATTAGTCGCTTTATAAATTGTTGCGAAATATGCCACAAGTTTAAGTATGACCGGAAAAGAGAGCGTTTAAAATACGAACTGACCGAAACCCCGTCCAAGCCTTTTGATATAGTCCACCTAAACGTGTATTCAGTTTATAGGGAAAATTTCTTGACTATCATCGATAAGTTCACAAAGTTCGCAAGTGTTTACTTGCTTAATTCGAGAAATAGTGTTAGCCTGACCAAATCACTTAAACATTTCTTTTCTCATCATGGTGTTCCAAGAAAAATTGTGACGGACAATGGCAGCGAGTTTGTTTCAACACTGTTTAAAGACTTTTTAGATATTTATAGCATAGAACATCATACTATTTGTGCAAAAAGTTCTAATGGCAACTCTCCTGTGGAACGATTCCACTCTACCCTCACTGAATTGATACGCATTATAAAAACCCAAAGTAAGGAAAAACCTATTTCTGAAGTCATCGACGAGGCAGTGTTGACTTACAACAATTCAATTCACTCTACCACAAAACTAACACCTTTTGAATTGCTTTCGGGACATAAAGGGTGATTTTTTAAGAGGTTTAGAACTTTTTTTAAAAAAAAAACACAAAAAGTTCGAAAAAATGAATGAAATATTTATTTGAATCGATAGTTTGAACCTTGCAATTTAATGTTTAAAGATAATTTCATGCAAATGTTGACCGCGGCTGCGTCTCAGGTAGCCCATCCGCTGAGTCCAATTTTGGCATACTCTTTCACACATATCGGCCGGTATCTCACGAATGAATGCATGGATGTTGGCTTCCAGTGCGTCAATCGAAGCGGGCTTGTCCCTATACACATTAGCCTTGGCATACCCCCACAAAAAATAATCTAATGGTGTCAAATCGCACGATCTAGGCGGCCAATTGACCGGCCCGAAACGTGAAATTAACTGTTCACCAAACTCGCCTCGCAATTGCGCCATTGTTTCGCGTGCTGTGTGGCATGTGGCACCGTCTTGTTGAAACAACATATCATGCAAGTCAAGAACTTCCATTTCGGGCAAAAAAAAGTTTGTTATCATCGCTCGGTAGCGTTCACCATTGACAGTAACGCTGCGATTCGCATCATCTTTGAAGAAATATGGCCCAATAATGCCGCCGGCCCATAAACTGCACCAAACAGTGGCTTTTTCGGGATGCATTGGTAGCTGTTGCAATGCTTCTGGCTGATCTTCACTCCAAATGCGGCAATTTTGCTTATTTACGTACCCATTCAACCAAAAATGAGCCTCATCGGTGAACACAATTTTTCGATAAAAAAGCGGATCCTCGGCCAGCTTTCCAAGAGCCCATTCACCAAAAATTCGGCGTTGTGGTAGGTCGGCTGGCTTTAGTTCTTGCACCAGCTGTATCTTAAAAGGCTTTACGCCCAAATCCTTCCGCAAAATTTTCCACGTAGTGCTGTAACAAAGGCCTAACTGCTGGGAACGGCGCCGAATCGACATTTCGCGGTCTTCTGTCACACTAGCTGATACGGCCGCAATATTTTCTTCACTACGCACAGTACGTAAACGTGTTGGTGGTTTAATGTCCAACAAAGTAAATTTGGTGCGAAATTTGGTCACAATCTTCCGAATAGACTGCTCAGAAGGTCGAGAATGCCGATCATAAAATGGAAGCAGCGCGCGATGAACATTTCGAACCGAGCACGAATTTTGATAGTAAAATTCAATAATTTTCAAGCGTTGTTCATTTGTAAGACGATCCATGGTTAAATTGCAAACCAAACTGAAGCTGTTTGACAGTGACACAAGGTACTAAACACACGTCAGCTGTCAAAACCAGTGTTGCCAAAACCAAACCAGCTAAAAAATCACCCTTTATTAGTTCCAGTCAACCGTTTCCATCTAAATGTTGTACTAAAACAAATCAAGAATACCTACAAGAACATATGAAAAGCTATAATAATTTGACAAAATTGATTCATGAACAAAGCTTAAAGCACAAACAAAATATTATAGAAAAACTTAATAAAAACCGAATAGATCCACCTGAATATGTACCTGGTGAATTAGTTTATGAGCAGGACGACAGAAGAAATAAGTTAGCTGCCAGGTATAACGATCATAAAGTTACAGGAAATAATAAAATTACAGTCGATACAAACAAACGAAAGGTTCATAAACAAAAAATTAAGGTAAAACGTAAAATAATCTGATCATAATCGCTAAATTTATATATGTAATGCTTAAGCAATGAAATCATTTTTTTTTGTCTACTTAATTTTACTTAAATAAAGCTTGTTGAAATTTGCCAGGTTATTTGCTTTTGAATTAAGTAATAGACTTGATACTCCTATCTGTGTTTCGCTTTACCTATACTTACCCTTTTCCTATGTATTAAACTGAAGAGTGGAAATCATGCACGGGGCTAATGCTCTATTAAACATATTAAATACAGAGGTTCAATAGTAATGATCAAAATCATCTAGTTGTACTACCAGGAGGTGGTTATGCAGCAGAAGTCGTTTTGGACACTGTTCCTTAAAGTCCGAACCTATGCGGGAGGAGTTAATTACTCTTATCTGTAACTAAATGAGTAACAACTACAATCTACAATATGGTATGCTCCAGCACTGTTCTAAATCAACGAATAAGGCCACCAACATGTCATGAAGCAGATATCGTTTTGAACTTCAATTCTTCAGTTCAAACCTAGGCGTGAGGAGTTATGTACCCCTGCAATCGGAGCATAAACAACAATATACTCACTCATCGCATACAACATACAACATACAACATGCGACATGCTTACTGATGCCAACCTGTTTAATGCTCTCCTGCAATTCGGAGCACAGACAACAATCATCAACACATAACATAAACATGCATATCCACTATCTGCAATGTACATTATTGGATAGTGGTACATGCGATAGCAGAATACGAGACGATCGCTTGGCTTGGGTAGCAGAAAAACCACTCTATTTCGGACTTTCGAAGAGAACATAGTTCAATAAGAAAACTTGTTAAATCATTCTTTTTGTATAATATACGAAGATATATATTAAACATTAATATAAATTACGAAACCTTTCATTTATCATAACTCGTGCAAGCAAGATACCACCAGCATTCACCAAAACAAGTATATCGCCGATAACCATTTGACAACAGCTAGACAATGGTGGCGTGACCAAGAAAGAGCAAAAGTAGGCGAAAAGAAAAGGAGGTCGTATGATCCGAGAAAAATAAACGGCAAGGGAGACAACTGGCGAGTCTATAAAGAGGGGCACTCGTGCCTTGAACGGAAACAAATCGGCAGAATACTCGTAACTAACCGGGTGTATTTTTTGGCTCCTGCCAGTCAGTTGAGGTTTTAACCAAAGACAGTTTTTTTTTCGGGTTGCGGATGTAAAACAAAGATCAAGGAAGTGTCGAAAACCATTGCTTCATTGTTTTTTTTTGGATTCGAAAAGTGTTTGCGATACGAAGCCGAATATTGCATCGCGGTGCCGTCCATACCCGCGCCTGAGAATCGTCACCATCTGGGAATTCCCACGAACAGAATCGCTTCTACGCCATCACTATCCTCAGCACAAGGTCTTCCGACCAACGCTACCACCTGGACCCATCGATACCAAGCCAGCACTGGCATGGCGCATCAACATTTGGAGCAGCTGCAGCGGATTTAGACTAAGCGAAACCCCTCCCCGAGACATCTCTCTTCCAATCCTGAACAACACACACTCCGGGGTTCATACTCTTTTTTTTCTGAAAGGTAAATACACATTCGTTTGCAATATATCCTAAATAAATCTTTGTAAAGTTCGCAATATATATGTAAACAAGTAGAAGTGTTATCCACTGCATACAAGTCATGCAAAATTTTAGGCATGTGAGGTAGTACGTAATTACATTGAACAGGATGTTTATCAGAATCAAAAACAACGTATTCCACTTTTTGTTTTGAGATATTCAAAGAAAACGTTTCTTAAGCCGTGGAAAACTCATATTTTTAACCAAGTATTCAACTTAAAATATCTCTGGAATTAGTTGGCTTTTGAAACTAACGAAAACAGTAATAAAAATATCTCAAGAAAGGGAATTAAAATGCATCGTCAACTCGACTTTTTCAAAAAGTGGAATATATCGCTTTTGATTCTCATAAACAGGTATAGGTAGAGGTCCACAAATAATAAAGATCAGCTTTTGAGTAATCTAATTACAATTCTACCTGTTGTTACCTGTTCATTGTACAATATTATATCTTTTAAGGAAATTTTTTAGGTTTTCTTAACATTTTTTATTATTTATTGACTATTATAACCAGGGAACGGGTTTCTTTGACCTTGCCTTTTTTGCCTTTTTTTACCCATATTGCCTTTTCTTGCCATATTTATGAAGTTTGCAGAAAAATAAAATCGCCGAAACACCACCGAAGTTTGCACCAATTAGTAATCTCGCCAATAGAGTACTCTGATGCGACTAGAATGTCGCATTTTTGTTTACGTGTTACCATGGAAACCAACCTTTTGGGACAAAATGACTGCGTTTTGTTTGGCTTTACTTTCGTGTCGAAGCAAAATTTTTAGATATGTTTCTCACAAACAACTGCGTTTGTGTGTGAGCTTTCACGTGTGTTTGCACTAATGCGCACTGCGCTGTAAAAAAATATCTATATCTACAATACTAGTGTTTTTAGTAGTGTTTGCAATTTCCAGTATTTTATTTCTCCGGTGTTTGTCGCAGCTGTATAAATACGTCTGACAAAAACCGTTAGACATCTGTGAGGCACTTTCTCGTAAGTGCGAACGGTGTCATCTAGGTGCATATTTCGTCGCACACTCCGAATAAGAACTTTCTCTGTGATTTCCCGAATTATATATTATAATGCTTTAAAAATTTTTAATAAAAGGCATTTATGCCTTTTTCACAATTTAGTTGTCTCTTTTTGATTTTTTAGGTCAACAAAATCCGTTCCCTGATTATAAACCTTCCGTAGATTTTTTAGGTTTTCTTAAAATTTTATGACCCGTATCTACAGGTAAAATGGTTTTTAATTTTTTGCGATAAGGCCGAATTCATAAAAAAAATTGATAGAAAAAACATTGGTTGGCTAATAACACATTGTCTCCTGGAGATGTTTTCATTGAAAATAATACCTTCATGATAAAGGGTGATTTTTTAGCTGGTTTGGTTTTGGCAACACTGGTTTTGACAGCTGACGTGTGTTTAGTACCTTGTGTCACTGTCAAACAGCTTCAGTTTGGTTTGCAATTTAACCATGGATCGTCTTACAAATGAACAACGCTTGCAAATTATTGAATTTTACTATCAAAATTCGTGCTCGGTTCGAAATGTTCATCGCGCGCTGCTTCCATTTTATGATCGGCATTCTCGACCTTCTGAGCAGTCTATTCGGAAGATTGTGACCAAATTTCGCACCAAATTTACTTTGTTGGACATTAAACCACCAACACGTTTACGTACTGTGCGTAGTGAAGAAAATATTGCGGCCGTATCAGCTAGTGTGACAGAAGACCGCGAAATGTCGATTCGGCGCCGTTCCCAGCAGTTAGGCCTTTGTTACAGCACTACGTGGAAAATTTTGCGGAAGGATTTGGGCGTAAAGCCTTTTAAGATACAGCTGGTGCAAGAACTAAAGCCAGCCGACCTACCACAACGCCGAATTTTTGGTGAATGGGCTCTTGGAAAGCTGGCCGAGGATCCGCTTTTTTATCGAAAAATTGTGTTCAGCGATGAGGCTCATTTTTGGTTGAATGGGTACGTAAATAAGCAAAATTGCCGCATTTGGAGTGAAGATCAGCCAGAAGCATTGCAACAGCTACCAATGCATCCCGAAAAAGCCACTGTTTGGTGCGGTTTATGGGCCGGCGGCATTATTGGGCCATATTTCTTCAAAGATGATGCGAATCGCAGCGTTACTGTCAATGGTGAACGCTACCGAGCGATGATAACAAACTTTTTTTTGCCCGAAATGGAAGTTCTTGACTTGCATGATATGTGGTTTCAACAAGACGGTGCCACATGCCACACAGCACGCGAAACAATGGCGCAATTGCGAGGCGAGTTTGGTGAACAGTTAATTTCACGTTTCGGGCCGGTCAATTGGCCGCCTAGATCGTGCGATTTGACACCATTAGATTATTTTTTGTGGGGGTATGCCAAGGCTAATGTGTATAGGGACAAGCCCGCTTCGATTGACGCACTGGAAGCCAACATCCATGCATTCATTCGTGAGATACCGGCCGATATGTGTGAAAGAGTATGCCAAAATTGGACTCAGCGGATGGGCTACCTGAGACGCAGCCGCGGTCAACATTTGCATGAAATTATCTTTAAACATTAAATTGCAAGGTTCAAACTATCGATTCAAATAAATATTTCATTCATTTTTTCGAATTTTTTGTGTTTTTTTTTTTTTAAAAAGTTCTAAACCTCTTAAAAAATCACCCTTTAGCTAGAGCAGTTTCGTATGTAGTAGCTTTCACATTATCAATGGCTATGTTTGTAAAAGCCCAGTCGATAGCACAGGTCAAGTAAATACATTTTCTTAACTGGATTCTTCACATTGAATTTTAAAACGCAATGAAATTTCTAGAAAGTGCTTCTTTTGTATAAATAGTATAGGTGACATACTTAATAACAAAGTGGTTTAATCGTCTTTGAAGAAGTAAATGAAATACTTGACCGACATAGCCCATTTTGAATACCAACCTGACGACGATAAAAAGAAGTCCTTTTACCAAACCTCATTTGCCTACGTTGATTCCTTTGGACGCTATCGTGTTTTCAACAGACAGAGAGACACATGGGTCTACTATTGGTTTTTTATGGGAAGTACCAGAACTACTTGACCGACATACCCATTTTTAACACCAACTTGACGACAATAAAAATAAGTCCTCTCACAAAATGTTGCCTAAGGAGATTCTTTTCGACGCTATCGAACGTCTCCGGTGACTCCTTCTTGGCGTAACAAATGTAATGACAAAGTGAATAAAGTCGTCGGAGACCTCATAAAGTATATATATTCTGAATCAGGATAACATTCCGAATCGATTTAGCCATGTCTGTTGAAAGCACGATAGCACCCAAAGGAATTGACAGAGGCGAATGAAATGTCAGGTTGATATTGAAAATGGGCTATGTCAAGTAGTTCTGGTACCTCCCATACAAAATCAATATTTAGCTCATGTGTCTCTGTATGTATGTTGTATGCAGTGGAGGGTATCAAAGCATCGGCCACTCCGATGATAACACTTTTACTTGTTTTATATATATATCGAAGCGAACTATTTTCCAAATCATTGTAAGAATGCTGCTGAATGTGTACCAATAGGTATAGGATTATACGTGTATATACAATTTGTGTTTCATTAATATTTTACATTTCCGATCGCTGATACAAGGCGAAATCTTAAAGAGCTTTAATTATTTAATTTACTCATTTCTTAATATTCCATGCTAGGTTGTTTAATAGTATATACAATTTTTTTTTTTTTGTGTAATATCTTGAATTGATCAACTCGAAATCGGAATTCCATGAATAAGCTTAGAATTAGGTTTAAAATTTAGAATAAAGGCGAATAAAGGCGAATAAAAGTGTATCTTGCGTTTACGGAAACAGAATGGTATCTTATTTGGCCAAAAGGTTGCTGGTAGAGTGGATAGTCTCGTTTTCTTTTTCTGGTATCGCTACGTTGATCTGGGTGTTTGTTTAGGCTGAAATACGTATTGGTTTACAGGTGCAAACTCCTAGTATAATGGGATCGAGATAAACGATTCGAGTTGGTGAGTGGGATGACGACCAGGATGACCAACGGAAGACTTAAGTGAGTGAATAAGTAAAGTAGGTACTTATAAGGATTTCGTATACGGGGCTAGTATAACAAATCGGGTACGATATTAGCCAAGGTAGCATGACATTTTCCGAAGATTTGGCAGGCGGGGGTGGGCTTACCGAAGGGAAACGTTTTACCCTTTATCTTTTTCTTGGATTGTGAGTTATGCATATTTAGGATTTTAGGAGAAGATGTTTCGGGCCTCCTTCTTTAAAAATACCCCGTTCACGTTACCGTCGCAATAATCCCCCCATCCGGTGACCTGACCCGTGCCTATGCTAGCATGCCATTGCATCGGTGACGTGGACCACCTTTGATCTCTGCTGCCCGGGCTGACTCAAGGAGTCCTTTTGACTTGGGTCATAAGGGTAGCAAAAGAGGATCGAAAAAATGAATATCGGCCGTGTCGATCATATTGTTTTAGTTACGTACTCGGCAGAGGTGGATAGAAAGTGTTTCCATTTCCATGCAAAGCAGGCGGATGGATGCGCGGCATATCTCACATCCTTTTAATTCGTTACAATGTGAACGGATGAACAGTTTTTGGTGCAGAATATGGATAGAGAACAAGTTATGTTACCTTAAAAAACCATAATCAACATGTAGTTTTTTTTACATTTACTGTTATAAATATATTTACAAATTGTTTGTTATTGAAAGAGTGCCACCCGGCGGCCATCATAGCACGTATTCACAGACAGGAAAAACAAGAGTTCTATAACGCGCATAACGCTTCCGACCTCTTTCAATTTTAGTCAAAATCGTTCTTACCGTTTTCAGGTAAACTAAAGAAAACCAAATTTGGAAGTGACTTTTTTCAAAAATCCATTAAACGATAATGGCTCCCGGAAATTACGCCAGTTAATGGAAAAACACCCGAAAACTGTATTTTGATCAGTTGTTGCAATTAAACAGTAATTGAAGTCATTATTTTCCAGTATACCAGAAGCGAATGCGATTTTATGCGTCATATGTGTGTGCAACCAAACATTTTAATGCTGCAATGCAGACATATGAAAGTTTGCTCTGAGTGCAACATAAAACCACAGGGCCAAGCAGTGGCTGAGGGGGGCGAAAATTATAAAAGTCCATTCTGCCGGGAAATTGTTGCAGAAATGTTAATATCCCAAATATTTGTCATTGCACATAACATTTTAAGATGCTCAAACATCTCCAGGGGGTATAGTAACCGAGGAAAAAACTAAATGGGCGATCGATACGTTTGCACCGTTTAAATCACCTGGGGTTGACGGAATCTTTCCAATCATGCTCCAGAAAGCCAGGTCAATCGTTATACCAGCCCTGATGAGACTCTTCACACGCTGCCTGGAATGCGGTCACATTCCCAAGGTATGGCGAGAAGTAAGGGTCGTTTTTATTCCGAAGGCAGGCAAGTCCAGCCACACGGCTGCGAAGGACTTTAGGCCTATAAGCCTAACATCCTTTATCCTGAAAACCTTCGAAAAGCTTTTAAACGTTTTTATCCGCAGCCGGATTGACAATGTGATATCAACGGCACAACATACGCTAGCCGCGTTCCTAGACATTGAGGGAGCATTTAACAATGTCAAAACGTGCGCAGTAAAGAGAGCGCTACTCAATTCCAACGTTGACCAACCGCTTATCAACGTGATTGAAAGCCTTCTTAATGAAAGAAAAATTAATGATAAACTAGGCGACACTGACCTTAGAGTGACAGCCTCTAGAGGTACACCACAAGGAGGAATCATATCCCCCTTACTCTGGGTCCTTGTCATAAATGAAATACTAGTGAAACTCGAAAATAAAGGGGTCAAGGTAACCGCTTATGCGGACGATGTAGTAATACTTGCTACAGGAAAATTCCTACCTACCATAAGCGAACTGCTAGAAAACGCATTACGAACACTCAATACGTGGGCTAAACAATGCGGTCTTGGAGTCAATCCACAGAAGACTGAATTAGTCTTGTTCTGTAACAAAAGAGTGATTCCGAACTTCGAACCTCCAAATATTGAAGGCATACCCCTCAGGGTCGCCGGGAGTGCTAAATATCTGGGTACAATCTTAGATAGGAAGCTTAACTGGAAAATGAACGTCAATGAAAGAGTAAAGAAAGCTGCAAACGCTTTCTACGCATGTAATCGAATCTTCGGCAAAAGGTGGGGACCAAACCCTAAAATAATTTTGTGGATGTATACGGTTATTGTGCGTCCAATACTCACGTATGGAAGCTTAGTTTGGTGGCAAGCCACAAACAAAGCATCAAACCTCAAAATAATGACCAAAATACAAAGACTAGCGTGTATTAGCACAACCAGTGCAATAAGGACAACACCTACGGCTGGAATGGAGGCAATCCTCAACCTGATACCGTTAGATCTTTATATGCAAGAATCTGCAGCCAAAAATGCCCTTAGGATCAGCCAATCTAAAAGCTGGAAACCCTATAAAATGGGACACGCACAGATTCTGAACAAATACATGGGAGATGCTGTCACTTCTGACTACTTGTCTCCCTACCTTGACTTCGATAAACCATTCTCTTGCTATTTTCCCAGCAGAGAAGAATGGAGCACAGATGAACCCACAAAAAGAAAATCGATATCCATCTATACAGATGGTTCTAAGATGGACTGTGGAACAGGTGCTGGAATTTTCTCTGAAGAATTGAACATACATCACTCGATCAGATTACCTGATCATAGTAGTGTGTTTCAAGCGGAGGTTCTGGCTATCGCCGAAGCTGCCCATATGGTGTCAATGTTGGAAATACCAAGGGATGATATTACCATATTCATTGACAGCCAGGCGGCTATAAAAGCAGTGTCTGCTATTGAAATTAAATCAAAACTAGTTCGCCGCTGCCGTGAAGAGCTTAAGGTTCTCTGCTCGCAGCACATCACGCGCTTATGCTGGGTTCCTGGACACAGGGACAAAACCGGCAATGAAAGAGCTGACGAACTGGCTAGGAATGGATCCGCTATGGATCAAGATCGTGCGATCAAACTTATCAGGCCACCACTCTGTAACCTCAGAGAGAGGGTGGAAGATAAGATCCGAATGAAAGCCAACAACAGGTGGAAAGAATTAACTACCTGCGAAATATCAAGGAAGCTATGGCCGGAATACAATCCAAGTCGGACTAGCAAACTCATGCAGTTTGACAGAACGTCGATGTATAAACTGGTAGGGGCCCTAACAGGTCACAACTTCCTAAGAAACCACACAATGAAACTGAAACTCAAGAATGACGACATATGTAGGGGGTGTGAAGACGAAGAGGTACACGAGGATACACCTCACTTCCTCTGTCAATGCCCCAGGCTTTGTCACTTGAGATATAGAACACTTGGTAGATACTACTTCCAAGACGTATATGAACTTTCGAATGTCTCTTTATCTGATCTTTGCAGGTTCATAAACTTATCAGGATGGCTGGACAAAGTCGAGTAACGTGAGGGAGGAATCTTCCTCGCCAATGACATCGGCTAACCCCTCAACAAGGGCATCACAATGGGTCCACAAGGACCTAAGTGGGGTGCTGCAGGGCTACTCTGCAGCATCCACCCATCAACCTAACCTAACCTAACCTAAGATGCTCAAATGTGTTGTCATATTCAAACGCACTTGCGCTGTGAACGCAATCATCTACTTTTAACGAAACATGCTCTCGTTAAAGTTTCGTTCATGTTTAATAGTCGTCGTCTAATTTTTCATGCTTTTATAAAGGGTGATTTTTTAGCTGGTTTGGTTTTGGCAACACTGGTTTTGACAGCTGACGTGTGTTTAGTACCTTGTGTCACTGTCAAACAGCTTCAGTTTGGTTTGCAATTTAACCATGGATCGTCTTACAAATGAACAACGCTTGCAAATTATTGAATTTTACTATCAAAATTCGTGCTCGGTTCGAAATGTTCATCGCGCGCTGCTTCCATTTTATGATCGGCATTCTCGACCTTCTGAGCAGTCTATTCGGAAGATTGTGACCAAATTTCGCACCAAATTTACTTTGTTGGACATTAAACCACCAACACGTTTACGTACTGTGCGTAGTGAAGAAAATATTGCGGCCGTATCAGCTAGTGTGACAGAAGACCGCGAAATGTCGATTCGGCGCCGTTCCCAGCAGTTAGGCCTTTGTTACAGCACTACGTGGAAAATTTTGCGGAAGGATTTGGGCGTAAAGCCTTTTAAGATACAGCTGGTGCAAGAACTAAAGCCAGCCGACCTACCACAACGCCGAATTTTTGGTGAATGGGCTCTTGGAAAGCTGGCCGAGGATCCGCTTTTTTATCGAAAAATTGTGTTCAGCGATGAGGCTCATTTTTGGTTGAATGGGTACCTAAATAAGCAAAATTGCCGCATTTGGAGTGAAGATCAGCCAGAAGCATTGCAACAGCTACCAATGCATCCCGAAAAAGCCACTGTTTGGTGCGGTTTATGGGCCGGCGGCATTATTGGGCCATATTTCTTCAAAGATGGTGCGAATCGCAGCGTTACTGTCAATGGTGAACGCTACCGAGCGATGATAACAAACTTTTTTTTGCCCGAAATGGAAGTTCTTGACTTGCATGATATGTGGTTTCAACAAGACGGTGCCACATGCCACACAGCACGCGAAACAATGGCGCAATTGCGAGGCGAGTTTGGTGAACAGTTAATTTCACGTTTCGGGCCGGTCAATTGGCCGCCTAGATCGTGCGATTTGACACCATTAGATTATTTTTTGTGGGGGTATGCCAAGGCTAATGTGTATAGGGACAAGCCCACTTCGATTGACGCACTGGAAGCCAACATCCATGCATTCATTCGTGAGATACCGGCCGATATGTGTGAAAGAGTATGCCAAAATTGGACTCAGCGGATGGGCTACCTGAGACGCAGCTGCGGTCAACATTTGCATGAAATTATCTTTAAACATTAAATTGCAAGGTTCAAACTATCGATTCAAATAAATATTTCATTCATTTTTTCGAATTTTTTGTGTTTTTTTTTTAAAAAAAGTTCTAAACCTCTTAAAAAATCACCCTTTACTTACTTATTTTTTCTCGTGTCTTAAAAACTAATATTAATAAACTTATTGCTTTCTTTTGATAAACTGCGTGTTTGGACTTTTGCTACAGGTTATGGGCCCAGTCCAGAAACACAGCAAATAAAGCAATAGGAGAAAATAAACAAAAAATTAATTTTTTCACACGAGCAAGATGGTGGAGTCACGATTTTCCATACAGAAGCTGAGCAGCGACAATTATTTTATATGGAATAATGCTGCTTATAAAGGAGGGATTATGGGGGTACGTATCTGGTGTTGTTGTCAAACCGGACCCAGTGACATCAGCATGGACGACCAAGGATGACGAGGCTTGAGCTACAATTGCGCTATCGGTGGAGGACAGTCAACTCCAACATGTTCGGAAAGCAACAACTTCGAAGGACGCATGGAACGCACTTAGGAACTATTACGAAAGTAATACACTCGGCAATCAAGTGCAGGTAATGCGCAGAATTTGTAGTCTGCGTGTGGAAGAAGGTGGTAAAATGAAAAATTTGTTCGAACGTCTGGCTGCGATTGGAGGTGAAACAATTTCTGAGGGCTGGAGTGTTGCGATGCTGTTGAGTAGTTTACCAAGGAGTTATGATACTCTCATTACGGCTTTGGAGACGCGCTCAGGAGTTCTCAGTTTTGACGTGGTGCAATCGAAACTCCTCGAAGAATATAAGCGAAGATTGGATTCACATACGGATAATCACGAGACAGCAATGCACATTCGAAAGTACAATCGTCCAAAAGCAAAAAGGGATACGGAATGTTATTTCTGTCATGAGACTGGACATATGAAGAAAAATTTTAAGCAATACTTAGACTGGAAAAACAAAAAGAAACATCACGAACATGCAAACGTGGTTTTCGGATCTAAGGTGAGTTTCTTTACTTCTTTTTTTGGTGGCGAGGTTTTCACGTAAGGAAACCAGGGGTCGTTCCTCAAGGGACTGCCCAAGACCGTCATACGTGGGGAAGAACCACACCCTGCACGAGGTGCCACTGCTTTCGACTGAATATAACGGATCTAGAGGGGAATAACTTTATAAAACCCGTAATCCCGGGTTAACTACCGCGCCCATGGGATGTATGGCACATCGTTATGTGTCTTTTAGCGGCGAACTCTAGATACCTGGGGACCTCTAGTTTCAATCCAAATTCCCCTTTTCTGTATACAGGGGGTGAGTACAGAATGACATCTCCTTCCCCCTTACTCGTGGGTCCAAAATAGAAAAATTAAATACTAAAACACAAAACAAAGGGACTGGTGTACTTGAATCGGGCACCAAGAACTTCGGCAACACCGATTCTCATACGAACATGACGGAGGAGGAAGAAAATCGCTTACTCCAAGAACCGTCAATTAGTAGGGCAGCTTCGGTTGAGGGAAGCGTTAGAACGGTTGATTTCGGACTCGAGAATCTTTTTCTCGAGGAAGATGACAACCACTCCATCATCAAAATTCTCCATATCATCTACAGCTTCAATTAGGAAAAGAGTGCTGAACTGTAAGATGACGATCAAGAAACTGAAGAAGAAGCACCAACTAGAGGACAAAGACAAACAAAGACTTCAAAACGCCCTTGATTTTCTAGAAAGGCAGTCCAAGGAAAGTGGCGAGCCTCATGCTAGCAATCCTGAGGCTGACCCTACGAAAATCTCGAGCGAGGGAGCTCTTATGCGGCCACCAATGCCTGTGATATGCCTTAGCCTATCGGGGCAAGGGTTGGTTGCATCTGACCCCGATAAGGAAGTTGACAAAGAGGACGTATTTTCACCGAGAGAGGCGGACTCGACTCTGAACAGCGCAGTGACTGTTGTTGACAAGTCAATGCCAAAGGACATTGAAAGTTTGGACATAAAGACCACAGCTCCTTCACGGAAAGGGAAAAAGCGCAACTAGCTAGGGCCAGGGAAAGGCAAAACCCGTAAAATCAGGTGCCGGCCCAGCCAAGGCTTCGTCTAAGGCTGAGCAGACACCTGGTTGCTCGAAAAAGATTCTGCCTGGTAGGGTTGTAGCGAGACAGATTTCTGGAGGAGCCGACATGAGATTGGCCGTAGCGGGGGCGAAATGCCGATTGCCTTTCACCTCGACTGCGGCTGATTCAAAGTGTCAAGGGGCTGTCTCGGGCAAGGATACGTCCAAACCCGGGAACTCTCCGGTAGTAGGTAGGCAGGCAAAAAGGCTGAAATTCGCCGAAAAGGTGAAGGAAAGTCTGCGCGTCGCTATTGTCGACTACGGCAACCCAGAACGGAAGCTCTCATCTAACCAATGGGAGCTGACAGAACAGAGAATCCTTGATGGTGTCAATGACGCTATTGTGAGGGTAGAAGGCAAGCCTCCATTATTTGGCCAGCTATCTACCTTCAAAGGGTTCAAGACCATGGAATGTGACAACCAAGAGACTTTGGACTGGTTAAAGGGTTTCATCAGCAACATGAACGCACCTTGGTCAAATGCTGACCTGCGCGTTGTTGACAGGAAGGAAATCCTGAATTTAACCAGGCCAAAAGGTCTTATCCGCATGAGGGGACCTTATCTACCCGTGGAAAGGATAGAACAAAACCTGCAGTTCCTTAACCCAGAACTACAAAGCAGGGAATGGAAAGTCCTGGAAACGGGTGAATATACCCAGAATGGTATGTACGTGACCATACTATTAAGTCACAAATCGCTGCCGCTACTCCGTAAGCAAGAGTTCAAGCTCCGCGTAGGCATAACGCGGTGCAAACTCCGGCTGTTAGCGGCTAAAGTTAAGGGAGAGCAACCGAATACTGGTGATGAAGATAGCGCAAGTAAATCTTCATCACAGTAAGGCGGCCAGCGCCAACCTCGTTCTCCTTATGGAAACGAAAAATATAGATGTCGCCTTGGTTCAAGAACCCTGGATTTTCCGGGAAAAGATAAGCGGGCTGAACTCAAAAAACTTGGTTATCTACCACAACACACCAGTAAATGGTAAGTCTCGTACATGTATTGTCGCCAGCAAACAGCTAAACTTTCTTTTACCTAGCCTCAGCGACTCGGACCAAACGGCTGTCAAATGGGACAGGGCAGGAAAAGGCGCGCTGGTACTGGCGACAATATATATGCCACATGAGACGGATCCACCCTCAGAGCTATCGTGCACACTAGCTAGAACAGCT
Organism: Cheilosia variabilis; assembly: GCA_951230905.1. Lineage (NCBI taxonomy): Eukaryota > Metazoa > Arthropoda > Insecta > Diptera > Syrphidae > Cheilosia > Cheilosia variabilis. The sequence continues at coordinate 101,746,464 of OX579676.1, read as the reverse complement.
GAAAGGGAAAGATGGGACCTGATTGTTGTCTGTGATGCTAGCTCCCATCATACGCTCTGGGGAAGTACGGACATTAATGTACGAGGTGAGTCCCTCTTAGAATTTATAATTAGCAATAATCTCTTGATAGCTAACATTGGCAATGAGCCGACCTTCATAACGAGGAACAGACGTGAGGTGTTAGACTTAACGCTCTACAGTAACTCACAAACTCTAACTGTGAAGGAATGGAGGGTCTCCCTCGAACCATCCTTCTCAGATCATAGGATCATAGAATTTCTAGTAGATGAACAAATAATAGGCACAGGTAAATTCAGGAACTAAAGACTCACCAACTGGGATACTTTTGTCTCAGAGGTCGTGAGGAATGGTCAAAATCTTAAGAATCAAGAAATAAGAACACCACACGAAATCGATACATTCACAGAGAGTTTAAATAAGATCCTAATCAAGGCATACGAGAAAGCCTGTCCTCTACGGAAAATCAGGAAAAGGAACTCTCAATCGTGGTGGTCCAATGATCTCCTCGAACTCAGAAGGAGAGCCAGATCTCTGTTTAATTTGGCCAAGCGCACCAACTCGCAGTCAGACTGGGATTTATACTAAGCCGGTCAACGCAAATTTAAAAGTGCCGTCACTAACGCTAAACGCTCAGCCTGGCTGAAATTCTGTAATGAAATAGAAGATACTAGGGAATCAGCTAGACTTAGGAAAATCCTATCCAAAGAACCTGCGGTTCCAGGATATCTAAAAGACAACAGTGGCAACTGGACGCAGTCCTCTGAAGAGACTCTGAGTCTGCTTCTACATACGCACTTCCCGGGATGCGTCCCCAAAACAACCGTCCAAGCTATACCAAGCATAGCAACTACCGCTGCAACAATTTCAGAGGGAATAATAACCGAGGAAAAGATTAACTGGGCGATTGAGACTTTTTCACCGTTTAAATCTCCTGGGGTTGACGGGATTATTCCAATCATGCTCCAAAAAGCCAGGTCAATTATTATACCAACCCTGATGAGACTCTTCACACGCTGCCTAGAATGTGGTCACATTCCCAGGGTATGGCGAGAAGTAAAGGTCTTCTTCATTCCGAAGGCAGGCAAGTCCAGCCACACAACTGCTAAGGACTTCAGGCCTATAAGCCTAAAATCTTTCATCCTGAAAACCTTCGAAAAGCTTTTAAACGTTTTTATCCGCAGTCGGCTTGACGATAAAGTGATCTCAACGGCCCAACATGCATACATTAAAGGCAAAGGAGTTGAGACCGCATTGCATGAGGTCACCGGCACCATGGAAAAGTCCCTAAAGGACAAAGAATATACACTAGCCGCGTTCCTAGACATTGAAGGTGCATTCAACAATGTTAGAACGTGCGCAGTAAAAAGAGGGTTACTCAACTCCAACGTTGACCAAACGCTAATCAATGTGATTGAAAGCTTGCTCAATGTAAGAAAAATCAATGCTAAACTAGGTGACACTGACCTTAGAATGACAGCCTCAAGAGGTGCACCACAAGGTGCAGTCATATCCCCCTTACTCTGGGTCCTTGTCATAAATGAAATACTAGTGACACTCGAAAATAAAGGGGTCAAAGTAACCGCCTATGCAGACGATGTAGTAATACTTGGTACAGGCAAATTCCTACCTACCATAAGCGAACTGCTAGGAAACGCATTACGAACACTTTATATGTGGGCAAAACAATGCGGCCTTGGAGTCAATCCACAGAAGACTGAACTAGTCTTGTTCTGTAACAAAAGAGTGATTCCAAACTTTGATCCTCCAGCTATTGAGGGCACACCCCTCAGGCTAGCCGATAGTGCTAAGTATCTGGGTACAATCTTAGATAGGAAGCTTAACTGGAAAATGAACGTTAATGAAAGAGTAAAAAAAGCTGCAAACGCTTTTTACGCATGTAACCGAATCTTCGGCAAAAGGTGGGGACCAAGCCCTAAAATAATTCTGTGGATGTATACGGCTATTGTGCGTCAAATACTCACGTACGGAAGCTTAGTCTGGTGGCAAGCCACAAACAAAGCATCGAACCTCAAAATAATGACCAGAATACAAAGACTAGCGTGTATAGGTACAACCAGTGCAATAAGGACAACACCTACGGCTGGAATGGAGGCAATCCTCAACCTGATACCGCTAGACCTTTACATGCAAGAATCTGCAGCCAAAAGTGCCCTTAGGATCAGCCAATCCAAAAGCTGGAAACCCTATAGAATGGGACACGCACAGATTCTGAACAAATACATGGAAGATACTGTCACTTCCGACTACTTGTCTCCCTACCTTGACTTCGATAAACCATTCTCTTGCTATTTTCCCAGCAGAGAAGAATGGAACACAGCGGAACCCACAAAAAGGAAATCGATATCCATCTATACGGATGGTTCTAAGATGGACTGTGGAAAAGGTGCTGAAATTTTCTCTGAAGAACTGAATATACATCACTCGATCAGACTACCAGAGTACCATAGTAGTGTCTTTCAGGCGGAGGTTCTGGCAATCGCCGAAGCTGCCCATATGGTGTCCATGTTAGAAATACCAAACGATGATATTACTATATTCAATGATAGCCAGGCGGCTATAAAAGCAGTATCTGCTATTGAAATAAAATCGAAGCTAGTTCGCCGCTGCCGCGAAGAGCTTAAGGTTCTCTGCTCGCAGCACACCACGCGCCTATGCTGGGCCCCTGGACACAGGGACATAACCGGTAACGAGATGGCTGACGAACTGGGAAGAAATGGATCTGCTATGGATCAAGACAGTGCAACTTAAATTATCAAACCACCACTCTGTAACCTCAGAGAGAAAGTGGAAAATAAGATTCGCATGAAAGCCAACAACAGGTGGAAAGAATTAACTACCTGCGAAATATCACGGAAGCTGTGGCCGGAATACAATCCAAGTCGGTCTAGCAAGCTAATACGGTTTGATAGAACGTCGTTGTATAAACTGGTAGGGGCCCTAACGGGTCACAACTTCCTAAGAAACCACACAATGAAATTAAAACTCAAGACCGACGATATATGTAGGGGTTGCGGAGACGAGGAGGTACACGAGGATACACCTCACTTCCTCTGTCAATGCCCAAGTCTTTGTCACTTGAGAAATAGAACACTTGGTAGAGACTACTTCTATGACGTGCATGAACTTTTGGATGTCTCTCTGTCTGATCTTTCCAGGTTCATAAACACATCAGGATGGCTGGACAAAGTCGAGTAACCGTGAGGGAGCTACTATCATCGCCAACAACATCGGCTAACCCTTAACAAGGGCATCACAATGGGTCCGCATGCTGCAGGGCTTGCTCTGCCGCATCCACCCGTAAACCTAACTTAACCTTACTTCTTTTGGTAATATGAGCGGTTGGATTTTGGATTCTGGCTCGACATGTCACATCACAAACGTAAAGGACTTCTTCGTGAAATTTGATCCTGCTATAAAGGAGAAAGTTTTTGTTGGGGATGGCAGTGAATTACATTCCGAAGGAAAGGGTACATGTGATATAAAGATGTTGAACGCCGAGAATTCTGAAGTTATAACTACCATCAAGGATGTCTTATATGTGCCTGAGATGAAGGGGAATTTGCTTTCTGTGCCATGTTTAGAAGAAAAGGGTTGTAGGCTTGTTTTTGATAAGGGATTGTGCGAGATATGGAAGAATGGTTCTTTGCTTGGTATAAGCGATCGATCTTGCAAGATGTATAAACTTAGACAACCTGAACGAGTTTTTGCAGTTAATCACAAGGACAACTGTGTGCATCAGTGGCATCGTATTCTAGGCCATAGGGATAAGGAAGCAATAGATTTGATCCAGAAAAGGAATTTGGGTACAGGCATAAGAATCGATAAGTGTAATATCAAGGAGACTTGCGAGGTGTGTTTGCAGGGAAAGTCATCACGTTTGCAGTTCCCAAAATCTTCACCAGGTGAGTCAGTTGCTGTTCTTGATTTAATACATACAGACGTATGCGGTCCTATGGAGGTTACAAGCCCCAGTGGAAATCGTTATTTCGTTACGTTCATCGATGACTACATTTTCTCTAAGTCGTAGAGAAAATGAAGGAGTACGTGGAAGCTGTAAAGACGAAGTTCGGACTAAAGCCAAAGGTGATCAGATCAGATCGCGGAGGGGAGTATACCGGTCATCAAATCCAGAATTATTTACGGCAGCAGGGAATTCAAAGTCAATATACAGCGGCATATTCACCACAGCAAAACGGTGTTCCTGAAAGGCGCAACAGATCTCTTGTCGAAATGTGTAGGTGCATGCTTATAGATGCAGGTCTAAAAAAGGAGTTTTGGGCGGAGGCAATTCTAACTGCCACATATATGCAGAACAGGTTACCTTCAAAAGTCTCGAACACACCTTTTGAACATTGGAATGGTGTGAAACCAGATTTCAAACATTTCAAAAAGTTTGGGAAAAGGTGTTATGTGCATGTTCCGAAAGAGAAGCGGAAGAAATGGGACAACAAATCTGAATGCATGGTGTTCGTAGGTTATGACCAAAATTCTAAGGCGTATCGTTTACTCAACATCGGATCGAATAGAATTGCGGTTAGTTGAGCTGTTCGATTTTTACAGCCCAAAATGTTAGCATGTGAAGTTCCAGCGAGTAATATTCCTGTAAATAATGGTCCAAAGAAAGGCAATAAGGACAACTTTGAGGTTATCATTGGTCGTCGCCGGGAGAAGAAGGAACAAGTAGCCGTTATTCCAGAGAAACTCAGCGATTCGGAGGAGTATGTTTCAAGCGACGAGGTAGATGAATCATTTTCTGAGAGCGAATTTTTTGGTTTTGACGATACATTGGTGGAGCAGTTTCAAAAGGAACCTTCAACAGCTGAAACGTCAACACAGCGGGTATCCAATAGATCAACAAAAGGGAATCCACCAAAGAGATTAATCAACGATGTCAACATGATAAAGCATACAAAGGCGAATGATCCGATTAGTTTCAAGGAGGCTCTGGATAGCAGTGAAAGAAATTCCTGGAAGGCTAGACGTATATCTCCATCTTTTTTCATAATTGGCACGATGGTTCAATTATAATATCTGATGCCAAGAGCTCATGTAATTTAACCTTAATTTTTTCTTCCAAAGGAATTGGTAGTTTTCGACAAGGCTGAATCACGGGAATTATTGTTCTACCTATGGGCATATCAACCAAACCGTCTTTAATTTTGGGAAACACAGTGCATGTGTTCAACAACTCCAAACCCAAGAAGTTTGTTGACTTCAATTTCATTGTTTTCAGATTTGTTTCCAAAATTTTCCATTTGCAATTTTACGATTTCCAAGGAATTTTCAAGAAAAACTATATCATTTAACGTCTTTAAATCATCCATCTGTAATATCTTTCGTCTTAGCTTTTCAGAAAAATATTTCTCTACCACTTGGTCCTTAATTTGTTCATCGGTGTTGTCGAAAATATGCACTTGGCAGCTTGGCGGCTAAGACGAACAACAAATGCCTAAAATGTTTCATCTTTTCCTTGACATACACATTTGTCTGAATATATAAGTTTTATTTTGTCTCGGAGTAAAATATTCATTCAACATTTTAACGCATGTAGTATAAACATTTACATTTTTATTAGACATCAAGGTTTCATCCACGTTTGCTCCAGGTAAATTGTACAATATTTCCTGTAAGTCTTGTCCCCCAATGCAAAAGACTTGCTCTCTTCTTAACAGGATCTTTGATTCCTGTTACAACAATATAAAGGGTGATTTTTTAGCTGGTTTGGTTTTGGCAACACTGGTTTTGACAGCTGACGTGTGTTTAGTACCTTGTGTCACTGTCAAACAACTTCAGTTTGGTTTGCAATTTAACCATGGATCGTGGATGAACAACGCTTGCAAATTATTGAATTTTACTATCAAAATTCGTGCTCGGTTCGAAATGTTCATCGCGCGCTGTTTCCATTTTATGATCGGCATTCTCGACCTTCTGAGCAGTCTATTCGGAAGATTGTGACCAAATTTCGCACCAAATTTACTTTGTTGGACATTAAACCACCAACACGTTTACGTACTGTGCGTAGTGAAGAAAATATTGCGGCCGTATCAGCTAGTGTGACAGAAGACCGCGAAATGTCGATTCGGCGCCGTTCCCAGCAGTTAGGCCTTTGTTACAGCACTACGTGGAAAATTTTGCGGAAGGATTTGGGCGTAAAGCCTTTTAAGATACAGCTGGTGCAAGAACTAAAGCCAGCCGACCTACCACAACGCCGAATTTTTGGTGAATGGGCTCTTGGAAAGCTGGCCGAGGATCCGCTTTTTTATCGAAAAATTGTGTTCAGCGATGAGGCTCATTTTTGGTTGAATGGGTACCTAAATAAGCAAAATTGCCGCATTTGGAGTGAAGATCAGCCAGAAGCATTGCAACAGCTACCAATGCATCCCGAAAAAGCCACTGTTTGGTGCGGTTTATGGGCCGGCGGCATTATTGGGCCATATTTCTTCAAAGATGATGCGAATCGCAGCGTTACTGTCAATGGTGAACGCTACCGAGCGATGATAAAAAATTTTTTTCCCGAAATGGAAGTTCTTGACTTGCATGATATGTGGTTTCAACAAGACGGTGCCACATGCCACACAGCACGCGAAACAATGGCGCAATTGCGAGGCGAGTTTGGTGAACAGTTAATTTCACGTTTCGGGCCGGTCAATTGGCCGCCTAGATCGTGCGATTTGACACCATTAGATTATTTTTTGTGGGGGTATGCCAAGGCTAATGTGTATAGGGACAAGCCCGCTTCGATTGACGCACTGGAAGCCAACATCCATGCATTCATTCGTGAGATACCGGCCGATATGTGTGAAAGAGTATGCCAAAATTGGACTCAGCGGATGGGCTACCTGAGACGCAGCCGCGGTCAACATTTGCATGAAATTATCTTTAAACATTAAATTGCAAGGTTCAAACTATCGATTCAAATAAATATTTCATTCATTTTTTCGAATTTTTTGTGTTTTTTTTTAAAAAAAAGTTCTAAACCTCTTAAAAAATCACCCTTTACAATTCGAAAGTTCGCTTCCATTTTGCCCATTTCGTTCCAAGTGATCGGGAGTCACAACATCAGTCGAATTTATTATCAATTTATGATTTTCAGAAATCTTTCCAATATCAGAATTAAAACAAATTCTGTTTAAATGTCTTCTTTAATCCTCGTCGCCAAAATGTAGAATATCTATATATTATTCTCTCGGTATTATTCTGCTGAGTATTTTTTATTGAATGATTTTAATATCTCTATTAATTTTATACTATAAAGGAACTACCTATAAATAATTCATATTCTAAACTCCAGTACTAGAATACTACAATATTATACACTACACTTATAAATGAATATTTGTTCAAATCGTATTGACCGTTTTCGAGATAATTTCAAAATTTCAAAAGTACCGTTATTAATTTTTTTTTTTTAACTGAGTATGCAGTCATGTTAACCTCACCTACTGAATCTTAAATATCAATTTTGGTTGAAATCGTTAAGTTAGTATGAGACGATATGCTGAATGAACATCCGTAGCTGACAATCATGTTCTAAAAATTCTCAACAAATATGCATATGTTTGTCTGGCGTATGATGCCCTATTACACGTTATGTTGATTTCGTCCCAAAACAGCCAATTGTTTGTTGACAGCATATGCTAACAAACAGTTTGCTATCATATTTTTCAGCACTTATGAAGCCCTATTACGCGATATGTTGAATTCGATATGCTGAAAAATTTGAAGACCCGTATGACTATATGCTGAAAAATTTACAGGTCTCGATTTTAGCATACGTGTTCTATTTATCGATTTTCTGCGATTCTGGTGAAATGTACACGTATAGCTTAGTATGCAGTTGTTTCGAGTAGGCATTTCAGATTTTGATCTGAGATTTTAGAAGAAGGATTTTGTGCAAAATGGTACCGCGAATTGCGCGAAGAAGAAACGGATTTGTGAGCATGACACCTGAGCAATTCGACCATCTACTTGCCTTGGTGACACCGCACATTATGAAGCAAGACACGGTGATGAGAAAAGTGTTACACCGTTAGAACGATTTTTATTGACGCTTCGCTTCCTGGCGACCGGCGAAAGTTTATATTTACTGCAGTTCCTTTTCCGCATACCGCAACCAACCATTTCGACAATTATCCTAGAAGTGTTGGATGCGCTCTACAAAGTACTCGTACAGGTTACCTTCAAAAGTCTCGAACACACCTTTTGAACATTGGAATGGTGTGAAACCAGATTTCAAACATTTCAAAAAGTTTGGGAAAAGGTGTTATGTGCATGTTCCGAAAGAGAAGCGGAAGAAATGGGACAACAAATCTGAATGCATGGTGTTCGTAGGTTATGACCAAAATTCTAAGGCGTATCGTTTACTCAACATCGGATCGAATAGAATTGCGGTTAGTTGAGCTGTTCGATTTTTACAGCCCAAAATGTTAGCATGTGAAGTTCCAGCGAGTAATATTCCTGTAAATAATGGTCCAAAGAAAGGCAATAAGGACAACTTTGAGGTTATCATTGGTCGTCGCCGGGAGAAGAAGGAACAAGTAGCCGTTATTCCAGAGAAACTCAGCGATTCGGAGGAGTATGTTTCAAGCGACGAGGTAGATGAATCATTTTCTGAGAGCGAATTTTTTGGTTTTGACGATACATTGGTGGAGCAGTTTCAAAAGGAACCTTCAACAGCTGAAACGTCAACACAGCGGGTATCCAATAGATCAACAAAAGGGAATCCACCAAAGAGATTAATCAACGATGTCAACATGATAAAGCATACAAAGGCGAATGATCCGATTAGTTTCAAGGAGGCTCTGGATAGCAGTGAAAGAAATTCCTGGAAGGCTAGACGTATATCTCCATCTTTTTTCATAATTGGCACCATGGTTCAATTATAATATCTGATGCCAAGAGCTCATGTAATTTAACCTTAATTTTTTCTTCCAAAGGAATTGGTAGTTTTCGACAAGGCTGAATCACGGGAATTATTGTTCTACCTATGGGCATATCAACCAAACCGTCTTTAATTTTGGGAAACACAGTGCATGTGTTCAACAACTCCAAACCCAAGAAGTTTGTTGACTTCAATTTCATTGTTTTCAGATTTGTTTCCAAAATTTTCCATTTGCAATTTTACGATTTCCAAGGAATTTTCAAGAAAAACTATATCATTTAACGTCTTTAAATCATCCATCTGTAATATCTTTCGTCTTAGCTTTTCAGAAAAATATTTCTCTACCACTTGGTCCTTAATTTGTTCATCGGTGTTGTCGAAAATATGCACTTGGCAGCTTGGCGGCTAAGACGAACAACAAATGCCTAAAATGTTTCATCTTTTCCTTGACATACACATTTGTCTGAATATATAAGTTTTATTTTGTCTCGGAGTAAAATATTCATTCAACATTTTAACGCATGTAGTATAAACATTTACATTTTTATTAGACATCAAGGTTTCATCCACGTTTGCTCCAGGTAAATTGTACAATATTTCCTGTAAGTCTTGTCCCCCAATGCAAAAGACTTGCTCTCTTCTTAACAGGATCTTTGATTCCTGTTACAACAATATAAAGGGTGATTTTTTAGCTGGTTTGGTTTTGGCAACACTGGTTTTGACAGCTGACGTGTGTTTAGTACCTTGTGTCACTGTCAAACAACTTCAGTTTGGTTTGCAATTTAACCATGGATCGTGGATGAACAACGCTTGCAAATTATTGAATTTTACTATCAAAATTCGTGCTCGGTTCGAAATGTTCATCGCGCGCTGTTTCCATTTTATGATCGGCATTCTCGACCTTCTGAGCAGTCTATTCGGAAGATTGTGACCAAATTTCGCACCAAATTTACTTTGTTGGACATTAAACCACCAACACGTTTACGTACTGTGCGTAGTGAAGAAAATATTGCGGCCGTATCAGCTAGTGTGACAGAAGACCGCGAAATGTCGATTCGGCGCCGTTCCCAGCAGTTAGGCCTTTGTTACAGCACTACGTGGAAAATTTTGCGGAAGGATTTGGGCGTAAAGCCTTTTAAGATACAGCTGGTGCAAGAACTAAAGCCAGCCGACCTACCACAACGCCGAATTTTTGGTGAATGGGCTCTTGGAAAGCTGGCCGAGGATCCGCTTTTTTATCGAAAAATTGTGTTCAGCGATGAGGCTCATTTTTGGTTGAATGGGTACCTAAATAAGCAAAATTGCCGCATTTGGAGTGAAGATCAGCCAGAAGCATTGCAACAGCTACCAATGCATCCCGAAAAAGCCACTGTTTGGTGCGGTTTATGGGCCGGCGGCATTATTGGGCCATATTTCTTCAAAGATGATGCGAATCGCAGCGTTACTGTCAATGGTGAACGCTACCGAGCGATGATAAAAAATTTTTTTCCCGAAATGGAAGTTCTTGACTTGCATGATATGTGGTTTCAACAAGACGGTGCCACATGCCACACAGCACGCGAAACAATGGCGCAATTGCGAGGCGAGTTTGGTGAACAGTTAATTTCACGTTTCGGGCCGGTCAATTGGCCGCCTAGATCGTGCGATTTGACACCATTAGATTATTTTTTGTGGGGGTATGCCAAGGCTAATGTGTATAGGGACAAGCCCGCTTCGATTGACGCACTGGAAGCCAACATCCATGCATTCATTCGTGAGATACCGGCCGATATGTGTGAAAGAGTATGCCAAAATTGGACTCAGCGGATGGGCTACCTGAGACGCAGCCGCGGTCAACATTTGCATGAAATTATCTTTAAACATTAAATTGCAAGGTTCAAACTATCGATTCAAATAAATATTTCATTCATTTTTTCGAATTTTTTGTGTTTTTTTTTAAAAAAAAGTTCTAAACCTCTTAAAAAATCACCCTTTACAATTCGAAAGTTCGCTTCCATTTTGCCCATTTCGTTCCAAGTGATCGGGAGTCACAACATCAGTCGAATTTATTATCAATTTATGATTTTCAGAAATCTTTCCAATATCAGAATTAAAACAAATTCTGTTTAAATGTCTTCTTTAATCCTCGTCGCCAAAATGTAGAATATCTATATATTATTCTCTCGGTATTATTCTGCTGAGTATTTTTTATTGAATGATTTTAATATCTCTATTAATTTTATACTATAAAGGAACTACCTATAAATAATTCATATTCTAAACTCCAGTACTAGAATACTACAATATTATACACTACACTTATAAATGAATATTTGTTCAAATCGTATTGACCGTTTTCGAGATAATTTCAAAATTTCAAAAGTACCGTTATTAATTTTTTTTTTTTAACTGAGTATGCAGTCATGTTAACCTCACCTACTGAATCTTAAATATCAATTTTGGTTGAAATCGTTAAGTTAGTATGAGACGATATGCTGAATGAACATCCGTAGCTGACAATCATGTTCTAAAAATTCTCAACAAATATGCATATGTTTGTCTGGCGTATGATGCCCTATTACACGTTATGTTGATTTCGTCCCAAAACAGCCAATTGTTTGTTGACAGCATATGCTAACAAACAGTTTGCTATCATATTTTTCAGCACTTATGAAGCCCTATTACGCGATATGTTGAATTCGATATGCTGAAAAATTTGAAGACCCGTATGACTATATGCTGAAAAATTTACAGGTCTCGATTTTAGCATACGTGTTCTATTTATCGATTTTCTGCGATTCTGGTGAAATGTACACGTATAGCTTAGTATGCAGTTGTTTCGAGTAGGCATTTCAGATTTTGATCTGAGATTTTAGAAGAAGGATTTTGTGCAAAATGGTACCGCGAATTGCGCGAAGAAGAAACGGATTTGTGAGCATGACACCTGAGCAATTCGACCATCTACTTGCCTTGGTGACACCGCACATTATGAAGCAAGACACGGTGATGAGAAAAGTGTTACACCGTTAGAACGATTTTTATTGACGCTTCGCTTCCTGGCGACCGGCGAAAGTTTATATTTACTGCAGTTCCTTTTCCGCATACCGCAACCAACCATTTCGACAATTATCCTAGAAGTGTTGGATGCGCTCTACAAAGTACTCGTAGGCGAATATCTTAAGGTTTTATTATTTTATGCAAGCTCTTATTCACTTGTATCTTCTTTTTTGCTCTTTTGCCACAATCAGACTCCTGCGAATCATTAGGATCCATTGGATCCTTGTTATTCTTATCTTCGTCCTCGATCACAAGCTGCGAACTAACCAACTCAGCCATTTTTCTCCTAACAACAAAAATCAAGACAAGATTTATCGAAACTTCAAAAATATCAAAGTCGTACGCTGAAAAATGTGGCGTATGCTGATGAGCCTAGTCTAGCTCGTCAGCATATTTCATACGAATCAGCATACGCCGAAAATTTGTCCGAATGTTAGCATACGGTCACAAAAGGGGTATTACACGAGATGTTTAGATACATATGCTGACTACCTAACAAATTTGCAAACAAACACCTTTTAGGATACATAATGATGACAGAAATTTCGCTATTACATGATATGCTGTGATTGGGACACATTTTTCAGCATACGTTTGCTGATTCAACATATCGTCTAATAAAGCTTTAGAGACGTTTTCGAACAAATCAAACTAGTATGAACATTTTATAAAAAGTCCACAAACTCCAAATCCCAAGTTTGAACCAAATCAGGGCAGCCGTTTAGGCTGTAGGCCTAGGGAGAGACAGACAGACGGACAGAATTTCGTAACCCACTTTATTGAGTTTCTTTATCATCGTAATGTTAGAATTGATTAACATCTCGAGTTCGAAATTTCGTACGAGTACAATCTTGTAAAGTGTTAGATCTTATAGGTAACACACTAGGCGCTTACAACAACCATAGAAAGTATAAAATACATATTTGGCGCAACGGGCCCGTAGGGACCCTAGGCCTACCTTCTCACGATCTACAATTGCATGCCGAGTCCAAACGGCGAATTGAGAAGCTCTTTCATGACAATTAAACACTCGGATGTTTGTCAGACGTTCGCGAGAGGTGGCGCAGTGGAAAAAAACATTAAGTTGGAATTTGGGTTTCTTCCGGATTCGAACCTCGGACCCCTCGCTTAGTAGTCATACACACTAACCACTACGCAGATTTTTAGCTGACTACTGAATAAAGTAAAGAAAGTAACCAACTCCACTGCTTATGAACAAAAAAGTTTCGTGCGACCCAGTCATGCACTTTATTTACTTTCGATTTGTAAAAAAAAACTCAATTTCTTTTTAGAGTTGATCGAGTTTTACAGAAAATAGATAAACAAGCTTCTGCGGCTACACATATTCCAAACACACAAATACCAACAATAAATAGAGAAATCCCGCAATGTCAGTTGCGGAAAGGGTTCATGTATAGGCGGATTCTATAAATGTGTGAGTAATATCGAGAACTAACAACTTCCAATATTTACTGCTCTGCTATAACATTGATCCTCGAAATTCCAGGCGAGTTTTCCCTTACACAACCTACTTAGGTTGCGAAAAGGAAGTCGGAAGACCAACTGACCCCAGCCTAACCATTGTGCTACATTGTCCCTTTTTATACCCTCCACAGCAAGGTATATTCACTTTGTCATTACATTTGTAACGCCAAGAAGGAGTCACCGGAGACTTCATAAAGTATATATATTCTGAATCAGGATCACATTCTAAATCGATTTAGCCATGCCCGTCTGTCTGTTGAAAGCACGATAACGCCCAAAGGAATTGACATAGGCGAATGAAATTTGGTGAAAGGACTTCTTTTTATCGTCAGGTTGGTATTAAAAATGGGCTATGTCGGTCAAGTAGTTCTGGTACCTCCCATACAATATCAATATTAGACTCATGTATCTCTCTGTCTGTTGAAAACACGATAGCGTCCAAAGGAATCAACCTAGGCGAATGAAGTTAGGTGAAAAGACTTATTTTTATCGTTGTTAGGTTGGTATTAAAGATGGGCAATGTCGGTCAAGTTTCTGGTACCTCCCATACAAAACCAATATTAGAAAACACATGTTGAAAACACGATAGCGTCGAAATTAATCGACCTAGGCAAGTGATATTTTGTGAGAGGACTTACTTTTATCTTCGTCAAGTTGATATTAAAATTGGGCTATGTCGGTCAAGTAGTTCTGGCAATTCAGGTTGGTAGACAAAACCAATATTAGACGATAGCGTTATTCAATTGTTATACCCTCCACAGGAATGTATTTTCACTTTGTCATTACATTTCTAACGCCAAGAAGGAGTCACCGGAGACCTCATAAAATATATAACTATATTCTGAATCAGGATAACATTATGGATCGATTTAGCCATGTCCGTCCGTATGTTTGTCTGTTGAAAGCACGATAGCGCCCAAAGGAATTGGTATAGGCGAATGAAATTTGGTGAAAGGACTGCTTTTTATCGTCGTCAGGTTGGTATTGAAAATGGGCTATGTCGGTCAAGTAGTTCGGGTACCTCATTTGCATGACCTGTATGAAGTGGAGGGTATTAAAGCATCGGCCAGGCCGATGATAACACTTTTACTTGTTTTTATTAGCTTAGTCTCTCTCATATTTTCAATGAAAATATCTACTGAGACAATGTATATGTTATTAGTCAACCAACGTTTTTTCTATCACTTTTATCTATGAATTCGGCCTTGTCGCAAAAAATTAAAAACCATTTCAGGTCAATTTTAAGCTTAGTACTTTCCAGAATTGTGCGCAATATAAATGATTACCTGCAGGTACGGGTCATTAAATTTTACAGAATTAGATTACTCAAAAGCTGATTTTTATTATTTGTTGACCTGTACCTACACCTGTTCAATGTAATTACGTACTACCTCACATGCCTCAAATTTTGCATGACTTGTATGCAGTGGAGAGTATCAAAGCATCGGCCAGACCGATGATAACACTTTTACTTGTTTTAGTTTGAAAATGCACAAGATTTTTCAAAAACTGTAATTTCCAAACAAATATGTTTAAAATGAAACGCGGTTGTCTATCACAATACCAATACTTGCTAAATATCGTGCAAATATTCCAATTTTGCAGAGTAGGTTCAGATATGACCAAACTAATAATTACTCTAAAACCAGACGATGTTTCGCTACCATTGTTATTTGTTCAACTAGAGGTTATACCGGATGTTGTGTGCAAAACTTCTACGTCAATTAGTTTCTGAGATAGACCTAGGAACAAAATTAGTGTAGTGGCTTCGGGCAGACATCGTAGTGAAACTAATAAGGTTCCGTTTTTTCCCTTTGAGAACGGAACCTTGAAAAGGGAAAAAGTAGCAACAAATTGTGCCAGGGTCCTCGAAAAAAGTGCTAAATTATTGCACAACGGTCACACTGGTCACAGCGCCCGGCTCACTCACACATTCAAATCCAATTCGGAACGTTCCCAAGCGACATTGCGGGGAAAACCGCACAAAATCAAGGCACAGGTTTTTTATTCGATTGGACTCACGAAATCCGAATTCTGAGAATCCCAATTAAAAACCACATAAATCATTTTTGTAGGCGCAGTGGCTTAGTGGATAGTGTGTTGGACTACTAAGCGAGGGGTCCCAGGTTCTATGGTTTTTTTCCGCTGCGCCACCTCTCGCGAACGTCTGACAAACATCCGAGAGTATAAGTGTCATAAAGGAGCTTCTCAATTAGCCGTTTGAACCCGGCATAAAATTGTAGATCCCTTCCATTCGTCCCAAAAATGAAAAACTCACACAAACGAATGGTTGTGAGAAGCTAGGCCTAGGGTCCCTACGGACCTGTTGCGCCAACAATTTTTTTTTTTTGAAATCATTTTGAAAAAATATTGTTGTTTTTTAACTGAATAAATCGCGATTGCAATTTTTCAGTAAATGTAATAGTCGGAGAGCCAGTGACCATTTTTACGAGTTATTTTCTCCAGCAAATTTGTGGGATTAAATCGTTGCTTTAGGTCCATAGGTCAAGAAATTTGAACTCTGGCAAGGTCATAGCGGTCGCTTTAGGGGTTATGACCTCGAGAAGTTGCAAAAAAAAAAAAAAAAAATAAAAAAAATAAGTCATTTTCTCCCGTCTGATTTTTTGTAGGATGGATGTCATTGAAACTGTATGACATATGGTATAATTGGCAGAAAGATTTGTTAGTCGCAAAGGCTTGGCAGAGCGACACAAACGTGCAAAAATAAGTGGATTTTTAAAGTCCTTTTCTCCAAGCTGAAAATTTGTCACGTTATTAAATGCACTTTAAGGAACATAAAATAATAAATGGCAGAACGATATTGCGGTCGCAAGACCCTGGCAGAGCAAAATTAACATTAGCCACGACCTACGCATCTTCCTATGAAAAGTTCTAACAAAAATAGCTGTATCGTCCTAAATATGCGTTCGATCTGGACGATCAAAGTCTCTATAGAAAGCCCATAACTAGATCTTAAGCTGCTAAAAAATTGTAGTACTTATAATCTGTGAGATATTGCACTCCAATAAAACTAAAGTTGAACAATAATTATTAGCCAATTATTGTAATATGTGCATATTTGGAAATAATGGCTGTTCAATCAACCCATATCAAAAAATAAGTATCACATTTAATTTTAGTAGGTATAAGTTAACACGCAGAACCAATGACCTGTGACCTAAGCAAAGCGGACGGCGAGTCGGCAACCCAACTCCCAGCACGGGCGCATGGCATTGAACCAACACCAAATGATTTACAGAACATGTTCGAGAGTGAATAGAAGCTTTTTTATCTACTCCGGCAAAAACAATTTTAACTGGTGTCTATACCAGTCTTCCTAAATTAATTGTGCGGGAATCATAAACATACTCGAAATCCGTATTTGTTTGAATTACTAGAATTCTTGTGACCATTGTGTAATTCACACAAAAACAAAAATTTATTCCCGCTTTTGATTACATATAAATGGTTTTCCAACAGGGACGCTACAAAAGTCGAGCGACAGGGACAGCAAACGACGCTGAATTTCTTGCCGCCCTTTTGACATTTCTCTTCAGTAAGGTTTGCCATTTCATGATGGGAAGATAAACGAGCCAACAACGAGTCGAAATTATTAAAATTTACTATCGAAATTCGGAGTCAGTGGCCTCAACGTTAAGAGCGCTACGTCCAATTTATGGTCGTCATAATCGTCCTAGCAGATCAACAATTGAGCGTCTAGTGGACAAATTTTAATCCACAGGCACAGTACAAAATGTTCCCGTGCCAGTGAGACAAAGAAGTGCCCGTAGTGTCGAGAATATTGCTGCCTCAGCGGCTTCAGTTGAAGAAAGCCCAAATGTGTCTCTCACACGTCTTTCTCAAGCGTTGGGCATCTCTGTGACGTCGTTGTGACGAATTTTGCGAAAAGATCTTGGCCTACATCCTTACAAGATTAAATTGACGCAAGAACTGAAGCCGCTTGACCACCAGAAGCGTCGTATGTTCGTGAATTGGGCTGAGCAACAACTTGAAAATGATTCGGATTTTCATCGAAAAATCATCTTCGTCTTCGTCAATAAACAAAATATGCGGTATTGGTCAGGCAGCAATCCACACGTACTCCATGAGTCATTATTGCATCCCGAAAAAATTACGGTTTGGTGTGGTTTATGGGCCGGCGGCGTCATTGGGCCGTACTTATTCCGTGATGGTCAAGACCAGCACGTTACTGTGAATGGGAATCGCTACCGCAATAACCAAATATTTTTGGCCCCAATTGGATGCTATGGACTTGGAGGACATGTGGTTCCAACAGGATGGCGCCACAAGCCACACAGCGAATGTCACAATCAATTTATTGGAAACCAAGTTTGGAGAACGTATTATCTCACGAAATGGTCCAGTCGCTTGGCCGCCTCGGTCGTGCGATTTGACGCCGTTAGACTATTTCCTGTGGGGCTACGTCAAGTCTATGGTCTATGCCAACAAGCCAGCGACGATTGATGAACTTCGTACGAATATCGAACGTGAAATTGCAGCAGTATCGGCCGATTTATGCTTGAAAACCGTTGAAAATTGGGTTCAGCGTCTGCAAGCGTGCCCGTGGTGGCCGTGCAAAAGAAATCGAATTCCATACATAATGGCATCGAACGTACTTTCACAGGAATAAAGAATTTCATTGATATCCAAAACCGTTTTTGTTTTATTTAACTTTTTCTTATTGAAAACCCCTTTACAAGGGCCAAAAGAAGTCATCCGATGTTGTTTTGCTCTCATTTTTTTTCTAAATGAAAAACTTCGATTCTGTTTTATGATTATGTTTATTTGAACCTTTAGAATTTGATGGGTCAAGTCGAGAAGATGATATCGGCCAAATGGGCGCCGTCACGATTGATTGCCATACGGGCTTGTTTTATGGCATTTTTCATCACCTCGGCGAGAACTTCGGGCGACAGATTCTCGCACTCTTGTCGAATGTTGTCCTTGAGGGCTTCTAGGGTCTCGGGCCAGTGCAAATCGCCAAAACGAGAGATGAGACGACCCGGGAACGCCGCCTTCAGAATATCGGTTGTGGCTCGCGCAGTGTGTGCCGTAGCTCCGTCCTGTTGGAACCACATGTTCTCCAGTCCTAATTCGTCCAATTGCGGCAGAAAAAACTCGGTTAACATGGCCCTATAGCGCGCACCGTCCACTGTTGTCATTTGAACAGCGGCATTCTCGGAAAAAAAATCGGCCGATGACTCCTCCAGCGTGAACAGCGCACCATGCAGTAGCGAGCCTCATCGCTCATTATGATTTTGGTCGAAAAATCGTCCACTTCGTCCTCGAGATTGAGGATGGCCTGGGCGTAGGTTACACGCGTTTTTCGGTCGACAGGCAGCAGCTGATGCACGTACTGGACTTTGTACGGGAACATGCTCATGTCTTTGACCAAAATTCGCCTTAGGGACGACGTCTGGTCGATGTTTCCGGCGACAGCTCGACATCCTCGTCAACAGCGGCGATATTCTCGGCACAACGAGCGCTCCGGGGCCGGCCACTCTTGGCAACGTCTCGTGTGGTCCCATTCTCTTGGTGGCCAAACGGCGCAGTGTTTGCGCAGTCGGTGTCGGACGGCCGTGGAATCGGCGACGGAATTCGCGCTGCGCCAACACTACAGACGAATTGTTACGCAAAAAAATAGACACGATTATTCCGCATTCTTGGCGAGTGTATCGCTCCATGGCTTGTTCACTTGTATTCTACATATGTCTAGTCCACAAATGTCAAAACAGATATGACATTGGCGGCCATTTGCAAAAATAAAAGCATCTTCCAAAAGGGTGATCTCTTTTGGCCCACCTTGTATATCAAACCTTCAAACTCCAGTCGTCTACAGTTAACACTCGTGGGAACTTAGCTCGAGTGCAACGTTACGGAAATCTTATTCGCCGAACAACAAACCCAACAATCCCATCGAAGGTAGGGTCTCCGGCAAAAAACACAGAAAGCCACCTGACGTCGAGTTGCCCTTACACACCTACCTTAGATCATCTCTTCCAACACACCAACACTCACTGCAGGGTCATGTATTTCCCTCGAAATTCTTCACCAAGAGCTTAAACAACATACCGACTCCATTATTGCAACGCTCAAAGAAGAGATGGATAAAACCCGAAATGAATTATTGCTCAAGGTGCTCAGCATTCAATCAACACTAACCGAAAACATCGACAGCATCAACTCAGCAATCACCGATTTGTCTCGACGAACCGCGGAAACTGAACAAAAAGTAAATAAAGCACTTAGCGGCGAAACGGCGAAATTTCGGAACTGCGTGATCGTTGCGACATGATTGAAAGAAAAGAATTCTTAACCGATGCTGTTGTTTTTGGTATCCCACAACGCACAGATGAAAACTTTTACAATTTATTCAAAAAACTCTGCGATACCGTGGACATTACACCACCAGCACTAAAGAATGTCTTTCGTACCTAACACCGCAACAACAATGATGATCCACCTGTCATTCTCCAGTTCACTAGCGTGGGAGAGAGAAATAAAGTGCTGAAAGCACTCGTCTGCTACCGAAAAAAAAACTTAGCCGCCAATCTCTCTACGTGATATTGGACTTGATTCAAGCAATCATGTGTTTATAAACGAAAGCTGGACTTCACGAAACCGGACTCTTCTCCAGCATGCAGTACGTATGAAGAAACAAGTAAAATTGTTATCATCAGCTTGGCCGATGCTTTGATACCCTACACTGCATACAAGCCATGCAAAAGTTTAGGCATGTTAGGTAGTACGTGAGGTAGTACATTGAACAGGATGTTTATCAGAATCAAAAACAACGTATTCCACTCTTACTAGTTTTCAGATATTCAAAGAAAACGTTTCTTAAGCCGTAGAATACTCATATTTTGATTTTTACATAAGCAAATATTTGAATTTAGTACTGGAATAGAGTTATTTTGATTCTAACAAGGAAGTGAAATAAGAAATACATATGTTTTGATTTTAACCCAAGTATTCAACTTAAAATATTATCTCTGGAATTAGTTGGCTTTTGAAACTACTACATTACTCCCAAAATGCTTTTCATTAAACATTTTAAAGTAGAATTCCCTTCAAGATTAAATTGGCCAGAGGGACAGATGAACAGGGACTCGAATTTTACAATCTACACAGATGGTTCTAAAATGAGCTGTGGGGTAGGTGCGGGTGTATTTTCTGAGTCACTAAACCACTCAAAATCCTTTAGGCTTCCGGATACGGACAGTGTATTTCAGGCGGAATTACTTGCCATCCGCGAGGCCTGCCGTCAAATCAAACTACACACAGAATTAGTTCCGAGGCAAAAGATAGATATTTTTATTGATAGTCACGCTGCCATCAAGGCTGTTGCCTCAGTCAATATAACTTAAAAATTGGTATTAGAATGCCGCAAGGAGCTGACCTTGCTTGACCAGTTCCAGGTTACCCTGATTTGGGTCCCAGGTCACAGCAATGTTAGTGGGAACGAACATGCGGACGAGTTGGCCAGGCAAGGCTCAGCCCTTTATTGTTCACTTGCGGAAACAGTTCACATTCCGCTCGGAGCGGTCAAGGCAAAGATCTCCTCAGAATTCCAATCGAAGGCCAACCTCAGATGGAGGAGGCTTGCGAACTATATTATATCCAGAAGGATGTGGCCAAACCACAGCACGGAAAAAACAACCTACCTTCTCACTAAAACAAGAAGACATCGCCAGAATAACAGCGATGCCGCAGGCCACTGGCCTATAGGGGATCACGCAGTTAGATTAGGCATCCCACATAACACACACTGCCGCAGCTGTAATGACGCGGCCGAAAAAGAAACCCTCACTAATTAACTATGCGCCTGTCCGGCACTAGCCAAAGCCTAACAGCGATCCTTGGGTAAACCCTTCTTCGACTCCCTTGAGGAGGTCTCGAAGAGTAGTATTAGAGAACTAATTACCTTTTTGAATTCCACAGGCTGGATCTAAACTCTCCTACTCAACCATCTTTTAAGCAACCGGGTCAATGAATTGTGGGAACAAAACGGCACATAGCGCTACTTGGTTTTTTAAATAAACCGCCACTCCTACCTACCTACCTACCAAACTTATACGCAAAATAATGCCTTCATGATAGCTGTGAGCAGTTCCGTATGTAGTAGCTTTCATATTATCAATGAGTATGTTTGTAAAAACTGTTGCATGCGCAAAACTCCTATATCTTACCCGCCTATCCTATCTTCCATTCATATACTTCTTCAAATATACAATATCTTCATATCGTGTTATATGGCCAAAGCACATTCACATATTTCTTTGCATACGTAAATATGCCTACGTTTTGCTTAATTCAAATTACTGATTGCCTTCTTACTTCCTTCCCACTATACAATAATTCCATTTATGGTTTAATGTGACAAGTGCATCGCATATTTCCATATGGTTTTATATTACAAATGCAAGCAAACATTTCTTTCCCATGATTGCAGTACTTCGCGGCGTGAATCGGACACCGCCAGTTTCTTCTTCAAGATAATGACACGTCGAGAAAAATTCATGTTTGGAGCCAGGGCAGACAGTTAGTATATTTTCGTAGAGCAGTGTTGTAAGTTCGATACCTTGCCTTGTTAAAGCAACAGTGAATAACGTAGAATAAAATATTTATGAAATAAGAAAATAAACAAAACAAGAACTTCATTCAATCTTGCATTGCCAATACTATATGAAATAAAATAAAATTTATCTCTACCTAATACTTCTCGGCGAGTGTTTTTTTTCTGTTCGATATTGCCGAACATCTATTTTTGAGAAAACTAAACAAAATTCGTTCTCAAGTGCACAAATGTGATGGTGTAAATCAGCAAATACAATCTACAAACATTAAAATCGTAACAAATTGGCGCAGCCGGTAGGATTAAGGAAGCAACAGTTTTAAACTGATAATAGCTTGAAAAGCCTTAATCCGAATAATTATACTGGGCAAGACTACCTTACCCTTAAACTCGAAACTGAGTCTGGTTTCGAGGGTATATGAATACGTAAATGAACCAAGCAACACCAACCAGAGGGGACTCAACTCCAGAAGAAAATCCCGCCGACCAACCAGGACTTTCAACAGGACAACCACCGCAACCACTACAACCAGCATTTTCACCTATAGAAGACTTCGATCCGGGACGATATTGTCAAATAGTGTAAGTTTAAGTGATTATTTAGAATTAATATTAGATAAAGCGCGAAACAATGACAATCTAACAGTTCTGCAGTGTGAAAATATAAACAGAGAATTAGAAAAAACCCGTGAGCAGAGACTCAGTAAAATTAGCCATCTGAAAGAGGCAACTGCACAATTTAAAAAAGAATTGTTAGATTTTCAAGGTCAAACGCAACCCCTTGCTATAGATAATAAGTTAACACGGAAAGATAGTAGTGAAAGTGATTTGAGGGATAGCGAAATTATTTTAAACTGGTTGGACATTTCCGTTAATGAATCTGAAGAGGAATTATCCATTGAATCGCAAACTATAGAAAATAAACCAGAAACAAATTTTAAAATGTCGGCAGATTACTGCAAAATCGCCAAACTAACTGCGCAGATAGTGCCACTATTTTCGGGTGAACAAAGCCCTGCATTGAGTACAGAACTACAAACGTTTCTAGGCTGTTGTAAGAAGGTACTTGAATGCCTACCTGATGCCGAACACCAAGCTTTTGTCCAAATATTCCCTACCAGACTGCGAGGGGATGCTTATTTGTTAGTCGCATCTAATCAAATAACATCTTTTGAGGAAGCAGAACAGCTCCTCAACCGCACTTATCTGCCCCGTGAAACGTACCAAGAAGTGGTAAATAAACTAATAACAATGAGACAGTACCCCTTGGAAGCTCTCATCGCTTTTACCACTAGGATAAAGCAGATGCTGCAGCTTTGCAAGGAGGCAGCGGATCTTAAATATGGCTGTGTAGCAACTCCAGCTGTGAAAACACAGTTGGAAGATTTTGCCAAAAACGCTTTAAAAACAGGGGTCTCTAATCCGTATCTTTGTCAATATTTATTAACGGTAGGGGATGAATCTATAGACAAACTAGTGCAACGAGCATTAGATATGGAACGGTTGCAGCAAACTGTCCTTCCAACACAACAACTTGTGCATTTAAATGCACAATTTCAACCGCCTACCAATCCAACTTTTAACAATATTTTCCCGAATCCGAGCTTTTGGCCCGGGAACAACACTAGTTTTCCTCAACCGCAGCTAAATCCCCAAGTAACACCGTTCGATTTAAATATACAGCAATCCCATAACTTTGTTCACAATAAAATCCTTCCAAATAATTCACAAAATCACGGCGTGATTTGCAGCTTCTGCGGAAAAACTGGGCATACATACAGTGATTGTCTAAGTAGGAAAAATACACCTTTCTGCACAAATTGCAGACTATATAATCACGACATTAGAGACTGCCGACGAGCTAACAAGGCAAATACTAACAATTTTGCCCATAATAGGAAAAATCACTTCAATCAAAGAAATTCCCATAGAGTTTATGAAAATTCCCCCTCAATCCAGGCGACCAATGGCCCGCCGGAAAACATACCCAGGGTCTATAACATACAAAAAAAATGTAATTTTTGTGGTCGACCCGGCCATGATGTCAACGAATGCCGACAAAAAATGAAATGGGAATCGGAGGACCAGGGAAACTCCCAACTGTCGAGCCCAAAACCCCCGGCTCGACATTAACTTATAACGACAAAACTAAAGGGAACCTTCGGAAGCCCAAACACGGTGTCCCCACAATAGTTCTTCCTCTCGACATAGGCCTAAACGGTCATGCAAAGCTAATCGTAGACACCGGCTCCGAAGTTAGTCTAATCAAACAGAAGTCACTCAAGCCAGAAGTAAAATTAGAAACAGATGAGGCATGCCTACTGCAAACACCTTTTGGTAAAGGAAAGAGTGTTGGTGCCTGCCAGGGACAGTTTAATGTTAAATCTAAAATTCCCTGCACCTTCCAAGTACTGGGTAAGACCGCAACGTTTTCGGATGACGGAATACTCGGAAACGACTTTCTATCAAAACATTGTAATGTAGATGGGCCTAACCATCAACTGAAATTCCCTTGTACGAAAACCAATGCACAGGAGTTTAGCATACCTCTGAATTACCCCGATTTTATTCCGAGTCCTAAAAGGGCAGTCGAAGTGGGACAATATACAGCAAAATTGGAGCCAACAGTCGCCCAATCCAAAAGCCGTATAGTCTCTAAGGCTTCTTGCAACCAAGAAGCTGACTGCGTAACCTCAACAAAGGATGCTTGTTTTGTAGTAGAAAACAATTTGGATAGAAACAACGCCTACAACCAATTTAAGTGTTTGGATGTTGTACTTGAGAAGCCTGTCTGTCTGCCTGAACGGTCACAAAAACTTATAAGAATTCCTTTAGAGTTTTCGGAAGAAATGCTCTGCTTGCCCGATAAAGTAGGTGATGGAGTCTTCCTCTCTAACTGTATTTTTCCTTCAGGTCAAAAGAAATATTTAATAAGTGCCCTTAATATAAATAACAAAACAGTTATCATACACAAATTAAGGTTGCAACTAAGTCCAGCACAAGACTATAAAATAATTCCTCTGGAATCCGAAAAGGAACATGCTCCAGAGACGAAACAGTGTATAGTTACAGACAAAATCCTAACATATGCCGAATATGAAGCCGAGAAAGCTAAGCCAACAATTGGAGAACCTGTAGAGTGCAAGTTTTGTGCGAATTTAAATACATCTCAGTCAATTACACAAGAAACTACGGAGCCTTTTATAATTGAAGTACAAGCCGAGGTGCACCAACCACCGAACAAAGTCATGGACATTCTACCGATAAAAACAGCAGTATCTAATGCTGTAACGAGGTTACAAGCACAAACGAAAAGTCCATCTCCTGAGCCAGCACCTACAGTTAGTCAAAGCACCCAAATCACACAACCAAGCGATTCTGAAAAATCAAAAGCCTCCTTTATAACACAGAGCGCAATGGAATTACAAGCAGTAAATACAAAACCCATAGAAGAAATCAGTAGCCCCGAAGAGATACAAACCATTCTCAAGGACTACCATGACTCGATGTTTGGTGGTCATCAAGGTGTAGTAAAAACGTATAAAAGAATTCGCAAAAAATATTGGTGGCGGCACATGCTCAGAGACATCAAAGCTTACATCAAAAAATGTAAAAAATGTCAGACCATGAAAGCAACACCTTTGATACGCATGCCAATGATGATCACTGATATCGCCGAAAAACCTTTCGATAAAGTCTACTTAGATATCGTAGGCCCATTAGAACAGTCAGAGTCTGGAAATTTGTATATTCTAACCTTTCAGGATAACTTGACGAAAATTGTTGATTGCCATGCTATGCAAAATGCAGAGGCCCAAACCGTGGCTCAGGTTGTTTTCGATAATATAATTACACGTTTCGGTATTCCTAAACAGATTGTCACGGATCAGGGGACAAACTTTCTCAGTGATTTATTTAAAGGGTTCTGCAAACTGCTTAAGATAAAAAAGTTGCAGACCACAGCCTACCATCCCCAGTCAAATGGTGCACTCGAACGAGCACACCGGCCAATAGTGGAGTACCTGCGAAGCATAACTGACGAAAACCCCAGGTCGTGGGATCAGTTCTTGCGAACAGCAACCTTCGTTTATAATAATAGTAGTCATGATGGCACGAAACTCACACCCATGGAATGTCTCTATGGGTTCACGCCTGACATACCTTCTAACCTCAAAAGAGATCCTGAACCCATATACAATCACGAAAATTACTGCCATCTTCTAAGATATCGACTACAAAAATCATATTCCATAGCCAGGCGAAACCTTTTAGCAAACAAACACAGGTCAAAAACCTATTTTGACAAAACAATAAGACCTCATTCATTTCACGTAGGGGATAAAGTACTCGTCAACAGCGAAAACCGAAAAGGAAAACTATCACCCATATGGAGAGGGCCTCATACAGTAACAAGTATAAAAGGACCCGTAAACACAGCTATCAAAGTTGGTAGAAAAGAAATTGTGATCCATAACAATCGGTTAAAGCCTTACTACGAATAAAAAAAAAAAAATAGATTCACACTTGACTTTCCCACAACTTTTCCACCATTTTTTTTTTACATCTTCTTTTTCATTTTCCTACAGTACATTATGCAATCATGCTTCCCTTTGGTCAACTTTTCCAGCCACCGTACCTTATCGGTGACTTCCTTCTCAATATCATGTGTACTTACATTAGCTCTTTTTGTCGTCATCGTTTGTAAAACTATACCCAAAATTTTAAGAAACTGGCAAAGTGAAAAGGCTTTACCGCCCAAAGATATAGAAATGCAGGTTATGGACCCCGCTACGGAGCCCTCCAACAACAGTACACCTTCATGTAGTGAAACCCCCAGTAAACCGTTAACTCGATCACTTACACTACCAAAATCCGTGCAGTTAATAATAAAAAAAATTTAATAAAAAAAAAAAAATGTTCTAAATATTAAAGTAAAAGTAACAAACAAAAATTGTAAAAGACCATACTTACAACAATTAGTAAGTAATTAGTAATTAGTGCAAATTGAAAAATTTCCAAAAAGTTTAGCGTAAAGAAAAATTTTTTTTAAATTAAAAGTAGCAAACAAAAATTGTAAAAGACTATACTTACAGCAATTAATAAGTAATTAGTAATTAGTGCAAATTGAAAAATTTCCAAAAAGTTTACCGTAAAAAAAAAAAAAAATTTCTAAAAATTAAACTAAAAGTAACAAACAAAAATTGTAAAAGACTATACTTACAACAATTAATAAGTAATTAGTAATTAGTGCAAATTAAAAAATATCAAAAAAGGTTAGCGTTTAAAAAAAAAAAAAAAAAAAACAAAAAAAAAATTTCTAAATATTAAAGTAAATGTAACAAAAAAATTATATATATTCATACCTAGTACATTTAAAATTAAAGAAAAACTAAAAATAATGGTAAACTAGGAAAAACATTGTTAAATTGTCCTGTTCTGCTTTCAAACTGGTACCAAATACTGGAAAATATTCTCCGAGTGTTATTCCTCTTCAAAGAATAACGCTCTTTAATTAGGGGGGAAGGATTTGTTGCATGCGCAAAACTCCTATATCTTACCCGCCTATCCTATCTTCCATTCATATACTTCTTCAAATATACAATATCTTCATATCGTGTTATATGGCCAAAGCACATTCACATATTTCTTTGCATACGTAAATATGCCTACGTTTTGCTTAATTCAAATTACTGATTGCCTTCTTACTTCCTTCCCACTATACAATAATTCCATTTATGGTTTAATGTGACAAGTGCATCGCATATTTCCATATGGTTTTATATTACAAATGCAAGCAAACATTTCTTTCCCATGATTGCAGTACTTCGCGGCGTGAATCGGACACCGCCAGTTTCTTCTTCAAGATAATGACACGTCGAGAAAAATTCATGTTTGGAGCCAGGGCAGACAGTTAGTATATTTTCGTAGAGCAGTGTTGTAAGTTCGATACCTTGCCTTGTTAAAGCAACAGTGAATAACGTAGAATAAAATATTTATGAAATAAGAAAATAAACAAAACAAGAACTTCATTCAATCTTGCATTGCCAATACTATATGAAATAAAATAAAATTTATCTCTACCTAATACTTCTCGGCGAGTGTTTTTTTTCTGTTCGATATTGCCGAACATCTATTTTTGAGAAAACTAAACAAAATTCGTTCTCAAGTGCACAAATGTGATGGTGTAAATCAGCAAATACAATCTACAAACATTAAAATCGTAACAAAACCCAGTCGATAGCACAGGTCAAGAAAGATAAATTTTCTTAACTGGATTCTTCACATTGAATTTTAAAACGCAATGAAATTTCTAGAAAGTGTTTCTTTTGTAAAAATAATATAGGTGTGACATACTTAACAACAAAGTTGTTTAATCGTCTCTGGATAAGTACCTGACCGACATAGCCCATTTTCAATACCAATACCTATCGTGTTTTCAACAGACAGAGAGACACGTGGGTTTACTATTGGTTTTGTATGGAATATATATATATTTCGAGAGATAATCGAATCAGACCACCATTGTCGGGTCTCTTTTCGTCTCTCTACCACTGTAAATCTTACTCAGAGAGACTCTCTGGATTTCTCCACAGTTCTTCTCTGGGCTCAATTCCTAGTGTTAACGCTAGCATCTGTTTATGGGAGATCCGTTTCATCGACTGGGTCTCGACCCATTGATGTCCCAAGATCCTCATTCTTCTGCCAGCCAATGCCGGGCATTGACACAGTATATGTGCCGCTGTCTCAGATTCCTCCAGGCATAGTCTACAAGTATCATCCTCTATAAGGCCCATTTTCCTTAAGTGATACCTGAAATTACCATGTCCTGTAGACAAAGCCACCACCCATTTCAATGTTCCTCGACTCATGCTTAGAACTCTTCTTTGAGTGGAGCAGGTCGGCCACTTTATTGCCATTTTAGCTTGTCTACATTGTTCCACGGTTGACCACCTTCTCAGGTGTTCTGCCGTGATCCATTTGTGGACAAGCTGTTCAACCATTCCTCTGCCAATTGAAGAGAATGGTTCTGGTCCCAGCAACTTTTCAGTTGACCCCTGTTTTGCAAGGGAGTCCGCCTTTTCATTGCCTTCGATCCCTATGTGTCGTCGTACCCAAGTCAGTGTTACTTCATTTTTAGATGAACACTTATTGAGTTTAAGTACGCATTCCAGTGCCAGTGATGTTGTGATGTTTGTTTGTTCCATGCATCTGATCACCGCCTGATTGTCCAGTGCTATGAGGATATTTCTTCCTTCCACCTGACACTCAAGCAAGTAGTCCAACGCATAAAGCAAGGCAATCATCTCAGCCTGGTATACTGAAGTGTATTTCCCGAGGCTAATGTGACGGGCAAGTTCCAGCTCTTCTGAATAGATACCGGCCCCCGCCCCGCCATCCATCATGGATCCATCCGTGAAAATCACTATTTCACCATTTCTTTTTTCTGGAAGTAATCCGTTCTCAATACGAGTTTTATGATTTCTTTCCATAATACGCACCCTTGTTATTCGATCCATAGGCATGTTTAGCTCCCTAATCTCGTCTTTAACAAGTTCCAGGATCTTCCTATGTCCATAGATCGTACCACGATGGTGCCATTTCGCATCTCGATGCAAGCGAAGTGCCGTTTGGGCCGCTGTTTTCTTAATAAATAAGTCTAGCGGTAATATCCCCATGATAACTTCCAATGCGCATGTTGGGGTTGTACGTATTGCACCTGTAATTCCCATACATGCTAAACGCTGAACCCTATCCAGGTGCTTCCTCACAGTTTTCTGAGAGGCTTTCGCCCACCATACAACCGAGGCGTACGTGATAATGGGTCTAGTTATCATCGTATACATCCAGTATGCTGACCTAGGCGAGAGTCCCCACCTCTGTCCACATACACGTTTGCACTGATGTAGTACCCTCTTTGCCTTCCGGACCTTCTCCTCAACATGGTAATTCCAAGTAAGTCCAGTATCTAGATAGACTCCCAGATACTTAACCGTATGGAAGGTACCAGAACTACTTGACCGACATAGCCCATTTTGAATACCAACGTAACGACGATAAAAATAACTCCCTTCACCAAACTTCATTCGCCTAGATTAATTCCTTTGGACGCTATCGTGTTTTCAATAGGCAGAGAGACACATGGGTCTAATATTGATTTTGTATGGGAGGTACCAGAACTACTTGACCGACATTGCCCATTTTCAATACCAACCTGACGACGATAAAAATAAGTTCTATCACCAAATTTCATTCGCCTTTATCAACTCCTTTGGGCGCTATCGTGCTTTCAACAGACAGACAGACATACAGACGGACATGGCTAAATAGATTCAGAATGTAATCCTGATTCAGAATATATATACTTTATGAGGTCTCCGGAGACTCCTTCTTGACGTTACAAATGTAATGACAAAGTGAATATACCTTCCTGTGGAGGGTATAAAAAGGTCAGCTGTTCTCTGTGCATACAACGATTACCGTAATTATTTTATTTCTTATTGCTCTTTAAAATACTCTCTTTTATATTTATTTTATTTAAACTTAACAGTTCATTTTGCTGTTGTGCTTTTGTTTTTGTTTCTCCTGTGTCAACTAAAAATGTTGATTTCCTTGCCTATGGAATTACATAATAGCAGTGGGTTCAGTTCGGAAGGGAGTGTCAGGGATGTTAATTTATATCAAATGAATTCAGTTTTGCACTCGCACAAAAAAGGCCTTCATATTTGCCATATTAATACTCAGAGCTTGAAACCAAAACTTGATGAACTTCGACTGCTGTTCACTAACTCTGGTGTTGACATTACATATTTGTATATCCGAAACCTGGTTTTATCCAAATATTCCAGACATGGTCTACAATATGGAAGGTTATGAACTTTTTAGAGGTGATCGAATCGGTCGAGTGGGTGGAGTGTGGCTGTTTATTTGCGCGACGGACAACGAGGCAATATTGTCTGCAAATCAAATGCTAACAGTCCAATTAACTATTTGTTTCTTAATGTTACATGTGACCTAGATCGTTTTCTACATGGAGTGATATACAGACCAAATAAACACTTAGACAATTCACCAATTTTGAATATTCTGGAGACAGTCTCTAGTTATACACCTAACATTATTATTTCCGGTGACCTAAATTGTAACTTGCTTAACTCCCATGCATCTGCTCAGTTAACTGACAGTCTCAATAGCATTGACGTAACACCTGTCAATGCATCGACTGCTACATATTTTGCATATGATCCTGCTACTCTGCTCGATGTGTTTTTCGTAAATCACAGTAGTAAAATAATGTGTTACAGTCAACTTATAGCGCTTGTTTTCTCCAAACATGATTTGATCTATCTAACCTATGATATTCTAATAGATGTAACCGACAGTTACACATACAGAGACTCTAAAAATATTGATTACCAATGTTTAACGTCTTATGTTATACGAATTAATTGGGACGAAATTTATTTGATTACATCAGTTAATCAACAGGTATCATTCCTAGAAAACAACATTAAATCACTTTTTGAAAAACATGTTGCCCTCCGACAAAGGACACTTATATCCAGTTCCCCGCCTTGGCTTAATAGACATCTACTAGATTTGATGCAAAAACGTGATTGTAGCAGAACCCAGAATAAAACGCAGAGACAACACCCTTAGTATTTTTTATTTGTATAATCCGTTTCATAAGCCTAGCCCATATTAACCGTACCGCATATCAAAGCGAAACTAACGTGACTAACGGCTTTGACAAGTTTCGTTGTCACATCGTCCGAGAAAAATGAATTTGTCTTTTTCTGCTCATCATCGCGAGTTTACACATCGTAGTAGTAGGGAAATTAGGAAATAAGAACAATCTATAATAAAATCTAAAATTGAATGTACTTGTTTTTTATTCTTGTACCACTAAATTGGTAAATGACTGGAAACGACATCAACGACGTCAAGCGACGACAACAGAGAACCAGGCAACAGCAGATCTTCTCAACAGTCTAACGGAAGTGCAAGTGGTACAAACGATTTAGCGCATTCGCCTTTAATCGCATTTCCTCAGACACTACCATGTACCACGCGGTGGTTTCCCAGTTAAACCAACAAGTAGCGGAAAAGGTGAGGACATTTTTGTGCAACCCCCCAACGTCGGGGAAATGCATGGCTCTTAAGCAGAAACTCATCCAAGAATTCACACCAAGCAACCAGGGCAGGATCAAAAAATTGCATTCGCAAATGGAACTGGGCAATAAAAAGCCATCACGATTGCTGGAAGAGATGCGAAGTTTAGCTAGCGCGACGATCTAGTAACGCTTTGGCTGGGGTGTTTGCGGATGACACTTCAGCAAATTCTGTCGCCGTGGAATGAGGAAAGAAGATGCCGAGGTCAACGCAGTGATTCAACAACACGCTCAGTTAGCCGACAAAGAAACGTCTCACAACGACGAACCAAGCCGGATAAGAAATACTGGTACCACGCCAGGTTTGGAGCACAAGCACTAAATGTCGTTCGACATGCTCATTTCGGGCGGAAAACTAAACAGCCGAGCTCATACAGATATACAAACCAAATACAGCCGAGCTCATACAGAGACGACTGAGCTTGGCGCTGCTTCATCGACACTGGCGCAGACGTTTCTAGCATTCCACCACCAAAACGTTCGTTCTGCACAGTGAGTAATCAATCAAATAACATTAAACTCTACGCAGCCATCGGATCGGTGATCAACGCATATGGGCAGCAGCGACTTATCCCATCGCTCGGCCTCCGACGAAATTTTCCATGGCATTTCACAATAGCCGACGTTCAGGTTTCCATAATTGGCGCAAATTTCCCGAATTTCTACAACTTAACGGTCGACCTTCGGAGACGAAAACTCATCGATACGTCTACCGAACTATAACGGATTGCAGAAATGCATCCATCTAATGCGCCGCAGGTAACTATTATAGACAAAACTAACCAGTTTTCCTCTCTTCTAAGGGAATTCAAGGATATTCTCGATGACCAGCCCACGAAAGAGCCCATCAAGTACAGACAGATGTTACGCATTGCATCGTCACAAACGGCCCACCGGTGACCGCCAAGCCTCGACGACTCCCGCCCGAAAAGCTGGCACCGGCCAGGGCAGAATTCCAGGAAATTATGACACTCGGCATTTGCAGGCTGTCTAAGAGTAATTGGACCTCACCACTACACATGGTGCCTAACAAGGACTCCACTTGGCGGCCATGTGGTGACTATAGACGCCTGAATGCAGTTCAGGTTCCGGACAAGTACCCGGTTCCTCACATCCAGGATTTTGCCACATAATAAACGGACGGAGAGTGTTCAGCACTATCGACCTGAGGAAGGCATATCATCAAGTGCCAGTGGAGCCAAGCGATATTCCTAAAACGGCGATTATAACCCCTTTTGGGCTATACGAGTTCATGTTTATAACGTACGGGCTTCGAAATGCAGCGCAGACATTCCAGCGGCTAATGGATGAGGTACTCCGAGGTTTGGATTTTTCCGTGGCCTACATAGACGACATACTGATCGCCTCCGAGGACGTTAGCTGAGCATGAACGACACCTGAGGATCATCTTTGAGCGGCTCAAAGACAACGGACTGATCTTCAACCTAGCGAAGTGCACATTGGGAAAGGCCGAAGTGCAGTTTCTCGGCCATTTGGTTCTCCCCGAAGGAATTAAGCCTTTACCAAGCAAGATTGTCGCCATACAGAATTACGAAAAGCCATCAGTTTTCAAAGACTTAAGAAGATTCCTGGCGATGATCAACTTTTACAGGAGGTTTATCCCGAACGCCATTGCCATTCAGAACCGTCTGCAAGTTTTAATTCAAGGTAACGTGAAGAACGACAACCGTCAAACCACGTGGACATCCGATGCCGAAACCGCTTTTGAACAGTACAAGACAGCACTTTGTAACGCAACACAGCTCATCCAGCGAAGGATTCCGCAATTTCAATAGCCGTAGATGCATCGGATTTCGCCATCGGTGCGGTTTTACAACAAACGGAAAACGCGCAGACTAGTCCACTATCATTTTTCTCGAAAAAGCTATCCACCCCGCAGCAAAAATATTCAACGTACGATCGTGAATTGCTAGCTATTTACGTTAGTTTTCAGTTTTCGCGTTCCGGCAGAAAGCAGATAAGGCAACACCCAGGCCGCCTGTTGGATTTGATCAGCCAATTCTCGACCGACATACGGCATATCGCTGGAAAAGAAAACATCGTCCCTGACATGCTGTCGATAATTGCAGCAGCGGCGGATTCGCATCACTTGCGAACAGCCGCCTATCACCCTCATGCGAACGGGATGGTAGAACGTTGGCATCGTTCTTTAAAAGCAGCGTTTAAAGCTAAGATGCCAGCCAGCTGGTCGGAGGAGCTCCGTCTACATTGCTTGGTCTCCGTGTGGCCGAGATGCTGTACGGTAAGACTTTAAAAATACCTGGCCAATTTTTTGTATCCCGGCAGGAAAATATATGCGATAACGACTTCGTTCGACGATTCTCAACTCAGGGACAACGCGCATCATGGTTCTTCAACAACTTTTTTCATCCAGCCTGCGTTAGCCACATGTACACATGTATTCGTTAGAGTAGATGCAATCCGCAAACCTCTCCAGCCCCCATACAATGGTCCGTTTAATGTCGAACAGCTTCATCAGAAATATTTTATGGTAAATATCAACGGCAACGTACAAAAAATAACAATCGAACATCTGAAGGCAGCTTTCATTGTGGCTGAAGAAAATACCAACACACCTAGCTGTATACCAGCACCGCCATACAGGACGCGCTCTGGGATGCAAAATCATAATTATCTGTGGCCTAATAATCATTATAGCCCGGCTAATGATAATGTGACAACCCTAAATTTTATTCGCTTAGCGGAAGCGTGGTCGAAGCTCTGCTTTCTGTTAAATCAAACGCAATAGGTTTGGATGAAATAGATCCTAAATTTTAAAAGCTACTCCTTCCTTTCCTTCTTAAATACATCACTCATATCTTTAACCAAATACTAACGACTTGTGATTACCCCTCATCGTGGAAAAAGGCTAAGATAATTCCTATACCTAAGTCGCAAAACCAGATTAACCCTGAATTTAGACCAATCGCAATATTGTCGTTCTTGTCCAAAGACGATTTTGAAGCAGATGCAAGCGCATCTTGAAAACTCTAACCTTTAGAGTTCCACTCAATCAGGCTTTCGTGCAAAAATATATTGTAAGACTGCACTGTTGCTCGTTGTCGACGACATTCGAATAGGCCTGGACGCAAACAGCCCTACGTTTTTGACGTTGTTGGATTTTTCTACATCATTTGACACGACGGATCATGCTCTTCTTTGTCAGAGCTGTTTCATACATTTAAATTTTCCAATCTGTCAGTCAAGCTCTTGCAGTCATTCTTAATGGATCGTCAGCAATGTGTGTCTGTAGGAAATAAAATTTCATCATTTCTTGGCGTACCTGATGGAGTTCCACAAGGTTCTATTCTCGGCCCCATTTTCAATTTATGTGAATGAACTCCCACACCTTATAAAAAATTCTACTGTACACATGTTTGCGGATGATGTTCAATTATTTATGTGCTGCCCGTTAAATATGATTAATAGCGCCATTCAATTAATTAATGAAGATCTAGAGGTTAGTCAGCATTGGGCTCTTAAACACAACTTGTCGCTCAATCCTTCAGTTAAAAACTCTTTGTATCTATAAGCATCAGTTAAATAACATCTACTTTTCCGCTAATCTTGTTAGGGCAGTCATCAATTGAATACGTTCAAAAGGCTACAAATTTGGGGATAATCTTCAATGACACACTCATTTGGACCGATCATGTTGCGGCTACAATTGGGAAGGTATACAATGGCATCCGACTTCTCTGGTCCACACAAAGTTCTTTGCCTATTAAAACTAAGATGCTACTTGTGAAGTCCCTTATACTACCTATCCTTTTCTATGCTTTCGAGGTTTTCTGCCATGTTGACTACAACACTAGGCGTAAATTAAATGTTATTTACAATAGCCTAGCAAGATATGTATTTAATAAACGTTTTGTTGACCACATATCAAGCTACTCCCTGCAGGTGATGGGCCTAACTTTCAACAACCTCATTAAATTCAGAACGCTTACTCTCTTGCACGGTATCATGATGACCCAACAAGCGGAGTACGGACGTACAGCAGACTACGTTTTGCCAGCTCACAAAGAACAGCTATATTGATAAGGCCCAGATCCAATTGTTTGTAATCTGAGCGTACATTTTTCGTCCATGCCACTATCCTGTGGAACTCATTACCCATTGCACTAAGGAGAACCACAAACACAAGCACATTTAAAAATAAACTATTTAAACACTTGGCCAATGATATTAGAGATGAGCTAAGTCGTGATTTCGCAATCACAGGTAAAACTGTGACTTTGATTTACAAATCACTGTGAATATAACCTGTGATTGTGATTGTGACTCGCGAGCTCACTGTAGGTACTGCCATGCTATGTTTTATGCATTTTGCAGGCAAATACAGTGTGATCCTACCTATTTTTTTATTAAATATATGACCATTTATTTTTAATAAATAGTAATCACCACCATAAATGTACTCGAAAATTCTCGAATAATACTCACTTGTTCCTTCAACCTCGCATTCAAAGTACAAAATTCAAGAAGCAACAACAATCCAGCTCAGCATACGCGAAAATAGGATTAAAACAATCAAAACTACCCCAATTAGGTACCTACCTTAGCAATAAAAAAGATATATGCAATCAATGTATATAAATATATATTTATTTACACAAAACACAATCACTCCACCTCAGACTCTCCTTTACTTTATCTAATTTTTTTCAATTTTCTTTTGAAATATGATCCTACCACCTATGACCTACACTGCTACTGCTCCCTTACCTGAGTCCCCATTTGCCTTGTGATTTTGATTCTTTTGTGTATGCCTTATTTCACTGTTTCGCTGTTTGCCCTGTGATTGCGATTTGTGTCGCGACTGTGCCACTGTGGGTTTGTCGTGATTTTCAACCGGTGACTGCGAGTTGCGAATGCGATTGTGAACGAGTGCGAAAGGAAAGAGTGAAAAATCGCAGTAACGCTTTGTTTGAAAGTCGCTCACAGGATTGCGATTTTGCAATCACTGTGATTAAATCACAGGTAGTGATTTTGTGCTCATCTCTAAATATAATTGTTTCATGTCAAAGAGATGTATGTTTTATAAAAGTTATTAATTTGTTTAATTTATGTAACGTAAGTTTTCCATTAAATGCATGTAATTAGTTTTCATTATACTTAGGGCCGTTTGCTGATACGACTCATAGCTAATTAAGTGCCACGTAAACACTTATGTGACAGTTTATGACCTAAAAAAGTAGCCTATAAGTATTTAAGTAGAACTTAAATCGTTAAGAGTCGTATGAGCAAACGGCCCTTATGGTTTTAAATGTTAAGCTCTTAAACTACATTTGTAAAGCCTTCACAATCTATGAGATGGGATCTTAAAGTGAAACAATTATTATAATAAATAAATACAAATACAAAATACAAATACTGCAGCAGCATAGAAACAATAAAGAGACACTTGTTATCGAGACACGAAAGAGAAGTGTTATTACAACCGGATTTCTCTTTAAAATAACTGTAGCCAAACTTTACAAATCCTTGTAAAAGGAGAAGTCAAAGAACCTTTTAAGGACGTTTAAGAACTTTAACAACCAACTCTACAATAATTCTACAATATGTATTACAATTTTCAGCTTGGAGAAAATGACTTTAAAAATCCACTCTTTTTTGCATGTTTTTGTCGCTCTGCCAACCCTTTGCGACCAACAAATCGTTCTGTTAATTATGCCATATATCATACAGTTTCAATGGCATCCATCCTATGACTCATTTTTTTAATTTTGTTTTTTTGTTTGCAACTTCGCGAGGTCATAACCCCTAAAGCGACCACTATGACCTTGCCTTGAGTTTAAATTTCTTGACCTGTGGACCTAGAGCAAC
This sequence comes from Cheilosia variabilis, assembly GCA_951230905.1. Classification (NCBI taxonomy): domain Eukaryota; kingdom Metazoa; phylum Arthropoda; class Insecta; order Diptera; family Syrphidae; genus Cheilosia; species Cheilosia variabilis. The sequence continues at coordinate 101,708,405 of OX579676.1, read as the reverse complement.
GATTTAATCCCACAAATTTGCTGGAGAAGGTGCTCGCAAAAATGGTCATTGGCTTTTTGACTATAAATAATAAGTTTAATTAAATTATGTTCTTCTTCACCGGTGAAATATACAAAAGCTACGATTACACACACGTCACTCGAAATCACTATGACGTGCCAGAAGTCACATAGCTGAAATGTCATGATCAAGTGACAGATTTAAATTACCGTGTGATCGCCAGTCACACGGTGACAATATTATGTCAAGGATTTTCAGTTTCAGCGTGACAGTTCACGATTTTCTGCATTTTCACTCGTCTCTCGATTGATACCTTTTTAGTTGTTGATTGTGGAAATGACCGCTCTTTCGAATTTTTAAAAGCAGTGAGCACGTGTCGTGTTTGGATGTTGTATGAATATAAATGGGCTCTGATTGGCATCAACTTGGTGATGTCCAGGTGTCGCAACCCCAACTATTCATACACATCAATTGTGTTTACTTTACCTCCCCGTGGTGACCTTTTTATTGACTTTAAAGTCGCCTATGATAGCGTATATAGTGACGAGGTATACAAAGCCATGTCACTATTCGGCATTCCTACCAAACGTGTTCGTCTGTGCAGGATGGAATCTCGCTGCTCCGTCAAAATCATCAAAAACATCACCGAGACTTTTGATGTCAAAAAAGCTTTGAGACAATGCGATTTGCTATCGTGTAACTTCGTCAACGAGAACAGACTCTTAGCTTCGACGACTCGGGCAAAACGTCGCAAGTGCTTCAGCCCCTTTTTCCCACATATGGACTTCCATCGCCAGTAATGAGAATGCTATAATTTAATGACCTTTTAATAACGGTCACTGTCTGCTTACAATAATAATTTTTGAGTTTTTTTTACTTTTTCGTGAGGAAAAGAACCCCCCAAAATTATTGTAGGCAAGTATGGCTCTACTAGATATAGGTTAATTTTGACTATAATTAGTTCTGTGACTTTGCTTAAACAAAAGATGCCTTATTCATAAGATCTAGATGAAGCATAAATGGGAACCATCTTATCTGGTAGCACAGCAAGTCTCTCACAAACATAACATCATGAATCTTCGGGATTTCATCGATTTAATTCCAAGTAGAAGACATCTTATCTTGCTTTGTAATTTGGCGAAAGCACCCAATGCATTTTATAAAAAATATATTTGTGAACCGCAGCTGAACCTTTTCGAGTCGATCTGAATAGGTAGAATATGCACAGTTCCAAATGACATTGGCATATTCAAGAAGCGATCAAACTAACCCAGTGAAAAGTGATAACAAAGCAAATGGATCTTTAAAGTCCTTACCGTTTCGTTTTATAAATTCAACAACTGAATTAGCTTTTACAACGACATATTCAATGAAAGAAAATGAAGTCAAGCATTGCCCAAATGCAATCCAACGAAGAGAACAGAATCGAAAGCTTTACTAAAGTCGGTTTATATGACGTTGAGTTCTGTTCTCCATTACATTAATAATGTAAGAAAAGGAAGCCAAGTTCGTAAGTTTTCAAGTTGCTATTTCTGTGTTTACGTGATTTCTGTAAATCTCCAGCAACTATAAAAAGAAATAGATATTCGCTATTGATTCGAAAAAAAAAATTATTTTTTTTTGGAAAATGATATAAAAATTTATTTAAATTTTAGTACATAGTTTTCTTAGTACTAAGTTTTTCGCACTTTTAAGATAACTAGAGCTCGCCCAGTCTACCCTTACAGCTATCTGGCTTATACACAACATATTGGAAAAGAAATTACACACAGCATAACATCTCTGCTCAATCTTCCCAACAAAAAACCGAATATATCGTGACACACGCAGCGAAAGTGTAACTATTTAACTATGTATTTGCATCGCCTATTAATATATAAGATTTTGTTATTGAATAAAGTAAGATAAAGATAAGTGCTTAACAAAAAAATTGGGGATTTCGTTGTTCCATATCGTCTTAGGTATACAAATACGCCACTTATACATATTTTTAGCCATTCGCAGCTTACGCGGTTCTCTTTATAAATAACTAGCGCATCCCCGCCTGCTTTGCTAGGCGTTAAAAGTTGAATTATTTACACCTTCACGTTTTGCTTCGGTGAGTCGCGGAGCTTCCAAAAATGTTTATGGTATTTGATACGGATTTCTTTTCTTTTAATATTCCAGAGAATTCGCTTCCGTTGCCTCGCCTCCGTTACGCATTCAACAGTTCACGCATCACTCCCCAGCCCCAACATGGGGAGTATTCACTTTAAAAGTTAAGTTGAAAGAATCTTTAAAAAAAAACTTATATCTCGACAACAGCTCCTTTATCAGGTCCATACGTCAATTTTAGTTCTTTATTCAGCAGTTATATTGGCTGTTTTTTATTATCAGCTATGATCCATATAGATCATCGATTTACATCCACTTACAACAACAGCACATCCTGCTTCTCATCGAGATCACGAAACATGATCTGAAAATTATTTCTACTCTTTCCACACCTAGCCACCTAGTAGGCTTGTTGGTGTGCCTGTAAACGATAGCCACACAATCAATTCTGAAGCAAATTGAACACATTTTATAAACACTTATAAAAGATTTCTGAAATTTATTTATTAAATGTTTATGAATCACACGACACGCGATTAAATTCAAATAATCGTATTAAATGAATCACGTTCTCTTTAGGTACCTATTCGAAGCTTCTCTGGACATTTTTATTTTATTTAAAAAAAAAAATTATTTTGGAAAAACAGCGCTCACTTTCTGCAGGGAAACTTGTAAAACAAAAATTATTTCCCATCACGATTGGGAAATGGGAAAATTTAATAAAAATTATTTTAGAAATATTTATGAAATATTTTTGTGTTGCATTTTTTAGTCGGACAAGTGATTGTGTGGCTACACCAACAAGCCACCTAGTAGGAAAGAGTAGAAATAATTTTCAGATCATGTTTCGTGATCTCGATGAGAAGCAGGATCATGTGCTGTTGTTGTTAGTGCATGTAAATCGATGATCTATATGGATCATAGCTGATAATAAAAAAAAAAGCTAATATAAGTGTTGAATAAAGAACTAAAATTGACGTATGGACCTGATAGAGGTGCTGTTGTCGAGATATAAGCTTTTTTTTAAAGATTCTTTTAACTTAACTTTTAAAGTGAATACTCGCCATGTTGGAGCTGGGGAGTGATGCGTGAACTGTTGAATGTGTTACGGAAATTGTGATCAGGCGAGGCAACGGAAGCGAATTCTGTGGAACATAAAAAGAAAAGAAATCCGTATCAAATACCATAAACATTTTTGGAAGCTCCGCGACTCACCGAAGCAAAATGTGATGCTGTAAATAATTAAACTTTTAACGCCTAGCAAAGCAGGCGGGGATGCGCTAGTTTATTTATAAAGAGAAGCGCGTAAGCTGCAAATGGTTAAAAATATGTATAAGTGGCGTATTTGTATACCTAAGACGATATGGAACAACGAAGTCCCCAACTTTTTTGTTAAGCACTTATCTTTATCTTACTTTATTCAATAACAAAATCTTATATATTAATAGGCGATGCAAATACATAGTTAAATAGTTACACTTTCGCTGCGTTTGTCACTATATATATTCGGTTTTTTGTTGGGAAGATTGTGCAGAGATGTTATGCTGTGTGTAATTTCTTTTCCAATATGTTGTGTATAAGCCAGATAGCTGTAAGGGTAGAATTTCTACCACTGGGCGAGCTCTAGTTATCTTAAAATAGCGAAAAACTTAGTACTAAGGAAACTACTAAAATTCAAATAAATTTTTATATCATTTTCCAAAAAAAATTTTTTTTTTTTTGGAATCAATAGCGAATATCTATTTCTTTTTACAGTTGCTCGAGATTTACAGAAATCACGTAAACACAGAAATAGCAACTTGAAAACTTACGAACTTGGCTTCCTTTTCATCTTACATTATTAATGTAATGGACAACAGAACTCAACGTCATATAAACCGACTTTAGTAAAGCTTTCGATTCTGATCTCTTCGTTGGATTGCATCTGGTGCAATGCTTGACTTAATTTTCTTTCATTGAATATGTCGTTGTAAAAGCTAATTCAGCTGTTGAATTTATAAAACGAAACGGTAAGGACTTTAAAGATCCATTTGCTTTGTTATCACTTTTCACTGGGCCAATGGCATTTGGAATTGTGCATATTCTACATCGACTCGAAAAGGTTCAGCGGCGGTTCACAAATATATTTTTTATAAAATGCATTGGGTCCCTTCGCCAAATTACAAAGCAAGATGTCTTCTACTTGGAATTAAATCGATGAAATCCCGAAGATTCATGATGTAATGTTTGTGAGAGACTTGCTGTGCTACCAGGTAAGATGGTTCCCATTTATGCTTCATCTAGATCTTATGAATAAGGCATCTTTTGTTTAAGCAAAGTCACAGAACTAATAATAGTCAAAATTAACCTATATCTAGAGCCATACTTGCTTATAACAGCGTTTAAAAACCGCAAGTTTGCAACAAGTTGCAATCATTATTGTTATATATACATATATTTATTTAAAAACAAAACAAGTAAAAGTGTTATCATCGGCCTGGCAAGAATCTGCAGCCAAAAGTGCCCTTAGGATCAGCCAATCCAAAAACTGGAAACACTATAGAATGGGACACGCACAGATTCTGAACAAATACATGGTAGATACTGTCACTTCCGACTACTTGTCTCTCTATCTTGAATTCGATAAACCATTCTCTTGCTATTTTCCCAGCAGAGAAGAATGGAACACAGATGAACCCACAAAAAGGAAATCGATATCCATCTATACAGATGGATCTAAGAAGGACTGTGGAACAGGTGCTGGAATTTTCTCAGAAGAATTTAATATACATCACTCGATCAGACTTCCTGACCATAGTAGTATCTTCCAGGCGGAGGTTCTGGCAATCGCCGAAGCTGCCCATATGGTGTCAATGTTAGAAATACCAAATGATGATATTACTATATTCATTGACAGCCAGGCAGCTATAAAAGCAGTATCTGCTATATCTGAAATAAAATCGAAGCTAGTTAGCCGCTGCCGCGAAGAGCTTAAGATTCTCTGCTCGCAGCACACCCTGGACACAGGGACAAAACCGGTAACGAGATGGCTGACGAACTGGCAAGAAATGGATCTGCTATGGATCATGATCGTGCAACTCAAATTGTCAAACCACCACTCTGTAACCTCAGAGAGAGAGTGGAATATAAGATTCGCATGAAAGCCAACAATAGGTGGAAAGAATTAACTACCTGCGAAATATCACGGAAGCTGTGGCCGGAATACAATCCAAGTCGGTCTAGCAAGCTAATACGGTTTGTTAAAACGTCGTTCTATAAACTCGTAGGGGCCCTAATGGGTCACAACTTCCTAACAAACCACACAATGAAATTGAAACTCAAGAATGACGATATATGTAGGGGTTGCGGAGACGAGGAGGTACACGAGGATACACCTGACTTCCTCTGTCAATGCCCAAGTCTTTGTCACTTGAGGAATAGAATACTTGGTAGATACTACTTCCATGACATACATGAACTTTCGAATGTCTCTCTATCCGATCTTTCCAGGTTCATAAACACACCAAGATGGCTGGACAAAGTCGAGTGACCGTGAGGGAGCTAACATCATCGGCTAACCCTCAACAAGGGCATCACCCAGTACGAAATTACATTGAAAAGGTATAGATACAGGTCAACAAATAATAAAAATCAGCTTTTGAGTTATGTCAATTCCTTTGAGCGCTATCGTGCTTTCAACAGACAGACAGACAGACAGACAGACAGACAGACAGACAGACAGACGGACATGGCTAAGTTGATTCATTGATTTTGTAAATTTGTAACGTCTGTAAGCTATCTGATTAGGCTTGCAGATGAGAAAAAAAAAAATTCTAGAGAAACTCAGGTTTATTTTTTCCATTGGACATACGAAATCGGAAATCTGAGAATAGCAATTAAAAACCACACAAATAATTTTGAAGAAATATTTTTGTTTCAATTGGACAAATTGTAATTTTTCATCAAATGTAAAAATATATGTATTAAATCTAATTACTGCCAAGTCAGTTTGCCTTTACCCGTGGAATATAAAAAGCTCTGTATCAAAAATGCCAAGGGAATCTATTTTGTCACGCGTGTTTATTATTAAAAAATCTTAATTTTTCTATACAGCAATTGTGATGTATTAAGTTATGTTAGGTTGGGTGCCTGTCTCGAGAGACACACTTATGTAGACCAGACTCGTAGGTCCTTTGTGACACCACAGGAGTGAGAGGAAAGGAAGATGGCGTGATGAATTTCTAGAGCGGATATACTAATGGGAGCCTTGTTGGTGCGTACAAGCTTGGTGGCAATTTGTCTTTGGCTAGACAAAGGGTGACCAGTAGTGTTCCTTAAACATCGATAGTTTAACATTTCTAAAGATGGGGTTGTAAATTTGTCCATAATTTATTAATAAAAAACATTTAAAAGCAAACATATTTTATTAAACGAATAAAAAAAACATATGATGTCATTCATATACAAAGAGCATATTTATGTTATATTTTATGAAAAAAAGCGTATTTAAATTTGTATCTTTGAGTCTATTTCTTTTTTTCGAAATAATATCACCTAGTGTTCATCTCTTACGCCTGAAATTCGCTTTAGCCTATAATATGAGCTGTTCCAACGCGTTTTTTTTAATAAATAAGAAAGAGATGGGTGCTTCACGAATTCTCATGTACAGCAGGTATATAACTGCATTTTTGCCCAAGCGCCTATCCTTTTTCAGTGGAAACAAAGTACATACTTCTTTTACGTACATTTTTCACCGGTTTTATCAGTAGGTACTTCTACGTTTGATTTAAATGTGTGTTCATATATGCGTTTCGATAGTATCGATAGTCTCTAGCATACCGTGTAACTGGCACCGCAAGGGTGTCGTTGCTCACTGAAGCCATTTAGACCTTGTAATGTATTTGCTGATATGGCGTACGTCCGTGCGAAGCAAGTCGCTCGGGTCTCTGAAGAAGTAACCTCCTGTCCTAAGTTGGCATAGCGCAAAGTGGCAAGAGCTGGACAAGTGCATAGGTGGTGAGCAGTGGTTTCTTTTTCCTCCTTATCTCCCATTATATGGGCGTGCCTACCTATAAACAGGGTGCTTTCAATGCGCCGACTATACGGAGCTGTCCCAATAATATCTATCTAGCACGGCGAGTTGAAAAAAAATATTGATCATAAAATCATAGGATACTATTCGGGATAAATGAAAGGGGTTAACAAATTGTAATCCTTTTCCGAATGTGAAAATTGAGAAAACTTTTGGATGTTTGTCAGACATGGAGTCGTCGGAATGTAACTTAAGCTTTTCCAGAGGTTGAACCTCGCTATATAACCCACCACACCAACCATTCAGCCACTGTCCTAGACCGAGTTTTCAGACCAAAAACAATGTGGTAATCGATCGTATCAACAGCGGCCTTGCCAGCTGGTCTATTACTAACATATAACCTTTCAATACTGATAACTCAATGCATGCTAACTGTTCGTGTATTATAATAGATAATATGTGTGTTTAGAAGTTATTTTTATTGAATGCTCACCTATGACCAATTTTTTCCCTATTTCGAAGCAATGCTTGTTCCGTATCATCAACCGTTTCGAATTGAACGTAAGCTTCTCCTGTTGCTCGTCCTCTCCTATCCATTACAATAAGAATTCCCTCCCGATTACGCTTCAAGTTCAAACCTAGAAATATAATAAACAAAATATATATGTGTATAAGATGGGCTGAATTCCTGAACGCAGTACTTCTGCATTACAGCTTAATCAAGCGTTCCAAAACGCAAGCGGAGTACTATGATGCACTGCACACTTTTCCAAAACGCATTCCGCAATACTAATAATCATTTTTAGTGTCCAGGCTCGATTTTACAAACTCAAAATGGCGAAATTTTCCATATAAAATGAACCATTGTGACCTACAAAATATTTAACGTGAAGGTTATAAATGATTATTAGTAAAGCCCATTGTAAATGCATCAACTGCGCAAACAAAAGCAAACAGAGCATCGTGAATGATCATGATGCAATGACATTCTCCGAGTAAACTGCTTCCTTCTTAAATAAAGAATATGCTTAAACGTGTTGGCATGGCATGAACCAACATTTTTAATTAAGCTGTTAAAAGTATGGTTGTTACTAATTGTATTATGGGTGTTCGAAATATTTGAAGATAGTTCGCATCAAAATCGTTCCAAAACTTCAAAAGTTGCAAAGCATAACAAATGTTACGTTGCGCACATTGAAATTTCCCTATTAAGTCTTCATAATTGCAGGGTGCTTACATATAGTATACAATTATTTTTCTTGTTTTTTGGTTTATAAAAAGAGAGGATGTGAAAGTACGGCCATCTCATTTGGTTACGTTATAAAAAGATATATGTTTAAATGCCCACTTGGCTTAAATTTTGCTTTTATATTAGAGAGAAAGATTGCTCTTGCTTTCGGAGCGTTGTACGTCTCATTTTTAAATTTAAAAACACGAAGATTTTAACTAAAAAGCTTTGTGCTTAATTTTGAAGTCATTGTGATGAACACAAAAAACGCACCAAAATCTAATCACTAAAAAAAAGAGAAATGAGAAAAAAACAGGCCAAGTGCGAGTATCACTCGCGCATCGAAGGTTCGGTACTAAGAGTAGAAAACACGCTCTAATGAATGAAATGACCGAAAGCATGTTTGTGCACAGCAATATGTGGCCATAAGAATGAGTATCCATTGGAAAAGTTCCAATTGATATCGATTAACAGAATACGGGTTAATGAATGGAGAATCGGATGGAGATGAGCGAGAGCACAAACACTAGTTTGGAGTCTGGAATATGGATGGATTGTGGTGTCGGTGTGTGGTACAGTTGACTAGATATACATTGAAAGTTCCAATTGGAATCGATTAAGAGAATAAACAATTTACGAATGAAAATGGTTAAAAGGAGCGTACTTTATATAGTGATTGACAGTTTTGGGTAAATATCTTGTAAAATATTAACTTTTCGGCAAAACAGTCTCTAGCACATATGAATATAGCTACGAGCATGATCTACAAAAAAGGTACATATATCCAATTTTTTGCGTAAATCAAGAAATAAACAGTTTTTTGTGCGAATGAATTCACCAAATTACTAGTTACTCTAAAACCAGTAGATGTATCGCTAACATTGGTATTTGCCGTTTAACTAGAGGTTATACCGGATGTTATGTGCAAATTTCAGCCTTTTAGTCACTTAGTAACGGAGATAGACCTAGGAACAAAATTAGTCTAGTGGGTTCGGACAGACGGAGGGACATCGTAGCGAAACTAATAAGGTTCCGTTTTTTCCCTTTAGCAGTGACGTGTCGTGGTGCTTTCAGTAGGGTGTTCACTATATTTTCTACCGTAGTAAGATAGTATTTTTTTGGTCTGTTCAGGACACTAAGAGGACGTGATAGACAACGATCCCATTATTTAATTTTCTTATAGGAATATTTATTTTTTGTTTTTTACTTTTTCTACTGGAAAACAATGTACTTATTTACAGAAACTCTAAAATGATCATATTGTCACATCCTATTGCAAGCGGCAACCCCGTAATGCATACTGGGCACATTCCTGCATGTTTACTCGGAGTTAGATTTCTAGTTTGTTTACTCGAAATCAGATTCCTACTTTTCCAAGTATTGCCCACGCGAATTCTTTTTCTCGTCTTGATCTTTGTGGGAAGATCGAGATAAGAGAAACTGAATTTCGCATTACATTTAAGTATTGAGTTCAGTTTCAATAAAGATCTGAAAGAGAACGGAGCGTTTGAATTTAGTTGGTTTACTGGCGCAGTCGGGAAAATAACAAATAAATACATAAATCGAAGAAGATTATAGTTTTATTTTGCTCTAAATACAACGCAGTCGCGAAAGTAAATAAATACATAAATCGAAGAAGATTATGGTTTTAATTTCGGTTAAGATACAACGCAGTCGCGAAAGTAAATAAACGTATAAATCATAGAAGACTATTGTTTTTATTTCACTTAGTACAACGAAGTGTTGTTGCGAACTAAAAAAAAATGTTAACAATCCCTTAACTCCCAAACGTTTACCAACGCGACTCCTCATTTGCGAAAACTAAAAACGTAGATCAAAGAAGATTTTTATGTACATATTTTCCCTTTAAAACGTATTGTCTGTGCAAATTACAAGATTTGTTACAAAGAAAACTATCTAAAAAAGGAAAGACTAATAACATAGATTTCTACCTATCATCTGCATCATCACATATCAGTATCTACACTGGAGCATTCACACACCATTATCTACACAAAGGCAGCAGCCCCATCATCATCAAGTACTGTGCGTTAAATTCATTTAGCTAAAACAGTAAGTAGTAAGAGGAATTATAATTGGAAGAAATCCTACTACGATGGAGGATGCCTATTACATAATTGTACTCGTAACTAACGGCTATTCTAAGTACACACAATCCTACACATTATACCCCATTTCACCCAATAATAAATGAAACAAAAACTTCAGAAAACATAATAATTATATTTCATCTCATTTCATTTATTAATTTAGCAGATTGATAGTTCTTCATAAACTCATACAAAGATAATATATACAGTCGAACCCGGATAATGTCACATCGCTTAATAGCACAACTCGTTTAATATCACACTAATGCGAAGCCAGTTGTCTTTTTTGTACAATTTGTACTGGCAAAAAACCTTTTATTAGCACATCGCTTAATATCACAACTCGCTTAAAATCACACAAAAAATATGCTTACAAAGAAAAGCTGCATGCAATTTTGCCCGCTTATAGTCACATTTCACAGTCCATACGTAATATGTATGGAAGTCGTGTTCAATGCAAAAATGGGGTGTGTATGTACATTTTCTTTTGTCGATTGTCTTAATATATGTGACTTTTACTGTTTGTGACTTTCTCACAGTGAGATTGATGCATACATATGCATATGCTGGACTTCCGTATTTATTATAAATGCCTATATGTATAAACAACCCGCTTAAAGTCGCATTATTTTGTTGCCCGTTTGATGTGATATTATGCGGGTTCGACTGTACATCATATAAATAAAATTGGTGTAGTTCTGTTCGACTAAGATTGTATTAGACTGCATGTCTTTAAATGAAAAAATCTTAGAAACTGCTGAATATATTCTGTTGCATTTTTCTCAATCCTATAGAGGATACCAAGGCCTACAATATCAACTTTGTTTCAACTCTATATCTCTATAAATCCCGGAAAAAATTTGACAAAACCATAACCAAATCGCAAAGTGGCTGCCATATGTCCTCGATAGCCTCACGAATTTTATCTTTGAGGTCTTGAATCGACGCTGGGCTGTTGGCGTGGACCTTATCTTTCACGTGGCCCCAAAGGAAGAAGTCGCAAGGTGTTAAATCACAAGATCTCGGTGGCCAATTGTGATCAGTTCTTCGAGAGATAACACGGTCCGGAAACTTTTCCCGTAAAAGATCAATGGTTTCGTTTCTTGTGTGGCACGTAGCGCCGTCTTGTTGAAAGTAAACGTTGTCAAGATCAACTCCATCCAACTCCGACCATAAAAAATCATTAAACATCTCTCGATAGCGCAATCCATTCCCGTAACTGTTGATCCAACCTCATTTTCGAAAAAGTAAGGTCCAATGACCCCGCCGGACCATAAACCGCACCAAACAGTCACACGTTGAGGATGGAGAGGCTTTTAATTAACTCTTGGGTTTTCCGAGCCCCAGATGCGACAATTTTGCTTGTTGACGACCATTTTTGTAGTGAATTTTGATAATTTCAATGCGTTGTTGAAGCGTGTATCGTTCCATTTTTAGTAATGGCGTAGTTTCTACTTGTCAAATGTCAAAGAATAAAAGCTTCAAAAGTGACAGCTACCGAAATAGCGGGTCATTCACAATAACACCTCTTATTGGAAAGCCTTTTATATAGGAAAGGTTTGTTTAACTCTGTTTTGCTAACAAAAAAACAGTATCTATGAAAGAAATGTCAAATAGGTATAGCTATCAGTGAGATCGTGGGTAATTACCCATTTCGTGGGCATTTTGCCTTTCCCGTTTACTCTTAAATAACTGGGTAACTGTAACCCTGAGTGTAGTGTTTTCTCGCTTTTGCGGTATTGCCTCAGGGCCTAAAATAAAACCGGGAAATCGGTTTAGCGGTCTTTCCGAAGTCTCGCTTTCCGAACCTCGGCCCAAAAAAAATAAAATAACTCATAACCTCCTTGACGGATTCCCCGAACTCCCTAAAACATCATCCTATAAGAATCCTAGATTTGTCCTAATCGCGCCCCAAAGTGAAAATAAGCCCCTTACATCTGTCAGTATATTTGCTTTAAGAAAAGCTATTAATAGCACAGAATACGAACAAATATCCCAACTTAGAGATGGAAAAATCTTAATTCTAACTAAAAACCAAACTATCACCAATAGGTTTATTGCTACCAAAAACATATCTAACTTATGTTCGGTCAACATTACCTGGCATAACCAACTCAACTCTTCAAAAGGAATAGTTTACGCCCCATGTCTTATAAATGTCGCTGATGAAGAGCTTGTTTCTGAAATGAAAACGCAAAAGGTAACCGAAGTATATAAATTTACAAAACAATTCGAAGGAAAGCAACGACGAACAGGTCTAATGCTCTTTACATTTGACTCCTTCTTAGCCCCGCCTACAGTTGAAATTGGCTGGTATAATGCCAAAGTAACGGAATATATTCCGAATCCCATGCGTTGCCGAAATTGCCAACTTCTAGGACATACTACAAAAAGATGTAACAATACACCTGTCTGCCATATATGCAATCTACCACCACACACCCGCCGGTAAGTTCATCTACCTTTATCCGAAGATTGGGCACCTTGTCGTGGTGGGGCGGCTTAAGTAGATTAACAGGATGCTAGACCAGGGTAGTGGCCCAACTCCTCTGGTAGAGCTGAATGTGAATTGAAGAACCAAGACTCAATCCGATCAATCGATCAACCCTTAAACTCCAAGATGACTAGTCTGCAATGTCGAGGGAGCTGTGATGAGGTAGGTAAAACTACTTGTTCACAGGGTTCAGGGGTAATTGAACCGCTAATGGAGACTCCTCCGGGGCAGCTCAATCCTCTGTTGTAATTTAGTTGAGTAGGATAGGTATTGGGGATCTCTGCCTATTCGGTCCGTTTAATTCTCCCCTACTCGTGGGTACATATATGGACCTAAATTTAAATAATAAAAATAATATTCCTTCGGAAAACGAGGTGGAAGGCTTAGGAGGGGTCGAGAAGGCGCTGGAAAGTGCTGACATGAACCCGAATAAGCTCGAGGGGTCAGTGGACTCTGATGGGAAACCAAAAGAGTTAGCATACCAATCGTCAATGGAGGTGGACAATGCGGTGCAGAAATGCGCCAAGAGGTCAGCCGGAACTGCGGAAGCCGGATTGGAAGAGGAGAGAAGTCCCGACTCCGAGCGGAAGTTGCACCAGCAACTGAAGCAAAGTGTTGTGTCTACAAATCGGAGCCTTAGACCCGGGGTAGTTTTCGGACGCACCCAAAGATCTAGATGGCGTCCAATGAAGATTCCGGTTGTCAACCATGTTGACATTCAGCTTTGACGTCTGCCTTTTTCCGCCTGGGTCAATTTCCGCCTTTTCCTTCTTGGCTCTCAACGTGTGCGCACCAGTCTCTCTCCACTCTTGCTTGTGGAATCGATATCTTAAAATATTATTACCATTATTGTTAATTGAAATAAACTTAAATGAATTCAAATTGAACCCTGTTAATCGTATTATTTGGCGACGAGGATGGAGGAGATATTAATTAGACAGCAGCAAGAGTGGTTTGCTTCCATGATGGAGAAGAACATGGCGAGCATGAGGGACTTGATAAAAAGTGTCACCGGTGCATCGAGCCCCAGCATTCCCAGGTTCGCAGCTTTCGATCCAGCAAAGGCCAATTGGGAAAATTACCTGTTCCAACTGAAGCAACATTTCCACGCACACGCGGTGTCAGATGAGAATCTAATGAAATCATTTTTCTTGTCATCATGCGGTGATTATCTTCTGGACCTGCTTAAAAAGTTGTTCGAGACAACAGATGTAAGTACACACACATATTCTAAGCTAACCTCGCGATTAACTCAACATTTTCAATCTAACCAACATATACTCGCGTCGAGATGCAAATTCCTCCGCCATAAAATGTCACCAGGGCAAAATTATAGTGACTGGATCGCAGACCTAAGAGGAATTGCAAAAGATTGTGCTTTCGTTTGCAAGAAAGATGGTTGCAATCATTCATATGCCGATTATATGATTCGTGACATGGTTGCATTCTATACACCGCACGAACAGGTCCGACTGGCAGCCACACAGAGCAAGGATCCGACCTTGGAGAAAATGGAGGAGATCATCGCGGGATTTGAGACATCTCAGCTGGCGTCAACAATTTTAAAAGACACCGACAAGTGCTCAGCAGCCGCAACAGAGGTCAACGCTATATTTCCACACTCAAGTAAGTCAAATACAAATTTTTTAAACCGTAAATCATGCCCCGATTGCCATGTGAGTCATCATCGAAATAATTGCAAGCATCAAGACTCAATCTGCGACAAGTGTCAACGTAGGGGACACATACAAAGCGTATGTATGGCAAGCCAGAGGAAATTAGACACTTCACAATCAGGTACACGCTCTCGACAACGAGCTTTCGCCAGAAACCGTAGGAACTCTCGCCCAAACTCAGTGCAATCACATTCGCGTTCACATTCAATTTCTCGTCAAAGCTCTTCCAACAACAATCGTCACCGAAGTGTTAACGAAACCGCTCATTCAATTCATCAGCTGCAGCACGCAGCGGTTGACACGCATGTAGAGAAGGTCAATAATTCTGAGGATAGCAAAAAATTGATGGTTTCGCTGTCGATCAATGATTTGTCGATGAATTTTCAAGTAGACACGGGTGCATCGTGTTCACTGATAGGTATGCAAGGGTATCGAAGTATAGGTCAACCGACTTGCGAGTACACTGATAAGAAGTTAAGAGCTTACGGGAATGTTGAGGTGCCGGTTAAGGGCTTGGTACACGTAAAGGTAGCATGGAAACAGAAAGTGATTGTATTGCCATTACTTGTCGTAGATAGTGAACATGGGTCAAACATTATGGGCTTAGATTGGTTAAAAGCGTTCAAGTTCTCTCTCAGCGGTTCAACAGAAGAGCTAGTCCTCCAAATACGCGACGAAACTAGGGAAGAACTTGCTGATCAGGCGAAATTACTTTGTGAGTCCTATAAATCAGTTTTCAGCCCAGGGCTAGGCCGCAGTACTCAATACGAGGCTCACTTAAAGCTTAAAGCAGCTTCGCACCCCGTATTTGTGCCATTTCGCTCTGTACCATACGCTCAGAAGCCAATCGTGAAAGCAGAAATAGATAGATTGGTTAAACTTGATATTTTACGTCCGGTGGAGACAAGCCAGTGGGCGACCCCAATTGTGGTGGTAGGCAAAGCGAATGGTTCCATTCGCATTTGTGGCGACTACAAAGTGACCATTAACCCGCAACTAGAAATTGATCGCCATCCTATGCCAAGAAAAGAGGAACTTTTTCATCGCATTCAAGGAGGGGAATATTTTACAAAGATTGACATGTCTGAAGCCTACTTACAAATCCCCTTAGATGAAGAATCGAAGAAAATCTGCGTGATTTCAACTGAATTTGGATTATTCGAGCTCCAAAGGCTGCCCTTCGGCACATCCAGTTCTACCGGAATTTTCCAAAGGTTCATCGACCAGTTGACATGGGATTTAACGTGCTGCGGCGCATATATTGATGACGTCATTGTTTCAGGGAAAACGCCAGCTGAGCATTTACGAAATT
The DNA here is from genome assembly GCA_951230905.1 of Cheilosia variabilis. Lineage (NCBI taxonomy): Eukaryota > Metazoa > Arthropoda > Insecta > Diptera > Syrphidae > Cheilosia > Cheilosia variabilis. Next base: position 101,692,479 of record OX579676.1, on the reverse strand, counting down.
TGAAAACAGTCCTAGAGCGTTTTGAAGCACACGGACTTAAGTGTAACCTTGCGAAATGTAAATTTGCACAGAAAGAGGTTGAATATTTGGGTCACATTATTGACGCAAATGGAGTAAGGCCATCCGAGTCACGGCTACAGGCACTAAGAGACTTGCCCAAACCAAATAATCTAAAAGATTTGGAGGCATTTTTGGGGAAATTAAACTACTATCATCAGTTTATCGAAAACTTCGCACAAATCGCTGCCCCGCTCAATAAGCTCCGTGCGAAAAATGTGAAATTTGTCTGGGGGAGAGAACAGCAACAATCTTTCGACACTGTCAAAGAGAAGATTGTGCACGAAACGAGACTTGTCCATTACCAGGAAAATTTACCTGTATCCTTAGCAACAGATGCTTCGTCCCACGGCATTGGCGCCGTCATATCACACATCTACCCCGATGGAACGGAGAAGCCATCGCTTTCGCCTCAAAGACTCTGACCGAAACCCAAAAGAACTATAGTCAGATTGAAAAAGAGGCACTTTCGATAATCTACGGCGTAAAAAAATTCAACCAATACTTATTTGGTCGTGAGTTTGAAATCATTACTGACCACCAACCCCTTGTGACTATTTTTAACCCGAGCAAGAGATTGCCCCAGATGACAATTCAACGTCTACAGCGCTGGGCAATAACGCTTATGGGCTATACGTATTCTATACGGTATCGTCCAACAAAGCAGCATGGCAATGCTGACTGCCTTTCCCGGCTACCAGTTGGACCAGATCAGGAGTTTGACAAATCGGAAATATGTCATTCTATGGAAAGTATTTACCACTCAGTGGTGGAAGATTTTCCAATTAACTGCAGAGTGGTGTCCGAGAAATCGGAAAAGGATCCAGTTCTTAGCCGGGTGGTTTGGTACATTCAAAATGGCTGGCCGGAGCATTTACCGAGTAGCGAAGCCAATTTAATTCCTTATTACCGTCGCAGGTTAAGCTTGTGTGTGTGTACTAATGTTGTTCTTTTGCAGACCGATCATACCAGAGTAGTGGTTCCTGATAGCCTTCAAGCGCGAATACTATCCTTGCTGCACGAAGGACATTGGGGAGAAACCAGGATGAAGCAGTTGTCTCGTCGTTATTGCTGGTGGCCCGGTATAGATGAGGCAATTCATAAGATGGTCCACCATTGCTCCGCCTGTCAGATCCACGCAAGTCAACCACCAAAGCAGTACTCTAGTTGGCCATGCGCAGAGGCATCTTGGGAGCGCATTCACATTGACTTCGCAGGCCCTTTCGAGAAGCATATGTGGCTTATAATCGTCGACTCGTTCTCGAAGTTTCCATTCGTCGTACGGATGACCTCTACTACATCGAAGTCAACCATAAGCGCGCTGCGCTCACTGTTCGCTCTGGAAGGTTTGCCAAAAACCATAGTGTCGGACAACGGCCCCCAATTTACGTCAGCAGAATTTCGAGACTTTTGTGCCCGTAATTCCATCCAACACATTACCACAGCCCCTTTCAACCCTGAGTCCAACGGAGCTGCTGAACGGATGGTACGGACTTTCAAAACAGCCTTAGCGAAGATACTGTGTGATTTAAATCGCAGTGATGAGGCTTTGCAATTATTCTTGTCCACCTATCGGTCAACCCCAGGCACAGATGGGAAGTCACCGGCGGAGAAGCTGCATGGACGTTGCCATCGCACCGTTCTGTCCGCCATATGTCCAGATCCTGAAAGAGAGCGTGGGAAAAGTTCACCATCCAAATTCGCCATAGGCCAAGCCGTTTTCGTTCGTCAATATCTACACAAAGTGAAATGGGTTAAAGCGGTCATAAGAGGAGTACGGGGAAGGCGGATGTATGAGGTCGCAACCGAATTCGGCACTATTTGGCGTCGTCACCAAAACCAAATTCGACACCGAGCTTCCTGTTCGGATACAAGAAAGACAGCATCGGAGATTCAGGCAAGTACCACTGGTCCATTTACTAACCCAACTTTTCAATTGAATGCAGATGACACACATCCATTGAGAAAGAATCCGCAAGTAGAAGAAACACATCGATCTGCACCGATTATAGAAGACGATTCAATCATAGAGGCGTATCCGCTATCACCCCCTGTGATTGAGCTCACATCTCCTGTTGAACCAGTGTGCTCCACGCCTACTCAACCTGTTGAAGCAGAACAGCTGGTGTCTGAAGAGGATCAACAGCCAACAAGTTCTACCACAGTCGTGCTAAGACGGTCCGAACGTTTGAGAGATAAACGTGTCAGGTTTAATTCCAAATAAGTGTTGAGGAAACTGTTGTGTCTACAAATCGGAGCCTTAGACCCGGGGTAGTTTTCGGACGCACCCAAAGATCTAGATGGCGTCCAATGAAGATTCCGGTTGTCAACCATGTTGACATTCAGCTTTGACGTCTGCCTTTTTCCGCCTGGGTCAATTTCCGCCTTTTCCTTCTTGGCTCTCAACGTGTGCGCACCAGTCTCTCTCCACTCTTGCTTGTGGAATCGATATATTAAAATATTATTACCATTATTGTTAATTGAAATAAACTTAAATGAATTCAAATTGAACCCTGTTAATCGTATTACAAAGAATGAAGAGGGTCAGAAGGAGGCAAAGATTGGCCTTGGCCAAATCTGTCTCGGCGAAAGGCATAAGTAAGTCGGTTGAGGAGTTGACTGAAATGGTTGCCAACTTGACGTCGACCGAAACCTCTCCAGAAGACGGTGGATCTAGGAAACGGTTCAAATGTTCCGGGACCATGAATCCACCTAAAACTGTGAAGAAGGGGACGGAAGGCGGAAGGGAAGACGGACAGTCTGTACAATATGGGGTCAGTCTACAGGTACCACACTCCAGTGGTTATGTGGATGGACAACATACAACGGACTATTAGTCAACCAGGAAAGCAGGAATCGTGCAAGGCCGAGCAACCTGGACCAAGCAAGGTAAAGCGAAAGCTGAGCCAAGCTATGGGAAGGAGAGCAAAGCAAGCAGATGCTGCAAAGCCTTACGCTAGGAGTGAGAGAGCCAAAGGTGACAAGGGTGTAAAAACCTTTGCTCAGACAGCGGCGAACGATCTCCAAATGGGTGTTGCCGACATGAGTCGAGAGGGGGGGATAGAAGCTTCACAGTTGAGTATTTTCAAAAATGCTCTGCTGAGGGCTCTTGACTTACTTCCGACAAATGCAGGTGATATCGGTGTAAAGGAGATAACCTTGGAGGAAGGGATTATAGCAATAAAATGCGTAAACCAAGAACCCAAGGGGTGGCTATGTGAGACTGTAGGGAAGATGACCGACCTATGGGAGGGAAGATGACCGACCTATGGGAGGGAATCAACCTTAAAATAGACAGGCTTCACATACTAAAGGATGTGGAAAGGTTGATAATCTTCGGTCCCGGTGAACCCGTGAGCAAGGATGTCATCCTTGCCAGACTTTGTCGTCAAAATTCCTGTGTGAAGGACACTTCGAAATGGAGGGTTATTCATGTGGGAAGATATGATGACAAAAAAATTGGTGGAACCAAGCTGACGATCTGGTGTCCGAGGGAGGAAGCGAGGCTGGTTAGACAAGCAGGAGATAGACTCTTTTGCGGGTTGGACATAGCATTCGTGAAGTTCCAAAGATCATCGGAAAAGACTCAACCTGGAAAGCCACCCGGTAGGGCGACGAAGTGATAGACACCATGGAGATGGGATCAACACAAGTCGGGCGGGAGGTGGGCCCGTACCGGGAAAAGCTGAGGGTGATTCAATTGAACCTTCATCACAGCAAAGCAGCATCGGCAATGATGACTAAGTGTTTTGATGAGGATTCGTTTGATATAGCCCTGATACAGGAACCTTGGATCTTTAGAGGAAAGATTAGAGGACTCCCAAATAAAAAGCATGGCTGAGTTGCATTATCCACAAACTAGCGGAAGAATTAGGTCCTGTATCTTGGTGAGGCACGGAGTTCAAGCATATAAATTGCCGGATCTGTGTGCCCCAGACCTTGCAACAGTACGAGTAGGATCAGGTGCGGGAAGTTTTGTCATAGCATCTGCATACCTGCCGTATGATTCTCCAGAACCTCCTCCGACAAGAGAGTTAGAGTCTTTGGTGAATGCATGCAGGAACAGGAACGAGGATCTAATAATTGGTTGTGATGCCAATGCACATAATACAGTGTGGGGCAGCACCAACGATAATTACAGAGGAGAAGCCTTATTCGAATTTGTATCATGCAAGGATCTAGCTATCTTAAACCGGGGAACAGAGCCAACCTTCGTCGATGTGAGACGAATGGAAGTGATCGATGTTACCCTGTGCAGTAGCCAGATAATTGAAAGAATATCAAATTGGAGGGTAATGGATCAGGCTACATTGTCGGACCACAGAACCGTTTCATTTGATGTTCGCTATGGATCTAAAAGGAAAAAAGATCGGAAATACATCAGAATTCCGAAGAACACAGATAGGATAAAATAAATTGAAGTGTTGGAGGAAAAACTGAATGTAAGGACATTCGGAATACCGAAAAACACTTGGCATGTAGAATCACAGCTGAAGCATCTGCAATCAGCTGTTGAAGTTGCGTACCGAGTGGCTTGTACACCTACTTTAGTGGAAAAACAAGATCCTGCGCCTTGGTGGTGCCGGGAACTTGAAAAACTAAAAAAGGCTGCGAGGAAGGCCTTCAATCACGCCATGAGGAGGGGAGAACCCGAAGCATGGGATGAATATAAGGCGAAAAAGAAAGAGCTTAACGTTACTCTGCGACGACGTAAAAGGGAGTCATGGAGGGACTTTTGCTCGAGTATGAGGAGTACATCTGAAGTCAGTAGACTACAAAAGATTGTCTCGAGAGATCCAGTTTCCAGGATCGGACTTATTCGTAATAGAGCGGGGGAGATGGTGGAAACACTGGATCACACAAATGAGGTCCTAATGGAGGTACACTTTCCAGGAAGCTATAAGTCAGATCATCCCTGGGCTCCAAGGAAACAAAGAGCGAACAGGATGGATAGGACGGAAGCAGAACGGATCGTGACACCACAAGCGGTCAAGGGTGCGATGGTATATTTCCAGGTCTAATGCAATGGGGTATAGACGTAATTGCACCAAGGCTCAGGAATATATACGTTGCATGCCTAGCAATAGGCTACATCCCGATAACTTGGAGGGAAGTAAATGTGGTCTTCCTTCCAAAACCGGGGAAAAAGGACTACACCGAGGCAAAGTCATTCAGACCAGTCAGCCTAACATCCTTCCTGTTAAAAATAATGGAAAGGGTGATGGTGGACTATATGGAGAGTACTGCGCTTAAGATGTATCCTTTAAATAGTAGACAGCATGCATACAGGGTAGGTATGTCTACAGAAACAGCGCTACATCAAGTAGTACGCGTTGCGGAGGAAGAGCTAAATACCGGGGGCATTGCGATGACCACTATAATGATAAGATATGCTTTGAAAGTCTGAAACAAGCCTTGGAAAAAGTAGGGTTAACCCATTGGTGGTAAGATGGGTGAACAATATGTTGAATACAAGGGCGATTAATATTCAGACGGGAACCTCAAAACTCAGAGGAAGGGTTAGCAGAGGTTGCCCACAAGGAGGTGTTCTCTCACCTACACTGTGGAATATCACTGTGGACTCTCTTCTCGACAGACTCGAGGCGACGGGCATTCACACAGTGGGATATGCCGACGATATAGCAATAATGGCCAGAGGCAAATTCATGGACGTCACCTGGCAGATATCATGAAGAATGCACTCAGAGTGGTTGAGCGGTGGTGTCTGGAACAAGGGCTCTCCATTAATGCGGCGAAAACAGATCTAATAGTCTTCACTAGGAAGAGAAAAAATCTGGAATTTCGGCCCTTAACACTTTTCGGATCGGAACTAACAATGACTAAGAAGGTTAAGTATCTGGGAGTCTATCTAGATACTGGACTTACTTGGAATTACCATGTTGAGGAGAAGGTCCGGAAGGCAAAAAGGGTACTACATCAGTGCAAACGTGTATGTGGACAGAGGTGGGAACTCTCGCCTAGGTCAGCATACTGGATGTATACGATGATAACTAGACCCATTATCACGTACACCTCGGTTGTATGGTGGGCGAAAGCCTATCAGAAAACTGTGAGGAAGCACCTGGATAGGGTTCAACGTTTAGCATGTATGGGAATTACAGGTGCAATACGTACAACCCCAACATGCGCATTGGAAGTCATCATGGGGATATTACCGCTAGACTTATTTATTAAGAAAACAGCGGCCCAAACGGCACTTCGCTTGCATCGAGATGCGAAATGGCACCATCGTGGTACGAGCTATGGACATAGGAAGATCCTGGAACTTGTCAAAGACGAGATTGGGGAGCTAAACATGCCTATGGATCGAATAACAAGGGTGCGTATTATGGAAAGAAATCACAAAACTCGTATTGAGAACGGATTACTTCCAGAAAAAAAGAAATAGTGAAATAGTGATTTTCACGGATGGATCCATGATGGATGGCGGGGCGGGGTCCGGTATCTATTCAGAAGAACTGGAACTTGCCCGTCACATTAGCCTCGGGAAATACACTTCAGTATACCAGGCTGAGATGATTGCCTTGCTTTATGCGTTGGACTACTTGCTTGAATGTCAGGTGGAAGGAAGAAATATCCTTATAGCACTGGACAATCAGGCGGTGATCAGATGCATGGAACAAACAAACATCACAACATCACTGGCACTGGAATGCGTACTTAAACTCAATAAGTGTTCATCTAAAAATGAAGTAGCACTGACTTGGGTACGAGGACACATAGGGTTCGAAGGCAATGAAAAGGCGGACTCCCTTGCAAAACAGGGGTCAACTGAAAAGTTGCTGGGACCAGAACTATTCTCTTCAATTGGCAGAGGAATGGTTGAACAGCTTATCCACAAATGGATCACGGCAGAACACCTGAGAAGGTGGTCAACCGTGGAACAATGTAGACAAGCTAAAATGGCAATAAAGTGGCCGACCTGCTCCACTCAAAGAAGGGTTCTAAGCATGAGTCGAGGAACATTGAAATGGGTGGTGGCTTTGTCTACAGGACATGGTAATTTCAGGTATCACTTAAGGAAAATGGGCCTTATAGAGGATGATACTTGTAGACTATGCCTGGAGGAATCTGAGACAGCGGCACATATACTGTGTCAATGTCCGGCATTGGCTGGCAGAAGAATGAGGATCTTGGGACATCAATGGGTCGAGACCCAGTCGATGAAACGGATCTCCCATAAACAGATGCTAGCGTTAACACTAGGAATTGAGCCCAGAGAAGAACTGTGGAGAAATCCAGAGAGTCTCTCTGAGTAAGATTTACAGTGGTAGAGAGACGAAAAGAGACCCGACAATGGTGGTCTGATTCGATTATCTCTCGAAATATATGTATATATATATACCACCACACACGAACGCTGATTGTTCAAGAACCATGTGCGCAAACTCTTATGCCCCTCACCCCTTTACATCGAAAGATTTTCCGAAATTCATCCAAATGAAAGAAATTCATCCAAATGAAAGAAATTCTAAAAATCAAAACAACAAAAAAGTGCAGCATTGCTGATACCAAACGGTTATATAGAGATCTAGGTACACCCCATGGCTAACCGGTCAAATGGTGAGTGTCAGCCAAGGATTTACGCTAACGTCTCAATCGTTTGCCGTGATCCATTAGTTTGAGGTAGGAGTAAACCTTTAAATCCAACCTAATTCCAGTGGTGGTGTGAGCAGATAGCAAACCGTACCCAAGGATGAAAGGCTGGGGGTAAAACCAGTCGCGAACGAGCTCCCTCCGACGCTCAGGCAAGGTCGGTTGTAATAAGTGCCCTATCTCGGTAAGTCGGCTCTGCCGGGATCGACTTTCTTTCCGTACCTACTCGTGGGACCAAAATTAAAATGAACAAAAACTTAAACAAAAAAGAAACAGAAACTAAAAAAACAAAAAAGGAAGAATCCCTCTTAGGGACCTCTTCCGAGGAGAATCTACTAGCCTCCAGCCAGGAGACAGTAGTTGAACCCTCAAGCCTAAGGAGCACCAACCATAGTACTCCTTCAGGCAGTCAACCATATACCTCATCTATAGCTGCGGCAACGATAGGGGCCGAAGATACCAGACATAGTATCCAAAAGCCACCCAATAAAAATGATTCAGCCTCAACTGGGAGCACCAGCCATAGTGCGCCCAAATCCAAAAAGTCCTCCGGCTCCATCTTGAAGTGAAGATATACTAGGGCTGTCTTTATTCGCAAAGATTGCGAAGAACGAAGAGACTGGTGTGACTGACAAGAGGGATAAGGAGGACAAGATCAAATATCAAAAGGTGGTCGACGAGTACGTTAAATACCACAACAATCCGAAGCAATCACAACAGAAAAAAGAGAGCGTGAAAAGAAACAGGTCCCAAGGCGAGACCTCTCACGCCTCTAAAAAGTCGAAGATTGCTCCGAGACTAACCAACCTTCAAGGCCTATCCACTTCTCAGGCAAACAGGACCTTCACCGAGGTGGTGAGGGATCACCTTCAAGTTGCCATCATAGACGAGCTGTCTAAAAGTGGAAATTCAATCATGTCACACTGGAGCCGAATTGAAGCCAAACTATCAGAGATGGTTGTGGAACATGTTCTCTCTGGTGTTGATAGTAGACAACCAGGTTTTGACTGCGCGGAAATTGTTCAAGGGTACCGGGTGATTAAATGCGTGGACCAATACTCCAAGGATTTTCTTGGATCTTGCATAGCCAAGATTGGCGAAGCTTGGGATGGCTTAAAGCTTAAGCTCATCCTAGCCAGAGATATCCCCACGAGACCCAGGGCACGTATTTGGTTACCCGTGATGAAGATAGACTCTGAGAGTCTTCTGAAGTGCCTTAAGATGCAAAACCCGCAAATACCCATGGACGACTGGGCTGTCATTAAGGCAGAAGCTCCCCAGAAAAACAGCTTATCCTACCTGCTGCTAATCAACGAGGAGTGCCTAGGGGCACTAAGCTCAGGTTTGGCATAAGGCTAGCCAAACTCAAAATTTTCCGTTCGACAGGACCTGAAGACGACACGGACGACGTCGTCGCTGCCAACAAATTGTTGGAGGACCTGGCAATCTTTTGGTCTTCCTCAGAGAGGAAGACGTTGACATCGGCATAATTCAGGAGCCCTGGGTCAAGAAGACGACCATCATGGGCCTCTCAGACAGCAACTACAACCTTTTTTACAAAAGAGACGTCGGTAAGCCCAGAACATGCATTTTAGCAAAGAAATACATTAACGCTTTCCTCTGTCCCAATTTTAGTTCGGGTGACTTAACCGTTGTTGAGGTAGAACACACCCAAGGACTTACTTCACTTATATCGTCCGCCTATATGGCACACGACAGACCATCCCCGCCAGAAGAAGTGGAGCATCTTACTGCAGCGATACAGGCGAGGCAAGGCAACCTCCTTATTGGCTGTGACGCTAATGCTGGACACCATCTCTGGGGCAGCAAGGAAATTAATGAACGTGGTGAGTCTTTATTTGATTTTCTTTTAACTACCGATCTATGCATATGTAATGTAGGTAACACCCCAACCTTTGTATTTCCTAGCACAGAAAATTATAATGGGTGGGAAGAAGTGTTAGACATTACACTCAAAACAAACAGTGATATCTTGGGGGTTGAGAATTGGAGAGTCTCCAACTTAAAGTCCTTTTCAGACCACGAGTGGATTCTCTTCAATCTTCCTCTTCGATCTTCAATCAAGGTAGATACTCCAGTCCCATATAGAAACCCAAAAAGAATTGACTGGAAGAAATTCGGTCAGATCTTAAAATCTAAACTGCCTAATATCCCACACCTAGAAATTGACTCAGGTGCAGAACTGGACACAATATCGTTCGCACTAGAAAGGGCGATGAATACAGCCCTTAAGGCATCGTTTCCCGTTAAATACAGCAAAAAAACCTTACCGCCGTGGTGGAATGAGGACCTAACCATCCTTAGAAGGATGACTAGGGACATTTTCAATATCTGCCACAGGCATAAGTTCTGGCAACCTTATAAAGACTGCCTAAAGTTCTACAAAAAATCTATTAGATCAGCTAAGACAAAAGCATGGTCCGAATATTGCCAATCTATCGATACTCTAAAGGAATCTGCTAGACTCAGTAAGATTCTACCCAAAGAACGCTCAAGCCCATCTTTCATTAAGAGATCGAACGGAACCTGGACAGAATCAACTAAAGAATCCTTAGAACTTCTGTTCAACACTCACTTTCCTGGTTGTAAAGACCACTGCGAAACTCCGTCCAGTTCGCGGGGGAGTTTTCCTTCGCACAGGGAAGAAGTTGAACGCATTATAACCAAGGAAAAGATCTCCTGGGCCATTCACAGTTTTGCTCCGTATAAATCACCGGGACAGGACGGCATTCTCCCCATCATGTTGCAAAAACATGAAGGGATAGTGCTGCCCTTACTCGTTAAAGTTTACAGAAGCAGTATCCTACTAAATCACATACCTCAGTCTTGGAAGTATGTCCGAGTAGTTTTTATTCCGAAAGTCGGCAAAAGAGGTCACGAATCTGCGAAGGACTTCCGACCTATTAGCTTAACCTCCTTCATACTCAAAACTTTAGAACGTATACTTGACCTTCACATAAGAACAGGCCTTGAAAGGTCTCCCTTATGTCACTCACAGCACGCATACCTCAAGGGCAAGTCCACGGAGACCGCTCTCCATGAAGTAGTGCGTACAGTTGAAAGGTCACTTTCCCATCATCAATACACCTTAGCTACCTTCTTAAACATAGAGGGCACTTTTAACAACGTACACACTGAATCGATTCAGAAATCTCTCAGAACTTGGGGTAGAGGATTTCGTTACTTCATGGATCATTTCCATGCTGAAAGCAAGGATCATTCAAGCAAAACTTGGTAACACCCTTTTAACCAAATCAGTAAGCAGAGGAACACCTCAAGGTGGGGTAATTTCGCCACTCTTATGGATTATGGTACTCAACAAAATTCTGTCAAGACTCGACAGTGAAGGTATTAAAGTCGTTGCGTATGCGGATGACGTGGTTGTTCTAGTATCAGGAATGTTTCCGAACGTGATAAGTGAAATCATGGAAGGAGCACTGGGTAAGATTAGCGGGTGGGCCACAAGCTGTGGTCTTAACGTTAACCCAAGTAAAACTGAACTGATGCTTTTCACCACCAAAACCAAAATACCAACCTTCTCACTTCCCCGCTTGAATAACCAAAATCTTACTCTATCCTCCAGTGCCAAATACCTAGGAGTCATCCTCGACCCTAAACTCAACTGGAAGTCAAATATCGAACACAGAGTGAAGAAGGCAAGCATAGCTTTCTACGCATGTAGTAAAACTTTCGGCAAGAAGTGGGGTCTTCGACCGAAGATGGTTCGTTGGATGTACACAGCTGTCGTCCCATCCTCACATACGGATCACTGGTATGGTGGCCCGCCTTAAGTAAAGCATATAACATCACGAAATTAGGTAGAGTCCAAAGGACAGCTGGTATTGGTATCACGGGAGCCCTACGATCAAGTCCGACCGAAGCGCTCAATGTGATTCTTAATTTCCTGCCAGTGGATCTGTACATAAAAAATATTGCAGCGTGTAGTGCAGTTAGATTGAAGGAATCTAAATGTTGGTCAGAAAGACCTTATGGCCTCTCCAGAATCCTAATGTCCCTCCCCGACGGAATTGGACGCTTATCTACAGACTACACAGTACCCAAACTTAACTTCCATAAAAACTTCTCTGTTAGATTCCCCTCTAGATCAGAATGGGAGGAGAATGCGGTCGTAAACGAATTCGACATTCCTATCTTCACAGATGGTTCCAAAATGAACTGTGGAGTGGGAGCGGGCATTTTCTCAGCAGAGTTAGACATATCCACATCCTTCCGCCTCCCCAACGCAGCCAGCGTCTTTCAAGCGGAAGTACTCGCAGTCAAGGAGGCGTGTAGACTGCTCCTTAACACCACTACACTCAGAAAAAAAATAGGCATCTTCGTCGACAGCCAGGCCGCTTTTTCACAGTATAGCCCGAAATATACCGTACAAAAGTCTCTAATTAAGATTCTTCAATGGAACCTTAATAGGTTTTCAAATAATCTTCACGAACTACAACTCCTTATAAATGAATTCATGCTAACTATCATTTCTTTACAAGAAACCCACATCGAACATAATCCAAAATTAACTCCACATGTACCTAAGCAGTACTCCCCTTATTTCCATAATTTAAATACAAACACATCTGCAAAACAAGTAGGTAGTGTAGGTATTCTTGTTCACAAATCTATCCCACACATACCACTTATTATTAATTCAAACCTCTCAGCGGTAGGGGCAGAAATGTACTTGGAGTAACAAAAACTTACAGTTATATTGCTATATATCCCACCGTACCAAAATGTCTCTTCCTCAGACATCGAAAACATCATTAATTCATTTAATACCCCTATCATTTTAACTGGAGATTTTAATTCCTTTATTTTGCCCGAAGCAAAAAAGTGGAACACTTCTTAAACCACTCAAACCTTATACTTTTAAATAACGGTAAGCCCACCCATTTCTCAACCCATAGGACTTTCACTCATATAGACCTCACCTTCATTTCCCCGCAACTCTCCCCAAACACTTCGTGGACTATTCTACCTGATTTACACGGGAGCGACCACTACCCTATTGTGACTACAATAACATTCGGAACTAGTCAAAAATGGTTCAAGAACACACCTAAATACCAAACGGCTAGGGCAAATTGGCATATTTTATAAGATAAAAAATAGAACTGAAACCTAATTTTATACCGTTAAACCAACGCTCTATTCCGTAAAACTGCAAAATCCGCCAAAAAAAATAGTTTCCAAAATTTCACCTCAAACATAAAACGAAATGCTACATCAAAGAAACTGTGGGCTGATGTTAAGGCACTAACTGGTAACTATGTACCACACTCAATAAAATTTATAAACTGCGATACAGGTTCTTTATCATGCCCGTTTAAAATCGCGGAACAGTTCGCAAACACTTGGTCCATCTACTCAAGCGACGCAAACTTTTCCGATAAGTTTCTACTTGCGACTACAAGGGACTATTGGAGTGTCCCTTGTAGTCGCAATATTTTTCATAAACAAACTCATCTGCAAAGATGATTGAGACCCCTATTAATCTTATACTGCGAGCGTTATACCAATACCAAAACCAAACAAGAAAGGCGCCGACATTAGTGGATACCGTCCAATATCTCTCCTTCCTTGCAACGGAAAAATTCTTGAGAAAATTATCTCAAAAAGGCTTCTTTGGTTTTTAGAAAAAAATAACTTCATTAATGCGAACCAGGTAGCATTTAAACAAGGTCGCTGCTCTATGGACGCACTGTTAATGTTTTGTTAATAGCCAGCTGAAAGCCCTGGTAGTTAGTGCTGCAATACCATTGTTTGTTTTATATTAATAATGTAATTTATTACTTTTTTTTTAATACCAACCTAACGACGATAAAAATAAGTCCTTTCACCAAACTTCATTCGCCTAGGTTGATTCCTTTGGACGCTATCGTGTTTTCAACAGACATAGAGACACATGGGTCTAATATTGATTTTGTATGGGAGGTACCAGAACTACTTGACCGACAGAGCCCATTTTTAATATCAACCTAACTACGATAAAAAGAAGTCCTCTTACCAAATTTCTTTGGCCTATGTCAATTCCTTTGGGCGCTATCGTGCTTTCAACAGACAGACTATAATCCTGATTCAGAATATATATACTTTATGAGGTCTCCGGTGACTCCTTTTGATGTGATGCTATGATACCCTCCATTGCATACAAGTCATGCAAAGCTTTAGGCATGTGAGGTAGTACGTAATTACATTGAACAACAGGCAGAGAGACACATGGGCCATATATTGATTTTGTATGGGAGGTACCAGAACTACTTGACCGACATAGCCCATTTTGAATACCAACTTGACGACAATAAAAATAAGTCCTCTCACACAATTTCACTTGCCTAGGTAGATTCTTTTCGACGCTATCGTGCTTTAAACATGTGTTTTCTAATATTGGTTTTGTATGGGAGGTACCAGAACTACTTGACCGACATAGCCCATTTTCAATACCAACCTGACGACGATAAAAATAAGGCCTTTCACCAAATTTCATTCGCCTATGCGAAAGCGCTATCGTGCTTTCAACAGACAGACAGACAGACAGACGGACATGGCTAAATCGGCTCAGAATGTGATCCTGATTCAGAATATATATATTTTATGAGGTCTCCGGTGACTCCTTCTTGGCGGTACAAATGTAATGTGGAGGGTATAATAATGTAGGTATCTAAGATAAGTACCCAATTTTATTCTGTTTGTATTTTTATTTTATTTTATTAGTTATTACGCTTCACATACAATTTAAGACAGTTAATTACTATGATTCAGTGCTTATTATAATGGCTGTGTTAACGTAAAAGCATTCGCTTCAAATAATTTGCATTTGCGTTGAAATATCTGTAAGAACGTGATAAAAATCTAAAATAAAAAATCATCCGTCTTCTCATCATAAAAAGGAACACGAACAGTATAGTTTTCTTTCATAAGTACAAATATCTAGATTTGGTTTTCATAGGATCGCACTTCCAAATCAGGAATTTCTTATCGTTCAGAAAGTACTCATACATGAAAGGATGAAACCTCATTTTTGAGAACCCAGTCCCAAAACCCAACACCAAATGTCTCGATTCACTACACTTGTACGATTATTGCCTCTTATTTTCTCTTTTATGTCGTCTCTATTGTGCAACCAAAAGAAGCGAAAACACCTGACGGGAACCAACTTAAAAAAATGTTTGTGTTGAGGATAGTACTATAGTCTCTATATAAGTTAACGTGAAACATATCCAAAATGAGCAACACGCGCGGAACAGCCAGACGCGTAGTTAGCAAACTATACTTCTACCGAGTGTGGGATAGATACCAAGAATCGCGACACTGCACCGTGGGAAGGATGCAGACGTCAGCGCAACGATTGGGTTTAGAGTATGTTAGGTGTTAAGTATTAAAGCATTGTCAAGTTAGTTCGTAAGTGGCCGTGAAGGCAACCAGATGAATTGAATAAAACTATTTTTTTTATGACTAAATAACTAAAAATAATTTAATTGGCGCTTAACGTGGGGCCCAGCACAGTGTTATTAAACGTGAATATAAGTATCGACCTTAAGTAGCTCGCAATTCGCGCCGCGATAAAAATAACGAAACGACCTCAAGTAGCTCAACCGTTGAATTGCGTAACTAACTGTGATCTGGGTCCTACCACTCAACATAGCGGAAACATCAGTGGACGTCTATAGACAAAACGACCACGAGGAAAGGGTGAACAAGGTGCCCAAGTAGTGCAGCAAAAGGGAAACGACCGAACTCACCGGCGTGGGATGTTCGCCGCAACATTATTGTAAGCTCAAGAATTAAGAATAAGTTTAAAGAATAAATTTTATCCAATTTAAAGTAAAAATTTAAAGTTAGAATTAAGAAATGTTCAAACAAGAACCTTTATTTTAATCAATTCAATTTAAGAAATTATTAATTTAGAATTAAATGAAGTGAATTTACTGATTATATTATTAAACTAATAGTGTGATAGAATTACGAAGAAATAGTTAGTTGAAGTTTAAGAAAATTAGAATTTTTAAATAGGAATCGTAAAATATAACAGTAAGAGGTGAAATTATAATTGTAATTTAGTGAAAGTGATAGATAAATACATAAGAACCGTTCCAAAATGCCCTTGTTACGATCAGGAAATGATTCTGGCAACGCCACTTCGGGGGAGAGCGAACAACCTGGTCCCTCTCGTCTCCTAGATAACTCATTTCAGTCCACGACATCGCTACACGCGCAAAACACACAGATCCAAACGACCCCAGAAGAAACGACTACGAAGTCATAGTCTAATATCATCCATTGTTAGTGATGTCCTGCAAACCCAAGGTAGAGCTTTGATTCAGAATGTTATTAACCCGAACCTCGAAAAGATGAGGATCAAACTATTGATCCGGAACACAGAGATGACCTATCTAATATGGATAGAATTCCAGACATGGTTAGCTGTCTGAAAACCTTCTCGGGTGAAGCAAACGAATTCGCTTCTTGGAAGAAAAGTGTTGAAAGGGTCCTCGGACTCTACCAACAAATAAGAGGCACTCCAAAATATTATGCCATCTTGAGTGTAATACGGAACAAAATTATCGGCAATTCTGATATTGCCCTGGAGGCGTATAACACACCACTGAATTGGGATTCTATTCTCGAAATGCTTAATTATGCACTACGCAGATAAGCGGGATACGAATACCCTAGAATACCAAATGGCATCCTTGGTCCAAGGGAGCCAAACGATTCACGAATTTTACCAATCGGTATACTCACATCTTTCTCAAATTTTAAACAAAGTATCCTGCATGGATATTAGCTCCGATGCAAAGGGAGTACTTACGCAAACATACCGGTCAAAAGCCCTCGATACGTTTATAAAAGGACTTAGGGGCGATTTGCCAAGATTACTTGGCATGGAAGAGCCTACTGACCTACCCCATGCACTAAACTTATACATGAAACTTGAAAACCAAAATTTTAGATCCAACCACATTCATAATCAGGCGACAACAAGGAAACCTCAGCCCTTATACCCCGTCATTACACCACAAAGACAGCCCCAGCCTTTAAACACAACACAATATTCCTCATTCCCAAACCAAGCTAACCAAAATCCGAATTTCAGTCATGTAGCAAGGCCAATGCAGCCACAATATACCCAATATCCTAACCAACTCAGCAAACAGCAAAACAATCCAGCAAGGCTCGCACAAACTCAATCACAGGGTTTAGAAGCAAATAAACAATTCATTCAAAGAATTTGAATAGTGAAAACAGAACCACACCCAAGCTTTCAAAATAGACGATTTAATAACCCAGAAGTAAAGTCATTCCACCGTAACTTCCACATTGAAACTACTCAAGTAAATACAGAAGACCAATATTACCAAAGAATGAGTGAAGAAGACAATTCACATCAACAAACCCTACAGGAATACATTAGTATTCCTAACCAACCGTACGAACATGAGCAAGTTGTGAGCAAGAATCTTCCGACTTTTCTGACATCTATTTTTTAGGATAAACGACTCTTCGCTTCCGTATGTAGAATGCAAAGCGGAGAGTGGGCAAATTTTCAAAATACTAATAGATACCGGTTCCAATAGAAACTACATTCAACCCGCTCTTATAAAGAATCCACTGCCAAATTCCCAATGTTTCTTAGCTAACTCCATCGGTGGTAACGTCGAAGTTACACAACACACCTTCATTAATCTTTTTGGTATAAGAGAAAATAAAATAAAATTCTTCTTACTCCCCACGCTTAAATCCTTCCATGGGATACTTGGCAATGACAGCCTCAAAGAGTTGTCAGCCGTGATTCATACAAAAGAAAACTATAATGCTTATCAACAAGAAAAAAATTAAACTTCAACAGTAAGTTTGTAATACAGTTAACAACGTAACCATCAGAGGCGACCATATGTCAGTGGATCAGAAAAGTAAACTACGAACCCTAACCGAAAGCTTTCCCAACCTTTTTCTCGATCCTGACGAGAAACTAACGTTTACTACCACAGTTAAAGGTAGGATTAGAACAACCAACGAAGAACCAGTCTATTCAAGATCATCCCCATACCCAATGAGCCTGAAGGGGGAAGTAGAAAAACAGATAGACCAACTGATGGAATTATAAGGCCTTCTCGGTCCCCGTACAACGCACTT
Source organism: Cheilosia variabilis (assembly GCA_951230905.1). NCBI lineage: Eukaryota > Metazoa > Arthropoda > Insecta > Diptera > Syrphidae > Cheilosia > Cheilosia variabilis. The sequence goes on along the minus strand of OX579676.1, from coordinate 101,674,638 downwards.
GTATGGGTCGTACCAAAAAAAGCTGACGCCTTAAACGAAAATAAATATCGATTGGTAATCGATTATAGGAAGCTTAACGCTGAAACAATTCCAGATCGCTACCCGATACCGGAAATAAATGAGGTACTGTCTCAGCTTGGACAAAATAAATATTTTTCGGTATTAAATCTTAAAAGTGGATTCCATCAAATCCCACTACACGGAGCCTCTCTGATACCGGGCCACCTCAGGGAGTAACTTTGGCCTTACCACGTTATACGGGGCTCTGGCGTGGCGGACGACCCTTTCCCGCGCTACTCGTGGGATATGAAACCAAACACTAACAAAAACAAACAAAAACAAAAAACCCAACTAAACAGATTGCGGGGTAACACCGCATCTGGATTAGTTACTGAAGTGGAGCAGAGGCTCTGCGATGATTTAAGTTGTCAGCCTGGAACAAGTCGAGGAAGCAGTGTTCGGCAAGTGCAACCCAGCACCAGCCAAAACACCGCCAAATCAAAAACTCCGGTGCCAACACCTATGTTGGCTGAACGCCTTGAAGCTGCCAGACTGGGAAGCGGGAGCCAAGCTCTAGCATCTCAACCTTTGGCCAAGGCTGCAGTGGGAAGTAAGGGGATGGCAACGAGCCAAGCTCGTATACCTGAACCTAAACAACCTGCAGTAGCTACGGCTAAAAGGAAAGGACGTATATGCCCACCTATGCCACCACCGGGCCAGCCTGGTGGTAAGGACGACCCTCTTCGGAAGGGGCTGAGCGGTGCAGGCGTTAGATGGTACCTCCGCTACCTCGAAAAGGGCTTTGTAACTGAGGAGGCAAGGAAGAAGGCCGAAGAACACAAGGCTAAGCCTGTTCCTGGTCCGGTTCTCCCTTGCGAATATCCTAGGGAAATGCTGAGTACCGACGAGCTCAAGGATCTAGAGAATGCTCTAGTGGATGAAATGGCCCGTGGATGGGAGCATAAGCTCAAGTTCTATGGCATACATTTCAGGATGGGTATGCTATTGGTTGAATGCGAGACTCCACAGACTGTGGAATGGCTGAAAACAGTAGCACCCAAACTATGCAATTGGAAGGGAGTGGGCCTTACTGCAATGAGCGGGAAGGAAATACCACGTGCCCATTCAATAACAATTTACTTCCCACGAAGTGCTGATCAGGAGCACCAAACCACATTGCCACTCCTCGAAGCACAGAATGATGGCCTGAACATCAAAGCGTGGAAGGTATTGAACGGGAGGAAAGAGGGAACCGGGCAAGTACTGGGCCTCGGTATCGACCAGCAGTCCTATGATACCATAAGGGCTCAAAACAATTCCCTCAGCTACAGGTTCGGCAGGGTTGCGGTGTCTGGACTCAAAAAGTCGGAGGAGAGTGTGGGGCAAATGACCCTCTCGAATCCAGCTTTACAGGGGACAGAGGCCGTAGTGGAGCATATTGATCCACAGCAGGCTGCCTCACCATCACCTCTTGTTGAGCAGGTAGCTGAAGGAGAGACACTAGAGGAGTACATGTCCCTCTCGGAGAGCTCGCTCTCTGATGAGGAACATGACATGACGGTTATAGAGATGGATGAGGACATCCTACTTCGGGAGGAGGATGGGGCAACAGCCCCACACAAACAATGAATCCCACACTAAAAATGGCCCAGGTGAACATCCACCATGCTATAGCGGCATCAGCTGTAATAGCACGGATGTTCACAACTAATAGACTGGGCATTGTACTCATTCAGGAGCCGTGGATCCTGAGAGGAGCAGTTAAAGGACTCGCATGTCAGAATGCAAAGGTAATTTGGGACACTCGTGTTCTCAACCCTAGGGCATGCATTCTTATTAAAAAAAAAACAAGTTTTATTCTACTTTCAGAATACGCTACGCGAGACCTGGTGCCAATACAGGTAGCTCTGAAATTGGAAGGAGCATACCGCACCATCATCATCGCTTCAGCCTACTGTGCCGGGGACGAACCAGCCGTATCGGCGGCACTGCAAGGCCTTGTGGAGCATGCAAACAAGCTCCAACTGCCGTTGCTAATAGGATGTGATGCCAATGCTCACAATACCCTCTGGGGGAGTACAGACACTAACATCAGAGGTGAGTCATTATTAGAATTCTTCTTAAGCTCTTCTCTTGATATATATAATGTAGGTAATACCCCCACCTTTGTTACTCGAGCTAGGCAAGAGGTACTAGACCTTACACTAGGCAGCCATAGCATGAGTAGATTTGTTAGGGACTGGAGAGTATCTAGTGACCCATTTATGTCTGATCATAGAATCATTACCTTCGATTTAGACAACACTTGTATCACAAGTAACCCAATCAGAAACCCAAGAAATACAAATTGGGATCTCTTTGAATTAGCTCTTGAAAACAATCTCGAGCAGGTAAATACCAGGAGAGCCCCAGCTTATCATTTAGAACTGGAACACACAGTGGAGGGCATAAAATCAGCCATCACAGATGCGTTCGAAACTAGCTGCCCAATAAGCAGAAGTGCAGAGAAGAATAAAGTTCCATGGTGGAGCAACAATCTGTCAAGACTTCGGTCGAAAGCGCGTAAACTGTTTAATACAGCGAAACGTACTGGAGACTGGCAGAGCTACAGTATGGCACTGACTATGGATACTCCTGTTGCTGCCAGAGTGCACAAAGCACTAGCAAAAACAGAAGGAACATCAATGTCTCTCAAAAAACCGGATGGCAGCTATACAGAAAATGAGAAACAGAGGGCAAGACTTCTATTAGAAACTCATTTTCCTGGCAGTCATCCGACTACGGACAACAGGAGCATGACCAATAATCGAAGACCCCAAAGAGAGGATTGGAAAATAGCGACCGAAATCTTCTCCAGAGGGCGATTAGAATGGGCAATCTGTTCCTTTCAGCCTTTTATGTACTTAGTATATCGCCTCTTCATTATCGCCAGCACGCCTACAGAACGGGCAGATCTACGGAGACTGCTTTATACCAGCTGACCGAAATTATTGAAAGCGCTCTTGAATCAAAAGAGATAGTACTGTGTGCTTTCTTGGACATCGAGGGAGCATTCGATCACACATCGCACGATGCAATTATACGAGCTCTAGGTAGAAAAGGAGTAAATAGCACAGTATCGAAGTGGATGTATGAACTTCTGAGCACAAGATCAGCAGAAACTCACACATCAGAAGGAATTATCAAGGTTAACACAGCAAGAGGCTGTCCGCAAGGAGGAGTTCTATCTCCCCTAATGTGGAGTCTTGTAGTTGACGAGCTACTTGAGAAATTGTCAAGCCACGGCATAAGCTGTCAAGCATATGCTGATGACATAATTATTATCGCCAGGGGTAAATTTGAGGGAACCTTATGTGATATCATACAAGGGGGACTCGAAATAACTCGGGATTGGTGCGCGACGGCTGGGCTTAGCCTAAATCCGGCAAAAACAACAATAATACCATTCACGAGAAAAAGAAAACTCGAACGGCTGAGACCGATAAGGTTGTCGGGTACTACACTGACATCAGTCAACGAAGTTAAATATCTGGGACTAACCCTAGACAGCAAACTCCTCTGGAAAAAACATACAGATGAGATAAACAGGAAGGCAACGCGGGCTCTAATGATTTGCCGGAGCCTAGCGGGCAAATCCTGGGGATGTAGCCCGACCATCCTTAGATGGATGTATATTGCCATTGTGAGACTAATGATCACATATGGAGCGATTGCATGGGTAAGAAGAACCAGTCTATCCACTACAAGGAAGACACTGAATAAAGTGCAAAGACTGGCATGCCTATGTATTACAGGGGCCATGAGAACTTGCCCAACTGCAGCTATGGAAGTGCTATTGGAACTGACCCCCTTGCACCTCGTGGTTGAGGAATGTGCAAGTAAAACGATTCTAAGAATAGCCAAAGAAGGAATAGGACGAGGAAAGTGCATTACACTGAAACAGTTTGATGCACTAGTCAAAAACCACCCATTATTGGCCCTTCCTAGAGACGATACCATCAAAAGATTTGATTTCCAAAAGAACTTTGTTACAAAGCTCAGTAACAAGAAGAACTGGAGCAACGAATCCACAATTCACAAGCTGAGCAATAACACAACAAAGTGGTACACAGATGGGTCAAGAACTGATGAGGGAACTGGAGTGGGAGTATGCGGGCCTAGAACCAAATATTCTGAACCAATGGGCAAAAGTACCAGCATCTTTCAGGCCGAAATCTATGCCATAGATAGATGTGTCCAAATCAACCTCGACAGAAACATAACCAACTGTGATATAGCTATAATGTCAGACAGTCAGGCTGCAATTATGGCCCTCAACTCCTACATCATCCAATCCAAACTTGTATGGGAATGCCTACAAAAATTAAATGAATTGGGTAGGAAAAACAAAATAACCCTCTGCTGGGTACCTGGCCACATGGGAATAGAGGGTAATAAAATGGCCGACTCCCTAGCAAGAAAGGGAGCATCTGAAGCTTTCATAGGTCCTGAACCATTCTGCGGAATAGGGGATCACACCCTCAAAGAAGAATTTAGGAAACAAGAGAAAGAAAACAGGGCAAGAACTTGGCACAACACTCAAGGCATGAGGCAGGCTAAAAAACTTCTGGGACAATACAACCAGAAAAGATTCCAAGCTTGCATCGGCATGAGTAAAAATAACCTCCGTATCCTAACGGGCTTCCTAACGGGGCATTGTAGACTCAAGGAACACTTCAGGAAACTGGGTATATCTGAAGAAGGTCTCTGCCGATTCTGCGATGAGTCCAGTGAAATCCCAGAACACGTGCTGGGATCGTGTGGGGCATTGACCCACAAAAGACTGAAATACTTGGGCAAGCACCAACTATCTGATGAGGAAATACGGTCACTGGAGCCAGCTCTCATCCTAAGATTCTTAAAGGAAACTGGACTAGAGAGAGTGCTATAGGACGGATTTCTTCCGCCAAGGAGAAACGAGAGTACAAGAACCTCTAAAATGATTCCGAAAGGAATTATAATGTGAGGGGAACTCGTATGAGGGCATATACCTCACTGAGGCGTTAGCAGGGGGTACAATAGACCAAAAGGTCGCAGTACAACAACCCCTTTCACATAAATAATAAAAATAGAGAAGACAGCCTTCTCAGTCAATAATGGGAAGTACGAATTCGTTCGACTCCCATTCGGCCTAAAAAAACGCGTCCATATTCCAAAGAGCGTTGGACGACATTCTGCGCGAACACATAGGTCAGATATGCTTCGTCTACATCGACGACATAGTCGTGTTCAGCAAAGATGTAGATTCCCATTTTCAAAACTTATCCAAGATTTTCGAAACTCTTCAAAACGCTAATTTGAAAGTACAGATGGATAAGTGCGAATTTTTAAAAAATAGCGTAGAGTTTATAGGGTTTATCGTTTCCGATAAGGGGACAAAAACGAACCCATGTAAAGTAGAGGCAATAGCCAAATTCCCCTACCCAAATACACTCAAAGATTTGCGATACTTTTTAGGTCTGTCAGGGTTTTACCGCAGATTCATTAAGGACTACGCGAAATTGGCCAAACTCCTGACAGCCCTCTTAAGAGGGGAGGACGGCCGAGTTTCCAAACAAGCTTCAAGCAAAAAACTCGTCCATTTAAACGACGAAGCTATAGAGGCGTTTGACAAAATAAAGAGCTCACTCATATCCGAAGATGTAGTTCGTACCTACCCAAACACTAATAAGGAATTCCATCTCACAACAGACGCGTCAGACTACGCTTTAGGCGCTGTGTTATCTCAAGATAATATATATATATATATTTCGAGAGATAATCGAATCAGACCACCATTGTCGGGTCTCTTTTCGTCTCTCTACCACTGTAAATCTTACTCAGAGAGACTCTCTGGATTTCTCCACAGTTCTTCTCTGGGCTCAATTCCTAGTGTTAACGCTAGCATCTGTTTATGGGAGATCCGTTTCATCGACTGGGTCTCGACCCATTGATGTCCCAAGATCCTTATTCTTCTGCCAGCCAATGCCGGGCATTGCCGCTGTCTCAGATTCCTCCAGGCATAGTCTACAAGTATCATCCTCTATAAGGCCCATTTTCCTTAAGTGATACCTGAAATTACCATGTCCTGTAGACAAAGCCACCACCCATTTCAATGTTCCTCGACTCATGCTTTAAACTCTTCTTTGAGTGGAGCAGTTCGGCCACTTTATTGCCATTTTAGCTTATCTACATTGTTCCACTGTTGACCACCTTCTCAGGTGTTCTGCCGTGATCCATTTGTGGACAAGCTGTTCAACCATTCCTCTGCCAATTGAAGAGAATGGTTCTGGTCCCAGCAACTTTTCAGTTGACCCCTTTTTTGCAAGGGAGTCCGCCTTTTCATTGCCTTCGATCCCTATGTGTCCTCGTACCCAAGTCAGTGTTACTTCATTTTTAGATGAACACTTATTGAGTTTAAGTACGCATTCCAGTGCCAGTGATGTTGTTATGTTTGTTTGTTCCATGCATCTGATCACCGCCTGATTGTCCAGTGCTATGAGGATATTTCTTCCTTCCACCTGACACTCAAGCAAGTAGTCCAACGCATAAAGCAAGGCAATCATCTCAGCCTGGTATACTGAAGTGTATTTCCCGAGGCTAATGTGACGGGCAAGTTCCAGCTCTTCTGAATAGATACCGGCCCCCGCCCCGCCATCCATCATGGATCCATCCGTGAAAATCACTATTTCACCATTTCTTTTTTCTGGAAGTAATCCGTTCTCAATACGAGTTTTGTGATTTCTTTCCATAATACGCACCCTTGTTATTCGATCCATAGGCATGTTTAGCTCCCTAATCTCGTCTTTAAGAAGTTCCAGGATCTTCCTATGTCCATAGATCGTATCACGATGGTGCCATTTCGCATCTCGATGCAAGCGAAGTGCCGTTTGGGCCGCTGTTTTCTTAATAAATAAGTCTAGCGGTAATATCCCCATGATGCCTTCCAATGCGCATGTTGGGGTTGTACGTATTGCACCTGTAATTCCCATACATGCTAAACGCTGAACCCTATCCAGGTGCTTCCTCACAGTTTTCTGAGAGGCTTTCGCCCACCATACAACCGAGGCGTACGTGATAATGGGTCTAGTTATCATCGTATACATCCAGTATGCTGACCTAGGCGAGAGTCCCCACCTCTGTCCACACACACGTTTGCACTGATGTAGTACTCTTTTTGCCTTCCGGACCTTCTCCTCAAGATAATAAGCCTATAACATTTATTTCCTGGCAATAGTGTGGGCTCTAAGTACACTTAGAAATTATTTGTATGGGCCTACAGTTTTGAAAATTTTCACCGACCACCAACCCTTGACATACGCCCTTAGCAACAAAAATACCAACAACAAAATGAAGCGTTGGAAGGCTATACTCGAAGAGTATAACTATGAGTTAAGATATAAGCCTGGTAAGGCCAACGTCGTTGCGGACGCCTTGTCAAGACCTCCAAAAATCAACCAAATAAACTCTTTAACATAAACCGAACATAGTACCGAAAGTTCTGAACAAAACTTAGTCCAAATAGCTAATGAACCAATAAATTTATTCAAAAATGAAATCTTCCTCAGTTTAGGTGATACACCGTCACACCGTCATATCTCAACCCCTCAGTAATAAACGGAATAAAAGCAGAAGAAGCAATTCTAGGTAAAATTCAGGACATATTCCCTTTACATTTTCGCCAATACAGAGTAAGATATGCTAGGAACATGGTCACAGACTTAACTGACGAAAATCGCCAAGAAACAGAAATTCTAAAGGAGCACAACCGCGCTCATAGGAACAGTCGCGAAAATAAAATTCAACTATTACAGAAGTATTACTTCCCACAGATGCAGACAAAAATCAGGAAAATCACAGATATGTGCAGAATCTGCAAAAAACACAAATATGATAGGCATCCCAGTAAACCTATCTTACAACCAACCCCAATTCCCCAATACCCTGGGCAAATTTTACATTTGGACCTTTATTTTACGGACAAAAAAGATTATTCTTACAGCAATAGATAAATTCTCAAAGTACGCCCTAGCTACAATCATTAAATCAAGAGCGTCAGAAGACATCAAACAACCTCTCAGGGAACTAATACTATCTTTCGGCGTTCCTGAATCCATAGTAGTGAACAATGAAAAATCACTTAGCTCAACCTCAATCCTATTCATGTTGGAAAATTTCTTCAATATTAAAATATTTAAAGCACCGCCCTACGTAAGTTCGGTAAATGGACAAGTGGAGAGGTTCCACTCAACCCTATCCGAATTAATGCGATGTCTCAAATCTGAGCAGTCATACAACACGTTCCCCGAACTCCTAGATAGAGCAATTTTTGAATACAATAGATCTATTCATTCTACTACAAATAAAAAACTCATAGACGCATTCTTTGCAAGACATAGGGTCAATAACCCCGAAGAACTTCAGGAAGAAAGACGAGATATCATTCAGAAAATTAAAGATAAACCAATTACCGATCTGGATTACAATAAAAGGAAAAAAGACCCTTTCAAAAAATGTTCAACAGGAGACGTCATCTACGTCAAAATCAATAAGAGGATAGGAATTAAGCTTTCTGCTAAATACAAAAATGAAATCGTAGGACTAAATAAAAATTCAACCATAATAACTAAGTCCGGCAAAACCGTACATAAGTCTGATAAAAACCTAAAATTTTCTCCCAATAGGTTCTTTTTGCCTTTGTGCGCAGCAAACACTCAAATCCTGGACTATTCAAATTCACAGTGGTCAAAATTGACGCAGGAACCGCAAAGTTGCAAAATGGGTATTTCAAAATTATCCATATCATCGATGTAGAGGCCTACGAAGAACTAATAAACGCAATAAAAAAGACATTGAAATTAAATTAAAATACCTTCCTTTACCCTTTCCTATCCTACGAGGTCATCCGAATCAAAAGCCACCTATCAAGACTCAAAATAAATAAAAGAAATAAGAGGTCATTGAACTTCATCGGTAGTGCGTGGAAATGGATCGCTGGAAATCCAGACCACCACGATCATGAAATATTATTAAAAAAAATGAATAATGTCCTCGAGATTAACAATAGACAAGCAATTATTACTCGAGTAACAATAGACAAGATTTATGAAATAACAAACATGACTAATAACATATTAAGAATTATTAACGAAGAAAAGAAAGACAAAGATAAAGCATTATTTAAAATAAAATACGAGCTAGAGTTAATCAAAGAAGAAATAATCAATATAGCTTATGCTATCCATTGGGCAAAAGCCAATATAGTAAATTCCTTCATCTTATCAAACACTGAAATAAATATTACAGAACAAACGCTTAAGTCAGAAAATATTCATTCTGTTAACATCGACGAAGCGCTCGAATTTGCCAACATTAAAATTGCTTCCGATGGTAGAAACATAGTTTATATTATAATAAGTTTGCCAACAACCAGTTTAGAAATACTATATCATATGTTAATAATTAAAGCTGTTAAAATCAAAACAAAGATTAATAAAATCCCTTTTGACAAAATTCTAAAATGTACAAATAACATATATGGAATCAACCAAAATTGTCAAACTTTAAATGAACATTCTATTTGTAACAGTAATAATATTGTAGATATAAGTAATAACACGTGCATCCCGAACCTCCTAAAAAGTGAAACCCCAAGCTGCGTAATTATTAACAACGAACATATCCCACCAGTGGAAGAAATTTCGCCCGGTATACTTTTCCTCAATCAATACAATGGCTCCGTGAACATCGATAACGAAACCCTCAGCTTAAAAGGCACATACGTCATCAAACACTTCAACGTTACAATCCAAGCGAATGGAAAATCATTCAAATCCAGCGAGATCACAAAACATCAGCCACTGCCTGCGATGCTGCAACTAAGGTCACTAGTAGGGAACATAGAAGAAGAATTATCCCTTGAAATGATAAGAGAGTTACAAGTCAACGGTACAGAACAAATCAATCTACTCAAAGCTAGAAATAAAGTCAATTTCGCAATCAATATTATCTTAGCAGTATCATCAGTCAACACAATAGTAATTTATCTTGCATACCGATACACAAAAAAGAATGAAGTCCGAAGGGTCAATAATAAAGAAGAACCAATACCAAAACCTAGAAATGCAGCACCTGTAATAATAGGGATAGATGATATCCCACGTCTCGTGCAATCAGTGCCATTGAACGAGGACGTTCAAAATTAAAGGCGGAGGAGTTAACGTGAAACATATCCAAAATGAGCAACACGCGCTGAACAGCCAGACGCGTAGTCAGGAAATTATACTTATACCGAGTGTGGGATAGATACCAAGAATCGCGACACTGCACCGTGGGAACGATGCAGAGGTCAGCGCAACGATTGGGTTTAGAGTATGCTAGGTGTTAAGTATTAAAGCATTGTCAAGTTAGTTCGTAAGTGGCCGTGAAGGCAACCAGATGAATTGAATAAAACTATTTTTTTTTATGACTAAATAAATAAAAATAATTTAATTTATACTATGGTTTTACTGCTCTTGAAGGTGTGTTCTGAGTGAAACAGGTTTGGTGTGAAGTATGAAAAGCGATTTCAATGAAAGCAATCATGGGCGTGTGTGTGGGGATGTCTAATCATTTTTATTTCTGTGGCGATTCGAATTGATTTTGAAAGTACAGATGAGTGAGCGATTGATAAAGGCACTTTTCAAGATGTGGATTTAGCTAAATACTTCCCCTTTAAAATTTGTGTAAAAAAAATTTATTTAAACTAATAATCTATATTATTTTATCTATTGTACAAGGTGGCGCAAAAGTAATCCTCCTATCAGAAAATGCTATAAATTTTGCGATTGGCCCCTAATGTCAGTTCTGTTTTGACATTTGTGTAGTAAACACATGCGAAATACACGTTAATAAACAATGTTACGCTACACTGCTCTAGAACGCTCAAGCTCAAGCCATCCTTAATCACCACCAAGAGGAAGATGATTTTTCATCAAAAATAATCATGAGTGATGAGGCCCATTCCATCTTAGCGGGTACTTAAATAAGCAAAATTTACGCTTCTGGGGCACTGAAAATCCGCGTGTAACCCACGAAGAGCCATTACACCCGCTCAAAGTCACTGTATGGTGTGCTGTTTTCGCTGCAGGAGTCATCGGACCTTTTTTCTTCGAAGACGTCGCGGGCCAAACGGTTACTGTGAATGGTGAGCGCTACAGAGCAATGATCAACGAGTTCTTTTTGCCGCAACTTGATGAATTGGGATTGGAAAACATGTGGTTCCAACAGGACGATGCAACGGCACACACTGCACGTGCCACAACCGATATGCTGAAGGATGCATTTCCCGGGCGCCTAATCTCCCGTTTTGGCGATTTGCACTGGCCAGCAAGATCGCCTGATTTGATCGTCCAGACTTCTTTTTGTGGGGCTTTTTGAAGTCGGGGGTTTATGTCAACAAGCCTCAGACTCTTGCAGCTCTTAAAGACAATATCCGTCAAGAATGTGAGGACCTATCGCCGGAAGTTTTGGCCAAAGTGATGGAAAATGCCATAAAAAAGGCTCAAATGACAATCAACTGTGGCGGCGGCCATTTACATGACATCATATTCTCGACTTGATATAAAAAAAATTAAAAGACCAAATAAAAATAATCCACAAGAAGAATCAAAGTTTTTCATTTTTTTTTTAAATTACAGCCAAAAAACATCGGAAGGTTATTTTTGCGCCACCTTGTACATGTACATATATGAATTTCAGTACATTTTGGGTTTTTATCAAAACATTAACATCTATATAGTCGGGTAATTCGCATTGGTTTGGGAAAATTAAAATTCGGAAAATTCTCAACAGGTGGCGCTGTAGGAAAATTTCATCTATCTCCTTCTAATATTAGCTGTTTTTTATTATCAGCTATGATCCATATAGATCATCGATTTACATGCATTTGCAACAACAGCACATGATCCTGCTTCTCATCGAGATCACGAATCATAATCTGAAAATTATTTCTATTTCCGACTAGGTGGCTTGTTTTATTTTTAAATGTCGGTGTGCCTGTAAACGATAGCCACACAATCACGTTGCCAGACTAAAAAATGGAACACAAAAAATTAATTGATTTTGTTCGCATTCGAATAAACTCCCTGTCCGTATTCCGAATTATTTTGCTTTTTCTCGTTCTATGAAGGTATATCCAGACCAGCCAAACATTTGATAAGCAATTAAATACCTACATGTTCCATATTTATTTCTAAAACACTTATTAAACAAAACAATTTTTATGAAATGTTTAAACAAATTTTGCTGGATCTGGACACCAAAAAAACATTTATGAAATGTTTCACAGTTACCCCATCGTGATGGGAAATAATTTTTGTTTTACAAGTATCCCTGCAGAAAGTGAGCGCTGTTTTTCGATTATTATTTGTTTTTAAATAAAATAAAAATGTCCAGAAAATCTTTGAATACGATTATTTTAATTAAATCGCTCGTCGGGTGACTACCGAGACCAAAATTACAAAAATAAAAACTTTGCTCTTCTAGTCCAAAACAGGGAGAAGTTGAAACATTTCATAAACATTTAATAAGTAAATTTCTAAAATCTTTTATAAATGTTTATAAAATCTGTCCGATTTGCTTCAGAAACATTTCATAAACATTTCTGAAATGTTTCGGTGGTCTGGACACACCCTAATATGCCAAGATAAACTCAAGCGATAGCAGCAAAATATTGTTCATGTGTTGCATATTTGAAAATAAAATATTAAATTTGTTTGACAAAAATATATTTGAAAAGAAAAATTATGCAAATTTGATTCAAATATGGTAACACCCCCGACATTGCAAGCGAAATGGCATGTGCCTTGTGTGACGTCACGTTGAGAAGAATATTTGCAATATGGCTGGTGGCAATATGAAGTTTGAAATACCCTGTATTATCTGCTTTGTTTTGAAAGCAACTGTTGCCACAATTCCAAAATTAAACTTTTCAATGAACCGTTTTGTTTTAATTTCGTGATCTGATTCGGATTAGATCACGCTGATAATAAAAAACAGCTATTATATATATCAAAATCAGTCGAATTGTGTTTGTGTTTGAAAATGCGTGAACCGATTTTGTTTCTGGAAACTTCAAATGACGTCAATACCGAGGTTTGTATACGGTCTTTGTACGTGTTTTGGTCATACGAGTTATAAACATTTTAGTGAACATACATGTGGTGTTGACCTCAGAAAGCCCTCAGCCACTTTAAATTAAATTTTGTGAATATGTATGGTTGGTTGCAGCTTAAAAGATAGGATAGTTTTGGTGGCCACCCGATAGGTGGAGCTGTAGTCGAACTCCGAAACCCCTTAACCGATTTCAATGAAATTTTGTGGATGGGTATGTTAGGTTCCACCTAGGAAGATAGTATAGTTTTGGACCCGTTGGGCGGGCTGCTATCGATCTCCAAAACTACTCAACCAATTTCAATGAAATGTGGATGTGTATGGTTGTTTGCGTCTGATAGTTATGGACAGGATAGGTGGTGCTGTTGTCGAACTCCGAAACCCTTCAACCGATTTCAATGAAATTTTGTGGATGTGTATGGTTGGTTGCAGCTTAAAGAAGAAGCCACTAAACTGATTTGAAGGAAATTTTGTAGATGTATGTATATGGTTGGTTGCGGCTTGAAAGATACGATAGTTTTGGACCTGATAGGGGGTGCTGTTGTCGATCTCTAACAGCTCAACCAATTTCAGTAAAATTTTATGGATGGGTTGGGTGTGGTTAACCCGACATTTCCGTTCTTGCTCTGCTTTGGTGTGGTGGGCGCAAATCGTAAGCATTTAGGAATATGTAACGTGGCATGTGGTATATGTGGGCGTAGGCCGTACACTCAAGTAGTCCAGGATACTAACCACTAAAACATCGTGTTCACAAGTCGCTACTACTGATATTTATTGTTCTATAGCACCTATATCGAAAGTGAAGTGAACAAAAATTATCCGAACGGTGTTACTTACTTCCCGGGCTTCTTCGAGCGACCACCGCACGATTTTTAAAAGAAAAGCTAAAAGCGATCATGGGCTTCATCGTTAAGTACAATGTTTTCAGACAATCGCGTTTCTGGATGTACTGCGTCGAATGGCAGAAGAGATGATTGCCGATTGCCCACATTTTGCGTCGGTTGATTTCGTTGATTGAGAAAAATATGACCGGACCAACTCGATTCAATCATTAGCGCGGAAACAACTATCAAGAAGCTGGAAATCTAAGAAGTCGTTTCTATGCAATGAACTCAATTTAATTCCAATGGTGTTTCATTCGTTAAACTCCTTCCTTAAAGTACGTTGAGTCTTAATAGCTACCTTACCTCTGGTGGAGGGTAGCTATCACAAAGAAAAGAATTTACTGATTGTTTGTGAACAACTGCATTTGGTGTCTTTGTTTTTGTCCAATTATATCGTATAATTTACTTACTGCGCAATATTGCCGATATAGATTGTCATACAATATTGCACAGCAAGCTGCAAAGACAAAAAACTTAGGTATTAGCTATACAACTGGTTGACCAATATGGGTCACCAGTTGTTTTGCGTCGCTTGCACATTCGCAAGTGACTGCTGCCGGGCATTCATGGCAGTTTGTTTGTTGATGTAATCAACACGTTCAATAGAGAGGTTCAACTATTAAAAAGGATGTTAATAATTTTATCAATTTTAGGCGGTAGGAAGTTGGCCGGGTTAGCTAGTAAACAATAAAACAGAACAAAAACTATGATATTACTCAGGATTTTTAGAAACCCATGTTTCATTACTAAAAAGTTATAGAAATGTTGCATCTTAAAAAGTGTTTACTAGTCCCTCCGTAGGAAGATTAATAAATGATGGGTCAGCTAAAAGGAATATCTTTGAAACCGTAGCATTGCGCTGTTGCAATTTACTGACACTAAGACAATTTTTTGCGCTGTTGGCATTGTTTTAGTCTTTATGAATTATATTATCTACTACCGGATCCAATTTCTATAAATTCGTTTGAACATCGTAGAAATGTTACGTGTCTCTCATTGTTCTATCGTTATTTTAACAAACAGTGCTCAAATGAAATTGCCAGCTGCATTCCTCCACCTCAACAATTTAACCGCAATACTCGTCATGCTAGGAATGTACACCTGTTCACCCTTAAGCCTATTTTCGGTCGTAAGACGAAATATAGAGACTCATTCATAAGCCGTTCAACACGAATGTGTTCCTCTGTTGTTCTTCCTAGTTACAGGTTGCAGGCATTTAAGACCAATGTGCATCGGTATCTCCTGTCCCCATTTCCCTAATGACCGCGCTGTGTATTTCATACTACATTATAAGAGTAGTCATATCCTCTTTAGCGCGTGCTTATTATAATTATAAAAAAAATAAATAAAAAAAAAAAGGCGTAGATACAAACGCAAGGGGATTTTCTTCGAAAAATGCTAAAGGTATACGATACGGATTTCTTATCCAAAAACATAAACCACTTTTAGCTTTCGATCACTTCATCAATTTGTATTAACAAAAAATATCTCGTATGCATGTATGTTTGAACTAACTATGATTCTTAAAATTGTTGAATGTTAATGGTTGTGAATAACATTGAAATTATTTATTTTTGAGGAACAATTTGTTGCATCACAAAAAAAAAACTAGTGATACTGTTGAATCAATGTTATTCTTGCTATAGATTGAAGAAATGAATATCGTAAAACATAAATTTTTTTAATTTAGTTTATTGCAATAATTTTTGATGGACATACATTTTTGTTTTTCCATAATTTGCGTAAATAAGTAATCCTGACTGTTTTCCTACACTACACGTTGTTTATGTGAAAAAAACTGTATTAAATAGATATCGCACACTTCCAATGACTGCCCTGTGCGCTGTGCCTTATTAATGGTGATGGACTGATGGTAATCGGAAGATCAGAAAATTGAAGCCGCTTAAAATCAGATGAAATCATTGGGATTCGAGGAGTTAAAACGTCTTCTCCCTTAAATTTCGAATACATAGTGTAAATTCAGAAACTGAATTGAATATGACGCTTGAGTTTTAAAACGCATTGTTCACATCAAACATTTTAATGTCAAGATGGAAGTTTTGTAAAAGACGACAAATTGGTTTTCATGCGTTAGTTTTATCGTTATTAAAAGCTTCACCTCTGCCGCGCTGAAATACTCAATGCAAAAAAAATAAAAGTTTGTGAGAAAAATTAAAATAAAGAATTCAACAAAAATGTATACATTTTTCCGTCAAACGCATATGTACCTATTGATAAAACTATTTCTTTACTTTCTTTTCTTTCGCTTCGGACATTTGTCTTACTTTTTTGCAGCGAATCAGCAGCGCATCAGGTATTTCTGTGATGCTTTTTTTCGTTATGTTTGCGCATCAGTTTGATCATATTTGCAATAATGAACACTTGACGTTGAAAGTATTAAAGAAAGCATTAATGAACATTTTGCAAAGCATCATGAGCATCATGATGTGGTGATGCGTTACTGAATTTACGCATAGTTGCTTTGATTATATTATACATAGTTTTTAGGCTGCAAGCCTTGTACCATTACAAAGTTTTGCTGATTGATATAGTGAAGCATAATATTCGGTGCCCCAACTTTCAAATGTAGAGATGGAGAACAATTTGTTGCCTCGATGTGAATATTTACATACAGGCGTTAGGGAAGACACCAAAACATTTTTGATTTCCTCTATGCTATCATTTGATGTTATTATGTATATTGATAATTAATTTTCATAATTGTTCATAAACATATACATACAATTTATTTTATTTTTAATGAAAAAAGCTGTAAAAGTATTATTTAACACCTTAAAAAATAATTGTTAATCAGTACAATAGTTCGTAATGTCTCTGTGGACATGCAATTTTGCCATTAATTTTTATATATGTAGATAGATATGTTAATACAAATAAACTAATTTAATATGCTGGAAACTCAACCAAAAATATGCATAGACTAGGACACCTGATATTCATAACATAATTATGGAATATGTCTTGTTCTGGAACTGAAGGTTAAGCAATTTAATAAATAACAATTCATAAATATTCAATAAATATTCATTAATACATCAGAACGATCTGAGCACGCTCGGTTCAGATCTCGCTCATAATGCTCCAGCTCAGTTCAATGCTCAGCTCTAAACTAAAAAAAAGACGCCTATAGAAAATAAATTATCTTTTAGATGTAGCCTGTGGTGGGCAAAATCGCATCGTCACCTCCACGCGGTGCCCGCTGGATAGCCGAAAGGTGAACTAACGACGAGCGTTGGATCCACCGGATCCATGGGTGTAGATACCTGAGTTTCCTTCTCAGGAACTAGGAGCAGGAGAAAAGACACGCTCTGAAGATCCACCCACCAACACGATCTACACGTCATGCACAGGCCTCACAAGCCGGTCATGAAAGGGAAAACTCATTGTGATGAAAAATGCAAATTATGCCTCGGATGACCAAACCAACAACGTTGACGACCCCCCCCCGCAAACGAAAAACGGACAACGATTTTACGCATTTGCACATGGAACGTACGCACACTTAACAGGCCACGCAAGGCCGAGCAGCTAGCCGAGATCCTCACCAGTTTTAAAGCTGATGTAGCAGCCCTCCAGGAGATGCGATGGGATGGACCGGGCCTGAGAAATACAGGAGACTGTAATTTCTACTATGGGAAATGCCACCTTGATGGGAGATCGCGTTTGTTTGGATGCGGATTCGCTGTCAGAGGAAGACTAAGGCAAAGAGTCCTCGGCTTTCGCGAAGTCAGCGAGAGAGTGACAACGATCCGCATAAAGGCCAAATTCCACCACCTAAGCCTCATAAGCGCCCATGCCCCTACAGAAGAGAAAGACGACGCTACGAAGGAAAGCTTCTACGAGCTCCTCGCTAAAACTTATGAGCAGTGCCCCAAACATGACATTAAAATCCTCTTGGGGGACTTTAACGCCAAAATTGGGAGGGACGATATCTTTGGTATGACGATCGGAAAGCACAGCCTGCACGACACCACTTCCGATAATGGACTCAGGCTCATCGATTTTGCAGCGGGGAAAAATATGGTGCTGAGTAGCACGCGGTTCCCACGTCCCGACATCCACAAGGGCACATGGCGATCCCCAGATGGTCGAACCTGCAACCAAATCGACCATGTTACGATTGACGGAAGGCACTCCTCCAACATTCTGAATGTCCGAACATTCCGAGGAGCAAACATCGATTCGGACCACTATCTAGTCGGTGCAAAACTTAGAGTACGCATCTCCATGGAAGCTCTAAGACGAACACCAACTACGCCGAGGAAATTCAATGTTGGACGACTTAAATCGGAAGAGACCGCCGCTGCCTATGCCGACCGCGTATCCCTTGAGCTTGCGAGAAATCCTTCGTCAAATGATATGAGCCCGGAAGACCAATGGCAGCTATGTCAACAAGCCATAAGAAGAGCTGCGTCAGAGGTATTGGGCTTCTCAAAACCTCCCCCCAGAAACCCCTGGTTCGACTCCGAATGTGCTCAGGCAAACAAAGCCAAAACGGAGGCATACAAGTCATGGCTCCAGAGAGATACTAGAGCCACCAGAAATCTCTATGTCGAGCGAAGGAAGGATGAGAAACGCTTACTCAGGAAGAAAAAAAAAGAACACCAGCAACGCGAAGTCGAGGAGATGCAGAGATGTTTTCGCAGAAAAGAGGTGTGGAACTTCTACAGAAGAGTGAAACAGTTTACATCAGGGTTCACAGGCCGCCCTGGGCCCTGCAAAGATCAGGATGGAAATACCATAGTGGAAACGCAGGCGATGTTAACCATCTGGAGAGACTACTTTAACCAGTTGTTAAACGGCGATGACAGCCAAGATCCCGCCCAAGATCAACGGGTCTCAGTTAATCTAGATGACTACCACGATCTACAACCGCCCGATCCAAGTGAAATCAAAGTAGCCATTACCAGACTAAAAATGAACAAAGCAGCTGGGTGCGATGGTCTACAAGCGGAACTCTTTAAGCACGCTGGAGATGACCTGGTTAGGAGCATACACCAACTCATCTCCAAAATATGGTCGGAGGAAAGCATGCTCGATGAGTGGAATCTCAGTACCATCTGCCCGATCCACAAAAAAGGAGACCGCCTACTCTGCGCCAACTATAGAGGCATAAGTCTTTTAAACATCGCCTATAAAATCCTTTCCAGCGTTTTATGTGAACGTCTGAAGCCTTTTGCTGATGATCTAATAGGTCCTTACCAATGCGGCTTCAGACCTGGAAAATCTACCACCGACCAAATTTTCACATTACGCCAGATCCTGGAGAAAACCCAAGAATATAACATCGACACCCACCACCTGTTCGTCGATTTTAAAGCAGCCTATGACAGTGTTAATAGAGTTGAACTGTATTGTGCTATGTCTAACTTTAGAATCCCTGCTAAACTGATACGCCTTATCAGAATGACGTTGGAGAATGCTCGATGCTCCGTCAAAATTGGTAGAGACTCTACTGAACCCTTCGAAACCACCAGAGGGCTTAGACAAGGCGACGCACTGTCATGTAGCTGTTTTAACATTGTGCTTGAAAATGTAATACGGAGCACTCATGCCAGTACATCGGGCACCATTTTCAATAAATCAACACAACTACTTGGGTTTGCAGACGACATTGACGTGATAGGAAGAACGAAGCGAGCAGTAACCGGTGCATTCACTACTATGGAGTCAGCAGCAGGCAAAATGGGGCTGAAAATTAACGAGGATAAGACGAAGTATATGCTTTCATCAACAAAAGTCCAATCCCACCACCGACTTGGTCAAAATGTGACCATTGATAGGTATAACTTCGAGGTAGTCAGTGAATTTGTCTATCTAGGCACTGCTGTAAGCTCAGGCAACAACATCAGCGCTGAAATCAAACGCAGACTAACTCTTGCAAATCGCTGTTTCTTTGGGCTAAACAAGCAATTGAGGAATAGAGCCCTATCGAGAAGAACCAAAGAGACGTTGTATAGAACACTCATCATCCCGGTCCTGCTATATGGTGCAGAAGCATGGACCCTGTCCCAATCGGATGAAAAGGCACTTGGAGTCTTCGAGAGGAAAGTTCTGCGTACGATTTATGGACCTGTCTGCGTAAACCATGAAGACAACGTTTGGCGAAGAAGATACAACGACGAACTATACGCGCTGTACAGCGACATAAGCTTAGCCAGGAAAATTCGAATTCAACGACTAAGATGGCTGGGTCATGTTGAGCGAATGGACATCAACGCTCCAGCGCGAAAAGTCTTCAACGCCAAACCAGAGGGAGTCAGAAGCCAAGGTAGACCTCATCTTCGATGGAGCGACCAGGTAGAGGGAGACCTCCGACAACTTGGAGTGCGAAATTTTAGACGGCAGGCTAGAGAGCGAGCCGGCTTGAGGGGTATATTGAGCAAGGCCTAGGAGCACCACGCTCTAGTTGAGCCAACAAAAAAAAAAACTAGATGTAGCCTGTAGCAGGTACTACATACATAGTTATATTATATTCTTCGCTTATGTTCGCAAATAAAATAAAATAAAATAAATAGATGCTTTCAACAACACGTTTGAGCGAGGTTATATTTTTGGAATGGATGGAAGGACCTATACAATTTTATCGGCTAAACTTTTCCCCAAATATGTAATACCAAATTTTTTTTTTATGTGTCAAAGAGTATGCAATGAAACGAACATATTTATCCTTTCACCCCAACATTCACTAAATTCTTTTATTCACACTACAATTTGAGGTAAAATAAACTCATAACGCAAAAATCGAAACGTAGCGGTAGAAAAAATAATACCTGCCATTAATATATGACTGAAAATGACCTATCACGAAGTAAACATGCATTCTATAACGTACATTGTACAAAATTCATAGCCCTACCATAAAAAAAAATCACTTGACGGATATTAGTCCGGTCAAATTAGTCATAAAAATAGTGGTCAAATTACAAAAATTCGGACAGAGCTTAATTTTGGTGGAGACCTTGGGTACACCATTAGAAATAAAGTGTTAAAAGTCCCCATTGATCCCGTGTGTGCTAAAAAAGTTATTCGGAGTCAAAGGTCGAAGTTCGATTTTTTTGGATTTTTTTCGAAAACGGTAAGTTTTATCAAAAAAATAGCTTAGTCAAAAATTATAGATCTTAAAATTATCTACAAAAATGGTCCTAACACTTACAAAAGTCGGATTTACTTAGTCGCGCTCTAGTACGAGGTAGACTTACTTCTGAAGTACTGTTGTCTTCATCCTCATGTTGTCTTTTTACTGCAGCGATTGAACTTTTCGCGGGTATACGATTTTCGGCAATCACGTGAATTGTAATGGACTTTTCACTTTGATAGTTGATATTTGATATTTATTGATATGAAACGCTGTACATCAAGATATACTTATAATTAGTACAGGACATGATTGTCATTGTCACAATGTGCAAAGTAATATGTAAATAATAGTAAACAATAAAAGAAAATATAATTTAAAATTAAATGAAAACAAAATTCGTTAAACATTTAAACATTAGAATTATGCTTAACCAAAGACAATTAAAAAGTTAATAAAAAAAGAAAAAGATAAAAGCGGAAAAAAAGCTAAAGTTTAAGTTGGAAAGATGTTCAGAACAGATAGTAAGGAATTTTCTGTGTTCGATTTTAGACTTCACATGATGGGGTAAATTGCTCCACAGTTTGACAGCATAAATAAAAAATTGCCTGCGTGATGTTAAGCAAGTGTATGTGGCAGGTCGCAATACTATGTACCAGTTAGAGGAGCATAAATTAATTTTATTAAATAAATAATTTGGTTCTTTCTTGTGAATAAGTTTAAAAAGTAATGAACAGCACCGATATTTAAAAAAAAACATCCTGGCTACATCCAAGAAGTTGACGACCTTCAGATGAAATATGATCAAACCCACGAAGATTAAATACAAACCGTGCAGTAGAATTGACAGCGACCTTTAGTTTTTGAAAAGAGACAGAATCAAGATCCGCAAACAGCTCACAACCATATGACATTATGAGAATTATTAATGCTTTAGCCAGTTTTAGTTTAACTTGTGTGGGTAAAATTGTTCTTGTAATCGATAATCCTCTTAGCGATGCATAGACATTATTTATAATAGAATTAATGTGGGCATCCCATGTTAATTTGTTGTTGAAGATAATTCCCAGATTTTTTGCGTAGCCGACATATTCGACCTGACAAGAGTTTAAAAAGATAGGAGGAAAGTCGGGAAATGTGGTTGAGATTTGGGGATTGGAATGGCTTTCGTTTTGTCAGGATTAAGTTTAAGCCCATTATGTGTGGACCACTCGAAAATAGAACATAACTCATCGTTTACTTTTGAGATAGCGTCCTCTACCATGCCAATAGGAAAACTAAGGTACAGTTGGACATCATCAGCATATAATATGAAATCGACAGTGAGATAAAACGGAAGGTAGGTCATTGATGAACAGAGAAAACAGTATTGGACCAAGTATAGATCCTTGAGGGACACCATGATTAATAGGAAGAAAAGAAGGCAATTTACTATTACATGAAACAGCTTGCAGGCTATTAGTCATATATGAATACATTAATTTGCTAGACTTGTCAGAAAAGTTAAAATATGTCAGAAGTTTATCACAGAGAATATTTGGATTAACACAGTCAAATGCTTTGGAAAAGTCAAGTAATGTTATCACAGAAGTATAATTTGCATCAAGAGAGGCATTAGGATGCAGATGTGCAGCTGTGTCCAGACCGGAAACCTGACTGCAGAGGTTTCTGCTGTTTATCTTTTGCTGATGATAGATTCGAAGGCTTTAGATAAGAAGGGAAGTATGGCTATGGGTCTATATTCTGAGTTTGTGCCCTTTTTCGGAATTGGGATCTTAGACTTTTTCCATGCAATTGTTTACGTCGAAGTCATGATAATGGTGTAGAATAAATGGGTGAGGTATGGAAGTAAAAGCGGAAGAAGGATTTTTATAAAGTCAGGATGAACATTATCTAGTCCAACAGACTTGTATTTAGATAAGGAATAGAGTAGACTGCATCTGAATGAAAATATATCTGCATTATCATGCTGAGCAAACCTGCGGTCTGCGTATTGTGACGTAATGGGTGTAGAAAACATAAGGTTCAACTCATCTAAATCAATATTGTTGTCTGAAATTGAGATATTATCCTTACCCAATCCAAAATTACGAACTTCATTCCACACAAACTTCGAAGAGCGATCTGAATTAAATCTATTACTGTAATAATTAAGGGCGGGTCTTATGAGTTTGGTAACGAGATTACGGGATGATTTAAAATTTCTAAGCATTTCTGCACAGCCAAAGCGTTTCCAACGAAGATATTGTACATCTCTCCTTCTTATGGCATTAACAATGTCGTTTGAGAGCCAGGGACAAATCTGTGATTTAATAAGACGTGTCTTAATAGGTACATGCTTGTTAAGCAGGTAATCGATAAAAGAGGTCATTAGTTCAGTTTGTTTATTAACTTCAGGAGTAAGAAAAATGTAATTCCAATCAATTGGCGTACAATCACGAAAAAGACATTCAACATTGACACTACGGATGCTTCATACAAAATCTTCACCTTAATCTTGCAAAGACGACTAAATAAATGGATTGATGATAATAAGATATTAAAGGAGTACCAGGCAGGTTTTAGCCCAGGCTATTCAACGATTGACCACATCTTTGTCTTAAAAAGTATTGCGGACTCTTTTCTCTATAAGGGGAAGAAGTTGTACACGTTCTTTGTCGACTTTTAGGCAGCATTTGATACAGTGGATAGACATTTCTATAGCTCTATCTAAAGGGTTTTCCAATAAGAGGTGTTATTTTGGTATTCAAAGAAGATGCCATTTTTTGAAATAAATGATCGGATGTTTATTTCATAATGAAGAGGAAGGTATGCCGTTAATAATGAAAAACAACATCAGCCAAATGGCCACCACGAGCACGCATACAGGACCATATCCTTTTCATGAAATTTTTCATAACCAAATCGCAAAGTGATATGTCCTCGATAGCCTCACGAATTTTATCTTTGAGGTCTTGAATCGACGCTGGGCTGTTGGCGTAGACCTTTTTTTTTTTTTTTAAATATTTCTGACTCGCCAACGCGATAAAGAGACACCTCGACCTGAGTAGATCTATTGTGCCATAGGATCAGAAAAGGTTTGTTTAGGTTAATAGAGTTTCTACTTTTCTAATGTAGCTGATGATGATTTCAGCAGAGGATGTCTTTACTTCTTCTGGGCTTATAATTTCCCTGAGAAAGAAGTTCCTTCTGATACCACAGAGGGCTGGGCATTCACATAGAATATGCTCAGTTGTTTCGTCTTCTTCAAGACATAGGCGGCACTCCGAAGAGTCGGCTACATGTATTTTATTTAGGTGATATCGCAAACCATGGTGCCCTGTTAGGTAGCCAACTAGATTTTTGACATCATGCCTACGTAGATTTAGAATCTTTCTGTCATTTTTTCCGAAGGGTTTGATTACTTTTTTGGCCTGTCTTAGGCCTGGGAGGCTTTCCCAATGTGAGATACACTTGTTGTGTTCCCAGCTTTTTATGGCGAGGTTCGCCGCTGATTTAGGGATTGCACAGTAAGGTTCAGGTCCTGTAAAAGGTGTTTCCGAACCTTTTCTGGTCAGTTCGTCGGCCTTTTCATTTCCTTCAATTCCTTCGTGGCCAGGAACAAACCATATTTTGGTATTGTTTCTGGTGCAGAGTGTTTGGAGGGTATTAAAGCAGTGTAATACTGATTTGGAGTCAATGATGGGTGAGCTAAGGGCATTTATAGCTGCTTGACTATCCGTGAATATGTGGATGTTTGCGCCTTTTATACCTGATTTGTAAATGAGGCTTGCGCATTCTTTAATGGCATGGAGCTCTGCTTGAAATACGCATGGGCTTTTTCCCATTGGTATTGCAATATTTTGGTTTGGTCCAAATATGCCGGCTCCGACCCCTGAGTCCATTTTGGAACCATCCGTATACCACTTTATGCCTTTTTGGCAGTTTGGTGGGCTACCGATAGCCCACGCCTCTCTATTAGTGATCTCCGTGGAGAATCCCCTGTTAAAACATAATGTTTTTGGGAGGCGGTCTGTGATCGCGCAGATCACGTCAAGTTCTTTAATCTCCGAGAGAAGGTTCATCAGGTCCGAGTGATCACCGATGTCCATTTCCTTCAATTGTAGCAGATTTGTTGAGCTACGTATTGCCACTTTTTTGATATAAATGTGGAGTGGTGTTAGTCCCATTAGGGCTTCTATGGCAGCCGTAGGACAGGTCCGCATAGCTCCGGAAATGCCTAGGCATGCTAGACGTTGTATCTTGTTGAGCTTTACAATGGCGGTTTTCTGTGTGACTTTGTTCCACCATACTATGGAAGCGTAAGTAATGATGGGTCTAACCATCATTGTATAGATCCAATGAGTGATCTTTGGGGAGATTCCCCATGTTTTACCATACATGCAACGACAAGCCCAGAACGTACTGGTTGCTTTTTTGATTTTGTTGTTTATATGGGAGTTCCAATTTAGTCTTTTATCTAGGATCACTCCGAGATATGTATTTGACTTCGTCGGAGTACTCAATGGTTTTATCGTTGATGGAGATTTGACGTAAGTTCAAATTTCTTCTCTTAGTAAAGGGAACTATGATAGCCTTACTAGGATTTATGGAAAGATGTTCCTTAGAACACCAATCTAAGACTATCTTAAGGGCGTTTTGCATTTGTGTTCTCACTTCGTTTGCCACTTTTCCCCTAATAATGATGACCAAGTCATCCGCATATCCGACTACATTGAAGCCTGAATTGCTCAAAATTTGTAGCGTAGACCTTATCCTTCACGTGGCCCCAAAGGAAGAAGTCGCAAGGTGTTAAATCACAAGATCTCGGTGACCAATTGTGATCACCTCTTCGAGAGATAACACGGTCCGGAAACTTTTCCCGTAAAAGATCAATGGTTTCTTTGCTTGGGTGGCACGTAGCGCCGTCTTGTTGAAAGTAAACGTTGTCCAGATCAATACCATCCAACTGCGACCATAAAAAATCATTAATCATCTCTCGATAGCGCAATCCATTCACCGTCACTGTTTATCCAACCTCATTTTCGAAAAAGTAACCAATAACCCCTCCGGACCATAAACCGCACCAAACAGTCACACGTTGAGGATGTAGAGGCTTCTCAACAATAACTCTTGGGTTTTCCGAGCCCCAGATGCGACAATTTTGTTTGTTGACGTAGCCACAAGGTGCTTCACGACGACCAAGAAATGCTTTAGTTTTGCGAACTGTGACTGCAAGATTTTCACCATTTTTGTAGCGAATTTCAATGCATTGTTGAAGCGTTTATCCATTTTTAGTAATGGCGTAGTTTGTACTTGTCAAATGTCAAAGAATAAAAGCTTCAAAAGTGACAGCTACCGAAATAGCGGGTCATTCACAATAACACCTCTTATTGGAAAACCCTTTATAATCTATATTCTAGAAGCGGAGGTTTGGAAGGGTTATACAAAACCTTTATATGGACACAGTGGCGTCAGTTTGGAATGGTGAAGAGACGTCTAGTTGGTTTAGAACGGAATCAGGAGTCAGGCAAGGTTGTACAATGAGCCCAAGTCTGTTTGCTTTATTTATTGATGACCTGGGCCCTATTTCACCAACTACTTTTCACTTTGCATTTTGCAATTTTTCACTTTTCGCGTTTGGTGAAACGAAATTTGCAAATAGGAAATATTCCTTTGCAAATTTTCAAAGTGCAAAGCATGTTTTTGCAAAGTGCAAGGTTTTGTCAATTTGCAAAGAATTCGTTCATTTCGTTTCACCAAACAAATTAGATTTGCTCTTTACATTTAAAATCGTGAAAAGTTTGTCAATAATATGCAAAGAAAAAAAATCATTTGCAGTTGATCTTTTGTTGTGAACAGTGATATAATTAAAAAAATATACAATGAACCGTTTCGAAGCACTCTTTGAAGACGAAGAGGATACAAATAATGTACAAAGGGTTGTAAAATTAAGGACAAATTTTGAAATTGGAGGTAATTTTCCAAACCTGGAAAGCTTTCGTTTAACGAAGACGAGTATTGAACATGTTTTGTCAACAATTGGACATAGGCTAAGGTTTGACAGTGAACGAAATAATTGCTTAAGTCCCCTGCAACAGATTCTATGCACACTACGTTGGATTGGAAATGGAGGGCAATATCATGGAGTCGCTGCTCATGCACGGAATAAGTAAAGCTATAGTCTGCACAGTAGAACAACGAGTTTCGGGCGCAATAATCGAGGAATTGCTTGCAACCACCATTTGCTGGCCACACAATACTTCGGAAATAGCTACCCAATTTGTTGCTCAAGGTGGATTCCCTTGTGTAGCTGGATGCGTTGTAGGTTTTTTGTTTAGTTATTTATAGTAAATCACAGTTAATACAGAGTTCAAATGAAGGAGTGAAACGGTAAGTAGGCCGATGCCAAAAAAGAAGTACATGACTGGGTGAACATACGTACCAATGTACGAAATGAATAAGTTTTAAGTTATAACATAGTATTTATTTTTATACCATGGACGTAGTAACTCACATGTCTAACATTTTGCATATGACTTGTATGCAGTGTTTTTTACTTGTTTTAATTGTTCTGAACTGGGACGATTTATTTTATGTTAAATATTGCTAAAATTTCAGTTTGAATCGAAATTTATAGAATATTAGAAAATAATTTTTAAGCCCAATAAACAATTTTACGACAGTAAAACTTGATCCATATTAAGTGTTTTTGGTGAAACACATCGCACTTGTACTTTGCAGGAATTATTTTTTTGGCAAAATTGCAAAGTGCAAAGTGAAAAGTGGTTGGTGAAATAG
This sequence comes from Cheilosia variabilis, assembly GCA_951230905.1. NCBI lineage: Eukaryota > Metazoa > Arthropoda > Insecta > Diptera > Syrphidae > Cheilosia > Cheilosia variabilis. The sequence continues at coordinate 101,646,705 of OX579676.1, read as the reverse complement.
GGCCCTGGTAGACTTTCTACCTACCGGCATTGTATACGCAGGTCATACAATAAAGGCATTGCTTTTCGCTGATGACATTGTTCTTTTCGCATCAACACCTGAATCATTGCAGCTCATGTTTAACCGGCTGTATCAATATTGTAACCTGTGGAACTTGATAGTTCATCTAGAAAAATGCAAAATTATGATTTTCAGGAACGGAGAAGGCAGACACTGTGCAAATGAAAAGTGGTATAACAACAATGAATGGATTGAAATTGTTAATGAATTCAAATTTCAAGTTCACTTCACAAATAACTTAAGTATGGAGAGGCATTTGGAGGAGAAGGTGACTTAGGCGAAGAGTGCTATCAGCGCAGTGTGGAACAGATGTTTTTACAATAAAAGTATTGCGCATAGCAGCAAGTTCAGAATATTTGAAGATGTATGGGGATCCATTCTACTTTATGCAGCACAAGTATGCGGAGCGAAACAATATGAAACCGTGGAGAAGCTGCTGCGATACTTTATTCAGTGAATTTTCCGACTGCCACCCAATGTGCCTAACTATATGATTATGTTGGAAACAGGCTAAAAATGCAAATTGACTACGTTCTGAAAATCATGAAGATGGAAAATCACCGGCTCCCGAAGATTGCGGCTCTTCAAGTCATATGCTCAAAAGCAAGTTGGTTTCCTGAATGGATAAATCTTGCTAGCGAGATGGATCTCCATCTAGAGAACTTAATCAACTACGATGATTGGAAAAGACTGCTGTACCAGCTTGTTTCTGCAGTTGACATAAAATACAGAGAGAGATTTTTGAACAACGCTACAGGATCACTCCATAGAAACCTGTACTCTCGATTGAATCATAATCTGGAAGAGAAAAACTATTTTCGATATGAAAATGGCGTCGACGAAATATCGATGATGGTCAAGTTACGTGGAGAACTCTTGCAGCTAAACTTTATTTCACATAGAGAGGATTTACCCATCCTGTGCACATTGTGTAACTTTTTGAAAGAGAAGATACTTTTCACTTTATGGGAAAATGTCCTATTTTAAGAGGTTAGGAGGAACATATTTGGAAGCGATTTTTTGATGGAAAACCAAGTTATATCAATGCTTGACGATATGGAAGTTAAAAAAATATTCCAATATTTTATTGTAAAAACATCTGTACTGTAATTTAAAAAAAAAACATTAAAAATTTAATTAATAATTTTGTTTTGACAACTAAGCTGACGGCAATAAGCCATGCATTTTTGTTTTTTTGTAAACTTTGTAATCAAATAAATACTAAATACTAAATACTAAATACTAAAATACTTGACACTACGGAAATCACGGTACTGGATAGGCTGCAATAAGTTTTTATTTACGTATAAGTCAAATGTAGCACAAATGAGATCATGATACGAAAACACTGGAATGGATAATTGACTAAAATTTTTAACAAGACTTTGATCAATAGCTAGAAACACATCTAACAAAGACGGCATAAATTTAGGTTTAAAGTGCGTAGGCTCATTATAGTTCACGGAAAAAAGGCCAAAAGAGTTCATAGAAGTTTTGAAAGAGTTGGATGAGGAATGCAAAAGTTTTATATTTAAATCTCCACAAAGAATAAATTTAGGTGCAAGATGACATATTTCTTCCAAAATTGGGGAAATGACAGTTGAATTCGCGATGTGTGGTGGCATATAAAATGCACCAACGATGCATTTATTTTCGACATTGAAGATGTCGATAAAATAATAATCACAAGACTGGGAGCCGTCCGAATGCATAACCCGACTAGATCTGATATAGTCCCTAACATATATGGCAACTCCTCCTCCAATTGTGTGAGAACGATCAGCTCGGTAAGGCTTTTTAAATCCTTTTAGAGAAAATAATTTACTCTTTAAATTAGGGTGAAACCCAGTCTCGGAAACGCATACAATATCAACTACACTTTTCTCAAATATCATTCTGAACTCATCAAACTTATTCACAAGACTCTGAGCATTTATGTGACATATATGCAGACCATTAGTGATTTTACAAATGGTATTTAATAGAAATTTTTTTTTTTTCATTTATGCTGTCGAAGCCAGCATCATTGCTGCTGGTTATGGTGAGAATAAAAGCCTTCAATGAAGCCAAAATAGCATTTCTTTCACATGCTAAAAATAAAAACGACTAAGAAAATATAAAACCAATGTGAACTGAGATAACTTGAACATAGAGTAAGGAGGTAAGTAGAAATAAAGAAAAAGAAAAAACTTGGTGCGGTAGAGAAACAAAATTTAAGCTAAAAGATGAAATAACAAAAAAGAAAACATAATCAGTTTTAATTTTCATTAATAATCAGATCATTGTTGACGACAGGTCCGATTGCATTCCTCAAATCTCCAATGTCTGGCTATTTGCGGTGCGAATGTAAATTTGCCCTTTGAATGTATGCACTGAAGACAAAAGAGATTTTCTTTTAAGCCTTAATGCGTGCCGCTGCAGATGGTAATTTGTTTTCGTCAGGCTGTCATTGATGAAAAAGCTTTTCGGTGAATCGATGCCGACATCACAAAGTTTTAGGTGAGCTTTTTTTATTTTTGCAAAAGCTCGCAACCGCCCGCATAACAATTTATTTACCACGCTTTTCGGCAAATTTCAGAATGATGCTGTCATCGGCAGGGGAACGATCGCTGCGAGAATTCATGAGGTGGCTGAATATTTACTGTAGCGCACACTTTGTTGTAGAAAGTTTAAATTTTCCCCAGAAGACTCAGGCACACCAACAACAATAGCATCACAGCTGATTTTCTGTCGCTCGGATTTATCGACGGCGAGCTCAAGCCTTTTGATGTCTTGAGGCACTTTCTGCATTTGTTGTTCCAAACATTTTATTTTCTCTAACCTGTGCATTGTCGATTAGTTAGGTATAGGTACTTAAATGCGTCTTGTTCATATATTTTTAATTAATTTTTTTTTACAGTCGGGTTTTTTTGGTTTTTTAAATTAACTTTTTTTATTTTTATCTTTTCAGCCTATGACAATCCGGGGAAGAATACGAATATTGTGATACCTCACTCTTCAAAATCGGTCAAGCCGTTTAGGCTACAGGGAGTCCCGTAGGAACGTACATAGGATACGCGCGAAACACATAACCCTCCCTTTGTCCAGTCGGGTAACTAGACGTGTTACGCTTTGCATTTTAATCTTTAAACCTTCTTAAATAATCAGCAAACTCATCACCTCTTGTGATACTTGCACCATCAGTCAAAAGTTTATTGCCACTCGAAAAGAAGCAGGTATATGAGCGTCACCACGTGGACAATAGAGTAGCCAGATGTTATTCAATACCATTCTCAGAATAGTAAAGTTTATACATACAAGAGACACAAATAGACATTTTTACTTGTATTAAGTGCCTAAGTATGGATACACATGGCATATATGTGCATATCATACAGAACGTGACTCCTTCAACTTTTAGAATCGCAATGTCTTAGGAATGGTAATCCTTAGAAAAAAAAGTATAAGGAGCATTTTTGTAAATAATTTTAAGATGTATAATTTTTGTCTAGGCTACTTTTTTGATAAAACTTGACGTTTTCGAAAACAATTAATAAAAACTAATTTTGAACTTTGACCCCGAATAACGTTTTTAGCATACATGGGATCAATGGGGACTTTTGGCACTTTATTTCTAATGGTGTACCCAAGCTCTCCATCAAAATTTATCTTTGTCGGAATTTTTGTAATTTGAAATGTCTATTTTGACCGGACTATACCACATAATTATTAAGGGACCAACCCATAGAATCCCTTGCATCCGTTGCGGCAACGTATTCGACTGACAGATTGATACAATACACAGCACCTTTTGGATGCTGACCCATAAGCACCGCACGTGCCGGATGCAACGGATAAAGTAGGTTTACTTTCTACTTTTCTGTTAGTTGCATCCGTTGACGGTACTCGCAGCGATGCCTATCTCGCTTTCATTGGTGGAAATATTGAGAGCATGAGAGAAACTGTCATTGGCTGTCGCCAGTTTTCGTATATGGTGGGACTTCTTCCTTTTTGTAGGAATTTCGATGTCCGAAAAACCTTCCATGAGTTTATAACGCTGCAGAAAACATTCAAACTATAAATTGTTGCTGTAATTTTATCAAATTGGTTACCATGATTATAAAGATACTGAATGTACATAAAAAAGAGCTTATGTAAATCGCATTTTAGCAAGATTTTCTAGTACCAACATTTCTAAGTATAAAAACGCAATCATTATATAATTAATAAACTGCGATTTGTATACCAAAGGTAATTTAATGTGATTTTATATATGTAAAATATAAATTTTGCTTTTGAAAGTAAGAGTTCTTACAACAAAATGTACCTATCAAGGTAATTATTGAAGAGGGAGTTTGAACTCGGTGAACACTGGCTGTCACCGTATGCGACGGATTGTATGGAACTGCTCGTTCCGTTGAATAGGTCAATATTGACGGATCCGTCGAAGCAACGGATTCTCTGGGTTGAGATCTTTCCCAAAAACCCTAAAACCCTACAAAACCAGTTTTTCATGTATACATCTCTGAAGGTACCAGGTCCAATAAAGTCCTTTTGCTATGAATGTCTCTTACAAATCGAAGAGAGATGGCGCTTTTCCAATTTTTGTAGAACATTATTGGTAGAGGCCTCTTAGGGTTGTTCATAGGCCCAATCATAATACACGCCAGTTCGCTTTGGCGCGATGTAAAAGCCCTCAAAAAGTCAGCTGTACACCTCGGAAAACATCATAAATTTAATTTTTAAGATTTCAGTGGACGGGTATTTTTCGAGAGCCAGGCGTTATTCTAATTATATCGTAATCCGTATGACTACACGCAATAAACAAATCTAGTCTTCGTTCTGCATCTACCCGGATTGTGGTAATATACAGACAATGTTGTTATAGTTTTAACCATTTGAAAACACTATTATGAAAGAACTGAGTGTGCCAGGCGTTTTTCATGGGGGTATATAGGCTTACCATTAAAAAAGTCCTCAATTGCTTCCTCTGTAATTACATATGGAAGTCCACGCAATTTGACCACGTTGGAAGAAACGGAACCAGGATTTTTAAGTACATGTTGTGCTTCTTCGTTTGTTGCTGAAAAAACTAAAATAAGTAAAAAAAAAAAGTGAGAAAATATTTGGATTAATGGTAGCAAAAGAAAACAATACTAAAACTAAAGCATACTCTCAATATAGCGGTGTCCGAGAGTGTTCTTATTATATTTAAAGGCCTCCTTTTCATCGTATCCACTTTCTAGTTCAACAAAAGCTTCTCCAGTATTTTTTCCATCCCAGCGACTTAGCACCATATGTATGCCCTTTGCACCATTTACGACATTGACATCTTTTAGAAAATCTAGAATTTCCTGATGAGTAACCGACCAAGGTAATCCACGCAGCCGTATATAGCAAGACATTTTCTAAAACGGAAAAAACATGTAAATCTATGATAGTACTTTAACAACAAGCTTTCAGTATTGCAATCAACACAAAGTGTCACGAGCATACACTTCTACAAATGCTTTAATACTTAAACAAGTTTAAAGAACTACATAATTTAGGTTCAATCCGTCGAAAAATAATTACGGATCACAGTAAAAATCGTACGTTTGCGTTTATTTTACCCACAATTTATCTTCTTTTATTTTCGTTCTTAGCAAATAATTAGTGTTGGCTTTCCAATTCTCGTTGGCTTAAGCGAAGACAGATTGAAATGACACACCTCTTTCACTCTAAATGAAAATTGATAATTGGTGGCAGTGATAAGCGAACGCAAATAAAATCCAAATAAAAACTTAAAAAAGTAGAGAAGCATAAATGAAATTATTAGGACGCGCGCGTTGTATTCCCGTGCGTTCTATAACGTGTTGAAAACTCAAATATTTGTGAAGCAGCAGCATATTTGATTAAAAATGAACGACTGTGTTAAATGCAATAAAATGTTAACTGGCGAGTCTGGAATAAGCTGCATGGGTGTATGTGGGAGAAAATATCACTTTACGCTCCAATGTAGCGGACTGGACCGGTATTAGGTATATGTGTGTTGACTGCATGATGTATATAAATAATATTGCCATGGTGTTAAAAGATATACAAGAAACAGTCGTTAAAAATGGAAATTATCTAAAAGAATATAAACGAGAATTCGCAGATGCACTGAAGACTAATGAAATGGAAATAAAATGTTTGCTTGAAGCGATTGAGTCGAGGTACGCAACTAGGCTGAGTGCGATGCAACAGGCTCAGGAGACTTGCGAACATAGTGTAAAGGAAATGAGTGCTGTAAGTGAGCGCTTTAAATAACAGAGTGATAACCTATGCAATGACGTAGGTAAGATAACGAGAGATAACAAAAATGTGTTGGAGAGTGTGCAGGAGATGAAGAATGTTATGGCCAAAGAATTCGAAAACAGTGAGTGCAGCGATCGGGAAAAAAACTCACGAAAGTAGTATTCGAGTAATATTAAACCCGAAAGAGAAGCAAACGAGTAAAGAAACAAGAATGCAGATTAAAGAAAAAACCAAGCCGTCATTTTTAAATGTTGGAGTGAGTGGAATTAATACCAGGCAGAATGGATCTGTTGTAATTCGCTGTGAAAATTAAGAGTCGCGTGAAAAACTCAAAAAAGAAATTAAAGAGAAAATGAGTGAGAAATATGATGTTGAAAACCCTAATATGCGCAAACGCAAAGTGTTGATAGCAGGTATGAGTGAGTGTTGTATGAAGAAAGAATAACAAAAGCAGTAAAAAATCAGAACAAAATTGAATTCAAGGAGCTTAAAAATTAAAAAGTTTTAAATCAAACAAGAATCCTCAGCTTTTTAACGCCATAATTGAGATTGATATCAGAGCATTTGATGATCTGATGAAAATGAACAAAATTAACATAGAATGAGAAAGATGTCCAGTAGGCCTTTTTTAGTACAATAGTACAAGATCCAACTTTTGTTGTAAACCATGGAAATCAATGATCTATACATCTGTGGCAACAATGAAGAACAGCATAAGTCGACTTATGTCAAAATTGAGTTAATGTTACTGTCGGATGCACCGTACCCTGTTCTATACGTTATATTTTTTTCATTCAAATATCTTTTACGGTTGCAGTGTTATTGATCAGGAAAAAACGCATAAGATACGGAAGGCATATCTGAATTCAAACTTTTAACCTTCGCTCCTGAAAAGTGGCTAAAAATGACTTATGCTGTTTTTTCTTGTTGCCACAGATATATCATGTGAGCATAATAAAAAAGGCCTAGTGTATGAAAGTGTAAGCGTTCTGAGATGTTTTAAATGTTGGGGGTTTCATCACATTGCAAGCTTGTGCAAGGGTAATGTTGCATGTGCGAAATGTGCTGGGCAACATAGTGAAAAGGACTGTCAAAGTGCTGATGCAGCAAAATGCATACGTTGTATTAGAGCCAAAGATACTCTGAATCTGTGTGAACTACATATTACCCATGACACGAGAAGCCAAAGCTGTCCTGTATTAAAACGAAAAATACAGATTGAACAGCGAAGGGATGCCTATTAGCAACTACAGTTGTTCAAATGTTTTTATACCAATGTGCAGGGTCTGTTAAATAATTTCAACGTATTAGAGGTCTTGTAGTGGAGGAAAAATTTGATGTTATTTATGTAACAGACACTCACGTAACGTCAGACATTGATGACAATGAAATCAATATAAGTGGATACACAACGATTCGATGCAACTCAGCGTCATCTCATACAGGAGGTGTAGTTTTCTATTTCTCAAAGAGTACATGGAGCATCTGAGCCTAAATGGAAAATGGAAATGGAAAATGGAATTGACTGGCTGGTAAACGATACATATAAGCTACGAATTGAACAGGTAATCAATGATAATTTTTGCAAACAAATTGTCAACCATGCAACTAGGATCACGAATATCGTTAAAGCAAATGTGGAAATTGTAGAAACTGAAAATAAGTGATCATGAAAGTCTACTAGTGAAACTAGATGTAGTAAAAGAAGTGAAGTCATCGAAAATGAAAATTAAATTCTTAAAATATAATTAACGGTCATTTCAGATTATATGCAGAACGATCTGAATGCTTTGGTTATGAGGAATATTGTTGAACATAGTACTGTGGACTCGTTAGCTAAATATTTAACGGAAAGAATTAAAAATGCAGCGAATAGCCTAAAATATTCTAAATACATATATTGATAGGAGGTGTGCAGAAGAATGGTTTACTAATGAGTTAAAGTTTATGTGAGATGATAAAATCAATAAATATAAAATGTGTGGACGAACATGGAAAACATGGGGTCAGTATAAACTTGCAAGGAATGCGTTCAAGTCCGCGATCGATAGAGCCAAGAAAAAATATACGGAACGTAAAATCCAATCTGCTAAGTGTGGTATTATAATAAAACAGGAACTCACTCTTTAGACTTGACTTTATTAGGTGATGGTATAATTACGACTGACTATGAAATAGAGTAATTGGAACCATATAAGCTATACAGACTACTACACATATAGATATGTAATATTGTTTATAAAGGGTTTTTCAAAGCGCTACAAAAGTTTTTTTAAATAAAACAAAAAAGGTTTTGGATATCAATGAAATTCTTTATTCCTGTGAAAGTACGTTCGATGCCATTATGTATGGAACACTTTTGCATGGCCACCACGGGCACGCTTGCAGAAGTCCAGACGCTGAACCCAATTTTCGACGGTTTTCAAGCATAAATCGGCCGATACTGCTGCAATTTCACGTTCGATATTCGTACGAAGTTCATCAATCGTCGCTGGCTTGCTGGCATAGACCATAGACTTGACGTAGCCCCACAGGAAATAGTCTAACGGCGTCAAATCGCCTGGACCATTTCGTGAGATAACACGTTCTCCAAACTTGGTTTCCAATAAATTGATTGTGACATTCGCTGTGTGGCTTGTGGCGCCGTCCTGTTGGAAGCACATGTCCTCCAAGTCCATATCATCCAATTGGGGCCTAAAATATTCGGTTATCATTGAACGGTAGCGATTCCCATTCACAGTAACGTGCCGGTCTTGATCATCACGGAAGAAGTACGGCCCAATGAAGCCGCCGGCCCATAAACCACACCAAACCGTAATTTTTTCGGGATGAATGATGACTCATGGAGTACGTGTGGATTGCTGCCTGACCAATACCGCATATTTTGTTTATTGACGAAGAAATTCAGCCAGAAATGAGCCTCATCGCTGAAGATGATTTTTCGATGAAAATCCGAATCATTTTCAAGTTGTTGCTCAGCCCAATTCACGAACATACGACGCTTCTGGTGGTCAAGCGGCTTCAGTTCTTGCGTCAATTTAATCTTGTAAGGATGTAGGCCAAGATCTTTTCGCAAAATTCGCCACAAGGACGTCACAGAGATGCCCAACGCTTGAGAACGACGTGTGAGAGACCCATTTGGGCTTTCTTCAACTGAAGCCTCAGCGGCAGCAATATTCTCGACACTACGGGCACTTCTTTGTCTCACTGGCACATGAACATTTTGTACTGTGCCTGTCGATTCAAATTTGTCCACTAGACGATCAATTGTCGATCTGCTAGGACGATTATGACGACCATAAATTGGACGTAGCGCTCTTAACGTTGAGGCCACTGACTCCGAATTTCGGTAGTAAATTTTAATAATATCGACTCGTTGTTGGCTCGTATATCTTTCCATCATGAAATGGCAAACCTTACTGAAGAGAAATGTCAAAAGAGCGGCAAGAAATTCGGCTTCGTTTGCTGTCCCTTTCGCTCTACTTTTGTAGCGTCCCTGTTGAAAAACCCTTTATAATTACATATAACCACATAAACAACATATCCCTTTCAGGATAAACTTGTTAACAAGAATTCATATAAAGGAACTTAGCAAAGTAAATATTATTTCATTTTAAAAACTTTAATAAAATAGGTGCTTAAAATAACTTATCAAAACTAAACTTCATTACTTAAATGCATTGCTTTATAATATAAAGAAAGCTATATTGAAAATTAATTGAAATTATTGATAAATAACTCGGAGGTACAATATGGCTTTCATAACGAGTCCTAATAATGTTATCATTTTCAATTATGCTTGAAACCATGTTAGATCAATTTCAGTTTTTATTGGACTGTTTGTTATATTAATATGAGAACCTGATGTATCTTCAGTTGACGTTGTGATATTTCTACTTTTATTCGTATCGCATTTAGGCGATTCGATAATATATTGACGACTCCGCCTATAGTGGGTACCACTACTATCACTAACAATATACGAACGAGGTTCACGACATGAAGAAACGACTGTTCCGGGATACCATTGCGAATGTAGAGTTTTCTTGTAATGTGTTTTCTGGCAATGGGGCCCTTGAAAAGGTGTCAGCGACGTAAAGAAATTTTCCGGGTGAAAGATTATAAGACTGAAGTCTTAACATAATCCTCTGAAGGCGAACGGGTATCTTGTGTAAAGGACGATCAAATAAAGGAACGAGGGGTTTATGGTCAGTCTCGACAGCTATTAGTTTTACAACCAAAGAGAATCGCAAACAGCTCTTTTTCAATTTGGGCATAATTTCGCTGACTTGCCGTTAACGTGGCAGAACCGTAAGCGATTGGAAAGGAATCATGCGATATGAATTCAGAGTGTAATATAAATAATTACATTTGGTATGTCGCCAAAGTTTTTTATCATTTCCGCGCCGCATATCGATATCTCCCAAACGGAGTAATAAATGTGCACAATTTTGACGATTCATTGTCAAGGGGCAAAGCCCAAAATTCCGAATTGGCATCCAATTTGCTATAAAATTGTGTTTTACATTAACGTGATTTGCACTCATCTATGTTAGGGAACTGAAAATGTGATCGTAGCAAGGCTTTATATAGATTGCGTGGATCAAGGCACAGTCGCAGATTTCCATTAGATTTTTTCACTAGAACAATTGAACTTACCCATTCGGTTGGTTCGCACTAATTCGCACTATTACCCCTAGCTTCTCCATCCGTGTTAACTCGTTCTTAAGTGGTTCTCTTAGAGCAAATGGGATTCTGCGTGGTGGGTCAATCACTGGTAATACATCAGGTTTCATTTGTAAATGAATATCTTTGCTTCAGCAACCGAGACCAATAAAAACCTCTTGGTCATACGAATTATTGCTCTTAATTTTCGCGACATTTAACAACACGTTTAGTTAAATTCAGTTCAATGACTGTACGACAATCGATTTCCGACATATAAAAATTTATTACACTACTCCTATTGTTGTTAACACATGCAATAATTGGAAGCTGCTCCTTGCTGAATGTTAAAATTCGACTTGACGTTGGCGGTATATCAAAGTGATTTAATCCGAGCTGGCGAAATATGTTATGTGACATGACATTGGCTTGCGCACCGGTATCCAATTGGCACTTTGTTTTAGTCCCTTTAATTTTTAAATAAATGTCCCATAACAATCACGTTGACGATGACTCCAATGATCTCATGAATAATACATCTGAATCTGACTGAGATGAAGCATTAGAGACGGCTTCGACATTCCTTATATACATTTTAGAACGGCACATCTTGGCGTAGTGGTTTTTACTACCACACTTTTTGCAGATAACACCAAACGCTGGGCATTTGTTCTTATGTACTTTATTAGGCGATGGTATGATTACGACTGACTATGAAATACGAGTGTTTTGGACACAATGGACCCGACTGATGGTCTAAGTGATGCTGTGGCAACTGCCGCAAGAAAGGGTGCTACCTACCTACCTATGTACTATGAAATAGAGTAATTGGAACCATATAAGCTATACAGACTACTAAACATATAGATATATATATTGTATATATATAAATAACATATAACCACATATACAACAACAAGGACCAGAAATCAATGTGGCGAATGATAAAATCCCTGGTAATACGAGAATAAAAAAGTGCAATAAAAGGTGTTGTTTTACAAAATGTTTTGATTAAGGATCGTGTCATGTAAGCGCTGTTTCAATGTTTTCTTTGTTGAAAGTTAAATAGTCTAAATATAAATACATATACCAAATGAACCATATGTGAACTATAGCGAAGTGAGCAGTACTTCTAATTTTGTAATTATTAGGCCTTTTTTATTATGCTCAAATGATTTATATAGATCATGGATTTCCATGGTTTACAACAACAGTTGGATCACGTACTATTGTTGTAAACCGTGGAAATCAATGATCTAAAGGGTGATTTTTTAAGAGGTTTAGAACTTTTTTTAAAAAAAAAACACAAAAAATTCGAAAAAATGAATGAAATATTTATTTGAATCGATAGTTTGAACCTTGCAATTTAATGTTTAAAGATAATTTCATGCAAATGTTGACCGCGGCTGCGTCTCAGGTAGCCCATCCGCTGAGTCCAATTTTGGCATACTCTTTCACACATATCGGCCGGTATCTCACGAATGAATGCATGGATGTTGGCTTCCAGTGCGTCAATCGAAGCGGGCTTGTCCCTATACACATTAGCCTTGGCATACCCCCACAAAAAATAATCTAATGGTGTCAAATCGCACGATCTAGGCGGCCAATTGACCGGCCCGAAACGTGAAATTAACTGTTCACCAAACTCGCCTCGCAATTGCGCCATTGTTTCGCGTGCTGTGTGGCATGTGGCACCGTCTTGTTGAAACCACATATCATGCAAGTCAAGAACTTCCATTTCGGGCAAAAAAAAGTTTGTTATCATCGCTCGGTAGCGTTCACCATTGACAGTAAGCTGCGATTCGCATCATCTTTGAAGAAATATGGCCCAATAATGCCGCCGGCCCATAAACCGCACCAAACAGTGGCTTTTTCGGGATGCATTGGTATCTGTTGCAATGCTTCTGGCTGATCTTCACTCCAAATGCGGCAATTTTGCTTATTTACGTACCCATTCAACCAAAAATGAGCCTCATCGCTGAACACAATTTTTCGATAAAAAAGCGGATCCTCGGCCAGCTTTCCAAGAGCCCATTCACCAAAAATTCGGCGTTGTGGTAGGTCGGCTGGCTTTAGTTCTTGCACCAGCTGTATCTTAAAAGGCTTTACGCCCAAATCCTTCCGCAAAATTTTCCACGTAGTGCTGTAACAAAGGCCTAACTGCTGGGAACGGCGCCGAATCGACATTTCGCGGTCTTCTGTCACACTAGCTGATACGGCCGCAATATTTTCTTCACTACGCTCAGTACGTAAACGTGTTGGTGGTTTAATGTCCAACAAAGTAAATTTGGTGCGAAATTTGGTCACAATCTTCCGAATAGACTGCTCAGAAGGTCGAGAATGCCGATCATAAAATGGAAGCAGCGCGCGATGAACATTTCGAACCGAGCACGAATTTTGATAGTAAAATTCAATAATTTGCAAGCGTTGTTCATTTGTAAGACGATCCATGGTTAAATTGCAAACCAAACTGAAGCTGTTTGACAGTGACACAAGGTACTAAACACACGTCAGCTGTCAAAACCAGTGTTGCCAAAACCAAACCAGCTAAAAAATCACCCTTTATATAGATCATGTGGGTAAAATAAAAAACGCCTATTGATCTTGTTCAACTAAAATGTGCAAAGAATATGAAAAACAAAAAAGATGCAAATATGTTAAGTGTTAGTATGCTAATTGACTCTTTCGATATTGTTGGTCCTGTATTGTGTAAAATAGTAAACAAATCATTGTCGCAAGAAATTTTCCCTGATTGTTGGAAGGAATCCATTATTGTACCAATTGAGAAAGTTAAGAACGCTACTAAACCTGAGGACTTTCGGCCAAGTAAACATGTTACCCAATGATGACAAAATTCTGGAGAAAATAGTGCAAGGAAAACTGCAAAAGTATATGGAAGACAATGAACTTTTTACGGATTGTCAATCTGGATTTAGAGGAAGGCACAGCTGTGAATCTCAGCTAAGCTTAGTAATAGCTGATTGGAAGACAGAGATACATTTAAACAAGTCGATTGTAGCTGTTTTTGTAAATCTGAGACGAGCGTTTGAAACCGTAGATAGAGACATTTTGATTGTGAAATTGGGGAAGTATGGAGTGAAAGGTAGTGAACTGAAATGGTTTCAATCTTACCTTCGAGCACGTAAGCAAAGGACCAAACACTATCAGAAGATATTAGCGTCGGGCTTGGAGTCCCCCAAGGATCAATTCTTGGAGCTTTACTTTTTATAATAAAGGGTTTTTCAACAGGGACGCTACAAAAGTAGAGCGACAGGGACAGCAAACGACGCCGAATGTGAATTTCTTGCCGCTCTTTTGACACTTCTCTTCAGTAAGGTTTGCCATTTCATGATGGATATACGAGCCAACGAGTCGAAATTATTAAAATTTACTACCGAAATTCGGAGTCAGTGGCCTCAACGTTAAGAGCGCTACGTCCAATTTATGGTCGTCATAATCGTCCTAGCAGATCAACAATTGAGCGTCTAGTGGAAAAATTTGAATCCACAGGCACAGTACAAAATGTTCCCGTGCCAGTGAGAGAAAGAAGTGCCCGTAGGTTCGAGAATATTGCTGCCGCTGAGGCTTCAGTTGAAGAAAGCCCAAATGGGTCTCTCACACGTCGTTCTCAAGCGTTGGGCATCTCTGTGACGTCGTTGTGGCGAATTTTGCGAAAAGATCTTGGCCTATATCCTTACAAGATTAAATTGACGCAAGAACTGAAGCCGCTTGACCACCAGAAGCGTCGTATGTTCGTGAATTGGGCTGAGCAACAACTTCAAAATGATTCAGATTTTCATCGAAAAATCATCCGCCGCGCCGTCCTGTTGAAACCAAATGTTGCCAATATCCACCTCTTCAATTTTGGTGAACAAAAATTCGTTCAACATGGCCCGATAACGATCGCCATTGACTGTAACGGCCACTCCTTGCTCATTTTCGAAGAAAAATGGCCCAATTATGCCTCTGGACCAAATTCCGCACCAAACAGTGACTCGTTTTGTGTATATCGGCTTTTCAATGTATGCGTGCGGGTTTTCTGTGCCCCAAATGCGACAGTTTTGCTTGTTTACATACCCGCCAACATGAAAATGAGCTTCATCTGAAAAGATGATTTTTTTGGCAAAATCGGCATCTTCGTGTAGACTACTGCATGGCCAGCCGAGGCAGCCATTGAAATGAATGAAATTATTTTCCATTATTAACCGGAAGGATTGTAAAGGGTGATTTTTTAGCTGGTTTGGTTTTGGCAACACTGGTTTTGACAGCTGACGTGTGTTTAGTACCTCGTGTCACTGTCAAACAGCTTCCGTTTGGTTTGCAATTTAACCATGGATCGTCTTACAAATGAACAACGCTTGCAAATTATTGAATTTTACTATCAAAATTCGTGCTCGGTTCGAAATGTTCATCGCGCGCTGCTTCCATTTTATGATCGGCATTCTCGACCTTCTGAGCAGTCTATTCGGAAGATTGTGACCAAATTTCGCACCAAATTTACTTTGTTGGACATTAAACCACCAACACGTTTACGTACTGTGCGTAGTGAAGAAAATATTGCGGCCGTATCAGCTAGTGTGACAGAAGACCGCGAAATGTCGATTCGGCGCCGTTCCCAGCAGTTAGGCCTTTGTTACAGCACTACGTGGAAAATTTTGCGGAAGGATTTGGGCGTAAAGCCTTTTAAGATACAGCTGGTGCAAGAACTAAAGCCAGCCGACCTACCACAACGCCGAATTTTTGGTGAATGGGCTCTTGGAAAGCTGGCCGAGGATCCGCTTTTTTATCGAAAAATTGTGTTCAGCGATGAGGCTCATTTTTGGTTGAATGGGTACGTAAATAAGCAAAATTGCCGCATTTGGAGTGAAGATCAGCCAGAAGCATTGCAACAGCTACCAATGCATCCCGAAAAAGCCACTGTTTGGTGCGGTTTATGGGCCGGCGGCATTATTGGGCCATATTTCTTCAAAGATGATGCGAATCGCAGCGTTACTGTCAATGGTGAACGCTACCGAGCGATGATAACAAACTTTTTTTTGCCCGAAATGGAAGTTCTTGACTTGCATGATATGTGGTTTCAACAAGACGGTGCCACATGCCACACAGCACGCGAAACAATGGCGCAATTGCGAGGCGAGTTTGGTGAACAGTTAATTTCACGTTTCGGGCCGGTCAATTGGCCGCCTAGATCGTGCGATTTGACACCATTAGATTATTTTTTGTGGGGGTATGCCAAGTCTAATGTGTATAGGGACAAGCCCGCTTCGATTGACGCACTGGAAGCCAACATCCATGCATTCATTCGTGAGATACCGGCCGATATGTGTGAAAGAGTATGCCAAAATTGGACTCAGCGGATGGGCTACCTGAGACGCAGCCGCGGTCAACATTTGCATGAAATTATCTTTGAACATTAAATTGCAAGGTTCAAACTATCGATTCAAATAAATATTTCATTCATTTTTCGAATTTTTTGTGTTTTTTTTTTAAAAAAAGTTCTAAACCTCTTAAAAAATCACCCTTTACTTTCAAATAAAAAAAGAAATTTGAGAAAATATACAGTATTTTTTTTTATAGCATTTTCAAAAAAAAAAAAAGTAATTTGGTGGACCCTTTATAATAAATGTGTTGATTTTTGTTTTTAAAATGAAAAATGGGCTGTTGTCGAGCTATTTGTGTAATAAATTAATATATGTTGGTGATGTACATAGATATAATGTAAGGAACAAAAGCGATATAAGGCTCCCTCAATGGCTTAAAATTATTTAATGAACTTCCCAATGAACTTAAAACTGAAAATAGCCTATTTCATTTTAAACACAATCTTATTAATTATATTAAACCAATTATACATAAGTCTTTATTATATATTTATTTTAATTTATATGTAAAAATGTTAAAATAGCTTATTTTCTTTTGCTAAATAAAGTAAAAATCAAAATGAAATCAAAATTATTCTATGTACTAGTTGTTGGCATAAGAATAGGGTTTTCTGCAGGCGATCTATTGATGGCTCGTGTCATTTTCAACGTACATACAATATACAAGGTGGGCCAAAAGAGATCTTATTTTTGCAAATGACCGCCAATGTCAAATCTGTTTTGACATTTGTGGACTAGACAAATGTAGAATACAAGTGAACAAGCCATGGAGCGATACACTCCCCAAGAACGCGGAATAATCGTCTATTTTTTTGCGTAACAATTCGTCTGTAGTGTTGGGCGCGAATTCCGTCGCCGATTCCACGGCCGTCCGACACCGACTGCGCAAACACTGCGCCGTTTGGCCACCAAGAGAATGGGACCACACGAGACGTTGCCAAGAGTGGCCGGCCCGGAGCGCCCGAAACATCGACCAGACGCCGTGCCTCGCAATTAGCCATCAGCCGGTCGTCCCTAAGGCGAATTTGGTCAAAGACTTGCGCATGTTCCCGTACAAAGTCCATTCCGTACATCAACCGCTGCCTGTCGACCGCCAAACGCGTGTAACCTTTGCCCAAGCCATCCTCAATCTCGAGGACGAAGAGGACAATTTTTCGACCAAAATCATAATGATCGATGAGGCTCATTTCCACCTCAGCGGGTACGTGAACAAGCAAAACTATCGCTTCTGGGGCACCGAAAATCCACAAGTAATGCACGAGAAGCCATTACACCCGCTCAAAGTAATTGCATGGTGCGTTGTTCACGCTGGAGGAGTCATCGGGCCATTTTTTTTCGAGAACGCCGCTGGTCAAATGACAACAGTGAACGGTGCGCGCTATAGGGCCATGTTAACCGAGTTTTTTCTGCCGCAATTGGACGAATTAGGAGTGGAGGACATATGGTTCCAACAGGACGGAGCTACGGCACACACTGCGCGGCCCAGGGGTCGTTCCCGGGTCGCCTCATCTCTCGTTTTGGCGATTTTCACTGGCCCGCAAGATCGCCCGATTTAACCGTTCCAGCCTTTCTTTTATGGGGTTTTGTGAAGTCCCGTGTTTACGTGAACAAGCCCGAGACCCTAGAAGCCCTCATGAACAACATTCGACACGAGTGCGAGAATCTGTCGCCCGAAGTTCTCGCCGAAGTGATGAAAAATGCCCATTTGGCCGATATCATCTTCTCGACTTGACCAATAAAATTCTAAAGGTTCAAATAAACATAATCAAAAAACAGAATCGACAAAATCTGTCAAGCCGTTTAGGCTACATGATGTCACGATAGAACAGACATACATACATACGCGCAAGCGAAACACATTACCCTGCTTCTGTGTCCAGTCGGGTAAAAACGTTTTTCGCAAGTTATGTTGAATTTATTTCCCCTAACTATATCCCGCATCGACTTCATATCATATCATATCACTTCATGTGCGGGATGGTTTATTAATATGTATTATATATTTTTTGGTTTGTTCGTCTTGCATCAGGGATGGTTTATGAAAAAAGAAAATTCGGAAAATTCGATACATTTTATTTCACTATAAAGTTTGGACTTTGCCATTAAGTGCAAAATACAATATCATTTAAATTGCCGCCTTGGGAAGATTCGCAGTATGCGATTCTTTTGAGGTAATTTTTAACCACTTTTTCGCATATTTCGGGCGGTATCTCGGCCATAACTTGAGTAATGTTGGGTCTTATTCGCGGGATTATTCGCGTAAACACTGTCTTCTGCGTAGCTCCACAGAAAAAAAAATTTACGATGTCAAATCGCATGATCTTGGTGGCCAATTGACGTCGTCAAAACGTGAAATTACGCGAGCAGAGAACTTCTCACGCAATAAAGCCATAATTGGTCATGTTGTGTAGCTTGTTGCCCCGTCTTGTTGGAACCACATATCGTCCAAGTCATGATGTTCAATCGCCGGTCAAAAAAAAGGTTCGTAAAGAGCATTGCCAGCGATAATTATAATTTCAAGTATTCTTTACAATACACCCACTAAAACGAGTAAAATTTAAATGGCAAATTGTAGTCCTATTACAGCAAAAATCTATCTTCGGTCTAGACACTGCTTTCGGTAAAACGTCCGCCGTCATCTTGGCAGTGTCGATATGATTCAGAATCACGCTGCCATCGCTGACTCGTTCTCTGACGAAATGATGTCGCACGTCTATATGTTTGGTACGTGCCCTTTACGCCTCAACAGTAGCCAAATCCAAAGCACTTCGGTTATCGCAAAATAGTTACTGGATAAGTGACTTCTAAGAGCTCTGCTATGAGACGTTGTAACCAAAGAGCTTCTTGAGTCGCTGCTGACACCGCCATATACTCAGCTTCCGCTGAGGATAGTGCTACTGTAAACTGCCTCTTTGAGTTCCAAGATAAGGCACCACCTTGTAGCTTATACACGTAGCCTGTAGTTGAACGCCTTTCATCTTTGTCGGATGCCCAATCTGCATCAGTATAGCCTTCTAGATTTGTGTTGCCATCTTTTCAGTTCTTGTGCGGTCGTTGTGGGGTACACACGTGTCGAGAGCTTTTATCAGTTAAATACAAATTTCTATTTACAACTTTTGGAAAATGTCGTGCAGAATCTGTAAATCCAAAGTTGAAAGGTCTGACCTTAAAGTGGAGTGCAGTAGTTGCAATGGAGTCTTTCATGCTAATTGTGTCAACCTCACCGCAAACGAGCTGGATTTCATGAAAAAAAGCAAATCTACCTGGAGGTGCCCAGCATGTACTCTCCAACGAAGAGAATCTTTTTCTCACCCGTCTTCGAACGCGGCTAGAAATTGCCTCGCACCATCCTCCACTTCATCAATACCTTCGGTTGTAATTCCATCTAATCCAACACCCGTACCAACATCCAACACCACTACTGTTCCGCAATTGGAGTTTATTTCTAGACCAGTTACACTGGAAATGATTTATGCAAAAATCATTTCAATTGAAGAAAATCAAAAAAAACATATCGATGCACTAATCGCCAAAGTGAAGCTTGTGAGAAACGAATTCATTCTCTAGAGGAAAAGGTCAACAAACTTGAGCAACAGCTAATCACAAACAGCATTGAAATATTCAACGTTCCCAACAACAACACAGCTTTATCTAACACTGACGTCGCTCTCAAAGTGTTTCGCGATGGCTTGAACGTGAATATAAACGAAAGAGACATCGACAAGTGCTACTTGAAAAAAGTTAAGTTGGCTAAACCACCTACCAACAGCAACAACAATTCAGCGAGCACAAAAAACATTCTCCATGTAAAGCTTGTTTCTCATCTATGCAAGGAGGAAATCATGAAAGCAAAGAGAGAAAATAAACTAAAAACTAACTTAATCAACGCTCAAGCAAGATCGGAAAATATGTTTATCAACGAATGCTTAACTCATCAAACAAGACAATTATTGAACACTGCAACGTCAATGAAGGCCACGAGGGGGTATAAATACGTATGGACGAGAAATGGGACTGTTTATTTGCAGAAGAAAGAGGGTGACAACTGTGTAAAAATAAATTCTGTTGCTGATTTCGTTAAAATATGAATTCTGTTAGTTCTGTCCCTTTGTATGTGAATACCCAGTCGATCCAACTTGTCTTGTAGAATTTTGTTTTTGTTTACATCAAAACATACGTAGCATGAGAAAAAATGTTCTGTTCTTGCAGCTCTTATTGAGTCGATGGCTAATCTACCTGTCGTCATAGTTTTAAGTGAGATATGGATATATGATAATGAACTTAGTCTGTATAATATTCCGGGTTTTACTCTTTTTGGCAATTGTAATAATTTATATTCTGCTGGTGGTGTAGCTGTCTTTGTTAGAAATGGCTGTGTGTTAGACTTAAATTGCTGTAGTTTGAATCTAACAAGCGCCGATTTATTAAAATTGTCGTTTGAATGTGAAAATGATTATTACACTATTCTGTGCATATATAGACTACATGAATTCAGTAAAAGTAGTTTCATTGATGAAATTAGCAACGTTCTTAACGCAAATAAGGCAAAGAATTTAATTTTGTTGGGTGACATTAATATTGATATACTTAATGAAATGGATAAAGATACGGAGAACTATCTAATTGCTATGGCTTCTAATGGTCTTGAGAGTCTTATTAACGAACCAACCCGTGTGACCGATTCTACCAAGAGTTGCATTGATCACATTTTTCTTAGATATCATAAAAATAATAAAAAAATGTTTATTGGTAAGGTCTATGATATGCAACTTACAGATCATAGTAATCCTTCTGTTGCTTTCGATTTATTTATAAATATTTTACAAAGCCACATTAAATCTTGTACTTTTGCGTCGAAAAAGAATTCTCATAGCAAAAAACGCCTAAAGCCTTGGATGAGTAATAATCTTCTAAATCAGATCAGAAAGAAAAAAAAGATAAGTTTAAAATGCAAAAAACATCCCAATAATTTAAAACTAAAAAATCAGTATGACACCATGTGCAAACAAATTCATACAAATATAGAAGACACTCGTAACAACTACTACAATGATCTATTTGCAAGAGCCGAAGGTAATATTCGAGAAGAATGGAGAGTAGTTGATAATATCTTGGGAAAGAATAGGAATCATGTCGTAATTGATAGCGTTGCAGCTGATGGAATTATTGATTCCGACTTATGCAGCATCAGTAACAAATTCAACGACTATTTCACAGATGTTTCTGAAAAATTAAAACCAGTCGTTGAAACACATGTTAGCTGTGATTGCTCCATTTCTTCAAGTTTACCTGGCGAAGATATTCTACCAAACAGTTTCGTTTTTGAGCCGATAACTTCGAGAGAAATTTACAGTGTTATCCTATCCCTAAAAAATAAAAACTCTTGCACGAGCGATGGTGTCTCAAGTGTGCTTCTGAAAAATATTGCCTTGTTTGTCGTTGATGTACCGAGTGTTTTATTTAATCGTAGTGTTGAAAGTGGCTGTTTTCCCGAACATTTGAAATGTGCTGAAGTTGTACCTCTTTTTTAAAAAGGTAACAGAAAAAATGTTTCGGATTACAGGCCTATTTCACTTCTCTCTACCTTTTCCAAGATATTTGAAAAACTGCTTAAAGTTCGTATTTTGTCATTCCTCGACAAGTTTAAATTATTTTGTAGCAACCAGTTCGGTTTTAGTGCAGAAATGTCAACTGAGGATGCTATTTTGAGAGTATGCAGTCAACTATATGGTGGTTTAAACCGTAATAAATCTACCATGTGTCTATTTATAGACATGACTAAAGCGTTTGATATGGTGGACCATGATTTGTTACTAAACAAACTTTATCTTGCTGGTTTTCGAGGAAACATTTTTAAATGGCTGCATTCGTTTTTAAAATATAGGAAACAGAGAGTTAATGTCAATGGTGTCTTGAGTGAGTATCGAATTTTAAAAAACGGTGTTCCTCAGGGTTCTGTACTTGGCCCTTTGTTTTTCCTGATAAACATAAACTCCCTTTTCAAACTCAAGTTAAATGGTATATCAACTGCTTTTGCAGACGATATAGCGTTTACTTATGAGTTCAAAACTGTATTTGATTGTGTGACAAGGATCGAGGAAGATCTTGAAATATTAAGGTTGTGGTTTACTGCCCACAAATTGATAATAAGTGAGAAAACAAAGTTGATGTCTTTCATGACAAATGGTAGTAATCTATATGATTACAACCTTTGGTTTCACGCATGCGACTGTAAACTATTTTCATTACCTGTTCATAAGTGTGGTAGAAGTAACTTTGTAACTGATATGCAATGCTCAAAAAGTTGTTTCAAAATTGAATCAGTACAACATTTTAAGTACTTATGAGTTACAATTGATACCAATCTAAATTGGAAAACTCATATCCAGGCGATTAAATCGTATATGATGTTGGTCACACCCAAGATGTATCTGTTAAAACCGTGTTGTTCCAAAAAAGTGTTAACCACTATTTACTATGGTCTTGCGCACTCAAAGTTACAATACGGCATCACTAGCTGGGGTGGTTCGTATGCTAATATGTACTTTTAAGCCTTTATTAATAACCCAGAAACATCTAGTTAGAATTATACTAAACAAAAATCGATTTACTGAGAGTTGGCCTTTATTTAAAACGTTGCAAATTCTACCAATCAGACACTTATATGTTTTTAATGTTTTAAGAGAGTTCTTTAAACAAAGTGGTAATATACCGAGCAGAAATTCCCAAATGTATAACCTACGTATTAACAATATGAGCTTAGTCATTGCACCTTTTGCTAACAGAACACTTTTTTCTCGTTTTTATACTTATACAGCTGCAAAGTTCTTTAATGATTTGCCCTTTTCTATCAGAGAAATATCTTGTTTCTCCGCTTATATCAGAAAAGTAAAAGACTTTTCTTTTTCTTCTAATGGGTAAAGATTTTTCTTGAGATTTACTAAATTATTTATATTTAACCAATACACTGATTGTCACCCCACATCAGTTATCACTTGAATTTTTAAATCTTTGATTTGTCATTCACCACTAACTTTTTAGTTAAAGAATGATTACTATTATTATTCCATTCTTTAATGAATATTGTTACTAGTTGAAGTATGAAATGAATAAAATCAATTATCTATCTATCTATCTTTTGTGAACAACTTCATATCAGCAGTCCCCTTTAAATAGCGAAAAATGCCTTTAATTGCGTTCCAATGCGACTTACCGTGGTTTTGATCGTATCTGCTAACGCTGCTAATGGAAAACGCTATATCTGGTCTGGTAATTTGAGCAAGAAACATTATACTGCCCACAGCTTCTTGATAAGGCACATTTGCCATCTCTGCTACCTCCTTCTCAGTTTTCGGACACATATCTCGGGATATCGTCTGGTTAATGTCCAAAGGAGTTGAAATGGGATTGCAATCGCTCATTCCAAATCTCTGGAGAATATCCTTTACGTATTGGTGTTGATCAATGGAAATACGACCATTAGCTCGGACACGCTCTATCTGCCTACCAAGAATGAGACGCGCTGTTCCAAGGTCCTTTATCTGGAAGGCTTCTGATAAGTTCACTTTCAGCTTTTTCATCATATTGTCATTTGACAACACTAGAAGGTCGTCCACGTAAACTGCTACAAAAAGTTTCTTCTCACCAACATGTTTAAAGTAAATACAAGGATCAAGTCTGGATCTCTTCATACCGAACTTCATTATTTTTGTAGTCTGCAAACATCCAAAGTATTGTTTGAAAAACCTTCAGGCTGGATCATATAGATCTCCTCGTCGAGATCTGCCGATACTGCATCCATCTGGTCGATGTCAAGATTAAAACGCACTGCTAAAGCCAATAGTAAACGGATAGAGCTGTAGCGCACCACAGGAGAATATGTCTCCTCATACTCTATGCCCTTTCTTTGAGCACAGCCTCTTATTACCAAACGCGCTTTGTATCTGCAAATATTTCCCGTTGCATCTCTTTTTGTTTTAAACACCCATTTGCAGTCAATTGGCTTGCGATTCGGTGGCAGCGCTGTCAGTTTCCAAGTTTTATTTTGGGTTAATGCTTCAAATTCTTCCTCCATGGCTGTTCGCCATAAACTTGCATCAGCTTTGGACATCGCTTCACTTACGGTGACTGGATCATTTAATTCGTTGTCTTGCCAAAAATGAGACAAAGTCTGGTCTCTGAACTGGTTTCACTGTTCGGGATGATTTTCTTACATCATCGGCCTTAACTCCAGTCCTCGGCGGTGGTAGGTAGTCATCATCTGTTTGTAGCTGCTCGATGCTATCAGTGTCTGAACAGTTTGTTTCAACAGATGACTGAGACACACTGTAATCTGCTTCGCGATGAAGTTCACAGACTGCTCACAATTGATGCCACCGGCTTGCGCCCCCACTGAAACGTTATCTACAAAGACGTCTTGACCATAGACAAATCATACTGAGACCCCCAACTCACAATCCTCTTGCCGCTGGCCCCCTCAGTTTTTTTTTAAATTCGCCATTTTGTTTTCCTATCGGTGTTATGTCAAAAAAGAATCCGTGTGACATGCAAAAACATACAAAAAATACAAAAATAAATGCTGCCAACCGCAGCAACCGTGGGGAAATATGAAAGAGTTCGGGAATACCACATTTTTTTCATTATTGAATGCCATTGGTTAGTTATTATAAATTGTTAAAAGGCGAATAATTTGATTTGGTTGGTTAGTAAAATTCTCTAAAATATATGTTTTATATACTAGAAGATATTTGGACAAACATAGTTGTGTATTTACCTCTTTTCGATATCATTAAGATCGATTTATTGTGTGAATTTTTCTTTAATAACTGAAGAAAACTTGCTCAAAATGTTTTTAAATATTTTCATGCAACCATTCTGCATTGACAATTTTTCATAAATATTTTAAGCCAATGTACATATTCCTAAAAAAAATACTATCCACACGTATATAAATAATTTCAAATTTAACGGACAAAATTGTATGAACGCTGTCAGCAGCTTTGCCCAAAGCGGAAGTGGCATATGCAAGGTGCGAGTGTGTTGGTGAGCCGGAATTTTTGAAGTTACGTGACATTTGTCAATACGAATTTCTATGTAACAATACTAACGCACTTAGCGTTTGCCACCCCATGAAAATATAGCTTGTAGGCAAGTAACGGGAAATCGGCCGAAGTTGGTGGTCTCAGTATTGTCTCTGGTCTTGACTATCAGTGACACTTTTCTGCACTGGCTGGCTGTTTTCAAAAAACACCACGTCTCTACTGATGTAAATACGATGGGTTTTTGGGTCTATTAGCCGATAGAAATTTCACAGTATCCCATCATGAGACAATCTCTGGACTTCGGATCGAATTTCTTTCGTAGCTGCTTAGGAATGTGTACCATTGCTCGACATTCAAAAACTCGGAACAGCTCCAAATTCGGCTTATGTCCACACCATACCTCCTCCGGTGTCCTATCTGCCAAACCACTTCTTGGCGAACAATTGATAATATATACCGCCGTGTTTCCAGCTTCCCCCCAGAACCCAGTCTTCAAACAATAGGCAGCGGGCCTTTTCTACTATTGTTCCGATGCTCCTCTCGGCCAAACCGTTTTGCTCTGGTGTATAAGGTGCGGTTGTCTGATGTTTGATTCCATGTCGACGTGAACAGCTTTGCAGTTCTTCATTGCAGTACTCTGTACCATTATCTGTGCAAAGCGCCTTTATTTTTTTCCCGTTTGATTTTCAACCAAACGCATGAAAACCTCGAATTTCTCTTTTACCTGTGATTTGGCTTTCAACAGGAACAAGAAAACCTTTCTGCTACCAGAACTAAAAAATAACGCGCTCCTCCAATGGAATTCACTGACATCGGTCCACATACGTCGGAGTGTACCAACTCTAAAACATCTGTTGCTCTCTTACCGGTGTGCTTAAACGGCATTCTTGTTTGTTTACCCTTGGCGAATTGTTTCCTGAAACAGAGAAATTTACACCAACTGTCATATATTTGAGCTTACTCAAACTGTCGATACTGAGATGTCCCATCCTGCGATGCCACAAATTCTGATCTTGACTGACCCGAACTGAGAAATGTTCTACGATTCTCACTGTTGAAGATTTCAGCTCGACTTCCTGGAAATCTCACATTGTTTCCCATTTTTTTCAAGCAACTGCCAGAAAACAAATTAGCACAAAGGCCTGGTACATACAACACATTTTTCGCAGTAGCAATTTCTCCATTTGGCAAATCAAAACGGATATCTCCCATGCACTCAACTTTCAATCGATTTTTGTCGGCGATGACTACTTCGTCGTTCTTTGGTTTCGTGACATTTTCGAGCCAATGGTCATGTGGGCGGATGCCCCTGAGTCGAGATACCACGCCTGCTCATTGACTTCTTTCACGACCAAAGATGCGTAGAGCGCATTTGTGTCCTTTGGCTTATGCTGCTGTAATTTTTTATCCGGACAGTTTTTAGCAAAATGTCCGAATCGATTACACTGAAAGCAACGAACGCGCTTTCTGATTGAATTTGGAAGATTTTTTGCCGTAAAATGCCACTGCATTGTCCTATGTCGCCTTTACATCCTGCAGTAACTTCGTTTTGATAGAGTCTGCTGTAATTGGTATACCAGCGATCTCGACGCCCATTATCATCGGCTGATAATGCTCTGGTAAACCAGCGAGAAGTAACGTACCAATTCATTCTTCACTTATTTGCAGCCCTATTCCCCTCAGCTTATGCGCAGTCGTGATAGCCTTGTTCACAAATTCCTCAATTGAGACGCAGTCCTCCAACTTGGTTGTAATCAGGGTTCTTAACAAACCAACTTTCCTAGTCAACCCAGAGTCCTGAAATGCCTTTTCCAAATTGTCCCATACAACCTTCAGCTTGGACTTCGCCTTTGTCATCTGCTTTGCCTCTGTTGACTTTCCTGTGACACAGTCCCACACATCCTCATATTCTAGAAGATTCCTGGTAGTCATCTGGATTCCAGGAGTCATAGTTCTCCCTGCCCTTGAGCTTTTCTATGGAAATCGTAGTACTGGCCTCCATGAGTTTCTATATTCTAACTTCGAAAAAAGAAATCTCTAAAAATCAACTACTGGCATTTAATATTCTATAGCGCCTATATCAGCAGTTAAGTGAAACAAAATTTATCCGAACGGTGATTCGTACCTCCCGGGCAAACTTGGAGCGACCGCCATGTCATCACCGCACGATTTTTCAAACAAAAGCTCAAAACGATCATGGGCTTCATCGTTAAGCATAATGTTTTTGGACAATCGCGTTTATGGATGTTGTCGGTCGAATGCTTTGGTTGATTTGGTTGATTGAGAAAATATGACCTGACCAACTCGATTCAATCAAAGAGGTATTTTAATTCTATGTATTTTATTGAATTAAGCAAAAAAAAAAAAACAGAAGAAAGAACGATCCCTATATAATAAAACCAGTTTGTCCTCTGTAAGCAATCCTTTCAGATAAAAAATAACTTGGAGTGTACTAGGCCTAGGACGTACATTTGAAACATTTCAGAGAGTAGGTGGCGTAATATATTTTTATAATTTATAATTCGCTATTAAAACTGTGTCAGCATTACTGTAGAAACAGTAATAAATAAATAGCGTAATAAATCCTTACGGGCACCCTGGTTCTAGGTTCTCACAAACAAATTCTGTTTTTGAGTCCAAATGGCTGTATTGAGAAGCTTGTGTTTTTCCGGACATCAAACCTCAGACCGCTCGTTCAGTCGTCCCGCAGAATTATCACCGGTGCCCAACTGGTTAAAACCAAACCATAAGTCAGTTCGTAGTTCTTAATTCTAATTTGACAAATAAGCCATGCATCTAGTTTCTGATTCCAATAAGGATAACTTTTTAACAGAACTGTTCTTATTTTTAACACTTCGAGAAAATATAAAACAATAATCTAAATCTATTGATTTTGTTAAGACAAAAAAAAACACATTTGTCATCAGCCTAGTAGCAGGCTGCATGAATTTAAATTATTTTCAGAATTAATTGATAAATGCATTTCTTTTTTACTTCAAAATATTTCCGAAAGTGGTTGTAACGGTGATTGCAACGGTTTTTTCAATAAATAACTTCAAGTTAATGTTAATTCTCACTTGAATTTTGACAATCAACCGTTTATTTTTGCGTGTGCAGTGAAGCGTGGTGAAAATTGTAAACCCAGTCGGAGACGCTACGGTGCGGTCACAATGAAATTGGAACACGTGTCGTATCTCGTTTCGACATTAAGACACAATTTGTTGAAATTTAATTAAGCTGGTTACCAATCGAATGACGATTATATTCGCTTAATCACCAATGATTTTCTGGATTTTTTTTGTTAATGTTTGCTTAAGAACTGCGTACCAGAAGTAGACGCTGACTAAATTGAAATGAAGGCGGTTAATATGAAATTTTTTAGTTGATTTGAGCATTAATTCAATTTTTTCTTAAAAACTTGTTCTTTGTTTCACACCAAAAAAATACTTCATTCTTCGTTAAAAAATAATAAAATAATAAATACAAATTACTTACTAAAGCCTGCTAAATCAGACGAAATAGTTTCGCGCCAATCCGAAAAATACCCGTTTCCGCAGTGGTTAAGAAAGCGCCTAAAAACACCGCTTGGGCAAGAGGACCCCGGTTGAAATCCCGGACTGCACATACATTTTTTTTATATTTTCTCTATATTTTTGAAATTTTTGTCTCTAATTGTATAGTTCGAAAACTTTAGCAATTTTGTTTAGATTTCCATATTAATTTTATTGCACTAATATAAAAAAGGGAAGTAATTTGAATTTATTGTTGGAAGAAATTTGCGGGGGCCACAGCATCCAGCGCAACCTGGTGCTGCGGTAAGGAAGAAGACGATGCCAATTAAGGTTCTGTTAAGGCGAGTACGACAGCCAAGGTAGGAACGTAAGAACATACGACGCGAAGACTGGCATGATGATGGTTTTTGTAACGTGATAGTGTCAAGCTCTCACGCCCTCCGGCGAGCTTAGAGAGCGTTACTTGCCTTCAAGCTATATTTTTATGGAGTGGTCACGGTTTGGTGCGCTACTACTGTTACATAGAAATTCGTATTGCAAAATGTCACTTTACCTTAAAAATGCTGGCTCACCACACACTCGCAAAAAATATGAGCCACTTCCGCTGTGGGCAAAGTTGCTGGCGGCGTTCATAGAATTCTATCCGTTCCCTAGTATCCTGCACGCGCAAAATTTGATCTCCCATACAAAAATGAAATTGTTCGTTACGTGTGGATAGTATTTTTTTTAGTGATACGTGTGCAGTTACTTAAAATATTCATAAAAAATAAACAAAGTACATATATTGTTTGAGGGAAAATAAAAACATTTTGAGCAAATTTTCTTAATTATTTAAAAAATATGTACACATGAAATCGAAGTTAATGATATCCAAAAGCGGAAAATACACAACCATGTTGTTCCTAATATGTTTCTAGTATATAAAATATCTTCTTTAGATAGTTTTATTAACAGCACAAATCACATTATTCGCCTTTAAGAAATATACATATAATAATAATAACTAACCAATAGCATTCAGGAATGTTAAAATGTAGTATTCACGAACTCTACCACATTTCCCCACGGTTGGCAGCATTTATTATTTTTTTGTATGTTTTAGCATGTCATACAGATTCTAATTGACATATAACCGACAGGAAAACAAAATTGTGGAATTTGAAAAAAAAAAAAAAAATTTTCTTAAAAACTAAATACAAGACAAAGCCATCTGGATTTTAGAATTCAATTAGGAATTTTAAGGAGCAATGACTACATAATGGCAATTCACAAACTTACAGTCGATGGCAAAATTATTTGCACAGTGTGTTTTTTATACTACTATACTATATCTCCCGAGCATAGTGGTATTATGTACTTAAAAAGAAAATAATTTTTAACAAATTAGTTTATTTATTATTATCTAACTCTTAAAATTTTCTTGAAACGGTAAACACAAAATAAAAAACAAGTAAAAGTGTTATCATCGGCCCGGCCGATGCTTTGATACCCTCCACTGCATATGAGTCATGCAAAAGAATAATTGACTAGACGCTATTGTCTAATATTGGTTTTGTCTACCTACCAGAATTAACAAAACTACTTGACCGACATAGCCTAGTTTTAATATCAACCTGACAACGATAAAAGTAAGTCCTCTCACAAAATTTCATTTGCCTAGGTCGATTTGTTTCGACGCTATCCTGTTTTCAACAGACAGAGAGGCACATGGGTCTAATATTGATTTTGTATGGGAGGTACCAGAACTACCTGACCGACAGGTACCAGAACTACTTGACGGACATAGGCCATTTTTAGTACCAACCTAACAACAATAAAAATAAGTCCTTTCACCAAAATTCATTCGGTTGATTCCTTTGGACGCTATCGTATTTTGAACAGACAGAGAGACACATGGGTCTAATATTGATTTTGTATGGGAGGTACCAGAACTACTTGACCGACATAGCCCATTTTCAACACCAACCTGACGACGATAAAAATAAGTCCTTTCACCAAATTTTATCGCCTATGTCCATTCCTTTGGGCGCTATCGTGCTTTCAACAGACAGACGGACAGACAGACAGACGGACCTGGCTAAATCGATTCAGAATGTGATCCTGATTCAGAATATATATACTTTATGAGGTCTTCGGTGGTTTTCATAAATAACGATAAAAAACCCGAAAAAGAAAATGACAAAATTATTGTCACATTGAAAAAAAGGACTTAAAATTATTTGCCCAAGTGCATTTAACAGTTACAGAGATGAAACGGCTGATAAGAGTGCTGACTGATCAATTCCAAATTATGCAGGTTGTTTTTATGATTATTTAAGCGTCACCTTTTATTCAAACAAATTGTTTCAAAGGGTTAAGTACAGGGAAATTACAATAAAACCTTCGGCGATTGTTGCAGAGTACCAAATCAGCGTTTCGGTAAAAAAAACATTCGGCAAAACATCACTACTGTTATAATCGAATTTGGAGAAGCAGGAAACGGGTTACTTCGAATAGGGAAGAATCATGCGTTCTATTAAATGTAAACCTTGCGTAAAAGTGAAAGATGTGTAAAAAGAGTTTAAATGTAGGTAATTTTAGTGAAAGAACATTACATAGAATGTAAAAGTAAAACGAAATTCAAGCCAATATCAGCCAAAAAGGCCTATATTACATCCAGAAACAAGAACGCAAGACAACAATTCGCAAGAGAGCATATTAATAATCCGCCGGATTTTTGAAGAGGAGTACTTTGGACTGAATAAACTGATTGTTCTTTGGATGGTACTTATCGATCCAATAACAAAAGCCAAAGAATACGTTACACAGCCCAACAGGCATTCCAAAAAAGGCAGTTATGAGGGTGCATATCATATAGTGGTGTGGGACGACTTGTGAGGTGCTCCGATCATATGAGACATTCACATTATTTAGAGATTCTGAATGATGTTGCACTGGTGACAGGCTCTATATTCATTGGGATTGACTTTATCTTTCAGCAAGATAATGCACCCATACACACTGGCTGGAACATAAAGCAGTTTCTATTGGAAGTAGATCAAGAAACTTTAAAATCACCTCCGCAAAGCCCTGACTTAAACGTAACAGAAAATGTTAGGCATCCTGTGAAATCCAAAGCTTCACAAAACTTAGGAAGATCTGCAGATGAAACTTCGAAAGATTGTATATCAGCTTGGAGTACCGTTCTGCAGACCAATTTCGACACTTAATAGACTCCATTCCAAGAAGCCTTGCAGAGGTTATTGATGCAAAAGGAGGAAATACCTACAAGTTATTAAGTAAAACGATGGCAGTAAAAATATTGCGATTTTACTAAAATATATTTTCTTTTG
Organism: Cheilosia variabilis; assembly: GCA_951230905.1. Lineage (NCBI taxonomy): Eukaryota > Metazoa > Arthropoda > Insecta > Diptera > Syrphidae > Cheilosia > Cheilosia variabilis. The sequence goes on along the minus strand of OX579676.1, from coordinate 101,614,456 downwards.
GCCTTCAGAAGGCTTATTGGAAGAAAAATGCGCTTGTGCAAATAATTCTGCCACCTTTTTTCAATGTAACAATAATTTTGCCATTTTCTTTTCCGTGGTTTTTACCGCTATTTATGAAACTAGTTTTTTTTATTTTGTGTTTACTGTTTCAAGAAAATGTTTAATAATGAGTTAATAATAAATAAACCAGTTTGTTTAAAAATAGTTTTCAAAGTATCTAGTACCACTTTTTTGAAGAAATATAGTATAAAAACACATTGTGCAAATAATTTAGCCATCGACTGTATTTCAGAATTTCGAAAATAAAAAACAAAACAGTACCTAGGTGTACACATTTGTTTCTTTTTTCAAAATTCAAAAAAAATATAGAACAATAGATAGCTGTCTGATGCAATACTTTTTGGAAATATCAATCAATAACAAAATTTATTTTTTCTCAAAAAAAATCATCTTTTACCAAATCGAAAACGACAAGCCTTTTTTTTAACTTTCGCTTTCCGCGTAAACGTGGATCCGCATTCCAATGAAGAATAATGCTGGTATTTAACTTTTCTACACAAATTCGTTATCATTCTCAGTCGCACAAGTTATAACACTGGATTTAAGGCTCCGTCAAACAGAACTCTACCTGAATATTTTCTAAGGCGGTAAATTGATTTAAAAGCTAAAATAAAAGAAGGACTGAGGAGAAAGATATCACCGTGCGCATGGGAATAAATACCTACTATAGAAACTTTTGGAATCCATATCAATATTTATATTTTAATGCCGCTTGTGTTTCGCCAAACAAAGCGGCAACAATATAATTCACGTAACAAGTTCAAAAACACAACTTATTCACTTAAAATTTATGAAATTAGAAAAGTTGATTCCGTTTCCGTAAATATAAAGAAATGTTGTAAATTATGTTTCTTTTAAACTGATAAATTGCTTTTTGTAAAGGCTAATCCAAGCACCTGAAATAAGATTTATATATTTATATATATACCCAAACCCACGTTAGTAACTGCTAGGTAAGGCACTTGTAAAATTACACGATAAACCATTTGTTAATAATATAATACACGCTACCTAGACGAATAAATGTATATTAATAACACAATTGAATAATAATTACACACCCTTTTATACTCCAAAAACACTGACCATCAATCAAGAATCAAAATTAAATTAAAAACCTCTGATTCCTGGCCTCCTCTCGTCGTCTCAGTCCCACTCGGTTCCAATTCGCATTTACAAATCACAGACAAAGATAATGGAATACAGAGATGGATAGATAATGTGGAAAGGCGGCTGCTAACAAGCTGTTTTCCCGAAAAATTCATGAAGTCACGCATACATTCTCATTTATGTACTAAAAGAAGTGAGTTCGTGAATTCACCCGGAAGATGGCGGAAAGTTGGTGAATTCACTACCGAAATTCATAAAATTTTCAAATATCCTGGAAAACTGGTTTGGGCACGTTCACTAGGAAAATTTGAATTTTGACGGTTGACAGTTAATTTGCTTGCAGTGAATATATAATTAATATGTTTCTAACACTTTGACACTGCTTTTTATCAAAAATGGCTAATAAAGTTACGAATAACAATTCAAATTCCATTTTTATTAACAGAGTAATGAAAAAAGTTTTCTTGTTAAATTGAACACAAGCAGACTGTATAAATTAAAATTATTTACAATTTACCAATCAATTTGCATATAATTTGCAAAATCAAACATTTTAGTCACGTACTAATCTATCAAAGCTATCTACTATAATTCGGCATGAAAAGTTTTTATTGTTTATAATATATTATTTCAAAGCATTTAAACACTTTTTTTCTACATTTTAATACTACACGTTGAATTATGTTATAACTTTTATTGATATAAAAAACAAGAATAGATAATTGCCATACAAGTAAATATCGCAATTTATCCGATAGATAGCACATAATGCTTTCGTAATGTTTCTTTAAAAAGTTATTATAATTTGAACCCTAATACACCAAGCACTCTTTTAAATATATAAATTCATCCGCGTATAAAATTAAATAGTCAGTTAGGTAATAATTTCACATATAAAATAAGTTGTTCCTTCCAGTCAGATTAATTCAATGGGGTGATTCTGGAGGTAACCGAAAAATCGTATATCTAACGAACCGACCTATCTAAAAGAGAGTGTCACCATATGGTGAATACAAAATTATGCTGTTTTATGACATTCGGCCGGCCGTTCTGAATTCTGATTGGTGGTCTGTCATTAGTAGCTCACACGTATTCACAGACAGGGGATTGAAATTACAAAAACAACAATGTAAACAAATGGGTTTTGGGGGGATAGACGTACGAAAGATATCCATCTCTTTTATTCATTCAACTTTGGTTCCTACTCTAAAAAATTTGTTGGCAATAGTTAAGAGAAGTAACAGAGATGCATAAATTTCAATTGGTGCATTGGGCTACCTACAAAATGTTTTTTCAAAAAAATTGTGAATTCAGGTTCCAATTATCATTTCTTTTCGAGACAATGCGACAGAGGTGAATATAGAAAATTAAAGAAAATGCACAAATTCATTATAAGAAATACTACAGCAAATTGTTACTTACGAATTTGGTACCGACACGTATCTTTGACTCCCAAAAATGCAGATGCAACAAGAAAATATCAATCAATGATACGCAAAACCTAAATCTAAAACGAATTAATTAAAGATCATCAATTTCGAAATAAAATGTACCTAGTAAATCTTGGTAATACCAAACTCATCGATTGTTTATTTGGTCCTCCTCCAGTTCCGTGAATGGCCTTTTGGTTCTTTCGCAATTTGTTTTTTTTGTTGTATTTAAAATCCTTCCATACCTTGAGTGCAAATAAAAATATTGATTTATTAGAAACACAAAATATATTTCACTCTCTTTTTTCCAACCATCACGTGTATTAATAGGAGGCCCAAGACCATTCAACACATTTGTAATGCCATCCCAAAGTTCTACAGCCTTTGCTCTATAGTCTGGAGCATTAAGAATGCCCTTAGCTAGTCCACTGTTATCTTCGAAAAATTCTGCAAGATATAGTAAATTCAATTAAGTGTTTTAAGAAGTTTTTTTGCTAAGGATCGAGTTGTAGCAAAAAAATCAGTGAATGCTTTTTTATGATTGTATTGCCGTATGCAATTATAAATGAAATAAATGAAATTAACTTGATATTCAAAAAAGGAATGAAACCACCATCTTTTTCCCCAAAAAAATCGTTCTTTATTACAACTTCGATAAAAGTAAGTCCTCTCCAAAGAGAACATAAGTTACTCTAAAACCTAACTTAAACTGAAAAGAAATACTCCAAAAGTGATGAAATGATTGCAAAACAGCCATCGTTCAATCGAATCGCGTCGACGATAGTATTGCCAGTTAAATTAGTAATGTGAAGCAACATACGATAAACGATATCCTCCAATCCAGTAAAATCGTATCAACGACTACCATTTTTTGGTTGTTACACGAAGTAAAAGCGTCGTCGAGACGATGTCGTTCGATCGTTTTGTGCTTACGCGATTAGAGCCCAGGATTATCAAAAATGAATATTAGACTAAATGACCAAAATTACCAATATGGTCATATTTGCCTTGATGGTCATTTAAGGCATTTGTTATTTATGTATATCAAATAAATATATATATCAAATAAATCAAAATTCCACGAACTCAAAAGCCAATGACAACAAAATAATTCTTGTTCCATGAAAAAAGCCAGCAATGCCATAACGAAATTTCAATAAAGTGCATATGTGCATATAGTGCTTTATGCTGGCATTCGTGCTTATTGTCCGATTACACTATATGCTATTTGGGAACTTTTATCTGTCAAAATCAGCCTGGTCATATGTGGCATTTAGATCATTAGAGCAAATGAGATTTGTCCATTACATATTTAGTATGACCATATTTTGACAGCAGAACTGTCAGAAATAGGCATTTTATGACCACTTGACATACAGTTTAATCATAGCTTTAGATGCACCATAGCACATCTTGCTTGGTATGAATTTTCATCAATTAAAAGTTCCGTATCAAATTTTTCCATTTCATCAAATTCATCCATTTATTCTGTAATATAACATTCTTAATAACTGTATGTACATCTGTTGAGAATAATGCCAAACTAGAAGACTATTAGGAACGAATCAAACTAAAGAGACTTCTTTAACGTTATAATTTTATTTGACGACTGACTGCGCTTTTAGTAAAGTAATTCATTTTATGTGCTTAGGTAAATAACAATGGTACTTGATAAGTGTTGCTGAGTCATTAATGTATCATTAATGTATATTCAAATACTTCTTCAACACTACCTGATGTAAATGATAAATGTCAAACAAAAGGAAATATGAAATAAACGTGTATAACATAGACAAACCATACTGAGACCCCCAACCCACAATCCTCTTGCCGCTGGCCCCCTCAATTTTTTTTCAAATTCGCCATTTTGTTTTCCTATCGGTGTTATGTCAAAAAAGAATCCGTGTGACATGCAAAAACATACAAAAAATGCTAAAATAAATGCTGCCAACCTCGGCAACCGTGGGGAAATGTGAAAGAGTTCGGGAATACCACATTTTTTCATTACTGAACGCCATTGGTTAGTTATTATAAATTGTTAAAAGGCGAATAATTTGATTTGTTTGGTTAGTAAAACTATCTAAAGTTGATGTTCTATATACTAGAAACATATTAGAACAAACATGGTTGTGTATTTTCCGCTTTTGGATAGCATTACCTTCGATTTCGTGTATAAATTTTTCTTAAATAATGAAGAAAATTTGCTGAAAATGTTTTCATTTTCCCTCAACCAATCTACATTGTTAATTTTTCATGAACATTTTAAGCAAATGTGCACTTATTCCTAAAAAAAAATATTATCCAAACGTACCGAACAATTTCAAATTTAACGGATAAAACTCTATGAACTCTGCCAGCAACTTTGCCCACAGCGGAAGTGTCTCATATCTGCTGGGAGTGTGTTGGTGAGCCGGAATTTTTGAAGTTTCGTGACATTTGTCAATACGATTTTCTATGTAACAATACTAGCGCACCAGATGTGTACACTCCATAAAAAATATAGCCTGTAGGCTAAGTAACGGAAGATCGGCCGGAGTTGGTGGTCTAAGTATTGTCTCTGGTGTATAAGTCAGTCTGCAATCAAACGTCTTTCCATTTGGTCGGATATAACATATTGGCGACGAGGAAAAGAAAATAATTAAATTGGTATAGTACGGTACGGTGGATATCAATAAGTTGATTAGAAATGCCGAACCCAGTATTCAGTTTTGACTCTTTTGATGGTAAGACAACGACTTGGAGTCGTTGGGTAAAGAGGTTCGAAACAGCAATGGATATTTTTGATGCAAACTCGGCGAAGAAGCGGGAATTCCTTTTACATTACATGGGAGCCGCGGCCTATGACACGCTTTGCGATAAGGCATTACCGTTGGCCCCAGAAGGCATGGAATACAAAGTAATTGTCGAACTGATGGAAGAACATTTCACTCCAAAGCGAAATGAAGTTCTGGAAAACTACAGATTTCATCTACGTAAACAGAGGGGAGAGGAAACATGCGCGGAATTTTTGGTGGCACTGCGGCGGTTGGCGGCGGGATGCAATTTTGGAACTTATCTTGATACAGCACTTCGAAATCAATTCGTTTTTGGCTTACAAAACCAAAAAATTCAAAGCCGATTACTGGAAAAAAAAGAGCTAAAATCAAATGACGCAATACATGCGGCAACCGCTTACGAAGTAGCGGAAAAAGAAGGAGGAGAATTGCACCAGCATGTGGCCAGCGGAATGGTTAACAAATTGGCTGATAAAAGGGAATACGATAATAAGAGGAGAGAGTGTAAATTGAATAAAGCCAACAAGCCGGCTACGTTAAAGGGTGAGAAGGTAAGAAAATGTTTCCGTTGTGGTAACACTTCGCATTTGGCAGACGCATGCAAATATAAAAAGCATCTGTCATTGCTGTAACAAGAAAGGGCATTTGAGGAAAATGTGTTTTCAAGAAAAAAAATCGTTGACCAAATAACGGAGCAAAATCAGTTAAGCTGTACTGTTGAGGATTTATTCCAGATCAATGGTAGCACGAGTACAGAAGGCATCCGCAGAAAAAAAACGTGTCAATTGATTGTGAATGGTGTGCGCATGAACTTTGAAATTAACACGGGAGCGCCTGTCACGATCATTTGCTTGTCTGATGCTAAGAAATATTTTAGTAAACGCAAGGTGGAACAACAGATACACAATTATACAGCTATTGCAAGACTCCAGTGGATTGTGTAGGCTACATTTGGGTCAGAGTTTCAGCAGAGTCAGCAGTTAGATTTAAAATGTATATTGTACGATCGGATCGAAAACCATTGCTGGGTAGGGAGTGGTTGCGTAAAATTAAAATGGATTGGCCGGGGATGCTTGGGGAGCAACTGAAGGTGAAATCATCGGGAAGCATCAAGAAAATCCAAGCTGAATCGGGGGAAAATAATAAGTTAAAAGAAGTACTAAATAAATTCCCTCATCCGTTTTCAGCCTCGACGGGTAAAATCACTGGGTACCAAGCAAGACTGTATGTGAAACAAAATGTGAATCCTAAATTCATCAAGGCGAGAAGAGTAACTTTCCCGCTCTTGAACGCGGTTGAGCGTGAACTGGACAGTCAGATTAAGGAAGGGTTGCTGGTGAAAGTCGACAAATCAGAGTGGGCCACACCGCTGGTAGTAGTCCGAAAAAGGAACGGCACTGTACGTTTATGCGGTGACTACAAGGTGACCCTTAACCCTGCGTTGGTTGTGGACGAGCATCAACTGCCACCCATAGATGAGTTGTTCAGCACAATGGCGGGCGGAGTAAAGTTTTCTAAAATCGACCTTTCAAAGGCATACCTTCAGCTGGAAATACACCCGGATGACCGACATTTGTTAACTCTAAGCACGCTACGCGTCTGATGTTTGGCATTGCTTGTGCACCGGCTAAGTGGCAAAGGTTTATGGAACAGCTATTGGGAGACTTACCAGGAGTTAAGGTTTTCTTAGATGATATTAAGATCACAGCGAGCGACGACGATTCTCATTTGCAGCGAGTGGAAGAGGTCCTCTGAAGACTCGACCGATTTGGAGAAATCGGAGTTTCTCCAGGAGCGTATCGAATACTGCGGCTATGTAGTGGACAAAGAAGGAATCCGAAAGATGAGAAGTAAGGTGAATGCGATCCAAGAAATGAAGCAGCCGAAAACAAAAGAGGAGGTAAGAGCATTTCTTGGCTTAATTAACTATTACGGACGTTTTATTAAAAATTTGAGCGAAATAGTGTATCCTCTTAATCAGTTGTTGCACCAGGGGGTTGTTTTCAAGTTCGACTCGTCCTGTGAAAAAGCATTCCAAGAAATAAAAAAACAGATGTTGTCCGACACGGTGCTGACTCATTATGACCCACAATTACCAGTAATTTTAGCGGTGGATGCAAGTCCGATTGGGGTAGGGGCTGTATTAAGCCATTTGTGCAAAGATGGCACTGAAAGACCTATTCAATTTGCATCCCAAACACTGAACCCCGTTCAACAACGGTACAGTCAGGTGGATAGGGAAGCCTACGCGATTATATTCGGGGTGCGGAAGTTTTATCAGTACCTGTTTGGGAGGAAGTTCACTCTAGTAACCGATAATAAGGCAATCGCACTTCCCACATTTTCAGCAACGCGAATGCAACATTATGCGATCTATTTAGAATCTTTTGAGTATGAAGTACGGGTTAAAAGAAGTACCGAGAACGCTAATGCAGATGCATTGTCGCGATTGCCGAGTTCAGAGACGTATAAAGCCCTGGAAGAAATAGATGCTATCGAAATGGAGCTAATTCAGAATTTTCCATTTCCACAATCGTTCTATTGGCGCGCTCAGCAATGCCATTTTGTTGTGGGGTGTACTCAACAGTGAGCTGTCGCTGAATACCTTCTTGGCCTAAGAAACAAGAAAAATGTTTGCTGGGGTACTCACCCCCATTATCGGTGCGAAGTATTTATATTTTCTTTGACGTTTCTCATTCTACTTTAGCCTTAAACATTTTGAAAGCTTCAAAAATCTCACTTTTATTTTTAAGCAACTGAATAAAGACATTTCGGCTATAATCGTCGATGAACAAACAAAAATATTTGAAACCAGCTGGTGTGGCCACTCTCATAGGACCACATATGTCACTCTGAATTAATTCTAACACTTGTGTGGTTCTGTTGTTTGATTCTTTATTAAATGGCAAAGTACACAACTTTCCTCTCAAGCACGTTTCACACTCCAAAGCAGTTAATTTACCCTTTAAATTCATACCGCTCACCATATTCTTTTCGGATAAAATTCGCAAATCTATTACATTTAAGTGACCGAAACGTCCATCCAATTCATCAAATTATTCACACTCGCTTCCATATATAACAGCTTATCTCTGTCCATCATGTAGAGGAATAACCTACCACACTTTATCGCATTACATACCGTGTCTCCCCACGAGTTCATTATTACTGCGCCTTTGTCATTGAACAAAACCGTATGCTGATTTTCGGCAATTTTGCTAATAGACATGAAGTTTGTCTTAAGTAGCGGGACAAAAAGAACATCATGCAGCTTTATACGGACTGATGTTGTCTCAATCATGACTTCACCGATACCATCTGATTGTATATAATTATTTGCCGCTAGCTCTATATCCTCTCTATGTGGTCTAAGATTGACAAACATATTTTTGTCGCAACACATATGAGTAGTAGTGCCGCTATCTAGAACCCATGTACTTTTAGTTAGCTCAATACTGGTACTATTCACTGCATTTAACATCGAGAAATTGGACCACTGCTTTGTTGAATTTTGTTCTGGACATGACGATGTGACCTTTTTTATTACATTTATAGCACTTACCACGTACTGTTCGTTTTTTCGATTGAGAGTCTTGTCGATGCTGCTGCACATTTGCCGATTGTGATTGTGCCGCAACGCGAATGCAACATTATGCGATCTATTTAGAATCTTTTGAGTATGAAGTACGGGTTAAAAGAAGTACCGAGAACGCTAATGCAGATGCATTGTCGCGATTGCCGAGTTCAGAGACGTATAAAGCCCTGGAAGAAATAGATGCTATCGAAATGGAGCTAATTCAGAATTTTCCAGTTACAGTCACCGAGCTGGCTGAAAAGACGAAAATGGAAAGTGAGGTCCAATTACTTGTGGAATGTCTCAAATATGGACACTACTGTGAGCCAGAGCATCGCTTCGGGATAGCTCAAACTGAGTTTGCTTTGCAGCAAGGTTGTTTGCTTCGGGGAGTACGCGTATATATACCAAAGATTTTACGGAAAAGAATACTGGACGAGCTACATACGGGACATTTCGGAATGTCTAAAATGAAAGCACTTGATAATGGCCTAAAGTACATGTCGTATCGAACATGACAACCGAGACAACGATCAGGGTGTGCGAAGACATTTTTGCATCTTTTGGGCTACCAAGCGTACTCGTAAGTGACCATGGTAGGCAATTCAACTCAAAGGAATTCCAAAATTTCTTAAAGAGCAATGGCATTGTCCATAAACAAGGGGCACCATACCATCCGGCGACAAATGGACAAGCGGAGAGGTTCGTACAAACGTTCAAGAGCAAACTTAAATCCATAATGTGTCCTGCAAACTCAATACATCGTGATCTAGCAACGATTTTGATGGCATATCGGCGAGCAATCCATCCAGCTACTAATAAGCCACCCGCGATGATAATGTTTGGTCGTCAAATACAGTCAAGGTTAGATTTGGTGCTACCCCAGAACACTGCAGAAAATCAGGAATATAAGTTAACCTCAAAACAATTCCTGGTTGGGGAAAGAGTTGCTGTGCGCGATTATTTGTCAAAAAGTAAATGGTTGTTTGGCAAAATAGCGGAGGTGTTGGGCGACGTACATTATAATGTGGGGTTAGATGATGGTCGTACGTGGAAGAGGCACGCTGACCAGATGTGGAAGGTGGGAGCTCAGCTTCCAAATCAGCATGAATTACGAACTTCGACATTGTCTCACAAGCAATCGTTGATAGTGGAAGAAGATACGGATTCTCAGGTAACTAACACTTCGATGATAGCCGAAAATCTACTACCACCTGCAGCAGCATCTGATACGATTATTGTGGAACCAGAGTCGAAAGGTTCCTGAACGTTTAATAACCACGATAGAATAAAACTGTGACATATCTTATCATTTTGGCTTTCCTTATATGATTGTGAATGCATTGCATTTACATTTACATTTACTTTTAAATTTTAAATTATACTTACTTCACGTTTTTTTTAATTTAATTTGGAACATATTTCAATTTTATAAAATGTTTATGAAAAACTTCTCGTACAGAGTGTACTCTAATATCGATATGTTTACTACGGCTATGATAAATTGCATTTTTAACAAGTTGTTGGGAACTCAAATTGTCACCGTTTAATTCTATAAGCTCCCCCACGGTACTAGGAAAGCCTAACTCCTTCACAAACGATCGTAGATACACTGCTTCCCTCGAGGCGGCTGACAATGCCATATATTCAGCTTCAGTTCTGCTTAGGGCAACCGATTGTTGCTTTTTTGATTCCCATGTAATCGCTGCTGTAGAGTCGCCAATGAAGAAAGCATATCCAGTGAAGGATCTTCGGTCATCGCTACTACCGGCCCAGTCGGCATCAGCGAAACATTTCAGCTGACCGCCAGTTTTCCTGTAAGTAAGTTTAAAATGTAATGTGTTGTTAAGATACCTTAATATGTGTTTTGCAGCAGCAAGGTGCTCAGCATGAGGGTTTACATTGAATTGTGAGAGTTTATTCACTGAGTGGATGATGTCCGGCCTTGAACATACACCCAAGTACAATAGAGATCCAATAGTGATTGGTACGAATTCTTATTAACCTTCGCACACCCGGAACAGCCACCATACCTCACGAATTTCTGGCCAGGGTCCAAAGGAGTACTACACTTCCGAGTCTGCACCATATTAAACTTCTCCAATAAACTTTGATAAAATTTGATTTCTCTCCACGGTAACTTCAATACCCAAAAAATATTCGATTGGTCCTTTCAATTCAGCTAGAATTAGTGGATTGCAGCAGGCTAGCAGAATGTCATCTACGTAGACAGCGATAATGTTGGTTTCACCTGATTTATTCTTCGTGTATACACATGTATCCGCGTTACACTGATTGAAACCCAAATCTCTTAAAACCTTGTCCAGCTTGGCATTCCATTCCCGGCCAGCCTGCTTCAAGCCATATAGTGCCTTTTTTTAGCTTGCAAACCTTTTGCGGATTATCTTTATCCACAAATTGTTCTGGTTGACTTATGTAGACATCCTCTTTCAACTCTCCATTGAGATACGCTGCTATTACGTCCATTTGGTGAACCACTAGATCGAACTCGGCAGCTAGCGCTAAGATAAGCCTCAGTGACGAAAAACGAACAACTGGGGCAAATGTTTCGGTGTAATCACCCTAAATTTTTGGCTGCGGCCTTTTGCCACTAATCGACTTTTATAGCGCACGACTTTACCGTCTTTATCGCGTTTGATGTTGAACACCCGTTTACATCTGATGATCTATCTTCTGCCCTCGCCGCTATTGAAACCAACAACATTACTGCCATTAAAATCATTGTCTGAACGTCGATGAATTTGCAGGTCATTAGCGTCCGCAATCGAATCCTCAGCATCGTAGTAGTCGTTTTGAATGTGATCCTCGTCCTCGTCATCGGCATCCTTCTTTCCAACCATACCCACACTACAAGCATTGTCATCTGTGTTAGTTGTATATTCTTCTAATTCTACAAAATCGTAATCATTAGAATCGTTTTCAAACTTGCTCTTACCGACTTTGTCCAAAAACTTAACGTCACGGCTTTTGTGTAGTGTTCTTGTCTTTTCTTCATACAATAAGTATGCCTTTGACTCGGAGGAGTAGCCAACCATATAACACTCAATCCCTCTTGCAGCAAACTTAGATTTTCCAGGCCGCTTGTTCAGCATTATCGCTCTGCAACCGAATATCTTTGAGTGGCTCACTGAGGGCTTTCGTCCAGTCCAAGCCTCGTAAGGAGTAATATTTCCCAGCGCTCTGGTGTAGGAGCAATTTCGTAGATAGACTGCCGTTTTGACAGCTTCTCCCCACAGCATCTCTGGAAGTCCTGAGCTCAGAAGCAAGCACCTCGCCATTTCCACAATCGTTCTATTGGCGCGCTCAGCAATGCCATTTTGTTGTGGGGTGTACTCAACAGTGAGCTGTCGCTGAATACCTTCTTGGCCTAAGAAACAAGAAAAATGTTTGCTGAGGTACTCACCCCCATTATCGGTGCGAAGTATTTATATTTTCTTTGACGTTTCTCATTCTACTTTAGCCTTAAATATTTTGAAAGCTTCAAAAATCTCACTTTTATTTTTAAGCAACTGAATAAAGACATTTCGGCTATAATCGTCGATGAACAAACAAAAATATTTGAAACCAGCTGGTGTGGCCACTCTCATAGGACCACATATGTCACTATGAATTAATTCTAACACTTGTGTGGTTCTGTTGTTTGATTCTTTATTAAATGGCAAAGTACACAACTTTCCTCTCAAGCACGTTTCACACTCCAAAGCAGTTAATTTACCCTTTAAATTCATACCGCTCACCATATTCTTTTCGGTGCCGTGACATAAGGCCATGTGACATAAGACCATATCTCAAAATATGGCCTTATGACGCTTTCACAAAGTGTCGTAAAGCCATATTTCGAGGTATGGCTTCATGTCGCTTTCGAAAAGCGACATAAGACCATATTAATTTGAGACATAAGACCATATGTTTTTTTTTTTTATTTTTTAACAAAAACATTTTTCACATAACAACCATGTAATTCGCGCGAATTTTCTCACTATTACTTTATCTAATGCTCAAAAACTGAAGCTTAGATTCTCAAATTAGACATTACACATTACATTACATTAGACAACACAAAAAAATAGTGGTAACTTACATGGTTGTTATGTGAAAAATGTACATTTATTTATAGAAAAATAAATATTTACAGTTCTTATAATAATTTTGAGCTTTTAAATCTTTGAATCCTTAATAATTTTGAGCTTTTAAAGATGACATTTTATCAGGTAAGGGTTAAAAATCCATTTGAAAGTGACATAAAGCCATAATGGTCTTATGTCGCTTTTCGAAAGCGACAAGAAGCCATACCTCGAAATATGGCTTTACGACACTTTGTGAAAGCGTCATAAGGCCATATTTTGAGATATGGTCTTATGTCACATGGCCTTATGTCACGGCACCATTCTTTTCGGATAAAATTCGCAAATCTATTACATTTAAGTGACCGAAACGTTCATCCAATTCATCAAATTATTCACACTCGCTTCCATATATAACAGCTTATCTCTGTCCATCATGTAGAGGAATAACCTACCACACTTTATCGCATTACATATCGTGTCTCCCCACGAGTTCATTATTACTGCGCCTTTGTCATTGAACAAAACCGTATGCTGATTTTCGTCAATTTTGCTAATAGACATGAAGTTTGTCTTAAGTAGCGGGACAAAAAGAACATCATGCAGCTTTATACGGACTGATGTTGTCTCAATCATGACTTCACCGATACCATCTGATTGTATATAATTATTTGCCGCTAGCTCTATATCCTCTCTATGTGGTCTAAGATTGACAAACATATTTTTGTCGCAACACATATGAGTAGTAGTGCCGCTATCTAAAACCCATGTACTTTTAGTTAGCTCAATACTGGTACTATTCACTGCATTTAACATCGAGAAATTGGACCACTGCTTTGTTGAATTTTGTTCTGGACATGACGATGTGAAATGACCTTTTTTATTACATTTATAGCACTTACCACGTACTGTTCGTTTTTTCGATTGAGAGTCTTGTCGATGCTGCTGCACATTTGCCGATTGTGATTGGTGTCTGAATTTATTCTTAAAGAAAAATGCTGACTCTCCTCTCTCATGTGTCACAGCATCCCCTTCTCTTCTTTTACCCTCCTCAATCAGCTTTGTCTTCAATGCATGTGGCTTTGGTAGCTCGTCTCGTGATTGTATTGCTATAACGAAATTCTCAAAGCTCTTTGGCAAACTTGACAGCAAAATTATACTAAGAAGTTCATCCTGCATTTTGATATCAACTTCTTTTAATTTTTCAAACAAATCAAAAATGTTATTAAGGTGATTGACTACAGATGAATTCTCTGCCATTTTTAAATTTAGAAGTTGTTGGAAAAAAGTTACCTTTTCCAATGTGAAATACACCTGTTATGTTCCCAGCTTTTTATGGCAAGGTTCGCCGCTGATTTAGAGAAGCCGCACCGATATTGATATTATCAATCTCGAACACACTACTCGTATGCCCGTGCTGCCAAATGACAGTGCTATAGTGGTACCAGCTTCTTAAGAACTGGGTATTTTCTACTAAAATTTGCGAGGCATAATAATTCCGCTTACATACAAAGTATTGAGCAAAACAAACATAGTTATATTCCATCAGATCGTCTTGATCCTTGAAATCATACATTAAAAAAATAAAAAGTCAGTATGTTGAAAAATATTTGAAATAAAAAAAGATGCCTTTGTGAAAAAAATCACAAAAATCCCCAAACTCTAAAGTGAATAGCGTAAAATAGGAAAACTCTCAAATGACAATTTTAATGAGTCAGTTAAAAGTTCGAGTAGCCTAATCAGATATAAATATCCTTTGCTGTTAAGAGTGCTACTTGTGTATCAGCTGATGGAACTCTCCACAAATTATTTTCCGCTGCCTTTTCGCAAACGTTTATCAACACCCGTACTTGAACACCCTGAAGTAAACCCAGACAACGTTGCATACTACGAGTATGAATCCGAGAAGACAACCATGATTTATGTTAAATAGATCTAAGAAAACAAACATTGTATACCGTTGAGTCCCTATTGTTGAGCCAACACATTTAAATATTAATCATTCACCATCATTTGTTACCTAGTTTAAGTCAAATTGTATATACCAAAAGTTCAATAAAAGCAAATGTAAATATAAAATTTGCAGACTCTTCGCTGTCCATTTGGAGACCACCGGAAAATTTCGTTCCGGAACTGTTACGGAGCCCGGGCTCAAGTTTGGCAGCTCCTACGATGATCGAGTAGTGCCCATATCCAGCAAACTTCAACCTAAAACGAAAGAGTGTTATATAAATAATAACAAGAATACAATACGTAAACACTTTATTCATAACCTACCTACAAGGATTCACACAAACTTCATCAAGAAGTCAATGAACTCATTGCATAATAGTAACATATCTAGAAGTAAACAGGAAAGCAAATTACAACAACACGAATTTACACGATCCCAAACAACCCTTATTTAACCCCGCCACAATGGAAATATCGTTCTACAATATGGACAAAATTAATCATTTGACCAAAACAATTAGAGAATTCGCAATGGTTCGGTCAGGATGTTTTAATGAGAATGAACTAACCTGTGGTTTAACTAACGATCACATTGTGCCCCGGAGTAGGGACAAGCATAAAGACCGGTCCAACGTTGAATTTTCCTCGTCGAAGCCATTGATTTGTGCAACGACACCTCCTAAATATAAAATAACAAGTCCACAAATAGGTATGGTGGGAAAATAATTATTAAAGAAAGAAAAAGGAACTTACCTGGTAAACAGCCCACCATCGCCGAAAAGTACAAAAAAAAAAAAAAAGAAATGACACTTCAGTCGATGCTGCACTTACTGTAGTCGTTGCACAATTAGATGCACTGGTGTGACTGTTTGCACATCACGGATAACGCGGATAAAACAAGAGTACAGTGTTCAGGTGTGGGGAAAAGCAATAAGGTTGACGAGGTGACAATTATAGGAAGTTAGATTCGAATTAATTCTATGATCTGTCATACGATCTTAGATCAAATCAATTATGAGGTGCAATATAGGCTAAGTTTATGTATTTTTTTGTTGTCATGTAAGTAAGTATAGGCATAGTCAACCAGGATAAACATGTTTAGGTGCCGAAGTGGTCAACATGTTGCGAGAGAAAGGTAGGGAATGAAAGATGAAGTCCACACCAGGAAAAGATAGAGACGAAGCGATAATGTCATAGAGCTAAAACGAATACAGAAACAAAAATTTCGATAACATTGACCATAATGAGTAATAATGAGGTCATTGCCGTCTGGTAGAGGGAATCAATCATAATCTGTTAATCCATTGGTAAGAGCAAGAGTTGCCGTGAGATAGCATAGTGTATATTTTTTTGAGGAAATTTAAATTTCAGAATTTCTAAGAACAGAATCCTTTTTTTTAATTTGATCAGGCATTATAAAGTGCAGTGAAAAAAAAAAATAAGGGAAAGGTGAGATTGAAGAAGAAAATGAAATAAAGTTGAAAATAAAATATAGACAAATGTGAAGTTCCAGGCACTCAACAGTGTAGTACCCACACCACCTGTTCATCTGCGTTAAACTTGTTCCCATACACTTCCCTATGCCAACCACGACTGCTCACAGAACCTTATTACCGCATACCAAAAACACATACTTTACGATATTCCACTTCACTAGGTCAATGTCAAGGCATATCATTTCACACTAATCGCTACAGAACCCATAAACAATATGAGTAATGGGACGGAAAGGGAATTCCACTTCAAGTTCTGTGCATATGCTGACACTGCACTATGTGTGGTCGAAGCAAGTGCGAATGACATGTTGGTAATTTCCATGCACATTTGCTGATAATACACAATTACGCAGCTAGGGCAAAACGCCAATGACTTGTTGCGATATCGATGGTATTTTGGGTTACGAAGGTATGAAGGACTGCATCAGCATGGTTGAGCAACACATTTAAAAGAAATGCAGAAGAATGTATGTGGCAAGGGGAAACGCAAATGAACATGGAAGAACTAGAAAAATAGTATAAAAGGCCCGGGAATTTTGGAAAACAATCAGAGAGTTGAATCTAAGCAACTAATGTAAAAGGTCGCAGCGACCATAAAGACGGCGGACCATAAACAATTAACTCTTAACAAAAGACACAAATAAAATATTATATCTGAGAGTCGCAGCCAAGCTATAGACAGCGGGCTCTTCAGTTAAACTAATATACGTGTTGTTAATTTTCAACCTCTCCGCTTTGCACTCTTCCCTCTCTCTAGAGGAAGCACGGTGAAAAACGTAACATTGGTGGCAGCGGTGGGATACCCAAAGAGGTCCCAACTACCGAACCAACAAACAGAAGTAAAATACTTCTGAGGCGTTCTCTGGGGCTATACACCAGAGAAAGTAGTTAAAAGCGTACTGGGGCTATACACCAGCTAACGTGAAAGTGAAAAGTGAAAGTCTGATAAATATAAGACCTGGCGAACTCCTGAAACACGGACGCGGAGGCAAAAATTGAGCAGTGAGAAGGAAAGACCAGGCCACCACATCTATAGGGCGGGAAGCCTGCCTGGCAGCGAAGAAAGAGAATAAAGAAAACCCTACACGTAAGACGTACCAGAAGCAGCAGAACCACATTTTTAAGGTATTTAAGGTTATTTAAGAAAAAAAAACTTAAAACACCAACTGTAAACACACCACATTCCTTTTTTTTTTTCAAAATTTAAAAAAAAAAAAAAAAAAAACCCGAAACATTTTTTATTCCCCATTTCTTAAATACCTCCAATATTACTACAAGAAGACAAGCTGCGATAGTGCAGCTGTTTGAACAATTTCCTTTCTATTCTAAACACGACATTTCCGATTCCGACACCAAAATGTCAGAATATAAAGTAAGTCTTAACGACATTTTCAATATTATCCCGGCTTTCGGCGGAAATCCTGAAGAGTTGAACAAATTTATAGCGTGTGGCAATATATTGTTCACGTCAATTAAAACTGACGCTGAACACAAACTCTTTTTGGAGGTCGTAAAATCGAGACTCCAGGGACCAGCATTCGAGCTAGTCCAGTTGAAATCCTTCACCAGATGGAGTGAATTAGTCTCAGAATTAGAGAGACAGTTTAAAGAGGAAAGGTCTCGTTCCTCGGCACAGAATGAGTTGCTTAACGCGAAACAAAGGTCAATAGAAAGCGTCAAGGAATTTGGTGATCGCATCAATCGATTACTAACCTCCTTGAACTCTGCCACTTTTGCCAGCACCAGTGACGAAGCTGTGAGGAACTTCCTCGCAACCGAAAAAAACAGGCTAGCGATACAGGTCTTCGAAGACGGCCTTCGAAACCAAAACCTGAGGCTTATGATCCAAGCCCACGGAGAAATCGACCTAAGGAAAGCCATTGCGTACGCAGAAGAGCATTCAGTCAGACTCGAACGTACTACAGAAGCCAACATTAGAGATAGGGACAATAGAAAATACCCAACCCAGTTCTCCTCCCCAAAATCCATCAGCCAAATATGTAACAAGGTTGGACACACATCCACCACCTGTTACAAAAACCAAAATATAACCTCCACTCCTCGACTAATCTGCCAAACTTGTAACAAGGCAGGACATACGTCCGCGACCTGTTACAGGAACACGAACCTCCCCAATTTCGTCCCACAAAAAATAAAAAGAGAAGTACAATACTTGAGATGCACATATTGCAACAAACCCAACCATCATCAAAATGAATGTAGGACCCGTTTGGCTCAAATTGTAGCTCCTTCCCAATCTACATCACACCAACATCAATATCAACCCAACCCCTTACAAATACAACCTAATAGAAACAATTACAACAATTCCTCACGAAATACACGCCGCGATGTTCGACATTATACCACGTCGAGCGAAAATAACGCGGGAAACGGCTTGACTCGGGGAGATGCTGTCGACAGTCAGCCCCGAGTACAAGTACAAGCCGACGTCCACAGAGCCCCAAATTAGATCATAATATATATATATCATTCTGCCCCGAAAATTTGGAGCCAGTGGTACAAATCAGGTTCTACCCATCACAAAAAGGGACAGCTACATTCTTGATCGACACAGGTGCCGACATCAGACTGGTAAACTCGACAAATCTCAAAACTGAAATATCTAATAGAAACAAATGCACCATATCCTCAATATCAGGGGAAACATTCTCCACAATAGGAGAAATTTCAGGAACTTTGGAATTCCAAGCGGCGGAGCATTTGATTCTTCTGGACCATCCGTTCCAAG
The DNA here is from genome assembly GCA_951230905.1 of Cheilosia variabilis. NCBI lineage: Eukaryota > Metazoa > Arthropoda > Insecta > Diptera > Syrphidae > Cheilosia > Cheilosia variabilis. The sequence goes on along the minus strand of OX579676.1, from coordinate 101,595,222 downwards.
TAATACCTAACCACTTAAGCTTAGCATATGATGGCATACTCGGTAACGATTTTTTAGCAAAGTATCATTGCTACATAGATTATGAAGTTAGGGAGGTAGAAATAAAAACAAACGGTTTAGTGAGTAATACCGAGCAGAATATAAAAGACTCAGCAATTATACGTAAGACTGAGCAGAATATAAAAGACTCAGCAATTATACGTAAGACTGAGCTAAATAGAAGGGAATCAGCAATAGCCAATAAGACTGAGGTACCTAATGAAAACCCAGCAGAACGTAAGACTAAGGCAAAAAAGAACTTAGCAAACAGTAAGACTGAGGAAAATATATTAAATAACCAAACAAAAAATGATAAAGATGCCTCCACCGGAACACTCACATTGAAACCCCGAACACAGCACGTGGTAGAACTTCCATTTTTTTAACCCGGTAATGCCGATTTGATTATAAAAAAGAAACAAATTGTTCCAGGCATATATCTCGGTGAAAGCTTGACTCGATCCAAGGACTCCAAGATAAAGGTATTAATGATGAATACCTTGGACACAGAGCACAGGTTAAACTTGATATCAATCTCGAATGGGATACTCTAGATAATTTCAACTTGGTCTCCAATAAAACAAACGACAAGATCAAAGGCAGACTAGACAAACTAAAGTCAGTCATAGACCTTGAACATTGTAACCAAGAAGAAAAAGAATCAATCCACAAAATTTGCAGAGAATTCAACGATTTGTTCTTCCTCGAAGGTGATCAGCTAACCTTCACGGATGCCATAAGTCACAGAATCATTACTGACCAAAACAAACCACCATTATACGTCAAGCCTTACAGATTGCCCAATGCACATACAAGTGAGATCCATAGACAAGTTAACGACGTGCTACAGGATGGAATAATCCAGCCTAGTGCAAGCCCATGGAACTCCCCCTTGCTTCTGGTTCCCAAGAAACCGGACAAAGAAGGCAATAAGCGATGGCGGGTCGTGGTAGATTTTCGTCGGCTAAATGAATTAACAATCGCTGACGCATATCCGCTACCAAATATCACGGATATACTGGATCAACTTGGTAGAGCAAAGTATTTCAGCACCCTCGATTTGGCTAATGGTTTCCACCAAATACGTATGAACGAAGAAGATAGGTGCATGACGGGATTCAGTACCCCATATGGACATTACGAATATAATCGTATGCCCTTTGGCCTGAGAAACGCCCCAGCAACCTTTCAACGCCTGATGAATACATTACTAATAGGTTTACAAGGATTTGATTGCTTCGTATACGTTGATGACATCGTCCTATACGGATACGACTTGAAGGACCATAACGACAAACTAGTAAGAGTTTTTGATCGATTACGCCAAAATAATTTAAAACTTCAGCCCGAAAAATGTAATTTTTTGAAGAAAAGAATTAACATATTTAGGTCATATTATCTCGGAACACGGCTTAAAGCCTGATCCAGAGAAAATAAAAGCCGCAAAAACATACCCCGTACCTAAATCAGTAAAGGGAGTAAAATTATTTCTAGGATTCATAGGATACTATAGAAGATTTATTAATAACTTTTCCACGATCGCAAAACCCCTAACAAAATTGTTGAAAAAAGACATAGAATTTAAATGGGATGCATTCTGCGATGAAGCATTCCAAACTCTAAAACACAAACTCATAGAACCTCCTATCTTATCATACCCCAATTTCGAAGAAGACTTCATAATAACCACTGACGCCAGTGATATCGGACTGGGCGCCATTCTGTCACAAGGGATTATCGGTCAAGATAAACCAATTTGCTTTGCCAGTCGAACTCTAAACGACGCCGAAACTCGGTATAGCACTCCAGAAAAGGAATTATTGGCTATCATCTTCGCCGTCAAACAATTCCGCCCCTACATCTTCGGCCGAAAATTTACAATATGCACTGATCATAAACCACTACAATGGCTTATGAATCTTAAAGACCCAACATCGAGATTATCTCGTTGGAGAATACTATTAGCTGAATATGAATACCGAATAGTCTATAAAGCAGGAAAAACCAATTTAAATGCCGTAGCATTAAGTCGCATACCCGAAAACCCGGAAAATATAGCTGAAACTTCCAAGGCTATCATGGTAACTACACGTAGTCAAAACAAAAACGAACAACCTTTACAAAACATACGTTCTGACCTCTCAGACATTCAGGTTCTTACCAGTATTACTCTACACGAACACACAGGATCAATATTTGCTGACAAACTAGCCCAACTCAAAATAATAATATTACCTCTAATACATACACCCGATGAAGAGATGTTACAAGAGAAATCACCACAGTTTGTAAAACCTCAATTAGGAAAGAAGACTTTGTTACAGCTAAATAACCAAGAAGAAATCCTTGTTATAACTCTCCCAGTACCATTCCGAAGCTCAACTGACCAGAAAATCGTGAGCACATGTCTAAACGACATTAAAGAAATATGTTTTGAAAAATGCTTAAAATGTATCGGATTCTCTCTACCTATAATAGGGAATGAACTTAAGAAAACTTTCAAAACCCTTCTTGAAAATACATTTCAAACCCTTGACATAGAGATCCATATTTTCGTTGACGACAGGATCTTTCTAACAGACGCCAAAGCCATACAAGAATTACTCGCAGAATATCATGATTCACCTTTCGGAGGACACCAAGGAGTCACTCGAACACTCAAAAGAATTAAGTCCAAATACTTTTGGGCTACAATAGCAGCAGACATAGCTGAGTACAATCGAAAATGTGCCTCCTGTCAGGTTAATAAAAACAGGCGAAATCCACCCAAACCCATGAAAATCACCACTACTAGCTCAAAACCATTTGAAAGGGTCGCACTAGATATAGTTGGACCCTTACCAACAAGTTATGGCGACCATAAATATCTTCTCACCTTCCAAGATGACCTTACTAAATACTCTGAAGCATATGCCATATCCAATACAGAAGCTTCAACGGTAGCAAGAGTTTTCATCGAAAACATTGTTTGTCGACACGGTATTCCATTTTTATTGCTAACGGACCAAGGTGCAAATTTCCTAAGCAAAATGTTTTTTGAAGTGTGCACGCTTATGAAAATAAAAAAGATAAACACAACGCCATATCACCCCCAAGCAAATGGAGCGCTAGAACGTAGCCACAAAACCTTGGCTGACTATTTACGACATTACGTCAACCATGACCAACTTACATGGGACACATGGATTCCTTACGCGATGTTCGTACAGGCTTTACGCCATACGAACTGCTCTACGGTTATCCAGCCAACGTACCTAGCAAGCTTGCACAACAACCAAGCATTTCATACAATTATGATAACTATTCGAACGAATTGAAGGCACGATTGCAACATGGGTACCAAGCATCTAGGGAAATACTCAACAAACGAAAGGAAAGCTCTAAAAAATATTTTGATGCAAAAACCAATCCCAAAATATTTAACGTCGGTGACAAGGTTTTGCTAAAAAATATCGCTAGAAAGAACAAACTGTCCCCACTATGGGAAGGTCCTTTCGAGGTGATCAAAATCATATCCAATGAAAACACCATAGTCAAGGTAAAAAACAAGTCCAAACTAATACACAACAATAATTTACAGTTTTTTTACGAGTAAAAATACTTACCCCATTCACATACACACAGATAGGCTTAACACATACAAACATATTGACGAGACCCCAAATTAATACTCCCATCATCATCATCATCATCTTCTTTTAAGAGATGGAGTCGATATATTACGTGCCCGATTCAGAATGGAGACTGTTTAATATAACCCTCAATGAAGTACATACTTATCGATTATAAGAAAGAACATTTCTACAATCTCGACGAAGAGGAGCTCAAACAATGCAAAGTCCAAGGAAACCAATTCTTATGCGAAATGTCTCACCCCTTATTTAATACAAACACCAACAACCCTCCGTGTGAAATCCAAATACTCCAAAGAACAAACACATATCCCACCAATTGTGATGTAAGAGAATCAAGCATACCAACGGTTTGGATACAATTGTCCCAAACGAATAAATGGTTATTCTCAACCGTCAACGAGTATACTTTCGACGAAATCTGTCAAGACACCATCACAACCTATTCCTTAAAAAAAACACCTACATTACAAATTTCTGTAGATTGCTACCTCAAAACAAAAGAGCTGACAATCCGATCAAATAAAGAAAAAGGCTCGTACATTCATAACGCTTTCGTACCCTCTCTTAACATTTCCACTATCCTAACAAATCATACCAGTAAAAACTGAAACAAAGTAAACAAAACCACATTTATAAAATTTGCAAGCCAAGATGACTTAAAATCACTCTCCGAAAGCATAAACTTTATGAAAAATATAGAAGCCAACCCCCTCATGTCGCTAGACAAGCATAATATCCACCATTACGCATCAATATACATTATCATTGCTCTAATCCTAACCCTATTCTGTTACAAACAGTACACCAAATATAAGTTCAAACACGAACTGTTTAATCCCAATTTTCTTTTTTTTAAGGGGGGAAGGATTGTAGTACCCACACCACCTGTTCATCTGCGTTAAACTTATTCCCATACACTTCCCTATGCCAACCACGACTGCTCACAGAACCTTATTACCGCATACCAAAAACACATACTTTACGATATTCCACTTCACTAGGTCAATGTCAAGGCATATCATTTCACACTAATCGCAACAGAACCCATAAACAATATGAGTAATCACCAACAGAACCCATAAACAATATGAGTAATGGGACGGAAAGGGAACTCCACTTCAAGTTCTGTGCATATGCTGACACTGCACTATGTGTGGTCGAAGCAAGTGCGAATGACATGTTGGTAATTTCCATGCACATATGCTGATAATACACTATTACGCAGCTAGGGCAAAACGCCAATGACTTGTTGCGATATCGATGGTATTTTGGGTTACGAAGGTATGAAGGACTGCATCAGCATGGTTGAGCAACACATTTACAAGAAATGCAGAAGAATGTATGTGTCAAGGGGAAACGCAAATGAACATGGAAGAACTAGAAAAATAGTATAAAAGGCCCGGGAATTTTGGAAAACAATCAGAGAGTTGAATCTAAGCAACTAATGTAAAAGGTCGCAGCGACGCTAAAGACGGCGGACCATAAACAATTAATTCTTAACAAAAGACACAAATAAAATATTATATCTGAGAGTGGCAGCCAAGCTATAGACAGCGGGCTCTTCAGTTAAACTAATATACGTGTTGTTAATTTTCAACCTCTCCGCTTGCACTCTTCCCTCTCTCTAGAGGAAGCACGGTGACAAACGTAACAAACGACTTGGAGTCGTTGGGAATTCCTTTTACATTACATGGGAGCCGCGGCCTATGACACGCTTTGCGATAAGGCATTACCGTTGGCCCCAGAAAGCATGGAATACAAAGTAATTGTCGAACTGATGGAAGAACATTTCACTCCAAAGCGAAATGAAGTTCTGGAAAACTACAGATTTCATCTACGTAAACAGAGGGGAGAGGAAACATGCGCGGAATTTTTGGTGGCACTGCGGCGGTTGGCGGCGGGATTTTTGAACTTATCTTGATACAGCACTTCGAAATCAATTCGTTTTTGGCTTACAAAACCAAAAAATTCAGAGCCGATTACTGGAAAAAAAAGAGCTAAAATTAAATGACGTAATACATGCGGCAACCGCTTACGAAGTAGCGGAAAAAGAAGGAGGAGAATTGCACCAGCATGTGGCCAGCGGAATGGTTAACAAATTGGCTGATAGAAGGGAATACGATAATAAGAGGAGAGAGTGTAAATTGAATAAAGCCAACAAGCCGGCTACGTTAAAGGGTGAGAAGGAAAGAAAATGTTTCCGTTGTGGTAACACTTCGCATTTGGCAGACGCATGCAAATATAAAAAAAGCATCTGTCATTGCTGTAACAAGAAAGGGCATTTGAGGAAAATGTGTTTTCAAGAAAAAAAATCGTTGACCAAATAACGGAGCAAAATCAGTTAAGCTGCACTGTTGAGGATTTATTCCAGATCAATGGTAGCACGAGTACAGAAGGCATCCGCAGAAAAATAACGTGTCAATTGATCGTGAATGGTGTGCGCATGAACTTTGAAATTGACACGGGAGCGCCTGTCACGATCATTTGCTTGTCTGATGCTAAGAAATATTTTATTAAATGCAAGGTGGAACAAACAGATACACAATTATACAGCTATTGCAAGACTCCAGTGGATTGTGTAGGCTACATTTGGGTCAGAGTTTCAGCAGAGTCAGCAGTTAGAGTTAAAATGTATATTGTACGATCGGATCGAAAACCATTGCTGGGTAGGGAGTGGTTGCGTAAAATTAAAATGGATTGGCCGGGGATGCTTGGGGAGCAACTGAAGGTGAAATCATCGGGAAGCATCAAGAAAATCCAAGCTGAATCGGGGGAAAATAATAAGTTAAAAGAAGTACTAAATAAATTCCCTCATCCGTTTTCAGCCTCGACGGGTAAAATTACTGGGTACCAAGCAAGACTGTATGTGAAACAAAATGTGAATCCTAAATTCATCAAGGCGAGAAGAGTAACTTTCCCGCTCTTGAACGCGGTTGAGCGTGAACTGGACAGTCAGATTAAGGAAGGGTTGCTGGGTGGGCCACACCGCTGGTAGTGGTCCGAAAAAAGAACGGCACTGTGCGCTTATGCGGTGACTACAAGGTGACCATTAACCCTGCGTTGGTTGTGGACGAGCATCAACTGCCACCCATAGATGAGTTGTTCAGCACAATGGCGGGCGGAGTAAAGTTTTCTAAAATCGACCTTTCAAAGGCGTACCTTCAGCTGGAAATACACCCGGATGACCGACATTTGTTAACTCTCAGCACGCACCGCGGGTTATATTAGCCTACGCGTCTGATGTTTGGCATTGCTTGTGCACCGGCTAAGTGGCAAAGGTTTATAAAACAGCTATTGGGAGACTTACCAGGAGTTAAGGTTTTCTTAGATGATATTAAGATCACAGCGAGCGACGACGATTCTCATTTGCGGCGAGTGGAAGAGGTCCTCCGAAGACTCGACCATCATAATATGCGAGTAAATTTGGAGAAATCGGAGTTTCTCCAGGAGCGTATCGAATACTGCGGCTATGTAGTGGACAAAGAAGGAATCCGAAAGATGAGAAGTAAGGTGAATGCGATCCAAGAAATGAAGCAGCCGAAAACAAAAGAGGAGGTAAGAGCATTTCTTGGCTTTATTAACTATTACGGACGTTTTATTAAAAATTTTGAGCGAAATAGTGTATCCTCTTAATCAGTTGTTGCACCAGGGGGTTGTTTTCAAGTTCGACTCGTCCTGTGAAAAAGCATTCCAAGAAATAAAAAAACAGATGTTGTCCGACAGGGTGCTGACTCATTATGACCCACAATTACCAGTAATTTTAGCGGTGGATGCAAGTCCGATTGGGGTAGGGGCTGTATTAAGCCATTTGTGCAAAGATGGCACTGAAAGACCTATTCAATTTGCATCCCAAACACTGAACCCCGTTCAACAACGGTACAGTCAGGTGGATAGGGAAGCCTACGCGATTATATTCGGGGTGCGGAAGTTTTATCAGTACCTGTTTGGGAGGAAGTTCACTCTAGTAACCGATAATAAGGCAATCGCACTTCCCACATTTTCAGCAACGCGAATGCAACATTATGCGATCTATTTAGAATCTTTTGAGTATGAAGTACGGGTTAAAAGAAGTACCGAGAACGCTAATGCAGATGCATTGTCGCGATTGCCGAGTTCAGAGACGTATAAAGCCCTGGAAGAAATAGATGCTATCGAAATGGAGCTAATTCAGAATTTTCCAGTTACAGTCACCGAGCTGGCTGAAAAGACGAAAATGGAAAGTGAGGTCCAATTACTTGTGGAATGTCTCAAATATGGACGCTACTGTGAGCCGGAGCATCGCTTCGGGATAGCTCAAACTGAGTTTGCTTTGCAGCGAGGTTGTTTGCTTCGGGGAGTACGCGTATATATACCAAAGATTTTACGGAAAAGAATACTGGACGAGCTACATACGGGACATTTCGGAATGTCTAAAATGAAAGCACTTGATAATGGCCTAACGTACATGTCGTATCGAACATGACAACCGAGACAACGATCAGGGTGTACGAAGACATTTTTGCATCTTTTGGGCTACCAAGCGTACTCGTAAGCGACCATGGTACGCAATTCAACTCAAAGGAATTCCAAAATTTCTTAAAGAGCAATGGCATTGTCCATAAACAAGGGGCACCATACCATCCGGCGACAAATGGACAAGCGGAGAGGTTCGTACAAACGTTCAAGAGCAAACTTAAATCCATAATGTGTCCTGCAAACTCAATACATCGTGATCTAGCAACGATTTTGATGGCATATCGGCGAGCAATCCATCCAGCTACTAATAAGCCACCCGCGATGATAATGTTTGGTCGTCAAATACAGTCAAGGTTAGATTTGGTGCTACCCCAGAACACTGCAGAAAATCAGGAATATAAGTTAACCTCAAAACAATTCCTGGTTGGGGAAAGAGTTGCTGTGCGCGATTATTTGTCAAAAAGTAAATGGTTGTTTGGCAAAATAGCGGAGGTGTTGGGCGACGTACATTATAATGTGGGGTTAGATGATGGTCGTACGTGGAAGAGGCACGCTGACCAGATGTGGAAGGTGGGAGCTCAGCTTCCAAATCAGCATGAATTACGAACTTCGACATTGTCTCACAAGCAATCGTTGATAGTGGAAGAAGATACGGATTCTCAGGTAACTAACACTTCGATGATAGCCGAAAATCTACTACCACCTGCAGCAGCATCTGATACGATTATTGTGGAACCAGAGTCGAAAGGTTCCTGAACGTTTAATAACCACGATAGAATAAAACTGTGACATATCTTATCATTTTGGCTTTCCTTATATGATTGTGAATGCATTGCATTTACATTTACATTTACTTTGAAATTTTAAATTATACTTACTTCACGTTTTTTTTAATTTAATTTGGAACATATTTCAATTTTATAAAATGTTTATGAAAAACTTCTCGTACAGAGTGTACTCTAATATCGATATGTTTACTACGGCTATGATAAATTGCATTTTTAACAAGTTGTTGGGAACTCAAATTGTCACCGTTTAATTCTATAAGCTCCCCCACGGTACTAGGAAAGCCTAACTCCTTCACAAACGATCGTAGATACACTGCTTCCCTCGAGGCGGCTGACAATGCCATATATTCAGCTTCAGTTCTGCTTAGGGCAACCGATTGTTGCTTTTTTGATTCCCATGTAATCGCTGCTGTAGAGTCGCCAATGAAGAAAGCATATCCAGTGAAGGATCTTCGGTCATCGCTACTACCGGCCCAGTCGGCATCAGCGAAACATTTCAGCTGACCGCCAGTTTTCCTGTAAGTAAGTTTAAAATGTAATGTGTTGTTAAGATACCTTAATATGTGTTTTGCAGCAGCAAGGTGCTCAGCATGAGGGTTTACATTGAATTGTGAGAGTTTATTCACTGAGTGGATGATGTCCGGCCTTGAACATACACCCAAGTACAATAGAGATCCAATAGTGATTGGTACGAATTCTTATTAACCTTCGCACACCCGGAACAGCCACCATACCTCACGAATTTCTGGCCAGGGTCCAAAGGAGTACTACACTTCCGAGTCTGCACCATATTAAACTTCTCCAATAAACTTTGATAAAATTTGATTTCTCTCCACGGTAACTTCAATACCCAAAAAATATTCGATTGGTCCTTTCAATTCAGCTAGAATTAGTGGATTGCAGCAGGCTAGCAGAATGTCATCTACGTAGACAGCGATAATGTTGGTTTCACCTGATTTATTCTTCGTGTATACACATGTATCCGCGTTACACTGATTGAAACCCAAATCTCTTAAAACCTTGTCCAGCTTGGCATTCCATTCCCGGCCAGCCTGCTTCAAGCCATATAGTGCCTTTTTTTAGCTTGCAAACCTTTTGCGGATTATCTTTATCCACAAATTGTTCTGGTTGACTTATGTAGACATCCTCTTTCAACTCTCCATTGAGATACGCTGCTATTACGTCCATTTGGTGAACCACTAGATCGAACTCGGCAGCTAGCGCTAAGATAAGCCTCAGTGACGAAAAACGAACAACTGGGGCAAATGTTTCGGTGTAATCACCCTAAATTTTTGGCTGCGGCCTTTTGCCACTAATCGACTTTTATAGCGCACGACTTTACCGTCTTTATCGCGTTTGATGTTGAACACCCGTTTACATCTGATGATCTGTCTTCTGCCCTCGCCGCTATTGAAACCAACAACATTACTGCCATTAAAATCATTGTCTGAACGTCGATGAATTTGCAGGTCATTAGCGTCCGCAATCGAATCCTCAGCATCGTAGTAGTCGTTTTGAATGTGATCCTCGTCCTCGTCATCGGCATCCTTCTTTCCAACCATACCCACACTACAAGCATTGTCATCTGTGTTAGTTGTATATTCTTCTAATTCTACAAAATCGTAATCATTAGAATCGTTTTCAAACTTGCTCTTACCGACTTTGTCCAAAAACTTAACGTCACGGCTTTTGTGTAGTGTTCTTGTCTTTTCTTCATACAATAAGTATGCCTTTGACTCGGAGGAGTAGCCAACCATATAACACTCAATCCCTCTTGCAGCAAACTTAGATTTTCCAGGCCGCTTGTTCAGCATTATCGCTCTGCAACCGAATATCTTTGAGTGGCTCACTGAGGGCTTTCGTCCAGTCCAAGCCTCGTAAGGAGTAATATTTCCCAGCGCTCTGGTGTAGGAGCAATTTCGTAGATAGACTGCCGTTTTGACAGCTTCTCCCCACAGCATCTCTGGAAGTCCTGAGCTCAGAAGCAAGCACCTCGCCATTTCCACAATCGTTCTATTGGCGCGCTCAGCAATGCCATTTTGTTGTGGGGTGTACTCAACAGTGAGCTGTCGCTGAATACCTTCTTGGCCTAAGAAACAAGAAAAATGTTTGCTGAGGTACTCACCCCCATTATCGGTGCGAAGTATTTATATTTTCTTTGACGTTTCTCATTCTACTTTAGCCTTAAATATTTTGAAAGCTTCAAAAATCTCACTTTTATTTTTAAGCAACTGAATAAAGACATTTCGGCTATAATCGTCGATGAACAAACAAAAATATTTGAAACCAGCTGGTGTGGCCACTCTCATAGGACCACATATGTCACTATGAATTAATTCTAACACTTGTGTGGTTCTGTTGTTTGATTCTTTATTAAATGGCAAAGTACACAACTTTCCTCTCAAGCACGTTTCACACTCCAAAGCAGTTAATTTACCCTTTAAATTCATACCGCTCACCATATTCTTTTCGGTGCCGTGACATAAGGCCATGTGACATAAGACCATATCTCAAAATATGGCCTTATGACGCTTTCACAAAGTGTCGTAAAGCCATATTTCGAGGTATGGCTTCATGTCGCTTTCGAAAAGCGACATAAGACCATATTAATTTGAGACATAAGACCATATGTTTTTTTTTTTTATTTTTTAACAAAAACATTTTTCACATAACAACCATGTAATTCGCGCGAATTTTCTCACTATTACTTTATCTAATGCTCAAAAACTGAAGCTTAGATTCTCAAATTAGACATTACACATTACATTACATTAGACAACACAAAAAAATAGTGGTAACTTACATGGTTGTTATGTGAAAAATGTACATTTATTTATAGAAAAATAAATATTTACAGTTCTTATAATAATTTTGAGCTTTTAAATCTTTGAATCCTTAATAATTTTGAGCTTTTAAAGATGACATTTTATCAGGTAAGGGTTAAAAATCCATTTGAAAGTGACATAAAGCCATAATGGTCTTATGTCGCTTTTCGAAAGCGACAAGAAGCCATACCTCGAAATATGGCTTTACGACACTTTGTGAAAGCGTCATAAGGCCATATTTTGAGATATGGTCTTATGTCACATGGCCTTATGTCACGGCACCATTCTTTTCGGATAAAATTCGCAAATCTATTACATTTAAGTGACCGAAACGTTCATCCAATTCATCAAATTATTCACACTCGCTTCCATATATAACAGCTTATCTCTGTCCATCATGTAGAGGAATAACCTACCACACTTTATCGCATTACATATCGTGTCTCCCCACGAGTTCATTATTACTGCGCCTTTGTCATTGAACAAAACCGTATGCTGATTTTCGTCAATTTTGCTAATAGACATGAAGTTTGTCTTAAGTAGCGGGACAAAAAGAACATCATGCAGCTTTATACGGACTGATGTTGTCTCAATCATGACTTCACCGATACCATCTGATTGTATATAATTATTTGCCGCTAGCTCTATATCCTCTCTATGTGGTCTAAGATTGACAAACATATTTTTGTCGCAACACATATGAGTAGTAGTGCCGCTATCTAAAACCCATGTACTTTTAGTTAGCTCAATACTGGTACTATTCACTGCATTTAACATCGAGAAATTGGACCACTGCTTTGTTGAATTTTGTTCTGGACATGACGATGTGAAATGACCTTTTTTATTACATTTATAGCACTTACCACGTACTGTTCGTTTTTTCGATTGAGAGTCTTGTCGATGCTGCTGCACATTTGCCGATTGTGATTGGTGTCTGAATTTATTCTTAAAGAAAAATGCTGACTCTCCTCTCTCATGTGTCACAGCATCCCCTTCTCTTCTTTTACCCTCCTCAATCAGCTTTGTCTTCAATGCATGTGGCTTTGGTAGCTCGTCTCGTGATTGTATTGCTATAACGAAATTCTCAAAGCTCTTTGGCAAACTTGACAGCAAAATTATACTAAGAAGTTCATCCTGCATTTTGATATCAACTTCTTTTAATTTTTCAAACAAATCAAAAATGTTATTAAGGTGATTGACTACAGATGAATTCTCTGCCATTTTTAAATTTAGAAGTTGTTGGAAAAAAGTTACCTTTCGCGCTGCACCTCTTGGAGAATGCAGCTCTTCCATGCCGATTTAGATGTGGTGCAATTCCTTATGTGCAGTAGGTACTTGCGTTGTTTTTACCGACAACAACATAGTCGCCAAGGCCTTCCCATCCTTCATCTTCCATTTCGAAATGACTTCAGCTCCAGCAACAGCAGCAGGTTCAGGTGTTTCTCCAGAAACATATGACCAAAGTTCACTATGGACTAATATAGATCGCATTTGAACTTTCCAGCAGTCATAATTGTCGTCGTTCAATTTATCGATTTGGTAAAGCCCGGAACTCATATTAACTTATAATATATATGTAGGTTCGACTGGGCCCATAACCTTTGTTGAGAATAATGCCAAACCAGAAGACTATTAGGAACGAATCAAACTAAACGTTATAATTTTATTTGACGACTGACTGCGCTTTTAGTAAAGTAATTCATTTTATGTGCTTAGGTAAATAACAATGGTACTTGATAAGTGTTGCTGAGTCATTAATGTATGTATATGCAAATACTTCTTCAACACTACCTGATGTAAATGATAAATGTCAAACAAAAGGAAATATGAAATAAACGTGTATAAGTCAGTCTGCAATCAAACGTCTTTCCATTTGGTCGGATATAACATATTGGCGACGAGGAAAAAAAAATAATTAAATTGGTATAGTACGGTACGGTGGATATCAATAAGTTGATTAGAAATGCCGAACCCAGTATTCAGTTTTGACTCTTTTGATGGTAAGACAACGTGTAGTACCCACACCACCTGTTCATCTGCGTTAAACTTATTCCCATACACTTCCCTATGCCAACCACGACTGCTCACAGAACCTTATTACCGCATACCAAAAACACATACTTTACGATATTCCACTTCACTAGGTCAATGTCAAGGCATATCATTTCACACTAATCGCAACAGAACCCATAAACAATATGAGTAATCACCAACAGAACCCATAAACAATATGAGTAATGGGACGGAAAGGGAACTCCACTTCAAGTTCTGTGCATATGCTGACACTGCACTATGTGTGGTCGAAGCAAGTGCGAATGACATGTTGGTAATTTCCATGCACATATGCTGATAATACACTATTACGCAGCTAGGGCAAAACGCCAATGACTTGTTGCGATATCGATGGTATTTTGGGTTACGAAGGTATGAAGGACTGCATCAGCATGGTTGAGCAACATATTTACAAGAAATGCAGAAGAATGTATGTGGCAAGGGGAAACGCAAATGAACATGGAAGAAATAGAAAAATAGTATAAAAGGCCCGGGAATTTTGGAAAACAATCAGAGAGTTGAATCTAAGCAACTAATGTAAAAGGTCGCAGCGACGATAAAGACGGCGGACCATAAACAATTAACTCTTAACAAAAGACACAAATAAAATATTATATCTGAGAGTCGCAGCCAAGCTATAGACAGCGGGCTCTTCAGTTAAACTAATATACGTGTTGTTAATTTTCAACCTCTCCGCTTTGCACTCTTCCCTCTCTCTAGAGGAAGCACGGTGAAAAACGTAACATTGGTGGCAGCGGTGGGATACCCAAAGAGGTCCCAACTACCGAACCAACAAACAGAAGTAAAATACTTCTGAGGCGTTCTCTGGGGCTATACACCAGAGAAAGTAGTTAAAAGCGTACTGGGGCTATACACCAGCTAACGTGAAAGTGAAAAGTGAAAGTCTGATAAATATAAGACCTGGCGAACTCCTGAAACACGGACGCGGAGGCAAAAATTGAGCAGTGAGAAGGAAAGACCAGGCCACCACATCTATAGGGCGGGAAGCCTGCCTGGCAGCGAAGAAAGAGAATAAAGAAAACCCTACACGTAAGACGTACCAGAAGCAGCAGAACCACATTTTTAAGGTATTTAAGGTTATTTAAGAAAAAAAAACTTAAAACACCAACTGTAAACACACCACATTCCTTTTTTTTCAAAATTTAAAAAAAAAAAAAAAACGCGAAACATTTTTTATTTCCCATTTCTTAAATACCTCCAATATTACTACAAGAAGACAAGCTGCGATAGTGCAGCTGTTTAAACAACTTCCTTCCTATTCTAAACACGACATTTCCGATTCCGACACCAAAATGTCAGAATATAAAGTAAGTCTTAACGACATTTTCAATATTATCCCGGCTTTCGGCGGAAATCCTGAAGAGTTGAACAAATTTATAGCGTGTGGCAATATATTGTTCACGTCAATTAAAACTGACGCTGAACACAAACTCTTTTTGGAGGTCGTAAAATCGAGACTCCAGGGACCAGCATTCGAGCTAGTCCAGTTGAAATCCTTCACCAGATGGAGTGAATTAGTCTCAGAATTAGAGAGACAGTTTAAAGAGGAAAGGTCTCGTTCCTCGGCACAGAATGAGTTGCTTAACGCGAAACAAAGGTCAATAGAAAGCGTCAAGGAATTTGGTGATCGCATCAATCGATTACTAACCTCCTTGAACTCTGCCACTTTTGCCAGCACCAGTGACGAAGCTGTGAGGAACTTCCTCGCAACCGAAAAAAACAGGCTAGCGATACAGGTCTTCGAAGACGGCCTTCGAAACCAAAACCTGAGGCTTATGATCCAAGCCCACGGAGAAATCGACCTAAGGAAAGCCATTGCGTACGCAGAAGAGCATTCAGTCAGACTCGAACGTACTACAGAAGCCAACATTAGAGATAGGGACAATAGAAAATACCCAACCCAGTTCTCCTCCCCAAAATCCATCAGCCAAATATGTAACAAGGTTGGACACACATCCACCACCTGTTACAAAAACCAAAATATAACCTCCACTCCTCGACTAATCTGCCAAACTTGTAACAAGGCAGGACATACGTCCGCGACCTGTTACAGGAACACGAACCTCCCCAATTTCGTCCCACAAAAAATAAAAAGAGAAGTACAATACTTGAGATGCACATATTGCAACAAACCCAACCGTCATCAAAATGAATGTAGGACCCGTTTGGCTCAAATTGTAGCTCCTTCCCAATCTACATCACACCAACATCAATATCAACCCAACCCCTTACAAATACAACCTAATAGAAACAATTACAACAATTCCTCACGAAATACACGCCGCGATGTTCGACATTATACCACGTCGAGCGAAAATAACGCGGGAAACGGCTTGACTCGGGGAGATGCTGTCGACAGTCAGCCCCGAGTACAAGTACAAGCCGACGTCCACAGAGCCCCAAATTAGATCATAATATATATATATATCATTCTGCCCCGAAAATTTGGAGCCAGTAGTACAAATCAGGTTCTACCCATCACAAAAAGGGACAGCTACATTCATGATCGACACAGGTGCCGACATCAGCCTGGTAAACTCGACAAATCTCAAAACTGAAATATCTAATAGAAACAAATGCACCATATCCTCAATATCAGGGGAAACATTCTCCACAATAGGAGAAATTTCAGGAACTTTGGCATTCCAAACGGCGGAGCATTTGATTCTTCTGGACCATCCGTTCCAAGTAATACCTAAGCACTTAAGCTTAGCATATGATGGCATACTTGGTAACGATTTTTTAGCAAAGTATCATTGCTAGATAGATTATGAAGTTAGGGAGGTAGAAATAAAAACAAACGGTTTAGTGAGTAATACCGAGCAGAATATAAAAGACTCAGCAATTATACGTAAGACTGAGCAGAATATAAAAGACTTAGCAATTATACGTAAGACTGAGCTAAATAGAAGGGAATCAGCAATAGCCAATAAGACTGAGGTACCTAATGAACACCCAGCAGAACGTAAGACTAAGGCAAAAAAGAACTTAGCAAACAGTAAGACTGAGGAAAATATATTAAATAACCAAACAAAAAATGATAAAGATGCCTCCACCGGAACACTCACATTGAAACCCCGAACACAGCACGTTGTAGAACTTCCATTTTTTTAACCCGGTAATGCCGATTTGATTATAAAAAAGAAACAAATTGTTCCAGGCATATATCTCGGTGAAAGCTTGACTCGATCCAAGGACTCCAAGATAAAGGTATTAATGATGAATACCTTGGACACAGAGCACAGGTTAAACACCGCTGATATCAATCTCGAATGGGATACTCTAGATAATTTCAACTTGGTCTCCAATAAAACAAACGACAAGATCAAAGGCAGACTAGACAAACTAAAGTCAGTCATAGACCTTGAACATTGTAACCAAGAAGAAAAAGAATCAATCCACAAAATTTGCAGAGAATTCAACGATTTGTTCTTCCTCGAAGGTGATCAGCTTACCTTCACGGATGCCATAAGTCACAGAATCATTACTGACCAAAACAAACCACCATTATACGTCAAGCCTTACAGATTGCCCAATGCACATACAAGTGAGATCCATAGACAAGTTAACGACGTGCTACAGGATGGAATAATCCAGCCTAGTGCAAGCCCATGGAACTCCCCCTTGCTTCTGGTTCCCAAGAAACCGGACAAAGAAGGCAATAAGCGATGGCGGGTCGTGGTAGATTTTCGTCGGCTAAATGAATTAACAATCGCTGACGCATATCCGCTACCAAATATCACGGATATACTGGATCAACTTGGTAGAGCAAAGTATTTCAGCACCCTCGATTTGGCTAATGGTTTCCACCAAATACGTATGAACGAAGAAGATAGGTGCATGACGGGATTCAGTACCCCATATGGACATTACGAATATAATCGTATGCCCTTTGGCCTGAGAAACGCCCCAGCAACCTTTCAACGCCTGATGAATACATTACTAATAGGTTTACAAGGATTTGATTGCTTCGTATACGTTGATGACATCGTCCTATACGGATACGACTTGAAGGACCATAACGACAAACTAGTAAGAGTTTTTGATCGATTACGCCAAAATAATTTAAAACTTCAGCCCGAAAAATGTAATTTTTTGAAGAAAAGAATTAACATATTTAGGTCATATTATCTCGGAACACGGCTTAAAGCCTGATCCAGAGAAAATAAAAGCCGCAAAAACATACCCCGTACCTAAATCAGTAAAGGGAGTAAAATCATTTCTAGGATTCATAGGATACTATAGAAGATTTATTAATAACTTTTCCACGATCGCAAAACCCCTAACAAAATTGTTGAAAAAAGACATAGAATTTAAATGGGATGCATTCTGCGATGAAGCATTCCAAACTCTAAAACACAAACTCATAGAACCTCCTATCTTATCATACCCCAATTTCGAAGAAGACTTCATAATAACCACTGACGCCAGTGATATCGGACTGGGCGCCATTCTGTCACAAGGGATTATCGGTCAAGATAAACCAATTTGCTTTGCCAGTCGAACTCTAAACGACGCCGAAACTCGGTATAGCACTCCAGAAAAGGAATTATTGGCTATCATCTTCGCCGTCAAACAATTCCGCCCCTACATCTTCGGCCGAAAATTTACAATATGCACTGATCATAAACCACTACAATGGCTTATGAATCTTAAAGACCCAACATCGAGATTATCTCGTTGGAGAATACTATTAGCTGAATATGAATACCGAATAGTCTATAAAGCAGGAAAAACCAATTTAAATGCCGTAGCATTAAGTCGCATACCCGAAAACCCGGAAAATATAGCTGAAACTTCCAAGGCTATCATGGTAACTACACGTAGTCAAAACAAAAACGAACAACCTTTACAAAACATACGTTCTGACCTCTCAGACATTCAGGTTCTTACCAGTATTACTCTACACGAACACACAGGATCAATATTTGCTGACAAACTAGCCCAACTCAAAATAATAATATTACCTCTAATACATACACCCGATGAAGAGATGTTACAAGAGAAATCACCACAGTTTGTAAAACCTCAATTAGGAAAGAAGACTTTGTTACAGCTAAATAACCAAGAAGAAATCCTTGTTATAACTTTCCAGTACCATTCCGAAGCTCAACTGACCAGAAAATCGTAAGCACATGTCTAAACGACATTAAAGAAATATGTTTTGAAAAATGCTTAAAATGTATCGGATTCTCTCTACCTATAATAGGGAATGAACTTAAGAAAACTTTCAAAACCCTTCTTGAAAATACATTTCAAACCCTTGACATAGAGATCCATATTTTCGTTGACGGCAGGATCTTTCTAACAGACGCCAAAGCCCTACAAGAATTACTCGCAGAATATCATGATTCACCTTTCGGAGGACACCAAGGAGTCACTCGAACACTCAAAAGAATTAAGTCCAAATACTTTTGAGCTACAATGGCAGCAGACATAGCTGAGTACATTCGAAAATGTGCCTCCTGACAGGTTAATAAAAACAGGCGAAATCCACCCATTCGCATGAAAATCACCACTACTAGCTCAAAACCATTTGAAAGGGTCGCACTAGATATAGTTGGACCCGTACCAACAAGTTATGGCGACCATAAATATCTTCTCACCTTCCAAGATGACCTTACTAAATACTCTGAAGCATATGCCATATCCAATATAGAAGCTTCAACGGTAGCAAGAGTTTTCGTCGAAAACATTGTTTGTCGACACGGTATTCCATTTTCATTGCTAACGGACCAAGGTGCAAATTTCCTAAGCAAAATGTTTTTGGAAGTGTGCACGCTTATGAAAATAAAAAAAGATAAACACAACGCCATATCACCCCCAAACAAATGGAGCGCTAGAACGTAGCCACAAAACCTTGGCTGAGTATTTACGATATTACGTCAACCATGACCAACTTACATGGGACACATGGATTCCTTACGCGATGTTCGTGTACAACACGACTCCCCATTCAAGTACAGGCTTTACGCCATACGAACTGCTCTACGGTTATCCAGCCAACGTACCTAGCAAGCTTGCACAACAACCAAGCATTTCATACAATTATGATAACTATGCAAACGAATTGAAGGCACGATTGCAACATGGGTACCAAGCAGCTAGGGAAATACTCAACAAACGAAAGGAAAGCTCTAAAAAATATTTTGATGCAAAAACCAATCCCAAAATATTTAACGTCGGTGACAAGGTTTTGCTAAAAAATAACACTAGAAAGAACAAACTATCCCCACTATGGGAAGGTCCTTTCGAGGTGATCAAAATCATATCCAATGAAAACACCATAGTCAAGGTAAAAAACAAGTCCAAACTAATACACAACAATAATTTACAGTTTTACTACGAGTAAAAATACTTACCCCATTCACATACACACAGATAGGCTTAACACATACAAACATATTGACGAGACCCCAAATTAATACTCCCATCATCATCATCATCTTCTTTTAAGAGATGGAGTCGATATATTACGTGCCCGATTCAGAAAGCATTAATAAACATGATAGGAACATTAGGCAAATCCCTGTTTGGCATACTAGATGACGATGATGCTAAATACTATGACCGACAGATAGATAAATTACAGACAAAAGAAAAACATTTACTGAAACTAATAAGAAACCAAACATTGATACTAGAAACAACAGCAAATATATTCAAAAAATCCGAAAATACCATGGAAAACCAATTAAAGACTATAAACTCAAAATTTGACGACGTTAAGTACATGCTGGAGAACCAGGTAAACCAATCTTCCGACCAATCAACCCTAATAAAAATGGAATCTGTCACATCATTAGTTACACTGTTAATAATTAGATACGAAAATACGATTTCAGATATATTAGACATACTTACCAATGCAAAAAACGGTACACCTCACCCTACCATAATTACACCGGATCAGTTAAATACAGTATTAATAAACATTAAACAAGAACTACCCAGTGACACCAGACTCTCGTCTCTAATAGACAACAACAACTTACTCCTCTTATACCAGATTAGTAAAATTAGTGCCACAATATTAGCACAAAAGGTAATTTACGAATTCCTAATCCCCCTTCCAACCACTGAAAACTATCACATATTCAAGGTCATCCCATTACCTATTCGTTTTAAGATGAATTTTGTGTTCATACAACCCTCAATGAAGTACATACTTATCGATTATAAGAAAGAACATTTCTACAATCTCGACGAAGAGGAGCTCAAACAATGCAAAGTCCAAGGAAACCAATTCTTATGCGAAATGTCTCACCCCTTATTTAATACAAACACCAACAACCCTCCGTGTGAAATCCAAATACTCCAAAGAACAAACACATATCCCACCAATTGTGATGTAAGAGAATCAAGCATACCAACGGTTTGGATACAATTGTCCCAAACGAATAAATGGTTATTCTCAACCGTCAACGAGTATACTTTCGACGAAATCTGTCAAGACACCATCACAACCTATTCCTTAAAAAAAACACCTACATTACAAATTTCTGTAGATTGCTACCTCAAAACAAAAGAGCTGACAATCCGATCAAATAAAGAAAAAGGCTCGTACATTCATAACGCTTTCGTACCCTCTCTTAACATTTCCACTATCCTAACAAATCATACCAGTAAAAACTGGAACAAAGTAAACAAAACCACATTTATAAAATTTTCAAGCCAAGATGACTTAAAATCACTCTCCGAAAGCATAAACTTTATGAAAAATATAGAAGACAACCCCCTCATGTCGCTAGACAAGCATAATATCCACCATTACGCATCAATATACATTATCATTGCTCTAATCCTAACCCTATTCTGTTACAAACAGTACACCAAATATAAGTTCAAACACGAACTGTTTAATCCCAATTTTCTTTTTTTTAAGGGGGGAAGGATTGTAGTACCCACACCACCTGTTCATCTGCGTTAAACTTATTCCCATACACTTCCCTATGCCAACCACGACTGCTCACAGAACCTTATTACCGCATACCAAAAACACATACTTTACGATATTCCACTTCACTAGGTCAATGTCAAGGCATATCATTTCACACTAATCGCAACAGAACCCATAAACAATATGAGTAATCACCAACAGAACCCATAAACAATATGAGTAATGGGACGGAAAGGGAACTCCACTTCAAGTTCTGTGCATATGCTGACACTGCACTATGTGTGGTCGAAGCAAGTGCGAATGACATGTTGGTAATTTCCATGCACATATGCTGATAATACACTATTACGCAGCTATGGCAAAACGCCAATGACTTGTTGCGATATCGATGGTATTTTGGGTTACGAAGGTATGAAGGACTGCATCAGCATGGTTGAGCAACACATTTACAAGAAATGCAGAAGAATGTATGTGTCAAGGGGAAACGCAAATGAACATGGAAGAACTAGAAAAATAGTATAAAAGGCCCGGGAATTTTGGAAAACAATCAGAGAGTTGAAACTAAGCAACTAATGTAAAAGGTCGCAGCGACGCTAAAGACGGCGGACCATAAACAATTAATTCTTAACAAAAGACACAAATAAAATATTATATCTGAGAGTGGCAGCCAAGCTATAGACAGCGGGCTCTTCAGTTAAACTAATATACGTGTTGTTAATTTTCAACCTCTCCGCTTGCACTCTTCCCTCTCTCTAGAGGAAGCACGGTGACAAACGTAACAAACGACTTGGAGTCGTTGGGAATTCCTTTTACATTACATGGGAGCCGCGGCCTATGACACGCTTTGCGATAAGGCATTACCGTTGGCCCCAGAAAGCATGGAATACAAAGTAATTGTCGAACTGATGGAAGAACATTTCACTCCAAAGCGAAATGAAGTTCTGGAAAACTACAGATTTCATCTACGTAAACAGAGGGGAGAGGAAACATGCGCGGAATTTTTGGTGGCACTGCGGCGGTTGGCGGCGGGATTTTTGAACTTATCTTGATACAGCACTTCGAAATCAATTCGTTTTTGGCTTACAAAACCAAAAAATTCAGAGCCGATTACTGGAAAAAAAAGAGCTAAAATTAAATGACGTAATACATGCGGCAACCGCTTACGAAGTAGCGGAAAAAGAAGGAGGAGAATTGCACCAGCATGTGGCCAGCGGAATGGTTAACAAATTGGCTGATAGAAGGGAATACGATAATAAGAGGAGAGAGTGTAAATTGAATAAAGCCAACAAGCCGGCTACGTTAAAGGGTGAGAAGGAAAGAAAATGTTTCCGTTGTGGTAACACTTCGCATTTGGCAGACGCATGCAAATATAAAAAAAGCATCTGTCATTGCTGTAACAAGAAAGGGCATTTGAGGAAAATGTGTTTTCAAGAAAAAAAATCGTTGACCAAATAACGGAGCAAAATCAGTTAAGCTGCACTGTTGAGGATTTATTCCAGATCAATGGTAGCACGAGTACAGAAGGCATCCGCAGAAAAATAACGTGTCAATTGATCGTGAATGGTGTGCGCATGAACTTTGAAATTGACACGGGAGCGCCTGTCACGATCATTTGCTTGTCTGATGCTAAGAAATATTTTATTAAATGCAAGGTGGAACAAACAGATACACAATTATACAGCTATTGCAAGACTCCAGTGGATTGTGTAGGCTACATTTGGGTCAGAGTTTCAGCAGAGTCAGCAGTTAGAGTTAAAATGTATATTGTACGATCGGATCGAAAACCATTGCTGGGTAGGGAGTGGTTGCGTAAAATTAAAATGGATTGGCCGGGGATGCTTGGGGAGCAACTGAAGGTGAAATCATCGGGAAGCATCAAGAAAATCCAAGCTGAATCGGGGGAAAATAATAAGTTAAAAGAAGTACTAAATAAATTCCCTCATCCGTTTTCAGCCTCGACGGGTAAAATTACTGGGTACCAAGCAAGACTGTATGTGAAACAAAATGTGAATCCTAAATTCATCAACTGCTTTGTTGAATTTTGTTCTGGACATGACGATGTGAAATGACCTTTTTTATTACATTTATAGCACTTACCACGTACTGTTCGTTTTTTCGATTGGGAGTCTTGTCGATGCTGCTGCACATTTGCCGATTGTGATTGGTGTCTGAATTTATTCTTAGAGAAAAATGCTGACTCTCCTCTCTCATGTGTCACAGCATCCCCTTCTCTTCTTTTACCCTCCTCAATCAGCTTTGTCTTCAATGCATGTGGCTTTGGTAGCTCGTCTCGTGATTGTATTGCTATAACGAAATTCTCAAAGCTCTTTGGCAAACTTGACAGCAAAATTATACTAAGAAGTTCATCCTGCATTTTGATATCAACTTCTTTTAATTTTTCAAACAAATTAAAAATGTTATTAAGGTGATTGACTACATATGAATTCTCTGCCATTTTTAAATTTAGAAGTTGTTGGAAAAAAGTTACCTTTTCCAATGTGAAATACACCTGTTATGTTCCCAGCTTTTTATGGCAAGGTTCGCCGCTGATTTAGAGAAGCCGCACCGATATTGATATTATCAATCTCGAACACACTACTCGTATGCCCGTGCTGCCAAATGACAGTGCTATAGTGGTACCAGGTTCTTAAGAACTGGGTATTTTCTACTAAAATTTGCGAGGCATAATAATTCCGCTTACATACAAAGTATTGAGCAAAACAAACATAGTTATATTCCATCAGATCGTCTTGATCCTTGAAATCATACATTAAAAAAATAAAAAGTCAGTATGTTGAAAAATATTTGAAATAAAAAAAGATGCCTTTGTGAAAAAAATCACAAAAATCCCCAAACTCTAAAGTGAATAGCGTAAAATAGGAAAACTCTCAAATGACAATTTTAATGAGTCAGTTAAAAGTTCGAGTAGCCTAATCAGATATAAATATCCTTTGCTGTTAAGAGTGCTACTTGTGTATCAGCTGATGGAACTCTCCACAAATTATTTTCCGCTGCCTTTTCGCAAACGTTTATCAACACCCGTACTTGAACACCCTGAAGTAAACCCAGACAACGTTGCATACTACGAGTATGAATCCGAGAAGACAACCATGATTTATGTTAAATAGATCTAAGAAAACAAACATTGTATACCGTTGAGTCCCTATTGTTGAGCCAACACATTTAAATATTAATCATTCACCATCATTTGTTACCTAGTTTAAGTCAAATTGTATATACCAAAAGTTCAATAAAAGCAAATGTAAATATAAAATTTGCAGACTCTTCGCTGTCCATTTGGAGACCACCGGAAAATTTCTACTAGTGTCATGGCGTAGACGATACGTGAACGTTGACGACAGACGAACGCTATACACTGACGTGACGACAGACGAATCCTCCTCTACAAGGACGTACTGACGAGTTGTTGTGATATGACGTCAACGGGGCTATCGCTCGAATTCTTCGGCCAGAGAGGTAGCCATGGATGTGTCCATTGAGACATGAGGTGGGTAGGCCAAGCCAGTGCCGACATTATCAGGCACGTCTCTGGGACGAGACGAACCTCACCGAAGAGCGACCGTGGAAAGCAGTGGATGCAAAGGAGTAGAATAGGTTAGTTTTAAGATAGATAGGGTTTTATAGTAGGATTTAGCTTATGGTTTAGGTTAGATTAGGTGTAGTTAGCGTAGTTAGAGTATGATTTACTTGCATCTGACTTTCCGGACTCTCTCTTTGGTGAGGCATAGGTTGTTGAGTTTTCCGCTTCCTCTTTTCTTTCACTCTCTTCTCTTCTCTTTCCTGTCTTCGATCTGTCCGTTCAAAGTCGTTTAGATTTAGTTCTCCGCCTATCCATCTTTTATTGTTTTTTTGGCACGATTTTTTTTGTTTTGAGCAGGTGGCTTACTGTGAGGGGTGACAAGAACTACCCCGTCCGACGAGAGTGCCACCGTCCTCCTCCACTTCTCCGAAGATGCCCCTGTGGCCAACCTTAACTCTTAACAGAACAGCTGCTTAATTAAATAATGCCTAAAAGGCATGAAAAAGCTGTGATTGGCATTCGATTGGGCTTCTTCAGATTTCAGATTTTGTGTGTCTAATAGAACATATAAGCCTCTCTTGCTCTTTTTTGTGTAGAAATTTCTGCGATTGGAATAAGTGTAGCCTTCGACACTTTTCTAAGCGTTTTCCATTCTCTGGTTAAATTTTATATGAAAACATTCAAAATGCTCGCCCAGATTGTTTTCTAAACATTTCTACATAAAGCTGTTTTTTATTACCAGCTATAATCCATATAGATCATCGATTTACATGCACTTACAACAATAGCACATGATCCTGCTTCTCATCGAGATCACGAATCATGATCTGAAAATTATTTCTACTATTTCCGACTAGGTGGCTTGTTTTATTTTTAAATGTTGGTGTGCCTGTAGACGATAGCCACACAACCACGTGCCAGACTAAAAAATGGAACACAAAAAATCAATTGACCAAAATTACAAAAATAAAAACTTTACTCGCTGCTAATAATCCTACTACATTATTTTCTTCTAGCCCAAAACAGGATAAAATGGAAACATTTCATAAACATTTAATAAATAAATTTCAGAAATCTTTTATAAATGTTTTGCTGGGCTGGATATGCCAAGATAAACTCAAGTGCTAGCAGCAAACTGTTCATGTGTTGCATATTTGAAAATAAAATTAAATTTGTTTCACAAAAATATATTTAGCAAATATATATAGCACCCCCGACTTTGCAAGTGAAATGACATGTGCCTTGTGTGACGTCACGTTGAGCAGAACATTTGCAATATGGCTGGTGGCAATATGAAGTTTGTAATACCCTGTATTATCTGTTTTGCTTTTGAAAGCAACTGTTGCCACAATTCAAAAATTAAACTTTTCAATGATCCGTCTTGTTTTATTTTCGTGATCTGATCCGGATCAGATCACGCTGATAATAAGAAACAGCTAATGAAGTCCAAAAACTGAATTTTAGAATTGAAAACTGATGCTTATCACATAAGGCTGGCACGCTGTTCGAATGAAGTGAAATTTTCACTGCTCTCCAAAAAGTGCTGTTAAATCCAAAGTGAAATATCTCGTTTGTAGACTTTTTTTTTTTTAATTTTGAGGGGGACAGGGATGTCCACTACCTGCTGAGTTCGGGGTTTGAGTGTCACTACATTCTGTTCGATAATGCATTTTTTTGTTATTGCCCCAGTCTTAATTCGTGCTGGGTCTTTCTTAGCCTTAGTATTACTTCGTGCTGGGTCTTTCTTAGCCTCAGTCTTACTTCGTGCTGGGTCTTTCTTAGCCTCAGGAAGTAGTGATTGCGAACAGTGTAACCCGGCCCGGAGACAATCGGTGTTCACTTTTGGTTCGCTATCAAAGTTTGGTTGGGTCCCAGTGGTGTCCTGATATGGATGCGCTGGGCTACAAACGGCTACTTCGTCATGGCGTATTTTATTAAATATTTTCATTCTCAATTTTAATTTTTAATTCGTTAGCTTTGTAATTTATGTGACACTCAAATTGACTAAGGAAATCATTGCCAATTATTCCATCGTACCTGAGGTTTATCCGTGAAGGAGCAATGTAAAATGGATGATCTAGGAAAATCGATTGATCATCTGATTCAAATTCCAAGGTTGCTGAGATTTCTCCTATGGTGTGGAGAGAATCGCCAGCTAGCGTCGATATTTGGCAAGTGTTTGCTGCCTGTCTGCAGGGCGCGATTTTGTCCCTTTTGACAAGGCTTATATCGGCTCCTGTGTCAATTAGGAAGGTTAAATATTTGTTTTTAGCCCCAGGGTGGAATTTAATTCGGATCACTGGTTCCTTGAATTCTGAACGCAGTGATACGGACATTTGAAAAGTAACTAGAGGTTTTAATTTTGGGCTTGGTGAACGGTAGCCTGAACTATCGCTCGAGGAGGTTCATTGGAGTGAATGTTTCTTTGGTTTCTGTAACAAGTGACAGCCGTGTGTCCCATCTTATTACATATTTGGCATGATATTGTTGTACACGTGTTTGGGGTTTTAGAACTTAATAGTAAGGCTGGTTCTAAACGGCCCGATTGTTCAACCGCGTAATTTACTGCTGTTTTTATATCGCCAGTGTTTTGGGCTTTGACAAGAATTTTCAAAGTGGGACATTTGAGTCCGTCTTAAAATATCCGTAGAGCCAGATTTTTGTTCTTTAACAGCAGAAATTCCCGTATGGGTGCTTCCTTGATACTGTTAAAGGTAATAGTATCTAATTTATTTAATTTAAATATCACTAGATCTCCCAGCACGAAGTAAGACTGAGGCTAAGAAAGACCCAGCACGAATTAAGACTGGGGCAATAACAAAAAAATTCATTATCGAACAGAATGTAGTGACACTCAAACCCCGAACTCAGCAGGTAGTGGACATCCCTGTCCCCCTCAAAACCAATTTTAATATCATTATAAAAAAACAAATAATCCAGCCAGGAATTTACCTAGGCGAGTCTCTAACTAAACCCACAGATTCCCACAGTCAGAGTCATGATGATGAATACCTCGGACACTGAACAAAAGGTTCGGTACCAGGACATCGATCTCGAATGGGACAAGTTAGACAATTTTAACATTATAACAGGTAAAACTCAAAACATTATTAAAGAAAGACTAACCAAGTTAGAGTCGCTAATAGATCTTGATCACTGCAATCAAGAAGAAAAGGATTCTATACTCGAAATCTGCCGAAAATACAATGACCTCTTCTATCTAGAAGGAGACCAGCTAACCTTTACCGACACTGTTAAACAACCTATCATAACTGATCCCCATCAACCACCCCTTTTTGTGAAACCGTACAGGCTTCCAGAATCACAAAAAAGCGAGATTCACAAAAAAGTGAATGAAATGCTGCAAGAAGGCATAATAACTCCCAGCGCTAGTCCATGGAACTCTCCGTTGCTTCTGGTTCCCAAGAAACCGGACAAGGAAGGCAACAAATGATGGAGAGTAGTAGTTGATTTCAGACGGTTAAATTAATTGACAGTTGGTGATGCATATCCCCTGCCAAACATTACTGATATTCTGGATCAATTAGATAAAGCCAAGTACTTTAGTACCTTGGATTTGGCCAAAGGATTTCACCAAATCCGCATGGACGAGGACGGAAAAAGCAAAACTGGTTTCAGCACTCCCTATGGACACTACGAGTATGCCCGTATGCCATTTGGTCTTCAAAACGCACCAGCTACTTTTCAGCGACTGATGAACACAGTGTTGATAGGATTACAAGGTTTTGATTGTTTTGTGTATGTCGATGACATAGTCCTATACGGATACGATCTCGAAGAACATAATAAAAAACTAATACGAGTGCTAAGCAGGTTGCAGCAACACAATCTCAAGCTACAGCCCGATAAGTGTAACTTTTTAAAAAGGGAATTAATGTATCTCGGGCATATTATCACCGAAGACGGTCTCAAACCAGATCATGAAAAGATAAAAGTGGTTAAAACTTACCCTATACCTAAAAACGTAAAGGGAATTAAATCTTTCCTAGGTTTTGTTGGTTATTATAGAAGATTCATAAATAATTTTTCAACCATAGCCAAACCTTTGACCAAACCTTTTGATTTCTCGAAACCCCAAATAGGTGAAATGGTTTCGAAACAGACAACAACCAAACGATACATGTAGTGACTCTACCAATACCTTTCAGAAGCACTAGAGATAAAATTATTTCTGAAAATTTTTTGGGGGAAATCAAGGAAATAGTAAGTAGAAAAGGTCTAAAAAGTGTAGGCTTTTCCACGGCAGTTCTAGGGGCCGAAACACGGCTCGTCTTCAAGACCCTCCTCGAGAAAGTCTTTCAAAACCTAGACGTGACCTTACACTTTTTCATCGATGATAGAATCTTTCTAACTGACCAAGACTCCATAAACAAAGTATTATTTGAATTTCACGATTCACCATTCGGTGGCCACCAAGGAGCCACACGAACATTAAAAAGAATAAAACTTAAATACTTTTGGACAAATATGGCGGAGGATATAAGTACCTACATAAAAAACTGTGCCTCTTGTCAACTCAATAAAAGTATTAAGAATCCCAAAATTCCCATGAAAATCACCACAACAAGTTCCAAACCATTTGAAAGAATCGCTCTAGACTTAGTAGGACATTTACCTGTGAGTTACACTGATCAAAAGTACCTACTAACCTAACTTCACTGCTAACAGACCAAGGTTCAAAATTTTTAAGTACACTCTTTAAAGAAATTTGTTCACTCATGAAAATTAAGAAATTAAATACAACTCCCTACCACCCACAAACCAACGGAGCTCTTGAAAGAAGCCACAGAACTTTGGCCGAATATCTTGGTCACTATGTGAACCAAGACGCACTAACTTGGGATACATGGGTACCGTATGCTATGTTCGTCTGCAATACTACACCCCATAGTAGCACAGGTTTCACTCCTTATGAGCTTTTATACGGTTATCCCTCTAACATTCCCAGTACCCTTCCACAAACTCCGAAAACTTCGTACAATTACGATAATTATGCCAATGAACTCCGAGCCAAAACTGCTAATAAAATCCTCCAACGAAAGAAAGAATGTTCAAAACGGCAATATGATAAAAACAGTCAACCAAAGAACTTTAATTTAGGAGACAAAGTCTTGTTGAAAAAACACGTTAGAAGAAACAAATTCTCTTCCTTGTGGGAAGGTCCCTATGAGATCATCAAGCTTATCTCTAACGAGAACACCATGATACAAGTAGG
This sequence comes from Cheilosia variabilis, assembly GCA_951230905.1. Taxonomy (NCBI): domain Eukaryota; kingdom Metazoa; phylum Arthropoda; class Insecta; order Diptera; family Syrphidae; genus Cheilosia; species Cheilosia variabilis. The sequence continues at coordinate 101,564,730 of OX579676.1, read as the reverse complement.
CAACAAAAACAAGGTTATCCACAACAACGACATCAAATTATACAATGAATAACATACACAATACGCTGATAAGTGATGTATGTTTTGTTACTCCAGACCAACTCAGAACAGTTTTAACAAAGATTGTTGTGAGACAGGGTCCAGTCACAGGGGCAGCTTCGGTACAGGTGAGGAGGGCGCGGCATGCTAGTGGTTGCTCGGCTCAGCTCGTCGGACGGGGTGTGTTCTTGCCCCTCACCACATACCACCAGCTGTTGTTTAACTTTAACTTAAATCTAACCTATCTACTTTTACCCTAAACGCAACTTGTCCTTCCGTAGTCTCTTGGAGGTAGAGGTTCGCCATGACTTCGAAACACGCCGGATGTTAATGGCAAGGGATGGCCAGCCCACCCTTCATGTCCTCAGACATATCCAATAGCTATCCCTCTTTGGCCGGAGTTGCGAGAGATAGCCCCTTTTATAACCCTCCAGTCGCAACACTAGTTAAGCGAGCCAGAATGGCCGAAAAACAACGCTGAAAAGCGTCATGTCAGGTCGTCAGTTAGTCGCGTATTGTCATTGTCGATCTATCAAAAGGACGGCCTTCCCCAATATCCACACAGTGTGAGCTTTTGGTCTTAGCCGCTCCTATTTAAAATGTATCTAAACCACGAAAATATTTGGAAAGCATAGGACAAATAGTGCCACTTTTATTAAAAAAAAATAAATTCAATGTAAATCTTAACTCTAGTAAAGGAACCTAATAAAAAAAAACCAAATCAAGAAAAAAAAAGAAAAAAAAATAATAGTAAATATAGAAGAAGATTGAATCTTAAGGATACAATAGCAAAACAAAATAAGAAAAAAAAACTCCTCTGCTCTTAATACTATTAAACTTACAATCTAAAATTCAACGAAAATTCAAAAACAAATAAAGGGTGATTTTTTAAGAGGTTTAGAACTTTTTTTAAAAAAAAAACACAAAAAATTCGAAAAAATGAATGAAATATTTATTTGAATCGATAGTTTGGACCTTGCAATTTAATGTTTAAAGATAATTTCATGCAAATGTTGACCGCGGCTGCGTCTCAGGTAGCCCATCCGCTGAGTCCAATTTTGGCATACTCTTTCACACATATCGGCCGGTATCTCACGAATGAATGCATGGATGTTGGCTTCCAGTGCGTCAATCGAAGCGGGCTTGTCCCTATACACATTAGCCTTGGCATACCCCCACAAAAAATAATCTAATGGTGTCAAATCGCACGATCTAGGCGGCCAATTGACCGGCCCGAAACGTGAAATTAACTGTTCACCAAACTCGCCTCGCAATTGCTCCATTGTTTCGCGTGCTGTGTGGCATGTGGCACCGTCTTGTTGAAACCACATATCATGCAAGTCAAGAACTTCCATTTCGGGCAAAAAAAAGTTTGTTATCATCGCTCGGTAGCGTTCACCATTGACAGTAAGCTGCGATTCGCATCATCTTTGAAGAAATATGGCCCAATAATGCCGCCGGCCCATAAACCGCACCAAACAGTGGCTTTTTCGGGATGCATTGGTATCTGTTGCAATGCTTCTGGCTGATCTTCACTCCAAATGCGGCAATTTTGCTTATTTACGTACCCATTCAACCAAAAATGAGCCTCATCGCTGAACACAATTTTTCGATAAAAAAGCGGATCCTCGGCCAGCTTTCCAAGAGCCCATTCACCAAAAATTCGGCGTTGTGGTAGGTCGGCTGGCTTTAGTTCTTGCACCAGCTGTATCTTAAAAGGCTTTACGCCCAAATCCTTCCGCAAAATTTTCCACGTAGTGCTGTAACAAAGGCCTAACTGCTGGGAACGGCGCCGAATCGACATTTCGCGGTCTTCTGTCACACTAGCTGATACGGCCGCAATATTTTCTTCACTACGCACAGTACGTAAACGTGTTGGTGGTTTAATGTCCAACAAAGTAAATTTGGTGCGAAATTTGGTCACAATCTTCCGAATAGACTGCTCAGAAGGTCGAGAATGCCGATCATAAAATGGAAGCAGCGCGCGATGAACATTTCGAACCGAGCACGAATTTTGATAGTAAAATTCAATAATTTGCAAGCGTTGTTCATTTGTAAGACGATCCATGGTTAAATTGCAAACCAAACTGAAGCTGTTTGACAGTGACACAAGGTACTAAACACACGTCAGCTGTCAAAACCAGTGTTGCCAAAACCAAACCAGCTAAAAAATCACCCTTTAATACAAAAGCTAAAATTACTCACGGTTTCACGTCCCCGTTGCGCTGGCGCCAGCACAAGAAGTTTCGATCTTTTTTTTTTTTATAATTTGTTGGCTTACAACTACCTATTTTCTAGTATACTGTTCGCGCACAAAACTAAAATATTAAAAGCAGGTAAGTAAGAAAATAAAAAAAATAAAAGCTACGTTAAAAGTTGAGAAGGAAACTAATAAAACTACGTTAAAAAAAATTCAAAAAAAAAGTTAAAAAAGAACACAACTCAATAAAAAAAACTGTGGCACTTCACAAAAAAAATTCACTGTTGATGATTCTGCTCGTGTTGGTGATGATTTAAATGGGGTGGCGAAGCACCCCGGCTGATTATTCAGACGGGTGAGACAATAGCGTAACACTTGCTTGTACCCCGATGAAGATTCCCTTTGCTGGGTCAATAAACTCGGTCTTGTTAAGTACCTTTGTTCCGCGACTGTGGGCTTTGGACTCGTTAGCGTTTTTGTAAGGAGACCGTTGACTGGATATTATGTTGTCGTGTCGCAACGGCAGAAATCTCGCTTTACGGCCCCACAGGTATTTTGCGGACACGGGTTAGGTAAGGCTTAACAGAAGCCCGAGTCACCTTTTCGCTGATGACTAGCCTATATATACCCAAATGGGGAGATGTTAGAATAACCACAAAATGTCTAATAGTTTGCCTACCTTTACAAAGCCGATTAGGGTTCTCCGGTGATTTAAGAAATATTCTTCAATTCCCACTATACTGTCACCTGCACCATGAAGAAATTATACTTTTAATTCAGCCAAAAAAATCTTTTTGCGCTAACTCACCCCGGAATTAAAAAATGGTAAGTATTTTTCTCGTCACTGTATAACGCAAAGGAAACGATTTACCAGCTGATGTCTGAGACATCGACCGCTTGCTGTCAACCAAATATAATTGTGGAGGCCTGTCGGCAAACCAATTTTGCATCTGCGGTGCACTTGTTTTACCCCTTCCTTTGTTTTCTCAAGTCTCCACAGACCCTGTCTTTCTATTTCCTATGAATTCCTATTTGTATTTTGTTTTTTCTTTTATTTCCCCTTCGTTTCCTCAGAATTCGGTACTCTTGGAATGAGAGCGAGGGGTCTCTTTATTCCTAATCGTCAAGTCGTATAAGTCTTCTTCTCCTATCTCCTAATAACATACATACATAAAGTAACGATACTTAACATAGAGAAAATAACGTAACTTACAACAAAAAAAAACTTCACCTACATCTTTACGATCACCCACTACCTTGGAGCACAATGGAATGGAACGAAGAAAACTTAACGACGAATAAACGATTGACTAGCCAAAACGTCAAAATCAAATCGGGAAGTGCAACAGATGGACGTAAACATGGTAAGAAATTATTTTATGTTATTGATTATAGTTAATTTATCTTATTTTATATTTTCAGATCAAGTCTAATTTATTGCACAGGTAAGTTTATTTTTCTTTCATTGTGGTTTGTCCCCTCAACGCGTATTCAATAGGCGGTTGAGCGGCCAAGCACCAATGTAAGATTTTGTTTACATTTCTTTTCTTTTTTTTTTGTTTCTTTTTCCCACGCAGGTACAAAAAATATATTTGGTAAATATTTCAGCTAGTGGAAATGTGGACTACCTAATTAATTTATTTTTGTGTCCCTAGGTATGGCTCCGTAACAGGCTCGACGGCGTTCGCCGATTGGCCGGGAGGCTAACGACCTCGTAAGAATCGTAGCCATCCAGGTGAAATTTTAGATGCTGATATTCAACATTTTTGCTCGACCTTATTGATTTCGCCGAATCGTGTGGCAAGGGCTCATACCCTGAGATCACATCGCAAAATTGTTAAGCCGGGCAGTATTAGTGTTGTGTTTTTGGTGATCTTGATAGATAATAAATCGGATAGAATCCTTAATAGTGAAGCGATTGGTGTCTACCTTTCTCAGTGTTTTGTGTCTGTTTTGGATATTTACAGGTGGAGAAGATGTGTGAGAAGGGATTACCGAACTAGTCGGGTTTATCACAGTATTGTTATCACTTTGTTTGGGACATATTCTACTATCAAAGACTAACTTAACTATATAAATAAACAAATAAATAAATAAATAAAATTCTATTATAAATAAATAACTCTGTAAATAAATAAATAAATATAAACTCTGAGACGGACAAATAAGATAAATAAATAAATAAATAAATAAATAAATAAATAAATAAATAAATAAATAAATAAATAACATAGAATATCACAGATAATCAAGCAACGACATGCAAGAGTGCGTCATGGTTTTTGTTAAGTGTGGAGATCTTTGGCGTGATAAACTCCAACTTTTTCCCCATAAGGTTTCCTATTTCGTATAGTGAATTGCCAATTGCTTTCAGCACTATACATTTTATAACTTTAGGACCCAACTTGGCGTTGTACCTGGCCAGTAGATTGCTTTGTTTAAAATTTCTCCTATAGACTATTTGTCCTTCTTTGTATTTTATGTCCCTACATCTTGTGTTATACGCTTTTTCTGCTTTCTGATGCGCTAGGCCTAGATTGTCAAGTATTTTAGTCCTAATTAGCTCTAGTTTGTCGTTTCGTGTAACAATTTCCGTGTTCATGTTTTTGATCGTGTCAAGGCGTCGGAGAATGTTATATGCACTTGCGTGTTGAATCATGTTAGTGCCAAACACTGCGTAGTAGGGCTCAAACAAGGTCGAATCATGAACCACGGTCCTCAAGGAAAACGCCGCGTCGGATACGTGTTGGTCCCAGTTCCTTTGGTCGTCCTTTAAGTAAGACCTTATTTTGGCTAGGACGGAACGGTTTACTCTTTCTGAGCCGTTTGCCTGAGGAGAGTAGAAAGCTGTTCGAACATGCTTGACCCCATATTTTGATAATAAGCTGGCAAACAATTCGGAAATGAACTACTTACCATTGTCAGAGTGGATATACTCCGGGACACCAAATACATGAAACACTGATTCTTCTAAATACTTAACTACCTCTGCAGCCGTTGCTTTCCTAATGGGTTTTAAGAATACATATTTACTAAAATGGTCTAGGACAATAAATATATGTGTGTTTCCGTTTTTTGTTCGTGTGTAAGGTCCTAGAAAATCTATATAAAGCCTTTGGAAAGGTCGCTCCGTTATCGTTTGTTGTCCCATCGGCGGTCGCGATATTATGTTTACTGGTTTGACGCACATGCATACATCACAGGCTCTCACCCAGTTCTGCACGTCGGTGGCCATGCCAGGCCAAAAGTATAGCTGTCGCAACCTGGACAGTGTTTTGTGAATACCACCATGTCCTGCCGATGGCGAATTGTGGGCGGATTCCACAAGGTTCCCACGCAACTCTACCGGAATCCAGAGTTCCCAGGCTCTGTCGTCTTGTATTGCGTCTCCTGTGCGAATATCGGTTCGTTTGTAGACAAATCCGTCTGAAACGCAGATGTCAGGAAGTTGGTCTTGTCGTTCGTTAACGGTCTTCCTTAGCTCATCATACTCTTCCGAGGAAAAGAGCGGTGAGTCAAGGTCAACCTGGAGTATGTCTGTTTCAGGAACGACCTCATCCATATGGACGCGGGGTAGAGTATCAGGGACTATGTTCCGAACTCCCTTCCGATGCTCAATGTCGAAGTCGAACCCTTGAAGCTTCAGGCTCCATCTGGCCAAACGACCAGACAGATCCTTCTGCGTCGTGAGCCACTTCTTGCTGGCATGGTCTGTAATAATCGTGAAAGGAAGTCCCTCCACATAGGCCCTGAATTTCTTTACAGAGAGAACGGCCGCATAGCACTCAAGTTCCGTCACACTGTAATTACGCTGGGCGGAGTTCAGCTTCTGGGACATGAATGCTATGGGTCGCTCGTTATTTTCCGCATCCATTTGGAAAAGCACACTCCCAACTCCTGTCGTCGATGCGTCACATTGAATGTAAAAGCGTTTCGTGAAGTCGGGATTTGTAAGTATGGGTGCGGACACCAAAGTCGCCTTAAGTTTATTAAATGCGTAAAGCGCTACGTCCGTCATTATGAAGGTTAGTCCTTTGTTAAGGCAGTCAGTCATTGGAGCAGACAATGCATTAAAGTTCGGAATGAACCTCCTATACCATCCTGTCATCGCCAGAAACCGCCGGAGCTGCTTGGGAGTCTTGGGAACCCGAAAACCGTCGACCGCCGATACCTTGTCTGGGTCAGTTCGTAGGCATCCATCGCCGACGATATACCCTAAATATTTTATTTCGCGGTAACAGAATTTACTTTTCTCGACGTTAATCGTGAGCCCCGCTTCCCAAAGACATTTTTCTACCTCTTCTACCGTTTTGACATGCGACTCGAAGTCTGGAGAACAAACCAAGAGATCGTCAAGGTAGACAAAGACACACTCTCTCAACCGAGCGGGTATGGCCTTGTCCATAAGCCGACACATTCTCTGTGCGGCATTGCACAGCCCGAATGGCATCACAGTGAACTGGTACAAAGGCCGCCCAGGGACTGTGAAGGCCGTGTTCTCTCTTGATCTGTGCTCCAGTGGAATCTGCCAGAACGCGTCCTTCAGGTCAATGCCTGATATAAACCTTGTATCTTGCAGTCTGCTCAAAAGCCCCTCTATGTGTGGAAGCGGGTATGCGTCTTTCTTTGTCACCGCGTTGACTTTTATGGAGTCCAGGCACAATCTGTTTTTGCCTGGTTTTCTCACCAGCACAACCGGAGAACTCCAAGCGCTGTTGCTCTGCTCGATGACCCCCAAGGAGATCATTCGATCCAACTCATATAGTCATACAGGAGCTTTTGGATCGCCGGTGAGATCGGGTAATGTCGTTATTTTATGGGGATCTTGTCGTCTTCCACCTCGATAATATGCTGTTCGAGTCCGGTCTTACCTAACCCCAACCGTGCGAGGGAGGGGAACAGCTGCTTGGTTCTCTCCAGCTGATGATGTTGTTCCGGTGAGAGTGCCTGGACTGGTGTTCGATCCTCCGTCGGCGATGGAACGTCGAGCTCGTCAATAATATTTGGAGCGACCTTAAATGTCTTCCAAAAATCTACCCCCAAATAAAGTGCCTGCTGGAGACTTGGGACTACAAAAATTTCTAGTGGGTGTGACTTGCCACCCCATGAGACGGTTGTCGTGAATCGTCCGTGAATGTGTTGGTGGTTTCCGTCTGTTTTCATTTTTGTCATCTGAATGTTATGTTTTTCTAGAAATTCTAGGGCTCCTTTTCCAAGGCAGCTAATTGGTGCTCCGCTATCCAATAGGCCCAGGAGCTCCTCGCCTACAATCCTTACTTTCGCGTAGGGCCTATTGTCGTCAGTAATGGTTATCACAGATGCTACAATGTTTCTCTTTCGTCGTCTATTAATTGCACATAGTTTCCTAAGCCTATTAATTTTCCTATAGTTTCTACTTTTCTTAACCGACGATGCCACTTCCTCACCGAAAATCCTCTTCCTAGTCTTATTGTAAAATTGGAGTCTTTCATGTAGACTCTTTCGCTGAGGGATCTCCTTACTCGGGGAGACGCATTCCCTAACCGTATCCCTCTTTAAAATTTTGAGCTGTCCGGGTGGACTTGGTTCTCCGGGAAAGCTGACTTCATCGGCTGGTGACTCCCGGGTGCACTGCCGACTTTTAAGTTTTCCTGGCACTTGGCACAGTGGAAACTTATGTTTCCCTGACCGCAGTTAAAACAAGTCAGGGAATGAAAATTGGAAGGGCATGTCGGTTATTTCCCTTCTGTTTTTACAGCTAAATTTGCCTTGCCTAAGCTCGTCTGTTCGCCCCTACGATCTGTCCTCACTTGACCTGCGTGTCTTTCCGACCGATGATGTTGCAGCCCGGCAAGGTTCAGGCTATCCTGTTCATCGTCAAAAGTTATTAGCTGCTCATTGCGGTCCCTATACGCTTCATGATCGTCAATTTCTGTTATTTTTCGTCTAAATTTTTGTTCTCTTGCCGATAAATACTTTTCGGCTCGTCTGCACTCTTCGCGGAGGTCCTGGATGCTCCTTATGGAACACCCGAAAATGAGAGTGACGACCTTATCCTTTATATTTTGCCTGAGGATATCTACTAGGTCTAGTTCGTATGGTCTTTTTGTCATCTGTAAAGTCATTGAGCGAATGTCGCCGTAAAAGTCGTCGAATGACTCATGGGGTAGCTGTCTCCTATCCATAATTAACCTAAGGATTTCATGGTCCCGCCTATTTTTGCTAAATTGGTTTACCAACTATTTTCTGAGATCAGAGTATCTCAGGCCCTCACAATCCTCGTTTTCTTGCAAAAACTGCCAATAGGTGGTGGAACTGTGATAGCAGGTGTTTACCGGATAACCCGCTTTGGCGCTGTAGAGTCTCTACCCTGAACAAAAAGCTCTCTACCGACATTGCCTTCGTGGAGCCATCGAGCTTCAACCCCCATTTGTGTACGGGCGTCATTACTCTTCCTCCTGACTGTTGTGGGTAAAACTGTTCAGGACCTCGTCTCTCATTGTCGAGGTCTAGTAGTTGTGGTGTTTGGTGGATTTTTTATTGTGTTGATACGGTAGGCTCTGTTGGCTGTTTGTAGGTATAGTCTTGTCGGTGTATAGTTGTGTCCCTTGGTCCTCTCTGTTCTGCAATGGAAAGTTCCAGGCTGGAAACTTTATTGTTTATGGCCTTCATGCTGGTTTCGAAGGTAACCATCATGGACTTCATCGTCTGTGCTAACGCTGCGAGAACTTCAGCCTGGTTACCTCCCATTGCAGTAGAGATTTCTTCCGGCATGTCTTGAGATGTCGGTCCTTCTTCCTCCACCGTATTAAGTCGCTCGTCGTGTTCCTCTTCGCGAAACGAATGTTCCTGTTCCTTATGTTGTCCTCCTCCTGCTACAGATCCTGCACCACGTTCGTCCGTTGGCAGGGTTTTCTGTCTTCGTTGTTGTACCGCTAATTGGCGGTGAATTGGCAAACGCTTCTGTGTCGGATTCCGTTGCTCGTGTTCGATAGTGTCGTATATATCGTCGTGTTCTATTGGAAGGGGTTGTTGCTTTTGCTGAGCTACCTTCAAGTTTGTCGTCGAGTTAGTTGCGACGTTCTGTCTGGGGTCGTCTGGGCTAAACTGTAAAAAGTCAGCCGAATATGTAGACAAGTCCGTAAAGTCAAATCTGTTCGTCCCCGTAGCAGAAGGCTTGAGAGACGAGGTTTTTTGCTGGCTTGGATCTGACCTAACATTCCCCATTGTGAAATACCCAAGAGATTTTCCGGTAGTTCCGGATTCTTGGAACGTGGTCCTCTTTGGGACGGCTCCTGGATTGGCTTGACCCTTATCCATTTCAAAAAAAAAATTTAATTTTCTAGGTTAACGTTTTCTAATTATTTCTCTCTGTGGGTGTATCTATCTACTCAAAATATGTTTAGCAATTCAATGTTATATGTGTATATCAAATTATGGGTAGTTGTGTAATAAATGTATCCCTGTGGTAGATATTTTCAATGTTTTCTGTTTGCGTTTAGATTTAACTATATGTGGTTAGATATATAAGATCGCTTTGGTGTGTGAATACTAAGTCCGTCCTATGTATTGTCAAGTTGTGACTGCTGTTTCGAATTCATGACGATGGCTGAAGTATATGCTTTCCTCTCTGCCACAATTGTTATCTGGCTGTACCAGATACCAAGATAGCAAAGTCTCCGACATACTTTCCAACCTGATGAGGCTTTCCAGGCCCGCACCCACGCCTCACATAAGCTCGGAATGTACTCCATTACCTATGGATAGCAGTCAAGGTAAAGTCTAGTCAACTTGGCCTAGCTTTCAGTTCCACTAAAGACTCTCGACTACCTCACCCATCCCTTTAGCTACGCGCTTGGGGATTGGAAAGCAGCCACGAGTCCACAATAAAACCAAAAGTTGCTTCTAGTTACTCTTCAGACTTCAGGCTACCGCACTAAACCTCCAGGCTTATGACCTAGCGATCGGAAAGCCGCCTTCAATCTGCTTCGTAACCAAAAGATCTACCAGCCCTTGAACAAAAGATAGACAGGAAAGTAAAAAAAATCAAAAGATTTAAACTAAAAAAAATCGCGAAGGCTGTTGCAAGTCTTTACAAAGGAAAATCATCTCCTTGAAGTCGCAATCGGCGTAGCCAAAAAAAAAATTATCGTTGGGCGCTATTGTTGTGAGCCAGGGTCGAGCCACAGGGGCAGCTTCGGTACAGGTGAGGAGGGCGCGGCATGCTAGTGGTTGCTCGGTTCAGCTCGTCGGACGGGGGGTGTTCTTGCCCCTCACCACATACCACCTGCTCAACAAACATTTTATATCATGCCAAAAAATAGAGAAAGAAAATAAAAAAGGAAGAAAGCTACTCGACTTTGACCACGGACTGATAAACGGACAATTAAACTGAAAGATAGTGTAGGAAAGGAAAATGTCCAAGGACCTATGCCAATACCCCGAAGAAAGAACGGAAGAGACACCGCGAAACTAACCTACCTATCCTAATCTATTTCTAAACTAACCTAAATGGAATAAAATAAACCCTAAACTATACCTATTATAACTTAAATCTAACCTATCTACTTTTACCCTAAACGCAACTTGTCCTTCCGTAGTCTCTTGGAGGTAGAGGTTCGGCATGACTTCGAAACACGCCGGATGTTAATGGCAAGGGATGGCCAGCCCACCCTTCATGTCCTCAGACATATCCAATAGCTATCCCTCTTTGGCCGGAGTTGTGAGAGATAGCCCCTTTTATAACCCTCCAGTCACAACACCCGTTAAGCGAGCCAGAATGGCCGAAAAACAACGCTGAAAAGCGTCATGTCAGGTCGTCAGTTAGTCGCGTTTTGTCATTGTCGATCTATCAAAAGGACGGCCTTCCCAAATATCCACACACCGTGAGCTTTTGGTCTTAGCCGCTAATATTTAAAATGTATCTAAATCACGAAAATATTTGGAAAACATAGGACAAATAGTGCCACTTTTATTAAAAAAAAATCAAATTCAATGTAAATCTTAACTCTAGTAAAGGAACCTAATAAAAAAAACCAAATCAAGAAAAAAAAGAAAAATAAATAATAGTAAATATAGAAGAAGATTGAATCTTAAGGATACAATAGCAAAACAAAATAAGAAAAAAAAACTCCTCTGCTCTTAATACTATTAAACTTACAATCTAAAATTCAACGAAAATTCAAAAAAAAATAATACAAAAGCTAAAATTACTCACGGTTTCACGTCCCCGTTGCTCTGGCGCCAGCACAAGAACTCTCTTAACTGACCTGACAAGTCGTTCCCAACACCCGCCAGCATGTGGATTTGACGGACAGTTAAATATCCACTCAATCCCCTTTCCAGAAAGTTCGGCTTTGATCGCTTCGTTGTCGAAGATTGTGTTTTTTAGCAGTTCACCTTTGACACCAAGAAAATTGGTACCGTTATCGCTTCTAATACGTACTGGAACCCCCCTTCTGTTGACAAAGTTGCGGAGGCATACTATGAAGGCGTCTGTTGATAGGTCTGCTGCTACTTCAAGATGCACGGCTCTTACCGTCATGCATGTGAAGAGTGCGATCCATCGTTTCTCCTTATGACGTCCATTCGTTATCAAAACGGGCCCAAAGTAGTCCAACCCGGTGTATGTGAAAGGCCTCACAAACGGCGTGAGGCGATCTTCGGGAAGCTGTCCCATCAGCGGCGGCAACGGCAGGGCAGAACGTATTCGGCAATATTGGCAATCATTTTTTGCTCGCCGTACTATGTTTCGAATGCTGGGTACCCAAAACTTTTGTCGGACTTCATTGGCTATCAATTTATCATTTTGGTGATGGAGGCGACGGTGAAAATGATCCACAATCAACTTTGTTAGCGTGTGGGTTTTTGGCAGTATGATGGGACGTCTGGCTGCGAATGGTATAGTTGTGGCGGCATCTATTCGTCCATAAACGCGCAAGAGACCGAACTCGTCCAGGTAAGGAGTGAGTTTGTAGATGCTGCTGGATTTTTCGACTTGTTGTTGGCGACTAAGTTGGGCGATTTCATAGGCGAAAATTTCGGATTGGGCCTCCGAACAGAGCACTAGTTCCGCATCATTGAGCTCGGCGGCTGAAAGCTCTCCCCTCTCTCTACACTTCCGTTGGCATGCTTTAATGAACCTTATGACCCAAGCTGTGGTCCTTTGCAGCTTCGAATAGGTTGAATACCTTGAAAAGTCGATTACAGGGGTACTCACCAGGCCGGCATGTAAAAGATATTTGGGTCGGATTTCCTCTTCACAGACGTAGTTCGCGTCATCATCCATAGGGACAGGCCAAGCTTCCTCAGGCAATTGAAGAAAGAAGGGTCCGGATAACCACTTGTTGTCCACTTTGTATCTAGGCGGGAAGCGCGCTCTGGTCGCATCATCAGCTGGATTAAGTTTGGTTGGCACCCAACGCCATTCGTGACACTGGCTGCTCTCAAGAACTTCCGCTATACGAAATGCGACGAATGACTTGTGGCGGCGAGGGTCTGATCGGAGCCAACTTAACACTGTCCTCGAGTCACTCCAAAAGACCCGACTCTCTAGCGACAACCTATAATGCTCGCATATCATGTTGCATAGGCGTATGCCCAAAACAGCGGCTGAAAGCTCTAGGCGTGGGATGGACATAAGCTTCCTCGGAGCTGTCTTCGTCTTGCCACATACGAAGGACACATTTACCATTCCACCTCCTTCGACACGTAGATAGGCGACCGCACTGTAGGCCTCTTCACTGGCATCGACGAAAATGTGAAGAACTGTGTAGTGTGCTGTCGAAATGTAAGGACTGTAGCATCTGGGAACCTTGCAGCTGGCTAGCGTTGGCAGCTCCGATTTCCACAACGTCCATTTTTGAAATACTTCAGCAGGGATTTCATCATCCCAGGCAATACCTTGAATCCATATTGTTCGAAGTAGCAACTTGATGTGGATCAAATATGGACATCGCCACACTCAGGAACTCGCGCTTGGTTGGGCATCTCTCCTTGATGATTATGTCTCCCCTCACTTTGGCGAACTTGAGTTTGAATGTAAAAATGTCTTCTGTTGGCACCCAGCACATCCCCAAAACTCTCTCCACCGCTGCTTCTACGTTCATGTCGACCTCCTGCTTCTGCTCCGCTTCTGCGTCCACACCGGATATATCTCTCAACACCCTTTCCGAATTTGAGGTGATATTTCGCAGCTCGAACCCACCTTTTTTGTGGATAGAGATAACAGTCTTGGTGACCTCCGATGCTTATTCTTCGCTGTCAAAACTGTCGACGTAGTCGTCCACGTAATGATGGTCAACTATTGCCTTGACGGCCCTCGGATGCTCCTTTATGAATCTCATGGCATTGAGGTTCTTGACGAAATTGGCCGAACATGGCGAACAACTGGCACCAAACATCATAGACTGCATGACGTAGACATCGATTTGCTGATCCCTTCGGTCCCTCCACAGAAAGCGTTGCGAGTCTTGGTCCTCTCGTCGGATTGAAATTCGGAGAAACATATCCTTGATGTCTCCAGTGACTGCTACAGGCCGCATCCGGAAGTTGAAGAGGATAGCCACCAATGGCTTGAGATCGTCAGGACCCTTGAGTAGAAAATCATTTAATGACGTGTTATTCACCTTGGCCGCCGCGTCGAAGACCAGTCGAACCTTTCCCGGTTTGTTCGGATTCTGGACTCCGAAATGAGGAAGATACCAAGTCCTCGACGTACTTGTACCTGCCTCTGAGATTGTCAACTTCCTCGCGTAACCACTTTCGATGTACCTTTTCGTGGTAGGCTGCATTAAACTCTGAATTTGTTGCCATTTTTGATTCCAGGCACCGTAGTCTCTGCTTCGCCATTTCGAAGCTTAGTGGAACTGCAACCCCGTCATCCCTCCACAATAGTCCTGTCTCATAGCGAACACCAACTCTCTTTGTTGTTTGGGAAAGTATGTGTAGCGCTCTCTTTTCATCCGCTGAAAGGGGATGTTCTATTGGCCTTTGGATGCCAAAATTATCCAAATCAATGAACTCATTCACAATCTGGTCCAGACGTGCCTCATCATTACCTCTAATAGCTTTGCTGTGAAGAACGAATTCACCATTGGGGTCTCTAACAGTTTCCCCAAACGACCTGCCATAAACGACCCATCCAAGTTTCGTTTCTGTGACGAGTGGCTGATCCTCTGTGGACTCAATGACTTGTATTGGCGCTCCAAGATGCGAATGATCGAGTCCGATTAACAGTTGCGGCTTGGCGTTGTCGTACTTGGCAAGTGACATCAAAATCGAGTGTGGAAGAAACGGATCTACATCGGCGGCAGTAAGCGTTTGAGTTGGCAGGTTCAACCTGTTGACTGTTTGAACTCCCTTCAACAAAAACCTCCTGGCATTATCTTCGTCCGCGCTGATTTGAAGGTCAACTGCTAAATATTCCTTGGTTGATGTCTCCTTGCCGAACCATTGTAAGTTAAGAGACCTCTTTTGACCGCTTAAGTGGAGTTTGTTCGCCAGATCAGAATCCATAATCGTCACGGACGAACCTTCGTCCAAGAGTGCAAACGTCTTTAACATGATGTTGTCATTGTAGAGTCTCACTGGTAGCACACGAAAGAAAATTGCTGGATTCGAGTTTGTACTGCAGCTCAAAAGTGTTTTAGATTCTGGTTCGATCTCATTTGAAGGTTATGTTGGCTCATGTATCTTCGACTCATGTAGCGATGGGTGGTGAACTCTAGAGCAGTCATCGATTCCACAGACCTTCCGCTGTCGACAGGCACTAACGTTGTGTCCGTATTTCAAACACGAAAAGCACAGCCTATGCTTCTTGACTAAGTTCCATTTTGCTGCGATCTCTAAGCTGACGAAGCTCTTGCAGTTATTTAAGGGATGTGACTTCCCTTTGCAGTGGCGGCATACGTCCTTCTTTGCGGCGGCTGTCGAAGATTGTTCGGAAGCGTGTAGAACTTTCGTTGTTGATTGGTCATTTGAGTGGCATTGACACCGTTTTATAGCAGGCTCCGAAGCTAACAGCAGATTTTTCGGTTTCATCCTGTTGTCAGTTTTGGCGAGTGGTTGCAGCGAGGAAGTAGTAACAAGGCACACAAGACGGGCAATTTCGCTCAACCATTCATCGAAGTGCTTCACTGTGGGATATGGCTTGATGTAGATGCTTCGTTGAGCCCATTCCAAACGCTTGCTCATCGGAAGTTTGCTAACAAGTTCGTCGATTAGAGTAGGGTTAGCTAAGTGCTGATGCATCCCACTAGACTCAAGAAACGTAGAGAGGTTTTGTACGCTGGTGGCAAATGGAATAAGCATTTCCAATCTGCCTTCTGAAATCGGAGCGATCTCTCTCACCTTAGATAATTGGCTGTGTAACAAGCACTCTGGGCGACCAAAGCGGAATTCCAGAGCTGCCATTACTCGGTCTACGTTGTCTGGATGGATAAGAAGGGCTTCCACGACCAATTTCGCATCCCCTTTGATGCTTTTCTGCAGGCGGAATAGGTTTTCCACATCGGAGTACCCAAACATAGCGGTGGACTCCAAAAAGGCAGTGCAGAACATCGGCCACTCCTCAGGTCGGCCGGTGAAAGCGGGTAGGTCATGAAGTTTTCTTCCGTTCCCATAATGACTTGTTTGCGTTTAGCCACAAACATCGGCGGCGTAAATTGTTGCGATGATTGATTCGCTTGCTGACTGATGGGCTGGAACGTGCTAACTGGTGGCAGAAATGTCGCTACTTTCGGTGCTGATGTGAACGTTTGTGGCTGCGACTGCGACTCATGTGGAATAGCTGCAACGCTCGTGGGAGCATTAGCTGTTGACTGTACCGGCTGCGACTGCGGTCGCCACGACATGGGTGCGTACTGAGCTTTTCCAACACTTGTACATATAGCTGTCGTTCTGACTGTCGGCATAGGATATGAGCGTGGCGGTAACAAATGTGTATACGGTGCGTACTGGGCTGTTCCGGCACGCATGCACGTGGCTGTTGTTGAAGAACTAGTTCCGACGTCTTGGCTTGTTGAAAGGATCGTTGTAGTTGAGGATTCTTCGTTGGAAAAACGGGAAGTGCTGGCAGGCTGATGACTGATGAGTACTTGTTCAATGCGGAGGCGTTCCGCTTTTTCGGAAGCAGCGTTGGCTGTTGCTGCTTCCAATTGCATCCGAAGTTCCTCCATCTGCTTCTGAAGCGC
This sequence comes from Cheilosia variabilis, assembly GCA_951230905.1. NCBI lineage: Eukaryota > Metazoa > Arthropoda > Insecta > Diptera > Syrphidae > Cheilosia > Cheilosia variabilis. The sequence goes on along the minus strand of OX579676.1, from coordinate 101,548,320 downwards.
CTCTATAGCTGTCGATGGAATGCATGGCTGGCTGGAATCTTCTCTCATGGTGGCATTCATGTCAGGATCACTTTCAGCGGTGTCGGAATTTTCTTGCTCTTCTAGCTGGGACATCAGTTTGTCGTTTTTCTGTGTAGTAGAAGTTTGTTTAATAAGGCGAGAACTTCTTCTTACCTGTGGATTGTTCGGCATGGACGACGGCTAGATTAGGATTGTATCTGTAGCGGCAAATGCAGTGCAGTGCAATTCTCCTTGGCTTGACCTTCAAAGTAACGCTGGCTATTACGACAACTGACTGTTCCTCTTATTCAGACTATTAATATGTAATAAAGAATAAAGATGTCGACGAAACCCGTCGCCTATTATTTGGACAAGTTTAACTTTCAATAATAAACGCCCTTTTTTGATTATTGTGTAGTTTATTCTTGTTTCTTTTTTCTGGCGGTGGCGATGATTCGGGTTTTTTCGACGTAGTAGTTCTCGGTTCTACTTGTTAGCTGTCACAAAGTGCAAAATGCCTGTGTTCCTACACTATTTTGGCGCGTGTTTGTCGTTCAGGTTACAAGAATGAATTTTTGACAAGGTGTGTCCGTTTTTAAAAACCGGAATCATCGCCCCGAACTACCATTGACAATTTTATAACACAACTCAATAAAAAAACTGTGGCACTTCACAAAAAAAATTCATTGTTGATGATTCTGCTCGTGTTGGTGATGATTTAAGTGGGGTGGCGAAGCACCCCGGCTGATTATTCAGACAGGTGAGACAATAGCGTAACACTTGCTTGTACCCCGATGAAGATTCCCTTTGCTGGGTCAATAAACTCGGTCTTTTAAGTACCTTTGTTCCGCGACTGTGGGCTTTGGGCTCGTTAGCGTTTTTGTATGGAGGCCTTTGGCTGGATATTATGTTGTCGTGTCGCAACGGCAGAAATCTCGCTTTACGGCCCCACAGGTATTTTGCGGACACGGGTTAGGTAAGGCTTAACAGAAGCCCGAGTCACCTTTTCGCTGATGACTAGCCTATATATACCCAAATGGGGAGATGTTAGAATAACCACAAAATGTCTAATAGTTTGCCTACCTTTACAAAGCCGATTAGGGTTCTCCGGTGATTTAAGAAATATTCTTCAATTCCCACTATACTGTCACCTGCACCATGAAGAAATTATACTTTTAATTCAGCCAAAAAAATCTTTTTGCGCTAACTCACCCCGGAATTAAAAAATGGTAAGTATTTTTCTCGTCACTGTATAACGCAAAGGAAACGATTTACCAGCTGATGTCTGAGACATCGACCGCTTGCTGTCAACCAAATATAATTGTGGAGGCCTGTCGGCAAACCAATTTTGCATCTGCGGTGCACTTGTTTTACCCCTTCCTTTGTTTTCTCAAGTCTCCACAGACCCTGTCTTTCTATTTCCTATGAATTCCTATTTGTCTTTTGTTTTTTCTTTTATTTCCCCTTCGTTTCCTCAGAATTCGGTACTCTTGGAATGAGAGCGAGGGGTCTCTTTATTCCTAATCGTCAAGTCGTATAAGTCTTCTTCTCCTATCTCCTAATAACATACATACATAAAGTAACGATACTTAACATAGAGAAAATAACGTAACTTACAACAAAAAAAAACTTCACCTACATCTTTACGATCACCCACTACCTTGGAGCACAATGGAATGGAACGAAGAAAACTTAACGACGAATAAACGATTGACTAGCCAAAACGTCAAAATCAAATCGGGAAGTGCAACAGATGGACGTAAACATGGTAAGAAATTATTTTATGTTATTGATTATAGTTAATTTATCTTATTTTATATTTTCAGATCAAGTCTAATTTATTGCACAGGTAAGTTTATTTTTCTTTCATTGTGGTTTGTCCCCTCAACGCGTATTCAATAGGCGGTTGAGCGGCCAAGCACCAATGTAAGATTTTGTTTACATTTCTTTTCTTTTTTTTTTGTTTCTTTTTCCCACGCAGGTACAAAAAATATATTTGGTAAATATTTCAGCTAGTGGAAATGTGGACTACCTAATTAATTTATTTTTGTGTCCCTAGGTATGGCTCCGTAACAGGCTCGACGGCGTTCGCCGATTGGCCGGGAGGCTAACGACCTCGTAAGAATCGTAGCCATCCAGGTGAAATTTTAGATGCTGATATTCAACATTTTTGCTCGACCTTATTGATTTCGCCGAATCGTGTGGCAAGGGCTCATACCCTGAGATCACATCGCAAAATTGTTAAGCCGGGCAGTATTAGTGTTGTGTTTTTGGTGATCTTGATAGATAATAAATCGGATAGAATCCTTAATAGTGAAGCGATTGGTGTCTACCTTTCTCAGTGTTTTGTGTCTGTTTTGGATATTTACAGGTGGAGAAGATGTGTGAGAAGGGATTACCGAACTAGTCGGGTTTATCACAGTATTGTTATCACTTTGTTTGGGACATATTCTACTATCAAAGACTAACTTAACTATATAAATAAACAAATAAATAAATAAATAAAATTCTATTATAAATAAATAACTCTGTAAATAAATAAATAAATATAAACTCTGAGACGGACAAATAAGATAAATAAATAAATAAATAAATAAATAAATAAATAAATAACATAGAATATCACAGATAATCAAGCAACGACATGCAAGAGTGCGTCATGGTTTTTGTTAAGTGTGGAGATCTTTGGCGTGATAAACTCCAACTTTTTCCCCATAAGGTTTCCTATTTCGTATAGTGAATTGCCAATTGCTTTCAGCACTATACATTTTATAACTTTAGGACCCAACTTGGCGTTGTACCTGGCCAGTAGATTGCTTTGTTTAAAATTTCTCCTATAGACTATTTGTCCTTCTTTGTATTTTATGTCCCTACATCTTGTGTTATACGCTTTTTCTGCTTTCTGATGCGCTAGGCCTAGATTGTCAAGTATTTTAGTCCTAATTAGCTCTAGTTTGTCGTTTCGTGTAACAATTTCCGTGTTCATGTTTTTGATCGTGTCAAGGCGTCGGAGAATGTTATATGCACTTGCGTGTTGAATCATGTTAGTGCCAAACACTGCGTAGTAGGGCTCAAACAAGGTCGAATCATGAACCACGGTCCTCAAGGAAAACGCCGCGTCGGATACGTGTTGGTCCCAGTTCCTTTGGTCGTCCTTTAAGTAAGACCTTATTTTGGCTAGGACGGAACGGTTTACTCTTTCTGAGCCGTTTGCCTGAGGAGAGTAGAAAGCTGTTCGAACATGCTTGACCCCATATTTTGATAATAAGCTGGCAAACAATTCGGAAATGAACTACTTACCATTGTCAGAGTGGATATACTCCGGGACACCAAATACATGAAACACTGATTCTTCTAAATACTTAACTACCTCTGCAGCCGTTGCTTTCCTAATGGGTTTTAAGAATACGTATTTACTAAAATGGTCTAGGACAATAAATATATGTGTGTTTCCGTTTTTTGTTCGTGTGTAAGGTCCTAGAAAATCTATATAAAGCCTTTGGAAAGGTCGCTCCGTTATCGTTTGTTGTCCCATCGGCGGTCGCGATATTATGTTTACTGGTTTGACGCACATGCATACATCACAGGCTCTCACCCAGTTCTGCACGTCGGTGGCCATGCCAGGCCAAAAGTATAGCTGTCGCAACCTGGACAGTGTTTTGTGAATACCACCATGTCCTGCCGATGGCGAATTGTGGGCGGATTCCACAAGGTTCCCACGCAACTCTACCGGAATCCAGAGTTTCCAGGCTCTGTCGTCTTGTATTGCGTCTCCTGTGCGAATATCGGTTCGTTTGTAGACAAATCCGTCTGAAACGCAGATGTCAGGAAGTTGGTCTTGTCGTTCGTTAACGGTCTTCCTTAGCTCATCATACTCTTCCGAGGAAAAGAACGGTGAGTCAAGGTCAACCTGGAGTATGTCTGTTTCAGGAACGACCTCATCCATATGGATGCGGGGTAGAGTATCAGGGACTATGTTCCGAACTCCCTTCCGATGCTCAATGTCGAAGTCGAACCCTTGAAGCTTCAGGCTCCATCTGGCCAAACGACCAGACAGATCCTTCTGCGTCGTGAGCCACTTCAAGCTGGCATGGTCTGTAATAATCGTGAAAGGAAGTCCCTCCACATAGGCCCTGAATTTCTTTACAGAGAGAACGGCCGCATAGCACTCAAGTTCCGTCACACTGTAATTACGCTGGGCGGAGTTCAGCTTCTGGGACATGAATGCTATGGGTCGCTCGTTATTTTCCGCATCCATTTGGAAAAGCACACTCCCAACTCCTGTCGTCGATGCGTCACATTGAATGTAAAAGCGTTTCGTGAAGTCGGGATTTGTAAGTATGGGTGCGGACACCAAAGTCGCCTTAAGTTTATTAAATGCGTAAAGCGCTACGTCCGTCATTATGAAGGTTAGTCCTTTGTTAAGGCAGTCAGTCATTGGAGCAGACAATGCATTAAAGTTCGGAATGAACCTCCTATACCATCCTGTCATCGCCAGAAACCGCCGGAGCTGCTTGGGAGTCTTGGGAACCCGAAAACCGTCGACCGCCGATACCTTGTCTGGGTCAGTTCGTAGGCATCCATCGCCGACGATATACCCTAAATATTTTATTTCGCGGTAACAGAATTTACTTTTCTCGACGTTAAAAAGTGGACTAGTCGATTTTTTTTTTCTTTTTCGCCCACGGATTATTTGGAATACCAAATTAAAATTTTTGGAAGTTTACAGTAAAGGTCGTAAAAATAGTACTTTGCGAATTTCACTAGCAAAAAGGCTAGAAAGAAAAGCATTGCTGAAATACGATCACGCTACAAAATCCCACGCTAGGTTACAGATTTTTGGTTGATATACTACAGTAGAGGCCAGAAAATCTGAACATATGAGAAGAAGCGAACGTTTGTTGGAGAAGAAGAAAAACGTCACTCAATCATTTTCGTCTGATTCAGAATCGTGTGTATTTGAGTCACCATCATCAGACTTTTCAGATCTCGAGTCGACAATAATTGAGCAAATTACACCTAGTAACTCATCCCAACAAACTACGATGACGTCGCCAATAAGTTTGTCTGAAGATCAGCTTACGCGGTTGGTAGCTGCTATTGGTGTGAAAGAAAACCATGGCACGTTTAGCAGATGCACCGCTCGGTTTGATGGCGAAAGAAATACTTCCAAGCTGGAAGATTTCATAGCAACGGTCACTATATATAAGAGCTCCGAAAACGTCTCCGATGCTAATGCAATTATTGGTTTCCCTCTCCTGCTAGAAGGTTTTGCATCAAACTGGTGGCAAGGAGTGAAAAATGAGGCAAAAACATTCAATGACGCGATTAAACTGCTACGTTCGTCATTTGCTCCGCCAAAACCAGCATGGAGGATCTATGTTGAATTGTTTGATCAAAAACAAAAACCAAACGAATCAACTGATGAGTTTATTTGCAAAAAACGGTCATTATTTTCACAACTCTCAGATGGTATATCGGAGGAAGTAATGATAAATATGATTTATGGACAAATGCTCTTAACAATTAGAGAAAAGGTTCCAAGAAATTCGGTGAAAACTTTTCAAGGACTTCTAAGCGAAGCTAGAGAAGCCGAAATTGTTAATGGCGAAAATAAACCAGAGTCACATGAGAAGGTTGATATCAAACGTAAGCGTTGTTCGAAATGCAGAAAGCATGGACATTTAGCTGACGCCTGCTGGTATACTGAAAACGCAAAACAGCCAAACAAAAAGATTACTTTAAATTGTTATGGCTGTGGTGCAGCTGGTTATTGCCGAACGAACTGCCCCACTTGCAGCAACAAAAATGTCAATAGTCCAAAGGCGCTTGACTTTAACTTAATTGATTCAACAGTAATTGGAAGAAGTGTACCCACTGTTGATATAAACATTAACGGTCTTAAGGGAGAAGCTTATCTTGATACGGCAGCTAGAACTAGCGTAGCAGGTGCACGGTAAAAATAAAGCTTAAAAATAAAGGATGCTCGTTCACGTCAGTTAATGCAGAGCTCACGTTTGCAGACGGAGTCCCAAGAAAAGAAGTCGTTTACGCAACAGTGGTTGATATTATCATTGGGAAGAGGTTTCGGAAAATCCGATTCATTGCATTGCCAAAAGCAAAAGGCAACCGTACCTTGCTTGGAATCGACTTTTTAGAACAATGCGGAATAGTGTTGAACATTGCACAAAGAGCATTTTATTTTATTGACGATCCAGCAACCACTTTCGATTTTAAGCTAACTGAAAGCAAAGCCCTTAAAGCAAGAGACACGCAACCCGAAAATCCTTTCAAAAAACCAGAGACGAAACAGAAATCAACGGCACCAAAAGTACGTTTCACTGATGAAAAATTAGAGGATGTTTCAGCATTTCTCACTTGGATAGAGAGTCGACAAACAATAAGTCCCATTGGGAATACACCAAAACGTAAAAGAACGAACGATTACTCTCCACATGGAATACAAGCCATCTTCTCAGATGCGATCCCGAATGAGATGCAAACCCCAGAAAGACACAATGACTTATTCAGTGAACCAACAAGAGTGGATTACGCAGAAACTGATGCATGGTTTGAACTCAACTGCATTGATATAAAGTTACGTCCAGAAGAAGGCCATGTATTACAGTCGATCGAGAAATCTAAACTGGAACAGTTTTTGAAAAAAGAAGAAGATGTTTTTGGAGAAATTACGTCCCCAATTCCACATATCGAGCATCATATAAAAACCGGAAATCAATCCCCTATCGCTACAGCTGCGTATAGAATTTCGCCAGCTAGAAAAATACAGTTGAAAACCGAAATAAACGAGATGTTACGAAGAGGTATTATCGAAGAAAAAGAGTCCCCTTGGGCATTTCCTGTGGTAATGGTGCCAAAAAGTGATGGCAGTATACGTATCTGCGTCGACTAAAGAAAACTAAATGCAATAACGCTACCAGATCGATACCCATTACCTCGGATTGATGATCTGCTTCATGCCGCAAAAAGCACACCTTTCATGTCTACACTCGATCTACGATCGGGATATTGGCAAATTAAGGTAGCCGAAGAAGATCAGCCAAAAACAGCTTTCATTAATCCTTTTGGTATTTACGTTTTTAAAAGAATGCCATTTGGATTAAGAAACGCACCAGCAACTTTCCAACGTCTTATCGACAAATTTCGAAATGGATTGCCAAATATTTTGATTCTCGCGTATTTAGACGACATTATCATATGTTCTGAAAGTTTTGCGTCTCATTTAAACAACCTAAAGACAGTCTTTCAACGCCTGAAGGAGTTTGGATTCAGACTCAATCGAGAAAAATGTAAATTCTGCTGTTCTGAGGTTAAATACCTAGGTCATATCCTTACGCCAAATGGATTCAAAATTGATCCACAGAAGACTGAAGCAATTCTGAAACGAGAAAGGCCAAAAAACCAGAAGCAGGTGCTATCGTTTCTTCAAACCTGTTCTTGGTACAGAAGATTTATAAATAATTTTGCCAATGTTTCAAAGCCTCTGTCTAATCTAACGAAAAAGAATGCAGTTTGGAAGTGGGAAAACGAGGAGAAATGTTCTTTCGACAAGCTGAAGAAACTCTTGACCACCGCACCAATCTTGCAACAAGTTAAGGAAGGTATTCCATTTGTTCTAAAAACTGATGCAAGCAATTACGCCATCGGTGCAGTATTACTCCAGTGGGAGAACGAAATGGAACACCCTGTGGAATATGCAAGCCGTTTATTACTACCTGCAGAACGCAATTACTCGACTACCAAGAAGGAAGCACTCGCGGTAGTGTGGGCCGTGCAGAAGTTCCGTGGATACATTGAAGGATCTGAGGTGAAAATCTTAACAGACCACCAGCCTTTAAAATGGTTGATGACACTAAAATCGCCTACCGGCAGACTTGCCAGATGGGCATTGCAAATACAACAATACAATATCCAAATAGGATATAATCCAGGAAGGAATAATGCGGTTGCTGACACGCTTTCTCGACCACCTTGTCCTGATAAAGGGCATGTAGAAGAGTCCTGCGACATCTGTTCCGTGGAAATAGACTTACCAAGGCGGGGTTCCAAAGAACTTCGAGAAGAACAACTAGCTGATCCTGACTTAAAAACTATTATCGATTCCTTCGAAAGAAACGATGAGAATATACTTCGGTGGACCAGCCGCGGTTATATGTTAGTCGATGGTGTCTGAAGAGGATTCCGAAAATGGACAACTTGTGATTCCTAAAACGATGGAGTCCTTAATGCTTAAGAAATACCACGACGATCCGACAGCTGGACATTATGGCGCCGAGCGAACATTAGCTCGCATCTCAAGTCGATATTACTGGCCTGGCATGAGGTCAGATGTGGCCAACCATGTTAAAGTCTGCCTCGAGTGTCAACGTTACGAAGCCTCAAATCTGAAACCAGCTGGACTAATGCAGTCAACTCCAAGTAGCCAAAGATTTGAAGTTGTTGCAGTTGACCTATTTGGACCCTTACCTTTGAGCGCAAGTGGACACCAGTGGATTTTAATCGTCGAAGATTTGTGCAGTCGCTGGGTAGAACTTTTTCCTTTAAAAGAAGGTACTGCTGAAAACTGTGCACTTGTACTTTTGAACGAGGTATTTTTACGATTTGGCGTACCAAGAAGACTTCACAGCGACAATGGAACCCAGTTTATTTCTGCTTTAATACAGAAACTGACATTTTGCTTGGGAATAAAACAATCATTTACACCTGTTTACCACCCGGAAGCAAACCCTATCGAGAGAAAGAACCGGGACCTGAAAGCGCAATTATCCATTTTGGTTGGAAAACAACATACTTCATGGAATCTCAAGCTCCCAACAATAAGATTTGCGATGAATACTGCTAAATGTGAGAGTACGGGTTTTTCCGCAGCATACCTGACTTTTGGAAGAGAACTTCGAACTCCAGATGATGTCTATCACGATTTAAAAGCCATCATCCGATCAGAAAACTTCGTCCCTCAGATTACCCCACACTTGGTACGAATGGCTGATACCCTGAAGGAAGCTAGAGAATCATCCGAGAAGGTACAAGATCATAACAAAACCTATGTTGACAAGAAGCGACGAACACACGAAAAATACGAAGTTGGTGATAAAGTGCTCGTAAAAATTCACCCCATCAGTAGAGCCTCTAAAGGTTTTACAGCTAAATTTGCTCCAAAAAGAGATGGGCCCTACATAATCTTTGCTAAAAAGGGTTCATCTAGTTTTTCCATTGCTAATGAAGACAATCCATCTGTTCCATTGGGAACATACCACGCATCCATGTTAACATCCTACAAAAGAGATACAAATGAACCAACAGAGCCTATAATACCTATCATGAAGAGGGGTAGACCGGCTAAATCCATAAAGGCTGCAGAAACTCCTATCGCCACCAAAAGAAGGACGACGTCACCAATTGCTGCCACATCACCGAGACGATCGATGAGGCAGAGGGGGAGAATGTAACAGCCATCAATCAAGCAACATACATAATTACTATGAATTCATATTCCTTTTTTAATTAATACTGTTAACATATACATACATACATTTACATTCACTTTTATAAACATATTTCTTTCATAATACATAATGTTCTCATCCAATCATTTTTAAATTCAATTAACTTTGCTTACTTTCCTTTATTACAATATCATTATGTCGACGTATTTAAAAGTTAAATTGTAACGTGTAGTTCTTTTACACGCAAAATAGTGAACACATGAAATTAACCGCTACTATTTTGGGTATAAAAGGGCGACGCGAGTTTAGTCTAGTTGCAGTCGGTTAAATAAAGCAAAAGTGAACACACAACTTAGTTGGAGTCTCTTTTTTCTTATTCTCCTCATTGCTCCCGCAGACAGTTTTGCTCGAGAATAGAAGACAGGTTGAACAAGAAATTGGTCGCCTGGCTCTGCTCGTCTTGGTCGCCGTTTATTCGCCGCTCTCCAGTTGTAATTTCAACAGCTCCACTCACCCACGCACCCACACCCCCGCAAGCACCATCACCCGCTTCATTATAACTTTTTTTGATTTAAAAAACAAGAATATATATTTGCCATACAAGTAAATATCGCAATTTATCCGATAGATAACACATAATGCTTTCGTAATTTTTCTTTTCAAAGTTCTTATAATTTGAACCCTAGTACACCAAGTACTCTTTTAAATATAAAAATTCATCTGCGTATAAAATTAAATAGTCAGTTAATAATTTCACATATAAAATAAGTTGTTCCTTCCAGTCGGATTAATACAATGGGGTCATTCTGGAGGTAACCGAAAAATCTACGAACAGACCTATCTAAAAGAGAGTGTCACTATATGGTGAATACAAAACAAGTAAAAGTGTTATCATCGGCCTGGCCTGGCTTTGATACCCTCCACTGCATACAGCCTAGGTTGATTCCTTTGGACGCTATCGTGTTTTCAACAGACAGAGAGACACATGGGTCTAATATTGATTTTGTATGGGGGGTACCAGAACTACTCGACCGACATAGCCCATTTTTAATACCAACTTGACGACAATAAAAATAAGTCGTCTCACAAAATTTAATTTGCCTAGGTAGATCGACGCTATCGTGCTTTCAACATGTGTTTTCTAATATTGGTTTTGTATGGGAGGTACCAGAACTACTTGACCGACATAGCCCATTCTTAATACCAACCTAACGACAATAAAAATAAGCCCTTTCACCAAACTTGATTTGCCTAGGTTGATTCTTTTGGACGCTATCGTATTTTCAATAGACAGAGATACACATGGGTCTAATATTGATTTTGTATGGGAGGTACCAGAACTACTTTACCGACATAGCCCATTTTCAACACCAACCTGACGACGATAAAAGTAAGTCCCTTCACCAACTTTCATTCGCCTATGTCAATTCCTTTGGGCGCTATCATGCTTTCAGACAGGCGGACAGACAGACAGACGGACAGACAGACAGACAGACAGACAGACAGACAGACAGATAGACAGACAGACGGACACGGCTAAATCGATTCAGAATGTGATCCTGATTCAGAATATATATACTTTATGAGGTCTCCGGTGACTCTTTCTTGGCGTTACAAATGTAATGACAAAGTGAATATACCTTCCTGTGGAGGGTATAATATGCTGTTTTATGATATTCGTCCGGCCGTTCTGAATTTTGATTGGTGGTCTGTCATAAGTAGACTTTTTTGTAGCTCACATGTATTCACAGACAGGGATTGAAATTACAAAAACAACAATGTAAACAAATAGGTTTTTGGGGGTATAGACGTACGAAAGATATCCATCTCTTTTATTTATTCGTCTCTGCCGCTAGTGATCTAGCGGGCAGTGGAACGCGGCCAATCTATAGACTAACCAAACTAGACAGCATAAACTAACCACTACATAGCAGTGATGAAAATCTACTTTCTTCGATTGTACTGAAAACTGGAAAAAAATAGTACTGAAACAGACAAAATAGTACTCAACTTTTTTAAATGCATAATATAACGAACCGGAAACATCAAAAACAAATATTTTATTAAAAAAAATGGAGAATTCATTAAATTTACATTTTATGGATTAATATAAAGTAAATGTCTTATAGAACTTCAGCAAACAAGTGCTTCTTCATAAGCTAAAGCTAATCCTTATATCACATTCAAATTCATATAGAGGAACGTAAATAAATCAAAACTTTTACAGTAAGATTGCGAATTCATCTTACTCTAAAAGTTCTTCTTTTTTAAGTGGATTGCTTCGTAAATAGTTCTTCAACATGTTTTATTAACAATATAGCTGTGACAGCATTCATTTTTCATAAGGTTTTTGGTTTTTATTAGTGCGGAACATGTTTGCACCTGCATTCGATTTCTAAGCTTTATTTTTATAATATTTTGATAAGAAAAAATTCGTTCGACGTTTGCGGAAGAATGAGGAATACAAAAAGCCCCCTTGATAATTCGGTATATACAAGGTGGCGCAAAAATAACCTTCCGATGTTTTTTGGCTGTAATTTAAGAAAAAATTAAAAACTTTGATTCTTCTTGTGGATTATTTTTATTTGGTCTTTTAATTTTTTGTACATCAAGTCGAGAATATGATATAATGTAAATGGCCGCCGCCACAGTTGATTGTCATTTGAGCCCTTTTTATGGCATTTTCCATCACTTTGGCCAAAACTTCCGGCGATAGGTCCTCACATTCTTGACGGATATTGTCTTTAAGAGCTGCAAGAGTCTGAGGCTTGTTGACATAAACCCGCGACTTCAAAAAGCCCCACAAAAAGAAGTCTGGAGCGGTCAAATCAGGCGATCTTGCTGGCCAGTGCAAATCGCCAAAACGGGAGATTAGGCGCCCGGGAAATGCATCCTTCAGCATATCGGTTGTGGCACGTGCAGTGTGTGCCGTTGCACCGTCCTGTTGGAACCACATGTTTTCCAATCCCAATTCATCAAGTTGCGGCAAAAAGAAACTCGTTGATCATTGCTCTGTAGCGCTCACCATTCACAGTAACCGTTCAACGGCGCTTCCATGACATCTTCGGCTACAGCAGCAATATTCTCTGCAGAACGGCTTCTCCGGGGTCTGCCACGCCTGGCAGCATCTCGTGTTGTGCCAGTCTCTTCGAGGCGAGCGGCTAAACGTCGCAGTGTTTCACCAGTAGGCGTTGGACGGCTAGGAAATCTGCGACGAAATTCACGTTGTGCCAAAGTCACCGACCGATTATTGCTCAAATAAATAGTCACCAATATTCCGCGTTCTGGAGCAGTGTAGCGTAACATTGTTCATTAACGTGTATTTCGCATGTGTTTACTACACAAATGTCAAAACAGAACTGAAATTAGGGGCCAATTGCAAAATTTATAGCATTTTCTGATAGGAGGATTACTTTTGCGCCACCTTGTATTTGGAAACATTAACTCGTTGCATTCATTTTTCACAAGGCCAATTTCAGCCCAAAATTCAGAAATAGAGGCATTTATAATTTTTTTTATATATTCACAGTCAGCTAGAGCCCTATACTCATTATTGATAAGTTCATTATTTTTAAAAATAAATGAAAAAAGGAATGAGCATTCTCAAGAATGAGCAATGGAATTTGAAAGTTATGGATGAAAGAGTTAACTTTTTGAAAAATTAAAAATAGTACTGAAAATTGAGAAGTGGTACTGGCGTACTTCGGGAATGTCAATAGTACTGATTTCAGTACAATAGTAAGCCTTTTTTCATCAGCGCTAAATAGACTGACAGCTTCAGCCAAAAAAGAGAAATCGCCTACAAGCTGAATTTGACCTTGGATGTAGCCAAGTTTGGATTCATGTATTTGTGCCTATGTTAATCAAAGGGGCTCACTCATACTTGAAAAAAAACAGCCTACACTCTTCCGGTTTAAACCGGATGTCGGTAGCCTAAGGTGTGCTTTCATTTCGTTATCGTGTTGCGGCTGTGTTGGGCAAATAACAATTGTTCTTTTGTCGTTTTCGATTTGGCTTTTCAGATTTCCTGGAACATAAAATTCGAATTTTATTGGTTCTTGTGTGTATTGAGTTGGCCGCAAAAATATTTTTTTTCACTTGCACTGGAAATCCATTCCAATTGTTTTTAACACATTTATAGTAACTCATTTCGAAATAATTTAATATAAAAAATCGCTTCGAAACTCGAAAAATGTATAATTCAGTTAAAAAAGCAATCCTTTCAACGATAAACAATTCGTAACCAGCGACTGTGTGTCATGCACATTCGTATTAGTGAAAGTATGTGTGAAATCTGAGAAAAAATCGAGATTTCTCAAAAGAGTGTCAGATTTTTGGCAAATCGAACATGAAAAGCAATCTCGATAAGAAAAAAAATTGATTTTTTCTTAAAAAAATTTATCTTTTTGCCAAGTTTATGAACACTATAAAATTAACTAACACGTTTACTTTTGTTAAAAGAGATTTTGGAACTTGAACTTTTGTATATTTTTTTGTATTTTTTTTTTTTTATTTTTTGTTATGTCTTGGCTAAAAATATTTTTTAGTTTTACTATAAATTATAATCTGTAACTAGTACGTAAAATGACCAATAACATATCAAGTATGCATTTGTTTAATTCTAAAAATGAATTCGATATTTTTATTGCTTATAATATTGCTGTCAAATTTGTATGCATTTGGCTTTTTCTGGTAAAGGCCATAATACAAAAATCCTCGTAGATCGCATTATATTTATGTGAAATACTCGGTGAGCGGCAATTGACGACGAGCGAAATTTACGTCCAACGATGGGAAGAGAAGAAAAAAACGAATTCCCTGGTCTTAACAATCTATTTGTTACCGCCTTCGATGCTGATCCAAATCCAAGTGATTACAATTTGAGTGGGAAAATAAACACAAAGAGAATACAAAAAAAAACATAGAGTTGCAGTAATTAACAGCAAGCAAAAGTTAAGCAGAATTCAGTTATTTGGTTAGGTAACTTAACCCTTTCAGGACAATCGTTGCTTAAAAACAACTTCTGATTTTTGACCCTCGTAGTCTCGTTTGGGAGGCCTCGATTTAAACTAGATACTTGCAAGCAATTGTCTTGTATTTTGTTTGCGCGAGATACGAAAAAATTTAAAAATGCGTTTTATGTTTTGCCGTTTGAAAAGTTATTCAGATTATGTTTGCATAGGCGAAAGGTACAGCTAAAAAAATACTTACATTTAATTTTGAAATATTTCCGAGTAGCTTTTAAAAGTATTGTTAATAAAATGTTGAAGTACAAAGGTAAGTTATTTTATTTATATTTTCGTTAGAAAAAAAAAGAAAATATTTAGAGAGCTAGGATTTTTCTAAAACCAAAGTTGCTTATAAGCTACTTTTGTCCATAGTGGACAAGATTAATTATAAATTTGATTTGAAGGAAATCGTTCGCAGAGGAAAGGTCTGACTGATGCTGAAATAGAAGATATTGCCAACTATGATTGGGATCAGTCATCCGATGAAGATGAAGTTGATGAGGATGGGGATGATCCCGATTTTTTAGAAGAAGCAATTGAAGCGATTTTAGCTAGAGGGGAGGAGGTAGAAACAGAAATGATTGAACATTTGTTGAACGATGACGAGTGTAGAAACTGCGATGCTGACGAAGAGGTAAGTGCTGGGGTCAGTTTTGAGAAAATTGAAGCGTCCACATTGAAGTGGAGAAAACGGGAAATGTTGACCGTCGATGCAACCAGGAGAGGAAGCGCTGAGGTTGATGACGTTTATGAGGATAAATCACCAATAGAGTACTTTGGACAGTTTTTTGATGAGGAAGTATTTGACCTAATGACATCGCAAACCAATCTACATGCAATGGAAACTTTTGGCATAGAACTGAAATGCGCACCATTTGAAATGCGGCGTTATATCGGTGTACTTTTATATATGGGTATCATCAAAATACCTCAGATTAGAATGATTTGGTCAAAGCAGTTTAAATTCAATTTTATAACTGATGCTATGTCACGATCAAGGCTTGAAAAAATAAAAAGTTTTTTTCACTTGAACGAAAATTCAAAACAGCCAAAAATAGGTGAACCAAACTTTGACAAACTCTATAAAATACGCCCATTGCTGTCATTACTAAAAAAAAGATTTAACGAATTGCCTCAAGAAGAATTTCAATGTGTGGATGAGCAGTGTTGGAGTCTAAATCTTGACAACAAAAACACAATTTTCAATAGCGACCGCATTTTATTTCAATCCAAGTAATACTAGTTGGTACGCTTTAAAATAGTTTGGATTGTTAACACGCTTATAATTTCTATTCGACTATCTAAGTACGAGCGAATTGCTCAAAACGAAAGCTTTTTACATAGATGAATTTGAGTTATTTTTACATAGATAATGTTATAAAATGTCTTGCTAACAACACGTACTGGTACAGGGTGATAATACATTTTTTTTTGTTTTTTATATTAAGTTCAAAATTAGTTCGCAAAGGCAAAAAATGGAAGAATCAAAACCAAATTAAAGATACCATTTAAGATTATTATTATGGCGGTAACATTCTCCCCCCCGTAAGGGAGCGTTACGGTAGAGCGAGCTTACTATGTACTCTCAACTTTACCGACGTCTAGAACTGCAATCTTGCAAGCGGGTCGCTCCAGCATTCCTGTGTGCGTTCTCACTACAGCTCTTCGAACTTGACCATCTTTTGCTGTCACTGTGCTCTCGATGATACCTTTGGGCCAACTGTTTCGCGGTAAATTTTCATCCACAACTACTACTACGTCCTCTTTGATCCATCTGTGCCAGAATTGATCAGCAAATAACTGAGTTTGACGCCAGCGTTGTCGAAGATCTACGTTACCGTCGCAAATAGGCTTGTATCCACTCGATGAGCCCAATAGAAAGTGGTTTGGTGTGATGGCCTCGTCGTCACAGGTTTCGAGCGAGACGAAGGTAAGCGGACGAGAATTAATTATGAATTCCACTTCCCATAGTGCACATCTCAGGGTTTCGTCGTTGAAATTCATTGGAGTCATGCTGTATAATACGGTTTTTATGGAACGCACTAGTCTTTCCCAGGCCCCTCCCATATGCGGCGTTGCCGGTGGATTGAATTTCCATTTCAGACCATCGAATTTTAAAGCGACAATCGAATAACTGATGTTCGAACACTCTTCGCGCAATATCCTTTCCGTTGCCCTAAAATTGGTGCCATTGTCGGTATATGTCTCTCTGGGCATTCCTCGGCGCGATGTAATATGTCATAATGCACGAACTTGAGTCCAAGCTGTGTGCCACTTCAATGTATACAGCGCGTACAGTAAGGCAAGTGAATATTACATCCCATCTTTTCTCGCGCCTTCGTCCAACTATTATGGAGATAGGCCCGAAGAAGTCGATGCCAACAAATGTGAACGGACGCTCGAATACTGCTAACCTTGCTGCAGGTAAGGCCGCCATTTGCGGTACATTGGGTGTCGCATAGTAGTTTTTACATCGTTGACACATTTTACGTACTGTCTTATATAGCACACGCAGCTGCGGAATATAGAATAATCCCTTGATCTTATTAATTGTCGTTTCGTGCGAGACGTGGTGGTGGTTCTCGTGATGGAAACGCACTACAAGAAAGGTAACGTGATGATTCCTGGGTAAAATAATAACGTCCTCATTGTTATTAAGGTGCTGCGCTCTGCTTCGTGCCCTTAGGACGCCACAGTCATCTATGTAAATATTTAAGGATATTAGTTTAGAGTTCTTTTCAATGCTCTTACCCCGTTCCAGTCTTATGATTTCTTGGTTGTATTCGCTCATCTGCACCAGTTTAAAAAGTAGCATTTTACTTCGCTGGAGTATTTCAACTGACAACTCTTTTGGACTTTCTTCTTTCCTAACCGCAGCTTAAAGTTTTTTGATGTACAACAGGAACGTAGCTAAGGCACGGTATAGACGCCTCCAATCAGAGAAGTATTGCACATTTATAGTTGAACGCAAAATGTTGGTTCCTTGCATGTGAAGCAGGTGTTGCCTCATTTCCATTTCATTGACGGGTCCAAGATCACTACATGTAGGCCAATCACTCGCGTCAGCGGTCAAGAAGGTAGGTCCGGTGAACCATGACTCGAAGTGTAGTTGTGACGAGACTTTCGTGGCGAGGTCAGTGGTGTTTAGTTTCGAGGGAACCCATTTCCATTCTGCTACGTTTGAGTGCTCCAATATTTCGCCGACCCGAAACATAACGAATTGTTGAAACTTCTTTGGATCCATACGCAGCCACTTCAGAACTGTTTTTGAGTCTGTCCACCAAAACCGAGAACTGATAGGTATGCGACGAACAGCTTGCACATTGATCGACAGTCTCATGCCCAATACGGCTGCCTGAAGTTTAAGCCTCGGAATTGAAACCGGCTTGAGCGGAGCAACTTTGGATTTTGAGGCTACAAGGGTTACGAAGACTTGATTTCCACATTGTATACGCAGATAGCATACTGCAGCATAGGTGTGTTCCCCAACATCAACAAACGTATGAATTTCGACTTGCTCTGCATTTTTCAGAAGTCGACTGTAACAGCGAGGAATCTCTATTGATTTTATCAGCGGTATCGCAGATTTCCATTGTAGCCATTTCGAGAAAAGATTATCGGAGAGTTCATCATCCTAATCGATGTCGCAGCGCCAGACTTCTTGGAGAAGTATTTTCAAACCAATTGTAAAGCAAGCGATGAAACCTAGAGGATCAAATATTGACATAAGAAACTGAAGGGTTTCTCGTTTCGTTGGCCGGACCTGATCGTCCAACATATCACGCTTTAACCTTGCGAATCTGAAAACATATTTGAAGACATCGCTATTAGGGTCCCAACTCCCAATACATACCCAAACCTTTTCAGGAGATCCCAATTTATTGTGCGGCTGTAAAATCGAGCCATCATTTTTTAGTTGATCAAGAACCCAAGAACAATTGTAAGCCCAGTTACGAAAATTAAACCCAGCGGATGCGTGTATTAGCTTCACTTCGTTTGCCAAGCGCAGGGCGTCTTCTTCGTTGTCCACGCTATCGATGAAATTGTCTACATAATGATAAGTCTTGATGGCTTCCGCGGCTCGAGGATAACGTCCTTCAAATTGCTCAGCGTTACTGTTGCGTATGTAGTGAGCAGTACATGGGGCGCAATTGATCCCAAAGGTTAAAGCACTCATAACATAAGTGCTTGGGTGGTGAGCTGGATCTTCCTTGTCCCACCATAAGAACCGCTGCACATGCATGTCTTCTTTTCGAACCATTATTTGGTGAAACATCTCTGCGATGTCACCGCAAATCGCCACCTGACCAACCAATTGGATTTTACTGCAGCGTCCCAAACGAGGCGGATTCGATCGGGCTTGTTGGGGTTCACTGTGACGAAGATTGGTAGTCCGCTAAGTGCGATTTCTTCCGTCGCCATTTTCCTTTCATAACCCTTAACCAATATATTGTCGATTTCAGCTTGCATCCTTTCTTTGAGCGATGGATCCCGGCTAAACTTATTCTGGAGACACTCTAATCGTTTAAGGGCAGTTCTGTAACTGTCGGACATCTTCTGATTATCATGCCGCCATAGCAATCCAGTTTCGTAGCGTCCCATCAACGGTTTGCATGTAGACCTCAATATTTGCAAAGCCCTTTCATCTTCTTTTGAGCATATGGGTGTTGATGACGATTCCAACGCGAAATATGACTTAACAACTTCATGGAGGTTTTCGAAGCATTGTTGGCAGTCGCACATGTGAACATTGAGGCGAGAGGTCAGTTGACGATTGGGTACACACCCCTGCAAAGCCCATCCCAGTCGTGTTTTCGTAGCGATTGGCTGTCGCCATGAACCTTCGCGGATTTTAAGTGGTACTGCCAGCTTCCAGTTATCTGCTCCTATGAGAATTGTTGGCCGTGCGTTCTTATACGACTGAGGCCAGCCAAATAAGGATATCGTGTTGTGAGTTCGTTCATGTTCAATGACTGCCTTGGTAGTGAAAGTTTTTCTACTGTGTGAGCGCCGTACAAAGTGTATCTAGCTTCGTTTTCTCGGTTTGAGATTTCAAATGAGGTTTTCTGCGATGATTCTTCCATGCGTGTCGTATCGCCGGTCCAACGTAGACATAGAGGCTCGCTCACACCAGCTAAATCTAGGGAATCGAAAACTTCTTTTTCCACTAAGGTCACTGATGAACCCTCATCTAGAAAGGCAAATGTGTCTATAAACATATTCTTAGAATGAATGCGAATGGGAACGATGCGAAAGTATGGCTTCTCCCCCTCATCAAGATCATTGTGAGTATTTACATCCACATGTTCATTCGAATTCAAAGATATGTCATTTGCACTTACTTGGTTCCTTTCTTGACTTACGGATACAGTCGGTTTGTGGAGGAGTGGGTGATGTTTTGCCTTACAATGTTCAACTTCACATTCCCTGTTGACATAACATCTGCGGCGGCGCGATTTGAGGCATCGATGACACAGTTTATTGGCCTTCACGATACTCCATTTATGTTCGTCTGTTGATTTTTCAAACGTTGCACATTGCGAAATTTTGTGATCAGTACTCTGGCACACTATGCACGCTATTCTACTGGCTGAATTTTGGATTGTAGTGTGGGTATTGATGACACCGCTCTTCTTTAATGAAAATGGTGACACAACTTGACTGGCGGCTTCGGCGATTTGATGTAACCAAACACTAAACGTTTTTAACACTGGCACCCGTTCATCTTTTTGCAGCATTTCCCAACTCAGCTTGTACTGACCTGGTAGTTTATCGACAAACTCCTTAACTAACATTAGATTATTAAGGTGTGCTGACATCTGACATGCTTCCATCGTAGAGCAGATATTGCTCTATGCGAATAGTTTACTGGTGCATCGGAGCAGCTGTTGTAAATGCCTGGCTACTGTATCGCAAAGAATTAAAACTCGTCAAACCTAATTGTAAACCAAAGGCACTAATATTTTTCCAAATGGAAATAGCACAATCACTGCTAAGCTCTTCGTATTCCTCCAATTTCGTAAAACGCTCAAGAGGCCGTCCTCCTACAGTGACCTCGCATTCCCCACATACGACCCCACACACCCACAAATCGTCACCATCGCCTTTGTAATCGCCATCGGTCAGTGTTTGCAGCTCTTCATTAAAACGCAAATACACAGCAGATCCAACAGAAATATCACGATACGAAGAAAAAGGACATTGGGTTCTTTGGGGTCAAAAAGGTCGCTGCCGTCTCTGCAAAACTGCAACCCCTCTCTCCAAATGTTCCAAATGTGAAGTTCACTTGTGTTCCAATACAAGTAAAAATTGTTTCCTTTTATATCACACATAAACTTGCATTTTTCCTTTTAAATATGAAATATAGAATATGAACTCTTCCGTTATTATGTCTTATTTTATTTATCACTATGGACGGATGTTGCTTTTAAGCAACTTTATACAGGACCTCGTAGGACATATGGCTTTCAAACTTTGTAAACAGAGTTTTTAGGTCTAAAATATAAAACCTTCCAAATTTTGTAATTTTAGTCAAGGGCTGCCCTGAAAGGGTTAAAGAGCAAGCATTGAGTGACTTTACACTTATATATAACGTGCTAATTTTTCTGGTGAACGCCTAATATAATAATACAATAGATAATATTTTCAACCACTCGGAACAATAAAAAAATGTTTTGATCAAATAAAACTAAAAAACAACTGAAATGTGAATGGATGAATAGTTTTTGGTGCCGAGTATGAATAGAGAACAAGTTATGTATCTTAAAAACCCTAATCAACATTTACTTTTTGTACATTTATTGTTATAAATCCATTTACAAATTGTTTGTAATTGAGAAATAGTGTCACCCGGCGACCAATAATACACTTATTCACAGACAGGAAAAAAAGAGCGCGCGAGAGAGGGCTGTACTTCGAAATTTGCGGCGATAATCGGGTAGGGGCACGGAAGCTCTCAGTCTATTTAGTAGTAGTTTATGATATACCGTTTCTGCCATAGACATACCATACATAGTATTGTCTCTGGTTTCTGCTCTCAGTTGACTGTCTAGCATAGACTAACCAAACTAGGCAGCCAATGAATTTAATGTCGTTTTCGATTTGACTTTTCACATTTTTGCTGCCAAATCGAATATTAAATTCGAATTTCATTTGTTGTTGTGTGTATTGAGTTGGCCGCAAAAATAATTTTTTTCACTTGCACTGGAAATCCATTCCAATTGTTTTTAACACATTTATAGTAAGTCATTTCGAAATAATTTAATATAAAAAATCGCTAAGATACTCGAAAAATTAATAATTCAGTTAAAAAAGCAATCCTTTCAACGATAAACAATTCGTAACCGGCGGCTGTGTGTCATGCACATTGGTATTAGTGAAAGTATGTGTGAAATCTGAGAAAAAAATCGAGATTTCTCAAAGGAGTGTCAGATTTTTGGCAAATCGAACATAAAAAGCAATCTCAATCAAAAAAAAAATAAATTTTTTTTCAAAAAATTGTATCTTTTTGCCAAGTTTATGAACTCTATAAAATTAACTAACACGTTTTTTTTTACTTTTGTTAAAAGAGATTTTGGAACTTGGAGCTTTTTTTGTATATTTGTTTGTATTTTTTCTTATGTCGTGGCGAAAAATATTTTTTAGTTTTACTATAAATTATAATCTGTAACTAGTACGTAAAATCACCAATAACATACCTATCAAGTATGCATGTTTAATTCGAAAAATGAACTCGATATTTTTATTGCTTATAATATTGCTGTCAAATTTGTATGCGTTTGGCTTTTTCTGGTAGATCGCATTATATGTATGTGAAATACTCGGTGAGCGGCAATTGACGACGAGCGAAATTTACGTCCAACGATGGGAAGAGAAGAAAAAAACGAGGGGGTCTTAACAATCTATTTGTTACCGCCTTCGATGCTGATCCAAATCCAAGTGACCGAGATACAAATGATTACAATTTGAGTGGGAAAATAAACACAAAAAGAATACAAAAAAAAAACCATGGAATTGCAGTAATTAACAGCAAGCAAAAGTTAAGCAGAATTCAGTTATTTGGTTAGGTAACTTGAAGACACAGATAATGGAATACAGAGATGGATATCTTTCCAGTGGAAAGGCGGCTGCCTACAAGCTGTTTTCCCGAAAAATTCATGAAGTCGAAGAAGATGGCGGAAAGTTGGTGAATTCACCACCGAAATTCATAAAATTTTCAAATATCCTGGAAAACTGGTTTGGGCATGTTCACTATGAAAATTTGAATTTTGACGGTTGACAGTTAATTTGCTTGCAGTGAATATATAAGTAATATGTTTCTAACACTTTGACACTGCTCAAATATGGTTAATATAGTTACGAATAACAATTCAAATTCCATTTTTATTAACAGAGTAATGACAAAAAGTTTTTTTGTTAAATTGAACACAAGCAGGCTGTATAAATTAAAATTATTTACAATTTACCAATCAATTTGCATATAATTTGCAAAATCCAACATTTTAGTCACGTACTAATCTATCAAGGCTATCTACTATAATTCGGCGTGAAAAGTTTTTATTGTTATTAATATATACATTTTAATACTGCACGTAGAATTATATTATAACTTTTATAGATTTAAAAAACAAGAATAGATAATTGCCATACAAGTAAATATCGCAATTTATCCGATAGATACCACATAATGCTTTCGTAATGTTTCTTTTAAAAGTTCTTATAATTTGAACCCTAGTACACCAACCACTCTTTTAAATATATAAATTCATCCGCGTATAAAATTAAATAGTCAGTTAGGTAATAATTTCACATATAAAATAAGTTGTTCCTTCCAGTCGGATTAATTCAATTCTGGAGGTAACCGAAAAATCGTATATCTAACGAACCGACCTATCTAAAAGAGAGTGTCACCATATGGTGAATACAAAATTATGCTGTTTTATGACATCCGGCCGGCCGTTCTGAATTTTGATTGGTGCTCTGTCATTAGTAACTTTTTTCGTAGCTCACACGTATTCACAGACGGGGATTGAAATTACAAAAACAACAATATAAACAAATGCTTAAAGAGCAAGCATTGAGTGACTTTACACTTATACATAGGGTATATTACGTTTTTTTCTGGTGAACGCATAATATAATAATATAATAGATAATATTTTCAAACATTCCGCCTCCCCTGGAACATAGTTTCAGCTTACGGGTAACAGTGCCAACTTGTGGATAGGTCGATGAAAACTTCCATTGGCAGTCCTTAGAGTGACCACTCGAACTCGTCCGTCCTTACCGACATGTGTACCAGTCACTCGTCCCATTACCCATTTGCCTGGAGGTAAGTTTGGGTCTTTTACAATGACGGCGTCGTCAGTTTGCATGTCCTGTTGCACCTGCTGCCACTTAGGTCGATTTTGGAGTGATGTGAGTTTCATGCTCCATCTCTTCCAGTAGCCTTGAACCTTGGCTTGGATTGACTGCCAGGATGACAAACGGTTGGTTGGTATATCCAATGAGCATATGGGTGTTGATTACGATTCCAACGCGAAATATGACTTAACAACTTCATGGAGGTCTTCGAAGCGTTGTTGGCAGTCGCGCATGTGAACAATTGAGGCATCGATGACACAGTTTATTGGCCTTCACGATACTCCATTTATGTTCGTATGTTGATTTTTCAAACGTTGCACATTGCGAAATTTTGTGATTAGTACTCTGGCACACTATGCACGCTATTCTACTGGCTGAATTTTGGATTTTAGTGTGGGTATTGATGACACCGCTCTTCTTTAATGAAAATGGTGACACAACTTGACTGGCGGCTTCGGCGATTTGATGTAACCAAACCCTAAACGTTTTTAACACTGGCACCCGTTCATCTTTTTGCTGCATTTCCCAACTCAGCTTGTACTGAAGTAGGTAATGGGGTGGTTGGGGATGGGAATTCCGTGCTAGAGTGAGAGGGAAGATATGTCGATGGAGTGATAGTGTTGTCTTTGTCGCTCGTATGTTAATTAGGTATGTAGTGTGTTTGATGTGTCGCCGCCGCCTTTGATGTGTCGCCGCCGGCGCGTGCCGCCGCCTGTGGTTGTTAGTTGTTGTTATCAGTTTCGTGTGTGGGTGTGGTGAGTGTGTTGAATTGTTTGTAGATGACGTAATTATTGGTATTCGTCGTGGTCGTGGTCGTCGTCGTCGTCGTCGTCGTCGTGTTGGTTGGGTGTGTGTTGTGATGCTGAAAATTAAAAAAAGCGAGATGCGTGGCTGTGGTTTGAACTTGGTACGATGAGTTTGGGAGTCGGATGTCGTAGCTTAGCGCTATAGCGTATGCTGTGAGATGTAGGTTCAAGTGTTTAAATATATTGATGGTTGGGGTGGGGTTGTGCGCGCGCGATGATGAAAATTAAAAAAAGAGTGAGATGCGTAGCAGTGGTTTGAACTTGGTACGCGATGAGTTTGGGAGTCGGCGGATGTCGTAGCTTAGCGCGCTATAGCGTATGCTGTGAGATGTAGGATCAAGTGTTAAAATATATTGATGGTTGGGTGTGTGTGGGGGCGCCGCCGCCGAGCGACGGTTATCGTGGCTGTTGATTTGTATGGTGGATCGTTGCCATGCGACGGTTATCGTGAGTCGTTGCCGTGGTCATGGGTTGCTTGTGGGATTGTTATAATTGGTAATCTTATTCATTGTATAAAAGAAGATAAGTAAATGAGAAGAGGTCATACATTAAGTAATGTTGTATGAGAATAGAACACAGGAAGTTCATGTGAAAATATTAGGTGATAGTTCAGTTCATCGATCAAAGAGACATTTTAGGGAGCACTTAGTAAGGTTCAGATTGACAGCGAAACCAATAAGAAGGGGTCTTCAGATATTATTGAATATACTTGCAAAAGCGAAATTTTTTGGTGCGAATCATTGAGAGAAGGTGATAATCTATGTAGTTGTGAAGTAGGATGGACGGAGATAAATTTCTCATACATACAATTTCATAGGACGACTTGTGAGCTTTATATGACTCCTGAAAATGGAAATAGTTGTTTAATTTTTCGCTTAAGAAATGGAGAATCCACATCTTCTTTAGCTAATTTTAAAATAAAACTTCACAGATTTCAGCATGTCAAAATGTATGTTGTTGGTGGTGAATTGACGATGCATGGAACAGTTTCATCAAAGCCAAAAAGTAAAACCAATCGGTTTCCAGCGGATTGTCCCTTTGGCGATGATGTTGAAACATTAAAATTGATCTTATCTGAAGGCAAAAAAACCAATACTCGAAATCCTAGGGCAACGGCTGAGAAGGAGGAGGAGCAGGAAAATGTTGTTGTAGAAAATACTTTATAAATGAAGGATATAATTCGCAGATTGTGATATTAATTTATGATTTAAAAGAAGTTGTTGACTTTTAATTATTCATTTCAGTGATAGCCTCTGACGAATTAAGACTTATTTAATACGAGAATGTTTTTAATTGTTTTATCGATTTTCTCAATTTTTCCATTATTTCTCAATGGATTCCCGCTTGAATTTGACTTAAGAAATATAAATTCTATGGAAAATGTAACTTTTGCATTGAGTTTGCCCAATAATGACACAGTAGAAGTTGGATTATCGTTTCGCTTATTGACGGTTTCAACATTAAAAACCAACAACAACAACAACAGCAATAACACTACTGCAAATCCATCTCTAAATAATGACATCATAACACCAACAACAGAGAGAATCGAAGGGAAAAAATTTGTTACTGTACATGAAGCAATCGAAGGATTTAGGCAAGATTTGATTAAAAAAGAAATCGAAATATCGGGGATAATCGAGAGCAAAGAAGTTTTTTATAGGCATTTTAAACTGCAGTTCGACGACGACAAGGAACTAGCTATTCGTTGCACATATGATAGCAATTATAAGCTACGATCTTTGGGTATTTCATGCTTCGAGTATCGAGAATATGAACAGGAGAGGATTCTAAGTAATGGTGAAATCGAGTTCTTTACAAATCAGGAATTGAGACATGAGCCCAACGTGGAACTAGTGAATCTCAAATCGATGAAACAATCATATAGAATGACCATTTCATAAAATTGTTATTAATTTTTAGTAAAATAAAAAAAATAAAGCCTTTAAATTAATTGTTTTTTTTATTAACCTATGAATTGTTAGTGGACGGGTGGAAACCCAACTAAATGTAGCACGATGGAACATGTTACTCTTATCATTCTGGTCATATTGTTTTTCAGAGGAATTTCTTTGAAGAAATATAATGTTATCCGCAAAACCACCCACTAATGCGGCACGATGGAGCATGTTACTCTTATCTTACTCTGACCATATTGTTTTTCGGGGATTTCTTTAACGCAGTATAATGTTATTCGCAAAACCAGTCGCTAATACATCATGATGGAACATGTTACTCTTATCATTCTAATCATATTGCTTTTTCTGGAATTTCTTTAAAGAAGTATAATGTTATTCGAAAAACTAGCCGCTAATGAGGCACAATGGAATACATTACTCTTATCTTACGGACCATATTGTTTTTCGGGGATTTCTTTAAAGAAGTATGATGTTATCTGAAAAAACCAGCCGCTAATGTAGCACGATGGGATATGCTACTCTTATCATTCTGACCATATTGTTTTTTCTGGCATTTCTTTAAAGATTTTCAGTATAAAAACTCTTTGGAATCTAAGCATAGCATTACTTCACTTCATAAAATTGAATTGAGAACCCGTCAAACAATGGAAGCCCTATTAAATATTTTCATCGAGGAGGAGAACAAAGTCTCGGCTGTTTGCTGGGAGTTTCAGGACCTTAAGAAGGAGCTGGAGGACTCGATGAAGGAGCTCCGTAGAACCAGGAGCTGGTTGCAGCTGAAAGCTGCAATACACCTGTTGGCCGCATATAATGCGAGAGCCAGGGCAGGAGATTTCTTGGACAGCGACATTAGTCCTGTCCTATTATGTATTTTAGAGTTGAAATAAATAAATAAAAAATAAAACCATTATAACAATTGCTTTTTATTAATCCAGGAGTTGTTGGTGGTTGGGAAGCCCAGCCATTTGACATATACTTTTTCGCCTTTTGTTGCGAGAATCTTTTCCACGAGAAATATGTTGGGGAAGTTCGTCTTTTGTAATTCGTGTGTATAGAAACTCCCTCTAATAGGTTGGCCTTGAAAATCTTCAACTAGATATGTAACAGGGTTTGTTATCTGAACTTTTCTTATTTTGAATATTTCAGTTGTCCAATTTGGTGTGTAGCCTTTTTCGAAAGCATGTTTAAACTTGCTTATTCGAACGCTATTGCCAACTTCGTATTTTCCCTTCTCAGCAATTTTTATTCGTTTATAAACTCTTGATAGTAGTTCTTTGGCATTGTTTTTATTTATATCGACGGGACGTCTTTTTATTGTTCTATGTATCGTGTGATTATATGCATGCACCAAATCCTTATAAATGGGTAGCCATTTGTAGTTCCCATTGAAACTGAATTCTTTCCACACTTTCTCCTTAAGGGTGCGGTTAAAGCGTTCAACAATTGATGCTTTTAATGTACTGTACGTTGAGTAGTGATTAATTTCGTAGGTATTCATCAAATTTTGGAAGAACTTGTTGAAGAATTCTTTACCATCGTCGGTTTGTAGATTTTTAGGTGTTCGATTTGAATTGGTAAAAATTGTTCTCATAGCTTGTGTTGTAGCTGATGCAGTCTTATGTTTCAAAGGAACGACCCAAGCATACTTTGAAAAAGTATCAATTACGGTTAGTAAATAGTTGAAGCCCTCATTCTCATCACTGTATGGTATCATTTCAACCAAGTCTGCCTGCCACAGATCATCAAAACCCTTAATAATAACTCTACGCCTTCTGAAATTCCTTCGGGCTGGCTTGTGCAGCTCACCAACAACTTTTCTTTTGCTCATTATAAAAACGAATGAATAGAAACAAGGAGAGTTTTTGTATTTTATTAGATATTTTATTTGACCAAACGTCGATAAAGTAACATCAATTTCTTAATTCTAATCAATCTACTTTCAACCATATAGCATGCGCAAGTATCTGGTCCTTCTTGACATAGATTTGCAGACCAGGGACAGTTTATAAAATGACACCCATGAACAGAGGTGGTGGAGGATACGTTTTCAAAGTTCCTCAGAAAACTAATGCAATCAATAAATTCATTGAAATGTTCCTCAAAAAGAGTTTGGTTATTTGTTTTTAGAAATTTTAACATCTCATCGAAGATCGTAGACGTATTTACTGTAGACATCATTTCAAATCGAATTCCGAATGCGTACTAAATTGGTGAAAAACTAGTTGCTGTCCCTCTAATAGGTTCACCGCTACTTTTATACTTCTCGAAAATATCCAGCATATACTTTCTAATTTTGTTTAATAATTCAAGAGTCTTCAAATTTTGCTCATCAGTGTATGACCGCAAATCCGCACCCATTTTTTCCAGTTTATCTTCGATGATTTGTAGCTTCAGTGTCTCATCATTTATGGTCCCCATGAGTGCGTTGAAATTGTTGTCTACATACCGACGATGATTTAGCATGTTTTTATCATTAATGACCATAGTGTTATCTACATATTCCTTATTTGCCGCCTGTGTTGGGTTTACAGGTTTTCCAACATTGTTTAGACATTTTCCCTCAATATCGAAATCACCATTAGGTAGTAGTCTAAATCCTACGCCAGCAGGTCCTCGCGAACTCTCAGCTGTTCTATGAAATTGATTGGAGCTTCGTCCGAACTTGTCAACACTCATTTTATTAATAATGAAGATTATTCTCTAGACGATGTCTATTATATAGATAATGTTCGTTTCCAATGCGAATTGACTTTATATAGGCTAATTCCTGAACCAAGTGTTGAGGTCAAATCCGGTTGATTCCTATCCGGTCGGTTCCTATACAGGCGGTTCGGGTGTGGGACCATACTGATTTGTTTGTTTTTAATGTATTGAATTGGTTATTAGTGTATGATATTTGATTCACGTAATTCTTCTACAATTGAGTTAACCTCATTTTGAAGATTATTATTGCCGGCTCTTTGAGATGCAATTAAAAGTCTTAATCTATTGACGAGTTCATTGGGGCTATCCCAATACACATATTCGATGGGTTTATTCGAATAACTCATATCAGATGAGCTACTATTGTATGCTTTGCCAAGTTTCTTTATGACTCTCGGCGTTAGGTGTTGAAGTAAAGGTCGGATTATATGCTTATACTTATAACCTCTGTTGCCTTTAACTTGTAAGTTACTATCATAGTTTTTCAAGTGTGTTTTTGTTTTTTGTAATATCTTTAGATATTGATCCAAGTCTTCATTGGTATATCGATCTTTTCTAGGATTTTTTCGAAATATTAATTCATAAAGGCCATTCGTTCCATGGAAGATTTCATCATCAATGACGAAATTCTTGTGTTCGTTAATTACAAAACTTGATCTACCTAATTTCATTGAATTTGATTCCACGTCGAAATGTGGACCATAGATTTTGTCACGATTCGAATCTGATGAGGACGATCGATTAATCGGAGTGCTTTGATCAAGGCTATTGTCGTAGGGTGTCCTAAATGAATTATCATTATTCGCTGTCTGGTTTGATTCTGGAGATGAGAAGTCAAAACTTGCATTAGAAACGGATTTTTTTTCTTCTTCGGGGTATTGTAAACGTCGGCGTCGTAGTAGTTGTTGATTCTTTATTTTCATATCTATATTATTGTAAGCAACATCTGCAGCAGCAGCAGCAGCAGTATCATTTTGAGTATGAGCACTTTTGACATTTTTCACGATTTCCTTTAAGGGTTCAACTATTGGTTTAAAAGTATTCTCAAGTTCCGCATCCTTCGTAGTTTTTCCCGACTGAAGAAACATATATTTTCTCTTTAAAGCTTTTTTAGTTTTTACTAAATCTTTAAGTAAATTTTCATCAACATCCATAATTGACGAATACAGGGACGAATGCTCTAATCGAATGTAATCATTTAAACGGTTGATTTATGACTGAATAGATTTATATAGATACAGTTTCTTTAAATGAATTATTATAGCGACCTTTATTCAAGCTAAAATCCTTATTAATTACCAAGAACCCATATGTATCTTTGCAGCATTTTTTACACAATTCCTTGAATTGATTGAATGTCATGTCAGAGTTGACATGATCGTTGTATATATGCTTCAGATTAAGTTCGTCTTGTTTAAAAATAACTAAATAGTTTGCATTGTCTCGAATCAAGTGTTTTGGTATATGCGTATAAGATTGACACAAGTAGAAACTATCCACGTCATTATGTCGGCCCATGCAGAAATATTCTCGAATATTGTTTTGCTTATCACAGGCCACATCATCGAATATAAAAACTGAGTTTCGATTTGCTTCAGAAGGCGTAATACTTTCGCAATTATTTGAAAATTCATTATATCCCATACCCTTGATGGACTCTATTAGCTTTCTCAGGTATGTATACTTTGGTTGATGCAGAGACTTTGAGTATATGTAGAGATTTTCAAATTTTAAACCATTTGGATCGAGGAGAATGCTCAACATGACATTGGTTTTTCCACAATTTGATGGACCCACAATTATTCCTCTAATACTATTAGGGAATATTGCTCCATGTTTCCTGTGTACTTTAACTTTACTATCAAAGTTCTTGACTTTAATAAAATCTCGTTGTTGTTGTTTTATGAACCTCATTCTGCTATTGAATGAAACTAATCAATATAAAAGATCATGTTTTATAGTTGAGAAATTCATAATTGTTCAACATATACAACAAGAAAGTCGTATAAAATGATAGATTATAGTGTGAAAGCCAACAGTTGGAAAGACACATTCAAAGGGTACGGATTAGTGAATTCCTTAATCGAAAAATTACCATTTGAATTACATCTTCCCTCGTATAACTTCTGTGGGCCAGGAACTAAATTGAAAGAACGCCTTGCTAGAGGAGACAGGGGAGTTAATCAGTTGGATGAAGCTTGTCGCGAACACGATATTGCATATGCTAACAATAAAAATCTACCCGACCGACATATTGCAGACAAAATTTTAACTGAAAAGGCCTGGCAGAGAGTAAAGGCAAAAGACTCATCGATAGCAGAGAAAATAAATAGTATATTAGTAACGAATATGATGAAAGCTAAAACGAAACTTGGTATGGGTTGCAAAGCCAAGAGAAGCAAAAGAAACCCACGCAAAAAGAATAATTTATTTAAAAAAGCCATTATGGAGGCTAGAAATGCTATTCGAGACACTAGAAGCGAAGATCCTAACGTAATTGCAACAACTGCTCTACAAGCAGCTAAAAAGATCATTAAAAATAAACGAAAGAGCATTACAATTCCTCGAGTAATACCTCTACCGAAAATTGGTGGTTTCCTACCATTGTTACCTATTTTAGCCGGGCTATCGGCTATTGGATCAGTAGCGGGGGGGAGCTGCGGGCGTAGTTAAAGCTATAAATGAATCAAAGGTAGATAAGAAACAATTGGAAGAGAATAAACGTCACAATCAGGCTATGGAAGGAGTTAAAATTAAGCATGGTAGTGGACTTTATCTACAGCCATATAAAAAAGGATTTGGACTCTTCCTTAAACCACACGATTCAAAAAACTTTTAAATTCGCTACCTAATCGTCCACTCACCAATATTGATATTATGAAATTTGGAAAATTAAATATACCCTGCTTCAGGGGTGTTTACATGAGAGACAAACTACCAGTAAGATCTGATAACAAGGAATGTGGTGTAATTAATTTGGACAATGAGAGTGGGCCGGGGACACATTGGGTAGCATATATTAAGAATAAAAATATTGTCAAATATTTCGATAGTTTTGGTAACTTAAGACCACCCATAGAGGTTGTACGGTATTTAGGTGAAAATATTCACTATAATTATAACAGCTGTCAAAATTTCAATACATTTATATGTGGTCATCTATGTTTAAAGTTTCTAATTGAGCAAAATATAAATAAATAGAGTAAAATCAAAATATTGTGTTTCATTTCTATTCCAATAGTTATGTCGTTAACACTCACTTTAAGCGGAAACCAATCTACTCTCACTGCAGAGTACTTTCCTCCAATTATCCTAAATTCTGATTATGTATGTGGCTTAGTTGATCTGCAGACCTATAATTCCATACCTAATGTGGATAAATTAAATAATTTATTTCACTGTGGTGATGGTGATGGTGATGGAGAAATCAAGATTGAATTTACAGTGGGCTCTTATGAAATTGAGGATATTAATAAAATAATTCAGAAGGTTCTGAACACACACAATGAGAATAGCGTTGAAAAAGTTATAATCAAATTAAAAGCCAATAATAATACTTTGAAATGTGAACTGTACAGCAATGTGGAAATCGATTTTACACAAGACCGATCTATTGGTTCTCTTTTAGGATTCAGTAAGAAGAAACTAGCACCTAACATTCTACATGCATCTGATCAGTATGTTAATATCAATAGAGTGAATATTGTACGAGTTGAATGTAATTTAATTGACGAAACATATATCAATAGTCAACCTGCTCATATACTACATGAATTTTCAGTCAACGTTAGTCCAGGATATAAAATAGTTGAAGTTCCACACAATGTCATCTATTTGCCAGTGAACGCTAAGAGGATAAGTTCTATAACATTGAATCTCTTGGATCAGGACGGAAATCGTATAAACTTTCGAAACGAAATCATAACAATTCGCTTGCATTTGAAACCACAATAATGATAGTATATAACTGCCCCTCAAGTTATAAAAGAGCAGGTAACACTACTAACTCTAGCAATATACCATCATCTTCTGACAAGAGAACATCAAAACTTACTATAGAAAATCAACAATTTCTATTGTCATTGGGATATAAATTAAAACATTAAATCAATCCCCAACAACAACAACATGCTGAATATTTTCGAAGAACCAAAGTTTGAGGAGAGTATCTCAAAAATGGATTATCACACCTATTCACCGTATCTGAATAACTTTGAGAAAAATGACATTATACAAATTTGTGTCCAGCATCAAAATCTTAATATTTTGCCTTCAGAAAGTTACATTTATATTGAAGGTACTGTATCGAAATCTGATGGATCGGCAGTTACGAAAACAAAACTTGTAAACAACGGAATAGCCTTCTTATTTGACGAAATACGTTATGAATTAAATGGCATGGAAATTGATAGCAATCGTAGTGTCGGCATAACATCAACTATTAAAAACTACATTTCTTTAAACAAAAACGAAAGCGATATGCTATTGAATGCATCTTGGTCGCCCAACTCTTCAATTAATCTGGATAGTTTCTACTTTAATTTTTGTATACCTCTAAATAAATTACTGGGTTTTGCTGAAGACTATAAGAGAGTAATACCCAATGGACGCCATGATTTGATTCTAACACGATCACGCACAGATGATAATTCATTAATTGCTGACGATGATGAAAAAGCAAAGATAAAATTACTTAAAGTACAATGGAAAATTCCCCATATTACACTGTCTGATTCTTACAAATTAAAACTTTACAAACCTATTAATAATGGTGAAACTATGAAGATTGCCTTTCGTAACTGGGATCTGTATGAATATCCTGCTTTGCCCAGCACCAATCATCATATTTGGAATGTGAAGACAACCTCACAAATGGAGAAGCCACGCTACATTCTCCTTGCATTGCAAACTAACAAACGTAATCTACTAAAAGGAAATCCAACCTATTTCGATCATTGTGATATTACAAACGTGAAGGCATACTTAAATTCTGATCCTACCCCTGTGAAGATTTAAATTTATCCTTTGATAAAAATAATTACAGTTTACTATACAATATGTACTGTGACTTTCAAAAAACCTACTACAACCGACTAGTTGCTGAACCACTCTTATCAAGAGATACATTTAAATCTCAAGCGACAATTTTCGTTATAGATTGCAGACATCAGAGTGAAATAATCAAAAATGGTCCAGTTGATATTCGCATTGAATTCAAAACAACAGGAACAAAACCAATCCCTGCAAATACGTCAGCCTACTGTTTAATGTTACACGATCGCATCGTAAATTATAATCCACTCAGTCAAATAGTTTCGCGAGAAATCTAATTTCTTAGTTCAAAGTTAACTCTTGTGGGGAAAAGACACGCATGCATAAACCATGTATTTTATACTTGACGTACAAGGTTTCAAAGGACCTAATAATAAGTTTATCGCTAAAGAAATAGCAATACTACACAATGGCCATCATCATCATTTTATCGTCAAACCACCATTCAACTCTGACCAATTATCATCTGCATTAAAAAGACAAGTTCAATGGCTTTACCAAAATCATCATGGCCTAGTTTGGGATGGAGGTTTCACCGAATTTAAGAAAGTTCAGAAATACCTTCGCATGAAAATAAAAAATACAGTTTTGTACGTCAAAGGAGATGAAAAAGTTCAATGGATGAAGGAGCTACTTTGTGATGATGGAAATGTTGAAGTGATGAATATCGAAGAAGTTGGCTGTCCTAATTTCAACGAATTGAAGCGACTCTATCCTTGTGAAATAAAATGCACACTCCATAGCAAATGCTGTGCCCTACAAAATGTATACCTGTTGGACAAATTCTTATCTGGAAATAAAATAAAAAAACAAAACAAGTTTCTTCTTTTCTTTTTTTATTTACGTCTTTTATAGCCATATGGAAGGGAACTATTGTCTTCGAGAAATCTACGTTTTTCTGACCGGGGTTTGTATGTTTTTGTTTCGGCAATTGTTATGACCTCGTGCTCTCGTGTCCGGCGAATATTATTTGATAAAATTTGGATATCATCGGCATTCGCAGCATTAAGTGCAGCTTCTTTGATTGTCTCAAAATTTACCTTTTTCGATGCTGAATAATTCAAATTGATTCCTTTTACTTTACACACGATTTTTTCAGTGCCATATTTTGTACTAAAGACTTTGTAGGAATAATTTTTGGGGCCTCCACTTACGAATTCAGTAATATAACTTCCAGGCCCATAGCATTGTAATTCGTCAGTCATATCCCCTATAAATTCACCAGTCTGTGGATCAGGTTCTCCTTCACGACTTACATAGATTACGGAATCGGTGTCGTAGTACAAAACTCTACCTCCTAATATTTCCAAGTAACTATACAATTTCTAATACGGAATTCAATTTTACGGCCACGCAAATTGAATCTTTTCACAAAGGTTGGGTAATCTTTAACCACCTCAAAGCACTTAAAAGTCTAATAAACCAATAAATAAGAAAAAACAGATAATTTCTTTGTTTCACTTTTAATTTATTTTTTTATTTTATAAAAATGATTGTGAATATGGAATGAGCACCTCATCGTCTTCCTCTGCAACAGGATGGAACGCCAGCTCAAAGGAGTTTCCAACATCTTTGATGACTTCCATCTCATATAAGTGTAGTTGGTTAATGGTGTCCTCATCCATCGCGTTGAATCGTACAGGTAAAAATACCTTTTTCACCTCCAGCTCTACCAGGACCCTTGGTCCATACTTGGTCTGGCACCGCATCGCCTTCAAGATACGACACCGTCTCCCCAATCCGACCGTCTTCAGACCCTCTAGGGGCTTTACTTTACCCAGTTGGTTAAGAAAATCCATGTTCTTTACAAAGAATAATTTGAAAGTAAACTGTTGCCTAGTTCCTTCAACACTCGCCTTTTATACATGAAAATACCTCCGGAAATATCACAATTTCTTTTCAAACAATGTGTGTGTGTGTGTGGTCAGAGTAAGATAAGAGTAACATATTTCATCGTGCTACATTAGAGGCTGGCTTTTTCAGATAACATCATACTTCTTTAAAGACATCCCCGAAAAACAATATGGTCCGTAAGATAAGAGTAATGTATTCCATTGTGCCTCATTAGCGGCTAGTTTTTCGAATAACATTATACTTCTTTAAAGAAATTCCAGAAAAAGCAATATGATTAGAATGATAAGAGTAATGTATTCCACTGTGCCGCATTAGAGGCTAGTTTTACGAATAACATTATACTTCTTTAAAGAAATTCCAGAAAAAGCAATATGGTCAGTAAGATAAGAGTAACATGTTCCATCGTGCTACATTAACCACCCTCCGATCAAATAAACCATACCAAAACCACATCTAATTAACATCCAAATTCAACAACCACGATAACCGCCCCAAGCAACCCATGACCACGGCAACGACTCACGATAACCGTCGCATGGCAACGATCCACCATACAAATCAACAGCCACGATAACCGTCGCTCGGCGGCGGCGCCCCCACACACACCCAACCATCAATATATTTTAACACTTGATCCTACATCTCACAGCATACGCTATAGCGCGCTAAGCTACGACATCCGCCGACTCCCAAACTCATCGCGTACCAAGTTCAAACCACTGCCACGCATCTCACTCTTTTTTTAATTTTCATCATCGCGCGCGCACAACCCCACCCCAACCATCAATATATTTAAACACTTGAACCTACATCTCACAGCATACGCTATAGCGCTAAGCTACGACATCCGACTCCCAAACTCATCGTACCAAGTTCAAACCACAGCCACGCATCTCGCTTTTTTTAATTTTCAGCATCACAACACACACCCTACCAACACGACGACGACGACGACGACGACGACCACGACCACGACGAATACCAATAATTACGTCATCTACAAACAATTCAACACACTCACCACACCCACACACGAAACTGATAACAACAACTAACAACCACAGGCGGCGGCACGCGCCGGTGGCGACACATCAAAGGCGGCGGCGACACATCAAACACACTACATACCTAATTAACATACGAGCGACAAAGACAACACTATCACTCCATCGACATATCTTCCCTCTCACTCTAGCACGGAATTCCCATCCCCAACCACCCCATTACCTACTTACTGACCTGGTAGTTTATCGACAAACTCCTTAACTAACATTAGATTATTAAGGTGTGCTGACATCTGACATGCTTCCATCGTAGAGCAGATATTGCTCTATGCGAATAGTTTACTGGTGCATCGGAGCAGCTGTTGTAAATGCCTGGCTACTGTATCGCAAAGAATTAAAACTCGTCAAACCTAATTGTAAACCAAAGGCACTAATATTTTTCCAAATGGAAATAGCACAATCACTGCTAAGCTCTTCGTATTCCTCCAATTTCGTAAAACGCTCAAGAGGCCGTCCTCCTACAGTGACCTCGCATTCCCCACATACGACCCCACACACCCACAAATCGTCACCATCGCCTTTGTAATCGCCATCGGTCAGTGTTTGCAGCTCTTCATTAAAACGCAAATACACAGCAGATCCAACAGAAATATCACGATACGAAGAAAAAGGACATTGGGTTCTTTGGGGTCAAAAAGGTCGCTGCCGTCTCTGCAAAACTGCAACCCCTCTCTCCAAATGTTCCAAATGTAAGGTTCACTTGTGTTCCAATACAAGTAAAAATTGTTTCCTTTTATATCACACATAAACTTGCATTTTTTCCTTTTAAATATGAAATATAGAATATGAACACTTCCGTTATTATGTCTTATTTTATTTATCACTATGGACGGATGTTGCTTTTAAGCAACTTTATACAGGACCTCGTAGGACATATGGCTTTCAAACTTTGTAAACAGAGTTTTTAGGTCTAAAATATAAAACCTTCCAAATTTTGTAATTTTAGTCAAGGGCTGCCCTGAAAGGGTTAAAGAGCAAGCATTGAGTGACTTTACACTTATATATAACGTGCTAATTTTTCTGGTGAACGCCTAATATAATAATACAATAGATAATATTTTCAACCACTCGGAACAATAAAAAAATGTTTTGATCAAATAAAACTAAAAAACAACTGAAATGTGAATGGATGAATAGTTTTTGGTGCCGAGTATGAATAGAGAACAAGTTATGTATCTTAAAAACCCTAATCAACATTTACTTTTTGTACATTTATTGTTATAAATCCATTTACAAATTGTTTGTAATTGAGAAATAGTGTCACCCGGCGACCAATAATACACTTATTCACAGACAGGAAAAAAAGAGCGCGCGAGAGAGGGCTGTACTTCGAAATTTGCGGCGATAATCGGGTAGGGGCACGGAAGCTCTCAGTCTATTTAGTAGTAGTTTATGATATACCGTTTCTGCCATAGACATACCATACATAGTATTGTCTCTGGTTTCTGCTCTCAGTTGACTGTCTAGCATAGACTAACCAAACTAGGCAGCCAATGAATTTAATGTCGTTTTCGATTTGACTTTTCACATTTTTGCTGCCAAATCGAATATTAAATTCGAATTTCATTTGTTGTTGTGTGTATTGAGTTGGCCGCAAAAATATTTTTTTTCACTTGCACTGGAAATCCATTCCAATTGTTTTTAACACATTTATAGTAAGTCATTTCGAAATAATTTAATATAAAAAATCGCTAAGATACTCGAAAAATTAATAATTCAGTTAAAAAAGCAATCCTTTCAACGATAAACAATTCGTAACCGGCGGCTGTGTGTCATGCACATTGGTATTAGTGAAAGTATGTGTGAAATCTGAGAAAAAAAATCGATATTTCTCAAAGGAGTGTCAGATTTTTGGCAAATCGAACATAAAAAGCAATCTCGACCAAAAAAAAAATTGATCTTTTTGCCAAGTTTATGAACTCTATAAAATGAACTAACACGTTTTTTTTTTACTTTTGTTAAAAGAGATTTTGGAACTTCGAGCTTTTTTTGTATATTTGTTTGTATTTTTTCTTATGTAGTGGCGAAAAATATTTTTTAGTTTTACTATAAATTATAATCTGTAACTAGTACGTAAAATGACCAATAACATACCTATCAAGTATGCATTTGTTTAATTCGAAAAATGAACTCGATATTTTTATTGCTTATAATATTGCTGTCAAATTTGTATGCATTTGGCTTTTTCTGGTAGATCGCATTATATTGATGTGAAATACTCGGTGAGCGGCAATTGACGACGAGCGAAATTTACGTCCAACGATGGGAAGAGAAGAAAAAAACGAGGGGGTCTTAACAATCTATTTGTTACAGCCTTCGATGCTGATCCAAATCCAAGTGACCGAGATACAAATGATTACAATTTGAGTGGGAAAATAAACACAAAAAGAACACAAAAAAAAAACCATGGAATTGCAGTAATTAACAGCAAGCAAAAGTTAAGCAGAATTCAGTTATTTGGTTAGGTAACTTAAAGACAAAGATAATGGAATACAGAGATGGATATCTTTCCAGTGGAAAGGCGGCTGCCTACAAGCTGTTTTCCCGAAAAATTCATAAAGTCACGCATACATTCTCATTTCTATACTAGTATAAGTGAGTTCGTGAATTCACCCGGAAGATGGCGGAAAGTTGGTGAATTCACCACCGAAATTCATAAAATTTTCAAATATCCTAGAAAACTGGTTTGGGCATGTTCACTATGAAAATTTGAATTTTGACGGTTGACAGTTAATTTGCTTGCAGTGAATATACAATTAATATGTTTCTAACACTTTGACACTGCTTTTTATCAAATATGGTTAATAGAGTTTCTCGTGTAACGTCGTGGGCTACAAACGTGACGAGAACTTTCTCTCTAAAACTTAGTTTTTTTATTTTTTAAAGTCTCCTAATCCCTACCAAAATGTCTTGCGGTATTTGCAGCCTCAAAATTGATAGAGCAGATCTGAAAGTGGAGTGCATTGATTGTAAGAATCTTTTTCATGGAAACTGCGCCAACTTAAAGGCGACTGAATTAGATTTTATGAAAAAGAATAAATCTGCATGGCGGTGCATATATTGCACCAAGAAGCGACGCACTTCTATTTCTGATGCTAACACTACAATTCGCCAGCAAATCCAATCATCAGATATAATACCATCATTACTCAACACAAAACAAACACAGAACATTAAACAGTCAACCACTGCATCCTCATCTACACCAGAAGAATCTTTGAATCCTCTACAAGAATCCAACCATACAATAACTCTTGAAATGGTTTATAAAGAAATAATATCGCTTAAAACCATACAAAGCAAACAAATTGATTCACTAGCAACCGCCAATAAACAATACGAAGAAAAAATTAATTCTCTGGAGCAGAAGGTCAATAACCT
Organism: Cheilosia variabilis; assembly: GCA_951230905.1. Taxonomy (NCBI): domain Eukaryota; kingdom Metazoa; phylum Arthropoda; class Insecta; order Diptera; family Syrphidae; genus Cheilosia; species Cheilosia variabilis. Next base: position 101,507,702 of record OX579676.1, on the reverse strand, counting down.
GGAACAGCAATTGCTTGAGAAAAGTATAGAAATCATTAATGTTCCTATCGAAAACACTAACAACACACCAACAACAAACACGGAACTCGCTCTTAAAGTTTTTCGTAATGGACTGAACGTTGATGTCAGTCAGAGGGACATTGATTACTGTTACATGAGACAAATCAAACTTCGCTCACCAACAGCTGATGTTGCATCTTCTTCTAAATCAAGGGCATTGGCAGCGGTGAACAACACAAGAAACGTTTTGCACGTCAAATTTATCTCTCGGAGCATGAAGGAGAAAATAATGAGAGCCAAGAATGAAGCGAAAGGCAAATTAAAAACGACTGTTATCAGCGCTCATGCAGCAATCGGTAATATTTACATCAACGAAAGCCTGACATATAATTCTCGACAACTTTACAAAGCAGCAGCAGCAGTTAAGCATTCTATGAACTTTAAATTTTTGTGGACTAAAAATGGGATTGTTTATATGAGGAAAAAAGAGGGTGATATTTCTTTTAAAATTACTTGTACTTCTGATTTGAAGAAACTGACATAATGAGCGTAGTTAACTTAAATCTAAACAATCCCATTCTCCATTCCAATGTAAACAAAAATAATGTAAATAATGAAATGTATGCTCCAAGTATTGAAGACATTTTTTGCATCCATCAAAACATTCGAAGTATGAGAATGAATTTTGATAATTTTTTGGTGCACTTGCAGTCTCTTAACAAGTTACCCATTTTAATTATTATAAGTAAGATTTGGGTGTATGAAAGTGAATTTGGCTCTTTTAATATAGATGGTTACATACCTTTTGGGAACTGCAATGAAAATTATTCTGCCGGCGGTATAGCCGTTTACATAAAAAGTGGTATTGTGCACGATTGCTTAAAAATCAAATTAAGAACCGCGGATATTATAAAAGTAATTTTTTTTTTCAAAATCTAAACTATACTATGCTCTGTATTTATCGACTACATAGTTGTCAAAAAAGTGTTTTTATTGATGAGTTGCATACCGTTCTAGATAATACAAAAGCTAAGATTTTAATAGTCTTAGGCGATATTAATATAGACATACTAAATGTTTCAGATTCGGATTGTGAAAATTATATGCTCCTTCTGGCTTCGTATGGTCTTAAAAGTTTAGTGAATGTACCAACTCGCATAACTGACTCAACAATTACCTGTATCGACCATATTTTTCTCCGCCTACATAAGGATAACAATTCTTTTTTCTTCAGTGAAGTGCATAATTATAAAGTTACTGATCATCACTTATGTCTACTTAAATACCATGTGGGTATCGCATCTAGGAAAACTAACGTGAACAGGATAAAGACTCGAGTTGACTACCAAAAACTCAGGTACGAATTTTGGGAACCAGTTTTTTCTGAGAATGATCCTTCTGTGTCATACGATAGTTTTATATTTATTTTATCAAATCATATTAATAGTGCAACTTCCGTTGTAAATATTAGCCAGCGCAATACATTCTTAAAACCCTGGATGACAATGAGACTATTAAATCACATAAAACGTAAAAATGAGTTCGCAAAAAAATGTAAAAAACATCCAAACAATACAAGTCTAAAAATATATTACGCTAAATTGTGCAAAAAAAGTAAGAGTTTGGTCGCACAAGCACGTGACACATACTACGCCAATCGTTTAAGACAATCCAGAGGAGATTCTAAGAAAGAATGGGGTTTAGTAAATAGTATATTAGATAGAAAAAAAAATTCAAATGATATTCCGCATATAGAGATCGAAAATTCAATGAATGGAAATTCAATTGCAAACCATTTTAATCAATTTTTTGTCAATGTCTCTGAGACTTTGGAACCTTTTGAGTCTCCTTCCAGTAGTTGCAACTGTAATATTGCATCGGGCTTAGCCGAAGAAGTAATGCAAAGTAATCGTTTCAGGTTTCACCAGATAACATCTTATGAAATTTTTAAAACAATCATGTCCTTGCAAAACAAAAAAACATGCACCAGTGATGGTATATCTGCCATACTATTGAAAAAAATTGCGTGGGAAATTGTCGATGTTTTGTGTTATCTCTTCAACCTCAGTGTTAGCAGCGGTAAGTTTCCCACGTCTCTAAAAAAGGCAGAAGTTATTCCGTTGTTTAAACGGGGGAATCGCAATTGTATAAGCGACTACAGACCGATTTCCCTACTTCCTACGATGTCTAAAATTTTTGAAAAATTAATGAAATCAAGAATAATCTCGTTCTTAGACCAAAATAATTTTTTTTCGGTAGACCAATATGGTTTTAGGGCAGGTAGATCCACGGAAGACGCCATCTTAAAAGTCTGTTGCAATCTGTTTAATGGTATTAACAAAAGTCAATCAACTATGGCTCTCTTCATTGACATGACCAAAGCATTTGACATGGTAGATCTGCAAATATTACTGGATAAGCTATATAGGGCTGGTTTTAGAGGAATGACACATGAATGGTTAAGGTCATATTTGTTGGAAAGGGAACAAAGAGTTTTCGTAAATGGTTCTTACAGTCTATCACTCAATCTTAAAAATGGTGTACCACAAGGGTCCGTGCTAGGTCCCATAATGTTCCTTATCTACATTAACTCTCTTTTCATTCAAAGCTTTCATGGCAATCGTAGTGCATTTGCAGATGACATTGCTTTCACGTACACTGACCTTTCGCTCCATGAATGCGTCTCAAAAGTGAGCTCAGATCTTCAATTACTTCGGGTCTGGTTTAATGCCCACAAGCTTCTTATCATTCAAAAAAACAAAAATAATGAACTTCAAGCTTTCACAAGATGTCTTAGAAAATTTCGAGTTCATTTTTCACTCAAGCATTTGTCAGAAATTTATCTTACCACTACATACCTGTGGGAGGCACAACTTCAACGTAAACGGACAATGTACAACTAGTTGTTTCAAAGTTGAATTAGTCGATTCCTACAAATATCTCGGTGTGTTCATTGACAACAAACTTAATTGGAAGGTCCAAACTCAAAATCTAAAATCTCATATGGCATTAGTAACACGTAAAATGTATCATTTAAAACCATACTGCTCGAAAAGAGTTCTTTCAATGTTCTATTACGGATTAGTTCATTCGAAACTCCAATATGGAATCGTTAGCTGGGGAGGTGCATACATGAATACTTTAAGACCACTATTGATTGCCCAGAAGCATATAATTCGAATTATGTGTGGAAAAAATCGTTATGCGGAAAGTTGGCCTCTTTTTATCAATTTGCGAATATTTCCACTGAGAAATCTCTACGTTTTTAAGGTACTGAAAGAGTTTTTTAAACGAAGCGGTAATGTTCCTTCTAGAAATTCTTCAATCTACAGCTTACGAGTTAATAACATGGCTTTATTTGACATTCCACGCGTGCACAAATCCCATTTTATGAACTTTTACTTAGTTTCCTCGATTAGAATGTTTAATAAACTCCCTTTATCCATACGATCAAAACAAAACTTTCACTCATTCTTGAAATCACTTAAAGACTATCTTTTTACTGTGAACCCTCTTAACCTGGAGATACTTATGAAGTAAGAACTTAATACAAAAAAGGCAATAAGATTCTTCACATACTTTAAATTTTTCTCAATATCTGTCCTTAACAAAAGATTAACTGATGGTACCCCACGTCAGTTATTCCTTTGTATGCAAATTGTTTTTTTTATAAGCTATCATTCAACACTAACTGTTAAGTTAAGAATGATAATGATAATGAATTTATTATAGTCACTTTATATTATTAAGCAGAATTACTATTGTAAACTAGTTTATAGTGATAATGAATAAATATAATATAATAATAATAATATAGTTACGAATAACAATTCAAATTCCATTTTTATTAACAGAGTAAAGAAAATGGTGACACAACTTGACTGGCGGCTTCGGCGATTTGATGTAACCAAACACTTAACGTTTTTAACACTGGCACCCGTTCATCTTTTTGCTGCATTTCCCAACTCAGCTTGTACTGACCTGGTAGTTTATCGACAAACTCCTTAACTAACATTAGATTATTAAGGTGTGCTGACATCTGACATGCTTCCATCGTAGAGCAGATATTGCTCTATGCGAATAGTTTACTGGTGCATCGGAGCAGCTGTTGTAAATGCCTGGCTACTGTATCGCAAAGAATTAAAACTCGTCAAACCTAATTGTAAACCAAAGGCACTAATATTTTTCCAAATGGAAATAGCACAATCACTGCTAAGCTCTTCGTATACCTCCAATTTCGTAAAACGCTCAAGAGGCCGTCCTCCTACAGTGGCCTCGCATTCCCCACATACGACCCCACACACCCACAAATCGTCACCATCGGCTTTGTAATCGCCATCGGTCAATGTTTGCAGCTCTTCATTAAAACGCAAATACACAGCAGATCCAACAGAAATATCACGATACGAACAAAAAGGACATTGGGTTCTTTGGGGTCAAAAAGGTCGCTGCCGTCTCTGCAAAACTGCAACCCCTCTCTCCAAATGTTCCAAATGTGAAGTTCACTTGTGTTCCAATACAAGTAAAAATTGTTTCCTTTTATATCACACATAAACTTGCATTTTTCCCTTTAAATATGAAATATAGAATATGAACTCTTCCGTTATTATGTCTTATTTTATTTATCACTATGGACGGATGTTGCTTTTAAGCAACTTTATACAGGACCTCGTAGGACATATGGCTTTCAAATTTTGTAAACAGAGTTTTTAGGTCTAAAATATAAAACCTTCCAAATTTTGTAATTTTAGCACCACTAGGTCAAGGGCTGCCCTGAAAGGGTTAAAGAACAAGCATGACTTTACACTTATATATAACGTGCTAATTTTTCTGGTGAACGCCTAATATAATAATACAATAGATAATATTTTCAACCACTCGGAACAATAAAAAAATGTTTTGATCAAATAAAACTAAAAAACAACTGAAATGTGAATGGATGAATAGTTTTTGGTGCCGAGTATGAATAGAGAACAAGTTATGTATCTAAAAAACCCTAATCAACATTTACTTTTTGTACATTTATTGTTATAAATCCATTTACAAATTGTTTGTAATTGAGAAATAGTGTCACCCGGCGACCAATAATACACTTATTCACAGACAGCAAAAAAAAGAGCGTGCGAGAGAGGGCTGTACTTCGAAATTTGCGGCGATAATCGGGTAGGAGCACGGAAGCTCTCAGTCTATTTAGTAGTAGTTTATGATATACCGTTTCTGCCATAGACATACCATACATAGTATTGTCTCTGGTTTCTGCTCTCAGTTGACTGTCTAGCATAGACTAACCAAACTAGGCAGCCAATGAATTTAATGTCGTTTTCGATTTGACTTTTCACATTTTTGCTGCCAAATCGAACATTAAATTCGAATTTCATTTGTCCTTGTGTGTATTGAGTTGGCCGCAAAAATAATTTTTTCACTTGCACTGGAAATCCATTCCAATTGTTTTTAACACATTTATTGTAAGTCATTTCGAAATAATTTAATATAAAAAATCGCTTCGATACTCGAAAAATTAATAATTCAGTTAAAAAAGCAATCCTTTCAACGATAAATAATTCGTAACCGGCGGCTGTGTGTCATGCACATTGGTATTAATGAAAGTATGTGTGAAATCTGAGAAAAAAATCGAGATTTCTCAAAGGAGTGTCAGATTTTTGGCAAATCGAACATAAAAAGCAATCTCGATCAAAAAAAAATAGATTTTTTTTCAAAAAATTGTATCTTTTTGCCAAGTTTATGAACTCTATAAAATTAACTAACAAAAATTTACGTCCAACGATGGGAAGAGAAGAAAAAAACGAGGGGGTCTTAACAATCTATTTGTTACCGCCTTCGATGCTGATCCAAATCCAAGTGACCGAGATACAAATGATTACAATTTGAGTGGGAAAATAAACACAAAAAGAATACAAAAAAAAAACCATGGAATTGCAGTAATTAACAGCAAGCAAAAGTTAAGCAGAATTCAGTTATTTGGTTAGGTAACTTAAAGACAAAGATAATGGAATACAGAGATGGATATCTTTCCAGTGGAAAGGCGGCTGCCTACAAGCTGTTTTCCCGAAAAATTCATGAAGTCACGCATACATTCTCATTTCTATACTAGTATAAGTGAGTTCGTGAATTCACCCGGAAGATGGCGGAAAGTTGGTGAATTCACCACCGAAATTCATTAAATTTTCAAATATCCTGGAAAACTGGTTTGAGCATGTTCACTATGAAAATTTGAATTTTGACGGTTGATAGTTAATTTGCTTGCAGTGAATATACAATTAATATGTTTCTAACACTTTGACACTGCTTTTTATCAAATATGGTTAATATAGTTACGAATAACAATTGAAATTCCATTTTTATTAACAGAGTAATGAAAAAAGTTTTTTTGTTAAATTGAACACAAGCAGGCTGTATAAATTAAAATTATTTACAATTTACCATATAATTTGCATATAATTTGCAAAATCCAACATTTTAGTCACATACTAATCTATCAAGGCTATCTACTATAATTCGGCGTGAAAAGTTTTTATTGTTGTTAATATATACATTTTAATACTGCACGTAGAATTATATTATAACTTTTATAGATTTAAAAAACAAGAATAGATAATTGCCATACAAGTAAATATCGCAATTTATCCGATAGATACCACATAATGCTTTCGTAATGTTTCTTTTAAAAGTTCTTATAATTTGAACCCTAGTACACCAACCACTCTTTTAAATATATAAATTCATCCGCGTATAAAATTAAATAGTAAGTTAGGTAATAATTTCACATATAAAATAAGTTGTTCCTTCCAGTCGGATTAATTCAATGGGGTGATTCTGGAGGTAACCGAAAAATCGTATATCTAACGAACCGACCTATCTAAAAGAGAGTGTCACCATATGGTGAATACAAAATTATGCTGTTTTATGACATCCGGCCGGCCGGTCTGAATTTTGATTGGTGCTCTGTCATTAGTAACTTTTTTCGTAGCTCACACGTATTCACAGACGGGGATTGAAATTACAAAAACAACAATATAAACAAATGGGTTTTGGGGGGATAGACGTACGAAAGATATCCATCTCTTTTATTCATTCATCTCTGCTTAAAGAGCAAGCATTGAGTGACTTTACACTTATACATAGGGTATATTACGTGCTAATTTTTCTGGTGAACGCATAATATAATAATATAATAGATAATATTTTCAAACATTCCGCCGCCCCTGGAACATAGTTTCAGCTTACGGGTAACAGTGCCAACTTGTGGATAGGTCGATGAAAACTTCCATTGGCAGTCCTTAGAGTGACCACTCGAACTCGTCCGTCCTTACCGACATGTGTACCAGTCACTTGTCCCATTACCCATTTGCCTGGAGGTAAGTTTGGGTCTTTTACAATGACGGCGTCGTCAGTTTGCATGTCCTGTTGCACCTGCTGCCACTTAGGTCGATTTTGGAGTGATGTGAGATATTTTCATGCTCCATCTCTTCCAGTAGTCTTGAACCTTGGCTTGATGACGATTCCAACGCGAAATATGACTTAACAACTTCATGGAGGTCTTCGAAGCGTTGTTGGCAGTCGCACATGACGTTTATAGATTTAAAAAACAAGAATAGATAATTGCCATACAAGTAAATATCGCAATTTATCCGATAGATACCACATAATGCTTTCGTAATGTTTCTTTTAAAAGTTCTTATAATTTGAACCCTAGTACACCAACCACTCTTTTAAATATATAAATTCATCCGCGTATAAAATTAAATAGTCAGTTAGGTAATAATTTCACATATAAAATAAGTTGTTCCTTCCAGTCGGATTAATTCAATGGGGTGATTCTGGAGGTAACCGAAAAATCGTATATCTAACGAACGCGACCTATCTAAAAGAGAGTGTCACCATATGGTGAATACAAAATTATGCTGTTTTATGACATCCGGCCGGCCGGTCTGAATTTTGATTGGTGCTCTGTCATTAGTAACTTTTTTCGTAGCTCACACGTATTCACAGACGGGGATTGAAATTACAAAAACAACAATATAAACAAATGGGTTTTGGGGGGATAGACGTACGAAAGATATCCATCTCTTTTATTCATTCATCTCTGCTTAAAGAGCAAGCATTGAGTGACTTTACACTTATACATAGGGTATATTACGTGCTAATTTTTCTGGTGAACGCATAATATAATAATATAATAGATAATATTTTCAAACATTCCGCCGCCCCTGGAACATAGTTTCAGCTTACGGGTAACAGTGCCAACTTGTGGATAGGTCGATGAAAACTTCCATTGGCAGTCCTTAGAGTGACCACTCGAACTCGTCCGTCCTTACCGACATGTGTACCAGTCACTTGTCCCATTACCCATTTGCCTGGAGGTAAGTTTGGGTCTTTTACAATGACGGCGTCGTCAGTTTGCATGTCCTGTTGCACCTGCTGCCACTTAGGTCGATTTTGGAGTGATGTGAGATATTTTCATGCTCCATCTCTTCCAGTAGCCTTGAACCTTGGCTTGATGACGATTCCAACGCGAAATATGACTTAACAACTTCATGGAGGTCTTCGAAGCGTTGTTGGCAGTCGCACATGTGAACATTGAGGTATCGATGACACAGTTTATTGGCCTTCACGATACTCCATTTATGTTCGTATGTTGATTTTTCATTGCGAAATTTTTTGATCAGTACTCTGGCAAACTATGCACGCTATTATACTGGCTGAATTTTAGATTTTAGTGTGGGTATTGATGACACCGCTCTTCTTTAATGAAAATGGTGACACAACTTGACTGGCGGCTTCGGCGATTTGATGTAACCAAACACTTAACGTTTTTAACACTGGCACCCGTTCATCTTTTTGCTGCATTTCCCAACTCAGCTTGTACTGACCTGGTAGTTTATCGACAAACTCCTTAACTAACATTAGATTATTAAGGTGTGCTGACATCTGACATGCTTCCATCGTAGAGCAGATATTGCTCTATGCGAATAGTTTACTGGTGCATCGGAGCAGCTGTTGTAAATGCCTGGCTACTGTATCGCAAAGAATTAAAACTCGTCAAACCTAATTGTAAACCAAAGGCACTAATATTTTTCCAAATGGAAATAGCACAATCACTGCTAAGCTCTTCGTATTCCTCCAATTTCGTAAAACGCTCAAGAGGCCGTCCTCCTACAGTGGCCTCGCATTCCCCACATACGACCCCACACACCCACAAATCGTCACCATCGCCTTTGTAATCGCCATCGGTCAGTGTTTGCAGCTCTTCATTAAAACGCAAATACACAGCAGATCCAACAGAAATATCACGATACGAACAAAAAGGACATTGGGTTCTTTGGGGTCAAAAAGGTCGCTGCCGTCTCTGCAAAACTGCAACCCCTCTCTCCAAATGTTCCAAATGTGAAGTTCACTTGTGTTCCAATACAAGTAAAAATTGTTTCCTTTTATATCACACATAAACTTGCATTTTTCCTTTTAAATAAGAAATATAGAATATGAACTCTTCCGTTATTATGTCTTATTTTATTTATCACTATGGACGGATGTTGCTTTTAAGCAACTTTATACAGGACCTTGTAGGACATGTGGCTTTCAAACTTTGTAAACAGAGTTTTTAGGTCTAAAATATAAAACCTTCCAAATTTTGTAATTTTAGCACCACTAGGTCAAGGGCACGGAAGCTCTCAGTCTATTTAGTAGTAGTTTATGATATACCGTTTCTGCCATAGACATACCATACATAGTATTGTCTCTGGTTTCTGCTCTCAGTTGACTGTCTAGCATAGACTAACCAAACTAGGCAGCCAATAAATTTAATGTCGTTTTCGATTTGACTTTTCACATTTTTGCTGCCAAATCGAACATTAAATTCGAATTTCATTTGTTCTTGTGTGTATTGAGTTGACCGCAAAAATATTTTTTTTCACTTGCAATGGAAATCCATTCGAATTGTTTTTAACACATTTATAGTAAGTCATTTCGAAATAATTTAATATAAAAAATCGCTTCGCAATCCTTTCAACGATAAACAATTCGTAACCGGCGGCTGTGCGTCATGCACATTGGTATTAGTGAAAGTATGTGTGAAATCTGAGAAAAAAATCGAGATTTCTCAAAGGAGTGTCAGATTTTTGGCAAATCGAACATAAAAAGCAATCTCGATAAAAAAAAAAATAGATTTTTTTCAAATAATTGTATCTTTTTGCCAAGTTTATGAACTCTATAAAATGAACTAACACGTTTTTTTTTTACTTTTGTTAAAAGAGATTTTGGAACTTGGAGCTTTTTTTGTATATTTGTTTGTATTTTTTCTTATGTCGTGGCGAAAAATATTTTTTAGTTTTACTATAAATTATAATCTGTAACTAGTACGTAAAATGACCAATAACATACCTATCAAGTATGCATTTGTTTAATTCGAAAAATGAACTCGATATTTTTATTGCTTATAATATTGCTGTCAAATTTGTATGCATTTGGCTTTTTCTGGTAGATCGCATTATATTGATGTGAAATACTCGGTGAGCGGCAATTGACGACGAGCGAAATTTACGTCCAACGATGGGAAGAGAAGAAAAAAACGAGGGGGTCTTAACAATCTATTTGTTACCGCCTTCGATGCTGATCCAAATCCAAGTGACCGAGATACAAATGATTACAATTTGAGTGGGAAAATAAACACAAAAAGAATACAAAAAAAAAACCATGGAACTGCAGTAATTAACAGCAAGCAACTTAAAGACAAAGATAATGGAATACAGAGATGGATATCTTTCCTGTGGAAAGGCGGCTGCCTACAAGCTGTTTTCCCGAAAAATTCATGAAGTCACGCATACATTCTCATTTCTATACTAGTATAAGTGAGTTCGTGAATTCACCCGGAAGATGGCGGAAAGTTGGTGAATTCACCACCGAAATTCATAAAATTTTCAAATATCCTGGAAAACTGGTTTGAGCATGTTCACTATGAAAATTTGAATTTTGACGGTTGACAGTTAATTTGCTTGCAGTGAATATACAATTAATATGTTTCTAACACTTTGACACTGCTTTTTATCAAATATGGTTAATATAGTTACGAATAACAATTCAAATTCCATTTTTATTAACAGAGTAATGAAAAAAGTTTTTTTGTTAAATTGAACACCAGCAGGCTGTATAAATTAAAATTATTTACAATTTACCAATCAATTTGCATATAATTTGCAAAATCCAACATTTTAGTCACGTACTAATCTATCAAGGCTATCTACTATAATTCGGCGTGAAAAGTTTTTATTGTTATTAATATATACATTTTAATACTGCACGTAGAATTATATTATAACTTTTATAGATTTAAAAAACAAGAATAGATAATTGCCATACAAGTAAATATCGCAATTTATCCGATAGATACCACATAATGCTTTCGTAATGTTTCTTTTAAAAGTTCTTATAATTTGAACCCTAGTACACCAACCACTCTTTTAAATATATAAATTCATCCGCGTATAAAATTAAATAGTCAGTTAGGTAATAATTTCACATATAAAATAAGTTGTTCCTTCCAGTCGGATTAATTCAATGGGGTGATTCTGGAGGTAACCGAAAAATCGTATATCTAACGAACCGACCTATCTAAAAGAGAGTGTCACCATATGGTGAATAAAAAATTATGCTGTTTTATGACATCCGGCCGGCCGGTCTGAATTTTGATTGGTGCTCTGTCATTAGTAACTTTTTTCGTAGCTCACACGTGTTCACAGACGGGGATTGAAATTACAAAAACAACAATATAAACAAATGGGTTTTGGGGGGATAGACGTACGAAAGATATCCATCTCTTTTATTCATTCATCTCTGCTTAAAGAGCAAGCATTGAGTGACTTTACACTTATACATAGGGTATATTACGTGCTAATTTTTCTGGTGAACGCATAATATAATAATATAATAGATAATATTTTCAAACATTCCGCCGCCCCTGGAACATAGTTTCAGCTTACGGGTAACAGTGCCAACTTGTGGATAGGTCGATGAAAACTTCCATTGGCAGTCCTTAGAGTGACCACTCGAACTCGTCCGTCCTTACCGACATGTGTACCAGTCACTTGTCCCATTACCCATTTGCCTGGAGGTAAGTTTGGGTCTTTTACAATGACGGCGTCGTCAGTTTGCATGTCCTGTTGCACCTGCTGCCACTTAGGTCGATTTTGGAGTGATGTGAGATATTTTCATGCTCCATCTCTTCCAGTAGCCTTGAACCTTGGCTTGGATTGACTGCCAGGATGACAAACGGTTGGTTGGTATATCCAATGAGCATATGGGTGTTGATTACGATTCCAACGCGAAATATGACTTAACAACTTCATGGAGGTCTTCGAAGCGTTGTTGGGAGTCGCACATGTGAACAATTGAGGCATCGATGACACAGTTTATTGGCCTTCACGATACTCCATTTATGTTCGTATGTTGATTTTTCAAACGTTGCACATTGCGAAATTTTGTGATCAGTACTCTGGCACACTATGCACGCTATTCTACTGGCTGAATTTTGGATTTTAGTGTGGGTATTGATGACACCGCTCTTCTTTAATGAAAATGGTGACACAACTTGACTGGCGGCTTCGGCGATTTGATGTAACCAAACACTTAACGTTTTTAACACTGGCACCCGTTCATCTTTTTGCTGCATTTCCCAACTCAGCTTGTACTGACCTGGTAGTTTATCGACAAACTCCTTAACTAACATTAGATTATTAAGGTGTGCTGACATCTGACATGCTTCCATCGTAGAGCAGATATTGCTCTATGCGAATAGTTTACTGGTGCATCGGAGCAGCTGTTGTAAATGCCTGGCTACTGTATCGCAAAGAATTAAAACTCGTCAAACCTAATTGTAAACCAAAGGCACTAATATTTTTCCAAATGGAAATAGCACAATCACTGCTAAGCTCTTCGTATTCCTCCAATTTCGTAAAACGCTCAAGAGGCCGTCCTCCTACAGTGGCCTCGCATTCCCCACATACGACCCCACACACCCACAAATCGTCACCATCGCCTTTGTAATCGCCATCGGTCAGTGTTTGCAGCTCTTCATTAAAACGCAAATACACAGCAGATCCAACAGAAATATCACGATACGAACAAAAAGGACATTGGGTTCTTTGGGGTCAAAAAGGTCGCTGCCGTCTCTGCAAAACTGCAACCCCTCTCTCCAAATGTTCCAAATGTGAAGTTCACTTGTGTTCCAATACAAGTAAAAATTGTTTCCTTTTATATCACACATAAACTTGCATTTTTCCTTTTAAATAAGAAATATAGAATATGAACTCTTCCGTTATTATGTCTTATTTTATTTATCACTATGGACGGATGTTGCTTTTAAGCAACTTTATACAGGACCTTGTAGGACATGTGGCTTTCAAACTTTGTAAACAGAGTTTTTAGGTCTAAAATATAAAACCTTCCAAATTTTGTAATTTTAGCACCACTAGGTCAAGGGCACGGAAGCTCTCAGTCTATTTAGTAGTAGTTTATGATATACCGTTTCTGCCATAGACATACCATACATAGTATTGTCTCTGGTTTCTGCTCTCAGTTGACTGTCTAGCATAGACTAACCAAACTAGGCAGCCAATAAATTTAATGTCGTTTTCGATTTGACTTTTCACATTTTTGCTGCCAAATCGAACATTAAATTCGAATTTCATTTGTTCTTGTGTGTATTGAGTTGACCGCAAAAATATTTTTTTTCACTTGCAATGGAAATCCATTCGAATTGTTTTTAACACATTTATAGTAAGTCATTTCGAAATAATTTAATATAAAAAATCGCTTCGCAATCCTTTCAACGATAAACAATTCGTAACCGGCGGCTGTGCGTCATGCACATTGGTATTAGTGAAAGTATGTGTGAAATCTGAGAAAAAAATCGAGATTTCTCAAAGGAGTGTCAGATTTTTGGCAAATCGAACATAAAAAGCAATCTCGATCAAAAAAAAAATAGATTTTTTTTCAAATAATTGTATCTTTTTGCCAAGTTTATGAACTCTATAAAATGAACTAACACGTTTTTTTTTTACTTTTGTTAAAAGAGATTTTGGAACTTGGAGCTTTTTTTGTATATTTGTTTGTATTTTTTCTTATGTCGTGGCGAAAAATATTTTTTAGTTTTACTATAAATTATAATCTGTAACTAAAGGGTGATTTTTTAAGAGGTTTAGAACTTTTTTTAAAAAAAAAACACAAAAAATTCGAAAAAATGAATGAAATATTTATTTGAATCGATAGTTTGAACCTTGCAATTTAATGTTTAAAGATAATTTCATGCAAATGTTGACCGCGGCTGCGTCTCAGGTAGCCCATCCGCTGAGTCCAATTTTGGCATACTCTTTCACACATATCGGCCGGTATCTCACGAATGAATGCATGGATGTTGGCTTCCAGTGCGTCAATCGAAGCGGGCTTGTCCCTATACACATTAGCCTTGGCATACACCCACAAAAAATAATCTAATGGTGTCAAATCGCACGATCTAGGCGGCCAATTGACCGGCCCGAAACGTGAAATTAACTGTTCACCTAACTCGCCTCGCAATTGCGCCATTGTTTCGCGTGCTGTGTGGCATGTGGCACCGTCTTGTTGAAACCACATATCATGCAAGTCAAGAACTTCCATTTCGGGCAAAAAAAAGTTTGTTATCATCGCTCGGTAGCGTTCACCATTGACAGTAACGCTGCGATTCGCATCATCTTTGAAGAAATATGGCCCAATAATGCCGCCGGCCCATAAACCGCACCAAACAGTGGCTTTTTCGGGATGCATTGGTAGCTGTTGCAATGCTTCTGGCTGATCTTCACTCCAAATGCGGCAATTTTGCTTATTTACGTACCCATTCAACCAAAAATGAGCCTCATCGCTGAACACAATTTTTCGATAAAAAAGCGGATCCTCGGCCAGCTTTCCAAGAGCCCATTCACCAAAAATGGTAGGTCGGCTGGCTTTAGTTCTTGCACCAGCTGTATCTTAAAAGGCTTTACGCCCAAATCCTTCCGCAAAATTTTCCACGTAGTGCTGTAACAAAGGCCTAACTGCTGGGAACGGCGCCGAATCGACGTTTCGCGGTCTTCTGTCACACTAGCTGATACGGCCGCAATATTTTCTTCACTACGCACAGTACGTAAACGTGTTGGTGGTTTAATGTCCAACAAAGTAAATTTGGTGCGAAATTTGGTCACAATCTTCCGAATAGACTGCTCAGAAGGTCGAGAATGCCGATCATAAAATGGAAGCAGCGCGCGATGAACATTTCGAACCGAGCACGAATTTTGATAGTAAAATTCAATAATTTGCAAGCGTTGTTCATTTGTAAGACGATCCATGGTTAAATTGCAAACCAAACTGAAGCTGTTTGACAGTGACACAAGGTACTAAACACACGTCAGCTGTCAAAACCAGTGTTTCCAAAACCAAACCAGCTAAAAAATCACCCTTTAGTACGTAAAATGACCAATAACATACCTATCAAGTATGCATTTGTTTAATTCGAAAAATGAACTCGATATTTTTATTGCTTATAATATTGCTGTCAAATTTGTATGCATTTGGCTTTTTCTGGTAGATCGCATTATATTGATGTGAAATACTCGGTGAGCGGCAATTGACGACGAGCGAAATTTACGTCCAACGATGGGAAGAGAAGAAAAAACGAGGGGGTCTTAACAATCTATTTGTTACCGCCTTCGATGCTGATCCAAATCCAAGTGACCGAGATACAAATGATTACAATTTGAGTGGGAAAATAAACACAAAAAGAATACAAAAAAAAAACCATGGAATTGCAGTAATTAACAGCAAGCAAAAGTTAAGCAGAATTCAGTTATTTGGTTAGGTAACTTAAAGACAAAGATAATGGAATACAGAGATGGATATCTTTCCAGTGGAAAGGCGGCTGCCTACAAGCTGTTTTCCCGAAAAATTCATGAAGTCACGCATACATTCTCATTTCTATACTAGTATAAGTGAGTTCGTGAATTCACCCGGAAGATGGCGGAAAGTTGGTGAATTCACCACCGAAATTCATAAAATTTTCAAATATCCTGGAAAACTGGTTTGAGCATGTTCACTATGAAAATTTGAATTTTGACGGTTGACAGTTAATTTGCTTGCAGTGAATATACAATTAATATGTTTCTAACACTTTGACACTGCTTTTTATCAAATATGGTTAATATAGTTACGAATAACAATTCAAATTCCATTTTTATTAACAGAGTAATGAAAAAAGTTTTTTTGTTAAATTGAACACCAGCAGGCTGTATAAATTAAAATTATTTACAATTTACCAATCAAAAGGTTTTTATTGTTATTAATATATACATTTTAATACTGCACGTAGAATTATATTATAACTTTTATAGATTTAAAAAACAAGAATAGATAATTGCCATACAAGTAAATATCGCAATTTATCCGATATATACCACATAATGCTTTCGTAATGTTTCTTTTAAAAGTTCTTATAATTTGAACCCTAGTACACCAACCACTCTTTTAAATATATAAATTCATCCGCGTATAAAATTAAATAGTCAGTTAGGTAATAATTTCACATATAAAATAAGTTGTTCCTTCCAGTCGGATTAATTCAATGGGGTGATTCTGGAGGTAACCGAAAAATCGTATATCTAACGAACCGACCTATATAAAAGAGAGTGTCACCATATGGTGAATACAAAATTATGCTGTTTTATGACATCCGGCCGGCCGTTCTGAATTTTGATTGGTGCTCTGTCATTAGTAACTTTTTTCGTAGCTCACACGTATTCACAGACGGGGATTGAAATTACAAAAACAACAATATAAACAAATGGGTTTTGGGGGGATAGACGTACGAAAGATATCCATCTCTTTTATTCATTCATCTCTGCTTAAAGAGCAAGCATTGAGTGACTTTACACTTATACATAGGGTATATTACGTGCTAATTTTTCTGGTGAACGCATAATATAATAATATAATAGATAATATTTTCAAACATTCCGCCGCCCCTGGAACAAAGTTTCAGCTTACGGGTAACAGTGCCAACTTGTGGATAGGTCAATGAAAACTTCCATTGGCAGTCCTTAGAGTGACCACTCGAACTCGTCCGTCCTTACCGACATGTGTACCAGTCACTTGTCCCATTACCCATTTGCCTGGAGGTAAGTTTGGGTCTTTTACAATGACGGCGTCGTCAGTTTGCATGTCCTGTTGCACCTGCTGCCACTTAGGTCGATTTTGGAGTGATGTGAGATATTAAATATCTCACATCACTCCGTGCCTGCGCGAGAGGCACCCCGAAAATTTGTTCCATTGTCGGAGTATAAGTGCGACGGTTTCCCACGTCGCGCGACAAATCGTCGGAGTGCTGCCAAAAACGCTTCCGTTGTTAGGTCGCTGACAAGTTCAATATGTATCGCCTTCGTCACTAAACACACGAATAGCGAAATATATACTTTGGTGACATGAACCTTCCTCCCGATTTTCGTTCTGATTCCGATCGGACCGGCATAATCGCATCGCATTGAGCGAACGGTCTACATTGACGAACTCTTTGGGGTGGTAGATT
The DNA here is from genome assembly GCA_951230905.1 of Cheilosia variabilis. Classification (NCBI taxonomy): domain Eukaryota; kingdom Metazoa; phylum Arthropoda; class Insecta; order Diptera; family Syrphidae; genus Cheilosia; species Cheilosia variabilis. Next base: position 101,490,103 of record OX579676.1, on the reverse strand, counting down.
GCCCATTATCTGTTTCTGTTTGAAGCATGGTATACAGCTGTGAGCAATCCTTGTTAGCAAATTTCTGCAGTCGATGACCTAGTATTCTTGACGAATGAGTGCGAAGAGTGTCGATACTCCTGCATGGAGAAATCTGCGATGTGCGTCGAGTAGAATAAGCTTTGCGATGCAATACTCTTTAGGGATAATTATTGGGTGCTTGGCGTTGTACGAAATGTTGGCTTCCTCGAGTCGTCCTCCAACTCGTTGCAGTTTTTCCGTATCTAGAAAAGGATTTAGATCTATAATATTGCAGTTGTTACGAAAATTACCAAATTTTTCATAGTGTTGAATCTGATGAGACTCAGCTTTGCATTGTGCAATTCGTTAGCTTGTAAATGACGACCAGATTACGAAGTCGATATGAAACGATATAGAAAGGCAACGCTTCGGATCAATTTATTCCAAGATGAGATTGACGTCGAGAGTGTTTCATAGGGATGATCTATAATACTGCTACCATCGATTGCTGTACGTGTTTCTTTTCTTCCTTTATACAATCCGGGTGCTCTTCGAATTCGATCATGATAGGCCAGTTTTGCGCACCTTGCAAAAGCCAATCTGGTCCATGCCACCAAATCGGATGTTCAAATAGCTTGGATGGGGCTATTCCGCGAGACGCGCAATCGGCCGGGCTATATTCCGATCTCACGTGAAACCATAGATTTCTCGGAATTGTATTGAGGATTTCTGCAGTACGATGCCCAACGAACGTATTCCAACGGCGACACATGGTGAAGAAAGCCAAGATAAAACTATTCGTGAATCACTCCAAGCGAAAACATTTGCAAAGGTTATTTTCAGTGATTTTTGAACGGCGTTAAGAAGTCTAGCCAATAAAAGAGCGGCACATAATTCGAGGCGAGGGATGCTAAGTTGCTTCAGTGGCGCAACGCGAGTCTTAGCAGTTACAATTCGAATTTCGATCTGACCACTGGGTAGTTGATATCGGGAATAAATAACGGCAGCGTAGGCGGCTGCCGAATCATCCGAGAATCCGTGAAGCTGAAAGGATGCGTCTGATAACCCAATTGATCTAGGAATGGCCAGTTGAGTTAAAACAGATAATTCTTCACGATATTTCAGCCATTGCGTGGAGATAAAGCCGGGAACTTCGTCATCCCATTCCAACTTCCGATGTCACAGATCCTGAAAGATAATTTTTAGTAGAATGACAGTAGGTGCGAGGAAACCGAGTGGATCAAAAATACTGGCTATATCTCTTAAAATTTGTCGCTTTGTAACCTTTACAACAGAACAAAGATTTAAAAGAAAACTAAAAATGTCCATGCGAGAATTCTAGTAAAGGCCTAGACCTTGACGCAATGATCGCCATCGTTGTCCAGTGAAACGGCTTCGGTTTGAGTTTCATCACGATTTTCCAGCAGCTCCAAGCAATTGCTTTGCCATTTGCTTAGTGTGAATCCTCCTTTAGACAGAAGGTCGATAAGCGATTGTTTTTTATGCAAGGCGTCTTCCAATGTATCTGCATCGGATGCAGCATCATCCACGTAAAAATCATTTGAAATAATGTCAGCTGCAAGGGGATACTCATCTCTATATTCATGAGCGAGTTGTTCTAAGATCCGAATGGATTAAAAGGGTGCACATGATGTGCCATATGTCACGGTGCACAGCTGGTAATACTCAAGAGGGTCATTAGGCGTTTTTCGCCAAACAATTCAAAGGAAATCTCTATCCTTGTCAGATATCCAAATTTGACGAAACATTTTGACAATGTCTGCCGTAAAGACAAATTTATACTTTCGGAATCTTAAGCAAACAGAAAACAAATTTCTTTCGGTGGACCAATCATTAGGCATTCGTTTAGCGACTGTCCACTGGTATCTTAAAAGGATCCATCGACACACGAAGCTTTGTGGAAGTGCTATCGAGTTTAATAACAGAATGATGTGGTAGATGAAACACATTTTCCCGAGCGATGTCTTCTTGCGAAAGCCTGCGCATATGTCCTAACGAAAGATATTCTTCAAGAAACCGAGTATAGCCATGACGAAGTTGTTCATCCTTCAAAAACTTTCTTACCACAGACTTCAAACGATGACTGGCACCATTTAAGGTGCCCCAGAACTGTGGTGGATTTTTAAAGGGGAGGTCTACGATATACCTTCCATCAGGATCCCTTCGATGTGTTCTAAGAAAATGCTCTTCTATTTCCCTTTCTTCTTGGGCTAGAAAATTTTTAGGATCTACTTCCTCAATAGTCCAGAAAGCTTGTAGCATCGCATCAACATCGAGAATACCATGATGTGATTGAACATTTTGTGGTTGATTGTGCATTAACTTGCCAGCCAAGACCCAACCAAAAAGTGTCTTTTTTGAGCAATCGGATATCCTCCTTCACTATACTTCAAATCACCTTGGAGTATATCCCAAACCTTATTAGCTCCTAATAGCATATCTATTGAACTCGACACGTTGAATGAAGAATCCGCTAAATTCAGTTCGGTAAGATGATCCCAATCCTGGTAATTTGGCTGTGACCTGAGGTAGCACATATGCATCAACCGAAATACTGATTAGTTCGAAACGAGAGGTAAGGCGCATCGAAACAATACCCCTAGATTTGCCTGCACTGGTGGAACCTATCACACTGATAAGTACCCGTGCATTTCGACGTTTCAATCCCAGCCGTTGAGCACAGGATTCGAAAACGAAGGATACTTGAGATCCCGAGTCTAGGAGGAACCGCACTTGCTGATATTTACCCCTGCTATCTAATACATTGCCAATAGCTGTGGGCAATCGATTTTGCGGCAGACGATACCGTTCACTTAAGGAGTGGTTTTAAAATTCGGTTCGATGGTGGTTGGGATGAAGCATGAGAGCTATTGCTTGTTCCAGGTTGATCACAATGCCCACCTTGAGTCGAGTTTGTAGTTATCGAACTTGAAGAAACGGAGTGTGCAGGAACGGAATTTGTACAGTCAAAATGAACTAGGGTATGGTGACTAGTATTGCAAATTCTGCATCGAGACCTAGATGAACAACGAGCTTCGATTTGACGAAGTCTCTTTTACCCTGAATGTCCATGGCCAAGAAATCCGCACACTGAGGTAACAAATGCGAACCTGCGCATTTGGAGCATGAGGAATTAGGCGACGACGAAACATGCATACTCCTAATGGCTGAAATTTTGCATTTGCTTGGTTCGCGAACATGACCTCTGCAGCTTTCCATTGCCTCACAACGCCGTTAAAAAAGATTGAGGAATATATCTATTGTTGGATAGTCCTCTTCAACACAGTGTTTCTGAATCTACCTTATTCAACAGAAGGTAAATAAGCCATTGGTCCCTATCCAATGAATTTATGGAAGAGAGTCCCCTGACTACTTCATCCCCTCCGTCGGATATCCTTCGCAATGTGGTAACGTTTGGTGTATTAATGGACGGTAAATCGAAAAAGGTTTTAATGAAATTATTTATGATGAGACGCGATCTATCATAACTGTTTTCTAACCGTTCACATGCCTGAGTGTACGTAGCATCGGAAATGGTAATATGGCAGAGCAGATTTAATGCATCTCCCCTGAGATGGGATTTCAACAGATGAAACTTTTGCGTTGGGGACAAATTGGGTCGATTGTGTATAGATCCCTCAAACATATGTCTAAATGTCGGCCAATCGCGATAGTTTCCCGAGAATGGTTCGATTCTTATTTGTGGGAGGAGAGTTTCTACCCGTTGTAACGACGATGATGACGCAGTTGATGAATTGAGACGATCGGCTAACACAGCTTGCTGTTGAGTCAAACGGTCTACGGCAGCAACTTGCTGTTCAGCCAAGCGAGCTACCTCATCTTGTGGCTTGGGCGCAAGGCGTTTCCTATTGCCGCGAGCATAATTGATTTGACAACGAGATATTTCGATTCAAACACATCGAAATCCTTATCAGGATCTACATATCCTTATCAGGATCTCCTGATCGGAAAGCTCGTACATCGAATCTTGAGTGGCCTTAAATGCATCCCATAGCTCGTTGACCTTTTCCATACGAACTTCTAATGCTTCTAATGTTATCGTGTCCACTAAATTTTCCGTAAAGGAAGCGTGTTTCGTTAGCGACCCTTTAAAGCGACCACGTATGCCACGTAAAACGGATAAATTTTCCCTTGAAGTCATCTTCCTTAAACGTTTCAATATAAATTCCCTTAGAAGGTGAAATCACGAGAGAATGAACCCTAGTGAGCTGTACTTTCCTGGTACAAATCTGGATCAACAACGAATTAACATGTGGAAAAGCAATCCAAATCCAAACTGCAACGATCCTATACCACAGCACATCAAATAAGTCAGCACGATCAGTGAACACCGAGCAACCACAAAGCTAATTCTATAGAATTCCAAATCATGCGCGAGAATCTTCACAATAAAGAACCCAATTCAAACGAAAAATCCAAACGATTTTATCAAACAGCTTCCAAAATTAATTGATTTAATATAATTTGCGATTGTTGCTTAACGATCCGGCTCGATACGGACCAAAATGAGCGGCAATTGACGATGAGCGAAATTTACGTCCAACGATGGGAAGAGAAGAAAAAAACGAATTCCCTGGTCTTAACAATCTATTTGTTACCGCCTTCGATGCTGGTCCAAATCCTAGTGACCGAGAAACAAATGATTACAATTTGAGTGGGAAAATAAACACAAAGAGAACAAAAAAAACATAGAGTGCAGTAATTAACAGCAAGCAAAAGTTAAGCAGAATTCAGTTATTTGGTTACGTAACTTAACCCTTTCGGGACAATCGTTGCTTAAAAACAACTTCTGATTTTTGACCCTCGTAGTCTCGTTTGGGAGGCCTCGATTTAAACTAGATACTTGCAAACAATTGTCTTGTATTTTGTTTGCGCGAGATACGAAAAAATTAAAAAATGCGTTTGTGTTTTGCCGTTTGAAAAGTTATTCAGATTATGTTTGCATAGGCGAAAGGTACAGCTAAAAAAATACTTACATTTAATTTTGAAATATTTCCGAGTAGCTTTTAAAAGTTTTGTTAATAAAATGTTGAAGTACAAAGGTAAGTTATTTTATTTATATTTTCGTTAGAAAAAAAAAGAAAATATTTAGAGAGCTAGGATTTTTCTAAAACCAAAGTTGCTTATAAGCTAGTTAACGAATCCTTCCCAGGATTATCCAAAAAAATTTGAACACCAACCTCCTTGGGGGTTGGTCCAACTTGTCCGTAATAAGTACAACACGTAATTTCGTTTTATAGATTTATTGTCCGTCTCGTTATAAAGCTAACTTAGAACTAACTCTGCCGCTGCACATGTCGTCGGAGGTAACCTCTGCTCCACCTGCCCAATACTGCATCGTCATCGGTTTCCCACGCCGGCAGCACACGCGCATCCGTTTCATAGGCATTGAAACGCGATCCCTTCGTATCCGAACTGTGGGAACAGGTTCACACCTGAACAACAGCAAACTGATGGGTCAGCAAGTGAAGCAGCGATAAGTTGCTGACGCGGTCGTATTAGTTCGTTAACTCTTCCCCCTTCAAAGGTCTACGTCCCGTAGATCGCCGGTGACGTCAGAGTTCGAGGACCAGAGCTGGGTTAGGCGGGTTCGAGGAACTCGGGGCAATTCTTCCCTATCCGCAGGTTCCGGGTTGTCCCTAGGCATAATTACAGGTGGGATCATTGGGTCCATGCTGATCCTTCGCCACAGGATCCATGCGATGACTGCGATTACCATTATGATCGAAAGATCCGTTATATGAGAAACGGCAATTCTTTGCGCCAGGTCGGTGAGTCGAGCTATGTTCCTAATGCTTATATCGCGTACATGTTCTAGGTCCAGTTTTTGATTCCGGCCTGTGATGTTAGTCAGGACAGGAGGAAGGGGTTGAAGATTCGTGGTTTTGAAACTGAAGAATGTCCTGTTTTGAAGCTGTATCGTCTCATTGTCCAGGCGGATAACGTAGGTGCCATTCAGATGTCTTGAGGAATTTTGAGAAATTTGTTAGAAAAATCGTGTCGCTGTTGATGAGTTCGATCACTTCCTCGCTGTTCTCTCGATAGGTGCAAGTCGTGTGTCCTCCTTTTAGCAGTTTAGGTATGCAGCCATCCTCGTCGAGTTTCTTGAGGGATTCTTCATCGCATATTGTAGAATTATTTAGCGTAAGGCAGTTCGACGTAACCCCAAAGGTTTCCCTACGATTGACCAACATTTTGCGAAGCTCTAGGTCAATTTGGACTCCATTGATGATTGAGGGTCTCGTCACGAGCAGGTTATATTCTTCATTCCTTACTTTTGGTATCGAGAGTGTGTAAAGCAAGAGTGAGCCATTGGTGTAAATTGACGGAGATCCGTATTCCACTGCCTGAATTTCGTTCACGTATGGTAGGGTTTCGATTTCGCTGATGATTCTATTGATCTCCTCCTTGTTGAGCAGGTTGGTGTTGATCGTTCCGCCCTTGGCCATCTGACAGGCGCGCACGACTTCGTTGATCTCCTTCTTGATGATAAGGACGTTATTCAGGAAATCCTGAACGTGCTCACTCGTATTGGGAGTTTTAAGTCCATTCTTAAGCTGGTCGATCATCAGGTTCGTCTTCCTTACTATATCCCCAATGACACTGAATATTTTGTTGTTGATTTTGTACTGGTGATTATTGTTATTCACTATCTGCTGTTCGCTCTGCAGTATTTTGTTCCAGTCAGCCGCATCAGGACTACCTGCTATCCATTTCCAGGCAGAGCCTAACCAGTCTACTGACCTCGCTCTTCGTTCCGACTTGCCCTTAAGTAGATTCAGCCTATCGCTCATTTGGTGTAAGTGATGTTCGATTGTGGCTTTCTTCTCACGTTCCTTTATGTCCGCATTAAGCGATTTGTTGAGGGCTTCTATTAGGTACTCGAACTGTTCTAAATTGATGACATGCACGAACTTGAACTTGCCATCCACTATCCATCCTTTACCCTCCTTAATTGGGACAATCGGTGCTTCGTAGTAAAATATTTGGTACCCATGTGCAGCTGCTATTAACAGTAATCTGTGTAAATTATTATATAAGTATCGTAAAAATACGTTTTTACCAAATGTTAACTAATAGAGAGTTGGCTTGGTTTGACAAACATTAAGGATTCGAATAATGAAAGATCTAACTAAAGTATGAGCGTATCCTTATTCTAACTTACGTTCTCTTAAGATCTATTTGTATAAAATTAACATTCAAATTATATAAAGTCGAGTTCTTATATCAGTAATGTTTTATGTGGAATGACATTTGAAATAAGCGATATGATTTCTATATTTAATTATTTAATTGTGTAAGAACTTCCGAAGCGTTACGTTAACTTAATTGCATACATTTAATTGTTAAAATAATAACCTTGAACTCTACGTGCTAGGTTCTTAAGTCTATTCCTATAATGCTTGATAAAGTGAATTTTCCATGTTAACTGATGTGCTTTTGTGCTTTTTCTTAGATAAGATGATGACTTGATAAGGTGCCTTGTGGCGTGCCATCCCCCTTTTTTTTTTTTTTTTTACACATTTTTGATGTGGGCTTTATGTATTTTTCGCCCTGTGGTCGTGACCACGGTAACCTTGTTATCTCTGGCTACAACTTCCTTTCAGCCTGAGGCACCGATAGATTTCCAAAATGGTGGAGTGGAATCTCTCCACTTGACCGTTAGCTTCGCTACGGTTAACGGGAGTTCGGTATATTTGAATATCCATCATTTTGATGAAATTAACCATGATTGGGCTAAGGAAGCCACGTTCATTGTCGGTTATTAATGCCCTTGGTACGGTAAAATAGTGCAGGATTTTAATGAATTTGTCCCTCAAATGTAGGGAGGACTTGTTTTTAATATGGAAAAGTTTAGCGAATTTGGAGAATTTGTCGAGACAGGAAATGAATTTCTCGCCCTGTATTTCCATTATGTCCATGTGTAGTATTTCGCATGGATACGATGGAACGGGGGTAGGTTGGAAATCAGGAGTTGCTGGGTGCCTATCATACTTATTTCTTAGACAGATATCGCATGCTTTTGCATATTTTGTGACCAGACTATTCATTTTGGGGAAGTAATACTTTTCCAGTAATTGTTCCTTGTTCTCCCTTGGATTCCTCAGCGAATAGTGGAAGATATTCGGAACGAAGACAGGCTATGGGATCTAATTAGCTCTCCTATGTTTACTGCTAATTAGATCCCATAGCCTGTCTTCGTTCCGAATATCTTCCACTATTCGCTGAGTTATCCTTATTTTGTAGTGTTTGAATGTATTTAAGTAGACCTCCTGCATCAATCCAATATAGGGTTCGGGAATCTTTACCCCGTTTAGTATGTTTGGTTTCAATCGGGTCTTTAGAATGTCGGTTAGCCTTGCCCTGTCTAAGCCCTCGACAGCTACGTAATGTCTAGAGTTACCAGGATGTGGTTCTTCGTAGATGTCCAAACCTCTTCCCGCTTTAATGATGATCTGATTTCTAAACACGTTTAGTGGAGCCTCCACGTGCGGGATGAGGTCCGAAGCATCTTGCATTGCGCTATGGACAGTTTCACTTGCACTATCAGTGGAGCCATCGTTACTCATAATTGACTCTGTGGATGAACCTGGCTCCGCGTGATCGCCTGAAGGGGCCGTATTTGTTGAAGAACCGCCTTCAGTTGCTGCCTCTGTGGATGAATTATAATTTAGGACATTCACTTGGTTTTCCGGCTCGGTACACTCCGAGGTGGTCAAGTGATTTCCCTGAATTTTAAGCCTAGAAAGCGCATCGGCTACGACGTTGGACTTACCAGGACGGTAAACAAGCTCGCAGTTATACTCCTCTATCCTTGCTTTCCACCGTTTCAGTTTCGCGTTATAGTTACGGTTTCCAAAAGCGAAGGTGAGAGGTTGGTGATCTGTATACACCCGAATCTTCCTTGCTCCATATAGATAGGAACGGAGGCTGTCCAAGGCCCAGACAATAGCTAACATTTCCTTCTCATTCGTTGCGTAACCCTCCTCGGTCTTATTGAGGGAGCGAGAGATGTAGGCGATTGGTTTGTCTTTTCCTATATCGCCTTGCGAAAGCACCGCCCCTATGGCCGCGTTCGATGCATCGGTAGTCAGGTTGAAGGGTTTGGTGAAGTCCGGGAAGGACAGTACTTCGGCAGAAGTTAGGAGAATTTTCAGGTCGTCGAAGGCCCTCATAGCATCTTGATCTAGCTCGATCCGCACATGCTTGGACTGATTGGCCTTCACCTGCGAGTTCTCGCCCCTGGTGAGGTTGGTCAAAGGTTTTGCTACCTTCGCATAATCCCTGATGAACTTCCTATAATAGGAGGTCAGACCCAAAAACGATTTGAGTTCCCTCAAGTTTTCAGGGGGCTGGATATTCTGGATGGCATAGACCTTTTTCGTATCTGGTCGTATTCTATCGGGCGTTATCACATAACCAAAAAATTCGACTTCGGATCGCATGAAGTGCGTCTTCTCCAAATTAACCTTTAGCTTGGCCTGTTGGAGTTTGGCCAGGACGATTTGCAAGTTTTCTAAGTGACTCTCTTGACTGCCCCCAAAGACTATTATGTCGTCTAATTTAATTTGGTGGGGGCAAAAACCCCCATTTATTTGGCTTAATACAAGCTATTACAATTACTTAAAAACTAAGACTTAGGTTTACTACTTAAAACTAAACACTTAGACTTATAACTAATAACTATAGCTAGGGTTTAGAGTGAAGGAGGCTGAGTTTAATGGAGTAAGAGCTGCGGTTGAAGTCAAAAATGGAAATGTTAGAGTTTACCTGCCGTAGCATACGGGAAATTGGTTCGTTGGATCCGTAGGACGTGCGGTGGGTAGGAAGGTAGAAGAGGCGGGGGTTTCGTATATTACGAGGGTTTGTATTCAGGGAGATGGAGTTGAAAAGAGACGGGCAATCGATAGAGCCTGATAGGAGTCGATGAATGAAAATAATGTCTGCGGCGTCCCTACGATCCTCAAGGCTATTCAAGTTAATGAGTTTGAGGCGGTCTAGATATGGGGGAAGAATTAAGGGATCGTTCCAAGAAAGACCGCGGAGAGCAAACCGAAGAAAACGTCTTTGTACGTTTTCGATTCTGCTTATATGAACTTGCTGAAAGGGTGACCACGTTTGGCTGGCGTATTCGAGAAGGGGGCGTACAAAAGTGGTGTAGAGAGATCTAGTCACATAGGGGTCGGAGAATTCCTTTGACCATCGTTTAATGAATCCAAGGGATGAATTGGCTTTGCGAATTATTTCATCTATATGCGAACGGAAATTAAGCTCCTGGTCGTATAATATTCCAAGGTCACGAAGAGACTGTACTATGGGTATAGATTGGTCGTTGAGTAGGTAAAGACGGGGAGAAGATTTGTTGATCTTACGGGATAAGGTGATAGATTGGCATTTAGAAATATTGAGCTCTAGGAAATTTTTAAGACACCAAATAGAAAAATTATCTAAATCTTTTTGCAGTAAGCAGGAGTCTTGTGATGAAGATATGTGTTTGAAGAATTTGGTATCGTCGGCATATAGAGAGATAGCGGAGTGTTTAATGACCCTTTCAAGATCGTTTATGGTTAAGATGAAGAGTAGGGGACCTAGGTGACTGCCTTGTGGTACACCAGAGGTTGCCAGGAATGAGGTGGATAGGACGGACCTGAAGCGAACACTATAAAAACGGTTTTCCAAATAAGATGATATCCATTTCAGCAGTATTGGTTCAAAGCCGAGGACAGACAATTTGAAAAGAATTAATTTGTGTGATATCTTATCAAAAGCTTTACTAAAATCGGTTGCAATAACATCAACTTCTTTACCACTTTCTAAGGCCGACAGTGCAGAGGACACGAATTCAACGAGGTTAGTTGTAGTGGATCTACCTTTAAGAAAGCCGTGTTGGTGAGGGGAAATTAAGGACTTGCATTGAAAGCTTAAGGATTCGTACAGGATACTTTCCAGGAGTTTGGGTATGTGCGAGAGTTTGGCTATCGGGCGGTAATTGGTAACTTCGCTCTTTGATCCCTTTTTATGAATCGGTGTAATGAAGGAGAACTTCCATATCTGAGGAAAGTCGCCTTGGGAAAGCGAGAGCTGGAAGAGGTGCGAAAGGTGTTGGGAGAGAACGAGGGAACACTTCTTGAGAAATATAGCGGGAATACCGTCAGGGCCAGGTGAGTACTCGTCGTTAAGTTTTTGTAATCTATTTTCAATTACAGTAGGATCAAAAGTTTGAGAGAGATAGGGGCCGATGGAGTAGTTGAGAAGGTAATTGAAATAAAGAGGATCAGGAACAAAGGAGTTGTCGGCAAAAGACTGTTTAAAAAAGCTCGCGAAAAAATTAGCAATGGTGTGTGGATCACTTGAAGTTATATTTTCGTAAGAGAGGGATGGAGGGTATCCGTCGGACTTTTTTTTGTAGTTAACGAATCGGAAAAAAGATTTGGGGTCGCTTATTAGATTCGCTTACGCATCGTTTAAATATCGTTGATAGAGGGAGTTAAAGGCCTGAGTGAATTGCAGGTAGGAGCCGAGATAGTTGGAATAGTCAGAAAAAGACTTGGTTCGAAGGAAAGCTGACCATAACTTGTTTCTCTTGTTGCGTAACGATCGGAGGCTTCGATTATACGATGGGGGGGATGTAGAGAAGGGTTTTGGACGAGATGTAGGAACAAAAAGGGAGATAGAAATAAATAATTCTCTGTAGAAGAAGGAGAGGGCATCATTTACAGAGAGATTGGCAAACTCAAATGAAACTTTGCTAAGGTGTTCATTTATTTTGCGGAAATTGGCTTTATGGAAATCAAAGGAGGGGAGGCTTGCGGGCGGAGTTGACTGAAGTGGGTGGTCGTGAAAAAAAGAAAGAAGAAGTGGAGGGTGAAGGTTATCAATAGTCGAAAGAAGAAGGGGAGAAAGCGAGACAGAGGAGTTGATCGGATCGGTGGTGAAGATTAGGTCTAACTGCCTATCCATAAAGTTAGGGATGCCGCTAACTTGGCATAGATTTGAGTCGGTTAGTCGATCAATGAAGAAACATTCTTTGATTGAGTTGGGATTTGACGCAATGAAAAATGATTCATCTTCAGATAAGACCCAATGCAGTTGAGGCAGGTTGAAATCGCCGAAAATGATGATGTCGTCAGAAGAGTCAGATAACTCTATTACTTCGTCGATCGCATTGACAACAAGTTGGTAGGATTCTAAAGGTTGGGCAGGAAGGATGTAAAAACACATTACGTATAGGGACTTGTGGGGGAGTGTTATTTTGATTGCAATAAAGTCAAGTTTACGAGATGAAGAAGAAGCAATCTGAGAAGAGTCCAGGTCGTTGTGAATGGCAAGGAGAACACCTCGACAGGGGGGGTCATCCGTTGGGCGGCTGATGTCGTCTCGAAAGACGTTAAATGTGGGTGGGAATAGTTCCGGGTTCTTTATATCGGGGATCAGATTGGTTTCAGTTATCGCATAGATATCAAATGGGAGAGCATGAGATTGGCGCAGAACAGCTTGGGTTTTAGATCGCAGGCCCCTTACGTTCTGATAGTAAAAGGTAAGCGGAATGCTATGATGGGGGGAAGGCTGAGGTCCTGGTATTGAGTTAGGGACGAAAAAAATTATTGTGGTCAGCACGGCTCCGTTGAAGGTGTGAGATACGTTTAGAGCTGATATGAGAAGCAAAGGCAGATAGGTCCTTGTCAACTGTGGCCGGCGAAATGTTAAAGCCATCGTGAAAACGGTTGTAGATTTCTCTCAGAGCAGCCGGATCAATAGGGAGGCCTTCCTTTTGAATATATATCTGAACGTTTGTTTTGGTTTTACCGTCAACGCAGATAGATTCGGGTTTGTCAAATAAGTAGGCAAGGTAAAGTCGAACATTTTCAAAAAGCCTGTGGTCTCTCAGCCGTGACATAATATATCGGCCATCGAAGTCGTTGGGGGAGGACATATTATGGTTTACAAACGTGGATGTGAGTTTGACTGCTGGGGGGAGAAGAGGATCGAAAATTGCAGAAGCTTTAGAGGTTGGGGTAGGTGTAATAGCGGGAAGAACAGAATCAGAGGTTGAGGGGACAGGGTTGAGAACATGGGAGTGTATGAAGTTCGGGTAATTGGAATTCGATGGAGAGTTAATAGGGGCTAGGGAATCAGAGGGGAGACTAGGATGTGGGTTTAAGTTGAATGATACTCGATTACGTTGAGGCTTTGGTAACTTTGAGATTACCTTGGGGTGAAGAGGGGGACCTTGAGGAGGTGCTAAGGTATGTCTCGTATGAGGAGAAGTAGATGGTTGAGAAGAGTTTGTAACGTGAGGAGAGGTTGGTCGAGAAGAGTTTGTGATTGAGGGTGTGATAGAGGTAAGTGTCTGGAGAGTGGGATTGGAAAATAGAGGGAATGTTCCAACTTTAAAGCTCCAGTTAGGGTCAGGGTTAGGACTAGACCTAGAGCTATTATTCTTAGACTTACGTTTAATACTAGGTTTATTAGTCAGACTAAGCTTCGGCTCTGCTGAATTGTTCACCTTGCTGATGGTCATCTTTCCTAAGCTGAGGACATCGGTTGAGGGGTTCGAAAAGAGCCAGGAGTATTTTGAAGGCAAGTCGAGCTTAAATCGAATGCTTTTGGCGTTAGTTGGAGAGATTATCTGGCAGTTACGGATGGATATGCCATATTTCTCCAGGAAAAAGTTAATCATCCAAGAGACGTCTGCATGTGGAGGAGCTCTATTTATTAAGAAGGAATTATACTCGTACGCAGTGCTGTGTAGTTTTTCGAGCCTTTTACTCCAGTCGGTGGGTGTCCAAAGCGTGCCATATCGGTTTAAGGGGATCGAAGAAGTTGTAGGCAGAGAGCCTGTTTCAGTTGATGTTGAGATTGGGGTGGGTGTGGGCATTGATGAATTTGTAGTTGTTGATGTTGTGGTTGTAGTAGTAGTTGATGTTGTTGTTGGGGTGGGTGTGGGTATTGTAGTCATTGTTGGAGTTGTTGAAGTCTTCGTTGATTGTGGTTGGATTGAATAGTCTGTTGATTCCAGGAATTCGGTAAGTATTGACGTGTTGAAGATTGGGCTTGGTTGTGGCTGAATGAGTTCTGGGATGAAATCAATTTTGCTTGATGCCAGTCTTAGGTTTTCATCAACATCGCCGATAATTAATCGGAAAGCTGCGACATCATTGCTAACTTCATTGATTTTGTTTATAATCTCAAGCAGTAGTGAATCAACGAGTTGATGGGATGGGGGACTTGGTTTTGAAGTGTTTTGTTGGTTGGTATCCAAGTAGGTGCGAAAGTAGTTGAAATGGTCGTTTATCGTTGATATATGTGGGTTCAGGATTGAGTATATATCAGACTTCAGATCACTTTTTAAACTCACAGGGATCGATTTAAACTCAGCCGGTAACTTTTTGATCGAATCACTTAGACTTGCCAGCTGCTTGTCTATGTTTTTAAATTTCGATTTGCAAAAAGTGGTGGAGACATCTATGCTATTGGATATTTCTTCCACACTCTTAAACAACTCATCTTATTTAGCAATTTGTGTTACGATTTGCTTATAGAAGATTTTGCAATCGGTGGAATTGGAGTTAAGGGAGTCACTAATGCACTTTATCGCGAGCATAACGTGCGAAAGAGATATGCCCCTGCATTCATCGCAAAAAAAAAGAAAGTTTTTGTCATAGTCATTCAGGTAGGTAATGCAGCGCTTACTTAATCCAATGCAGAGAGCATGAAATGTTTTTCCGCATAACCCATTACAATTTACCCAATCAGCACTAAAGTCTTGCGATGTTAGCACACAATCGGTATTACCGCACTGCTTTGACATAGTTCTTGCGTTATTGGGTTCTAGTTATTGGGTCACTTAATGTTTCGCGATCAAAAAGGCAACAGGGAAAAAAAATTGCAGATATGCAAATAAATAAATTGGAATTAAATTTATTTAAAACACGCGAAGCGGGAGCAAAAGAAAAACACGTCCGAACGTTTGGAGGGAACAATGGCGAGCGTCTATATACACATAGCAGATTTTGCCAATGTAGGGCTTCAACACATCGTCTATCATGCGTTGGAATATCGCCGGGGCGTTCTTCAGCCGTTCATATTTTCCGTTCATCGTTGAGAACGCGGTTTTCGGAACGTCGGACAACTTCATCGGAATCTGATGGAATCCCGAAGTTAAGTCGAGCGTTGTGAAGTATTTGGCATTGCCCAGACTGGCAAGTGTTGAGTTAATGTCTGGAATCGGGTATGCGTCCGCTATCGTCACGGCGTTTAACCGCTTGTAATCGATGACCACGCGGTATTGTTTTTCCCCATCCGGCTTGGGCTTTTTCGGCACTATCCAAATGGGCGAGTTATAGGGACTCTTAGAAGGACGAATAATTCCTTCTTCCAAGAGCCTCTCTATTTCTCTATCAACCACTCCCCTAAGGCAGGCAGGGTATGGATAGCTTTTGGCGTAGATTGGTTCGTCGGTGCTAGTCCGAATTTCGGCTTGGACAGACGTGTCGATTAATTCTCTAGCCTCAATAGGGCCAAAAAGTGTATGATATTTTCCTATTATGGTTCTGCAATTTCTTTTTAATACCCTGTGGAAGATTTTCTTCCAGAACTAAATTAACCTGTTTAGACAGCTTTTCCTTTAAAGGTATCCTTATGTTTGGTTTAATTCGGAGCATATTCTCTTTCCTATCAATTACAGCCTCCAATTCCTTCAGCGTATCATCCCCAATGATGCCCTCGAAAGACTGGAGACCAGGTAAAACATAAAACGTTAGTAAAGTGTCATTGACAATTTTCTTAAAAAACCTTTCCTTGACGCATTCTGATATTTGCACTTTCCCGGCTGCTGAATGAACCTGGAATGGCTCGGAGAGACGATATGCAGCTTGTTTAATGGAAGGGCTAATAAAATTCTTGTTTGCCCCTGTGTCGACAAGAAATTTTAGTATAGCCCCGCTGCTAGTTGTGTATTCTATATATGGTACGCTGGACAGGCGTCCGTTATAAAATTTACTTCGTCCCCTAAAAAGTCTTCCACGGCCTCGTGATAGGCCTCTTCGGACTGTTCGTCGACTGACTCTATGTTATACAGTCGCTGATGTTTGTTAGGGTAATTATCCGACCTTGCCCGACGCTTGAACCGGTTATTTTCCCTCGGGCGGTTCATGTAGTTAACCTGACGTGACAGTGTTGACCTGTCTACATCCATTCTTTCAGCAGGCTTTGGTCCAAACCTTGGGGGAGGATCATTGCCACGCGGAGAGGAGTAGTGCGGTCGCCCCCCGGACCTCTCTAAATGGTCAGGCAGAAACCTCTTGGGTGGCAAGGCCGGTCTTGGTTCGGTCTTAAATGTCTGGTTAATGGGGACGGTTATCGTGTTCGATCCTGCAGTGGAATGGATCGAATGATTGCGGAAGTTTAGGTTCTGCATCTCCAAACATGCAGAATAGGCCTCTGGGAGTGTTCTAGGTTTTTGAATAATTAACATTTTCGACAGGTCGCCGTTCAGGCCACGAACAAACACATCCAGAGCCCTGTTCCTATAAGTTTCTACCAGAGCACTTACTGTTTCCTGGCTGAAGGATTCAGTTTTAAGTTTGTTAACCATCAGTGATAGCTGATGGTTAACCGAGGCGTAGAACTCGTCTAACCTGCTGCCCTTTTGCGCCAGCTGATTCAACTGATGCTCAAGGTTCCTCATATCGCGCTTGTCCGCGTAGTGGAGAGAGAGGCATTGTTTTATCTCCTGCCAATTAGTGTCAAAGATATTGTATGATACGAGAGCGGCGTCTGCTGGGCCCCTGACCTTACCGCGAACGTGCTGAAGAATTGCTCTGAAGAGCGGTTTGGTTTTCACTATATCGTAGTCCTTTAAAATCCCTTCCACAGCATGTATCCACGATACATACTGCGTTGGGTTGCCGTCAAAGACTTGCAGCTCTTTTACGCAATCGGGCAGCCTGCTTATATCCCTCAACTCCTCCTCGCTCTGAGGAGGATTGAGTGCGACGATTCTGGTAGCCTCAGGAGGTACTACCTCAACAATCTCTGCCCGATTGTCCTCAAGGGACTTAATTCTACCCTCAATCCCCCTTAGCTGAGCTAAGATGGTGTTCACGGCACCCGTTAATTCAGTAATAGATTTGGTCATTTGATCCATGATTAATTCTAAAAACTCTCACCTGAATCTGGGGATAATTTCCCTTATGGGCACACTTTGGGTTGTTTTTGCACACAGGGATTTAGCTCTCACCTGGATCTGGGGATAATTTTTCCTTATGGCCACACTTTTGGTTGTTTTACACACAGGGATTTAACTCTCACCTGGATCTGGGGATAATTTTTCTTATGGGCACACTTTTGGTTGTTTTACACGCAGGGATTTAACTTTCACCTGGATCTGGGGATAATTGTTCCTTATGGGCACACCTTTGGTTGTTTTACACACAGGGGGAAGCACAGCACTCACAGTCACAATGCACTTATATATTTTATATATTTTATTATTTAAATCGATTTTAAATCAGCACAGCACAGTTTCTCGTTTTAATTATTCTTCGATTATCATGGGCTTATTCAGATTTAATCTTTACAATCGTCACTCACAGAGAGGTGATTCTCATCTTATTGGTATGAATTCTATGTCAGTTATCAGATTCGCGCAATTTCTGTAAAGAAAGAAGGAATTTTCGTTATCCGCGAAACCGTGTAACCGAAGTAATATTTCCGCGTAGGAACCGGCCTCGGAAGGTTCGCGTTCATCCCTTTTAGTCGCCAACGTTGAGATTGTAGGCAACCTACTCGCGGCACGAGTTCCTTCACAATTCAGTCACTTATCTACTTAATCTCCGTGCATGTTCCCATGGGTATGCCGGAATTTATTGCTACGGAGGTTAGAGTAGCTCACTGTGTTCCCATGGGTACAGGAGCGTGCACTCCGATAGAGCGTACTAACACCGTGTCCCTTACGAGGACTCGCAACTAAATTAACACGAAAAAGTGACTAAATTTGTAGGCCGGTCCCTGCTCGGGCACCAGTTAACGAATCCTTCCCAGGATTATCCAAAAAAATTCGAACACCAACCTCCTTGGGGGTTGGTCCAACTTGTCCGTAATAAGTAAAACACGTAATTTCGTTTTATTGATTTATTGTCCGTCTCGTTATAAAGCTAACTTAGAACTAACTCTGCCGCTGCACATGTCGTCGGAGGTAACCTCTGCTCCACCCGCCCAATACTGCATCGTCATCGGTTTCCCACGCCGGCAGCACACGCGCATCCGTTTCATAGGCATTGAAACGCGATCCCTTCGTATCCGAACTGTGGGAACAGGTTCGCACCTGAACAACAGCAAACTGATGGGTCAGCAAGTGAAGCAGCGATAAGTTGCTGACGCGGGCGTATTAGTTCGTTAACTAAGCTACTTTTGTCCATAGTGGACCTAAGGATTAATTATAAATTTGATTTGAAGGAAATCGTTCGCAGAGGAAAGGTCTGACTGATGCTGAAATAGAAGATATTGCAAACTATGATTGGGATCAGTCATCCGATGAAGATGAAGTTGATGAGGATGGGGATGATCCCGATTTTTTAGAAGAAGCAATTGAAGCGATTTTAGCTAGAGGGGAGGAGGTAGAAAGAGAAATGATTGAACATTTGTTGAACGATGACGAGTGTAGAAACTGCGATGCTGACGAAGAGGTAAGTGCTGGGGTCAGTTTTGAGAAAATTGAAGCGTCCACATTGAAGTGGAGAAAACGGGAAATGTTGACCGTCGATGCAACCAGGAGAGGAAGCGCTGAGGTTGATGACGTTTATGAGGATAAATCACCAATAGAGTACTTTGGACAGTTTTTTGATGAGGAAGTATTTGACCTAATGACGTCGCAAACCAATCTACATGCAATGGAAACTTTTGGCATAGAACTGAAATGCGCACCATTTTAAATGCGGCGTTATATCGGTGTACTTTTGTATATGGGTATCATCAAAATACCTCAGATTAGAATGATTTGGTCAAAGCAGTTTAAATTCAATTTTATAACTGATGCTATGTCACGATCAAGGCTTGAAAAAATAAAAAGTTTTTTTCACTTGAACGAAAATTCAAAACATCCAAAAAAAGGCGAACCAAACTTTGACAAACTCTATAAAATACGCCCATTGCTGTTGTTGTACTATCGACGACAAAACCCAAGGGTTGAAGACCAAGAAAAAAAAAAAAAGAAAAGCGGCAAACAAGAAAGCAATTCCCAGGAACAAAATTACAAAATTTATTTAGTTGATACGGTTACCAAATTTGCGTGTTGATTCAGCTAGGTCTCTAATCCAAGTGGACGAGGGGTAGAATTCGATTTCCCAAGTACCGCATACAGAGAAAATGTGCAAGAAAAAACGACGTTAATCACAACAACAAACCCATCTATTGTTATCTCTGCACTCAGAGCATAACACGATAGATGGTGAATTGTTGCTGTGATAAACCGGCACTACGCTTTCTCTGGAAAGTACAGTGAGTCACAGAAATATACGAAACAAATTAATTGAAGAGTTTAACAATAAAAAAATGAATGAAAAGTAAATTTAACGTACAACAATAATGAACCAAAAACAATAAATGGATAATATTCCCAAACATCCCGGCCCCCCTGGAACGAGTTTCAGGACGATGGTAAAACTGCCAATTTTGTTATGGGACGAACGAAGCTTCCACGGTTTGTTTTAACTGTAGCCACTCGAATGCGATTATCCGGACCTGGATGCACGGTTTCGATTCTGCCCAGGAGCCACTTGGTAGGCGGGAGATTCGGCTCTTTGATGATCACAACGTCGCCAACCTTCAGATCAAGTTCCAGCTTCTGCCATTTAGGACGCTCCTGAAGGGTCGTTATGTACTCAGCATGCCAGCGTTTCCAAAACCCTTGGACCATGGCTTGGAGGTGTTGCCAGTGCGATAGACGGTTCGGTGCTGTCGTCAAATAACTAGGCTCTGGAACTGCTGTATATGGTTCACCTATAAGAAAGTGAGCTGGTGTTAGCGGGTTCAAATCTTGGTCGGACAAAACACATAGGGGACGAGAATTTAACATGGCTTCGATTTGACTGAGAACTGTGTATAGTTCTTCGAAGGTAAGGATGGTGGACCCAATAACCCGGCGTAAGTGTAGTTTTACGGACTTCACCCCAGCCTCCCAGAGGCCTCCAAAGTGCGGAGCTGACGGTGGTATAAAGTGACAGTCGATCCCATCCATAGCCAGCTTAGCAGCGATGTCCTCATTGTGTGTCTGCGACATGACCAGCTTTTGAAATTCGTTGAGGCACCGACGAGCCCCTTGGAAGTTCGTTCCATTATCGGTATAGACGTTGGAGCACTTTCCTCGGCGAGAAACGAAGCGTCGAAATGCTGCGAGAAAGGCATCTGTGGTTAAGTCACTTACCAACTCCAGGTGAATTGCCTTGGTGCACATACAGACAAACAAGGCAAAGTAGGCCTTAGATAATTTTGGGTTGCGGCCACGGGAAAGTTTGATTGTAAACGGACCAGCGTAGTCACATCCTGTGTTAGTAAAGGGTCGACTTTGTTGGACACGTTGTGGCGGCAAATTCCCCATAAGTTGCGTACTTGTGATTTTCCGCTGCAGGAAACACTCTCGGCATTTATGAACGAGTTTCCTGATGAGGTTTCGGCTTCCCAATATCCAATATTGTTGGCGGACTATGGCAAATGTTTCTGATACCCCTGTATGGAAATATTGGTTATGTATGTCAGTGGCTATAAGAAGGGAAACATGGTTATTAGGCAGAAGAATGGGATGTTTCAAATTGAATGAAATATTGGCATGTTTTATGCGACCCCCAACTCGTAAAAGTCCATCTCTATCGACGAATGGCGAATATCGTAGGAGCTTGCACTTGTTTGGAAGTTGACGATTTTGAGTAAGATTACGAATTTCACTCCCGAAGGATTCTTGCTGGACGTGTCTCAAGATAAGTAGCCTGGCCGACCGAAGGGTTTCAAGCGAGAAGCCGCGCGAGAGTTTTACGAATTTTGTTGGTTGACAGTTTTTGGAAAACCGAATGCAATATCCCACAATCCTAACTAATCGAGTCCACGATGAGATCTTTAAAATGAGCACGCTTAGAGCATTTGATTCCACGGATGACGTTAAGACTTGATTAGGAGCGTGTCGTTCTTCTGCGGAAATATCTGTTTCATATGGTTCAGGCACTGAGAATTTTGATGTAGGCCAAAGTTCTTGTGACAGGGACAACCAAGATGGACCCGTCCACCCCAGAGGATGTGAGGGTGTGAGGGTTATACTCCACGCGAGGCACAGTCTGCTGGGTTAGATTCAGAAGCGATATGGTTCCAAGCATATCGAGGAATCTCTTCGAGAATGGCAGCTGTGCGATTTGCGACGAATGTAGTCCAACGACGAGGCGGCGACGATAGCCAATGAAGCACGATTTGCGAATCACACCAAGCGAAAACTTTAACTCTGCGTTGAATCGAAGATCGTATAAGAGTTATCAAGCGGCACAATAGAAGAGCCCCACAAAGCTCGAGCCGGGGAATAGATACGGGTTTAAGCGGCGCTACCTTAGTCTTAGCCGCAACGAGTCTGCTGGGTTAGATTCAGAAGCGATATGGTTCCAAGCATATCGAGGAATCTCTTCGAGAATGGCAGCTGTGCGATTTGCGACGAATGTAGTCCAACGACGAGGCGGCGACGATAGCCAATGAAGCACGATTTGCGAATCACACCAAGCGAAAACCTTAACTCTGCGTTGAATCGAAGATCGTATAAGAGTTATCAAGCGGCACAATAGAAGAGCCCCACAAAGCTCGAGCCGGGGAATAGATACGGGTTTAAGCGGCGCTACCTTAGTCTTAGCCGCAACGATGGTGATTTTAAATTGATTTTCAGCGAGTTTACAGCGAGTGTAAACGACAGCTCCGTATGCCGACGTTGACGCATCTGAGAACCCGTGAAGCCCAATTTCTTCTCCAACCGAAGAAAACACGTTTCGCGGAATCCGCAACTCCTCGAAAGAATGAAGCTCCCGTTGATAGCTTGTCCATTTTGTTGCTAGTTGCGATGGTAGTGGATCGTCCCAGTCGAGGTTGAGTGCCGATGACCATAACTCCTGAAATAGGATTTTGAACAAAATGACCGATGGAGCTAAAAATCCTAAGGGGTCAAATATACGAGCAATCTCAGATAGCAGCGACCGTCTGGTTGGTGAGGCGAGAGTCAGACATACGAAAAGAGAATTCATCGGAGGTGGGACTCCAGTGCATCCATGTCATCTGAGGGATTATCCCGCCAAACGATACGCTGAAAGTTTGTATGGTTATCGTGAACCCAAATCTGACGGAACATTTTAACTACATCAGCCGTAAAAACGTACATGTGCTGGCGAAAACGCAACGATACTCCAACTAAATCACGTTGAATTGGAGGTCCAACAAGTAACTTGCTATTTAGTGAACTCCCCAAAGAATCCTTGGCTGAGCCATCGAATACTACGCGGAGTTTCGTTGAAGAGCTTTCGGGCTTCAAAATGGCGTGGTGAGGCAAGTAGAAATGGTTGCCGGGGCTAGAATGAACTTCATCTGCGGGTATGCGAACCATGTGGCCAAGACGAATATATTCGTCCATGAAGTTACGATACATGTCACGAAGGTTTGGATCACTATGGAATCGACGCTCCATTGCGTGTAACCGGCTAACCGCGGAATTGAGCGAAGTACCGAAGACAGGAGACGGAGTATTGAAGGGTAACTGAACGAGATATCTACCATCGGGTGAGCGCGAGAATGTCTTGCGGAAATGCAGTTCCGCTTCGTTGTCACTGTATGAGTCATCTTGCTGTGGAGTGACGTTGTCTAGATCCCAAAATCGTTGCAACAGAACGTCAACATCCAGAAGAGAGTGAAGAGACGAAATAGAGGAAAAATGAGATTGGCTGGAATCCAGTAATTCCCCAGTTACCACCCATCCAAATGAAGTTTTTTGAGCAACTGGCATTCCTTCGGAACCCCGAATTTGTTCACCTTTCAGGATGCACCACAGTTTATCTGCTCCGAGAAGTATGTCAACTGGACCAGGAACATTGAAGTCCGGATCAGCTAGCTCCAACTTTTGTATATGTGACCAATCAGAAGTATCGAAAGGTCGGAATGGAAGATTGGAAGTTAATTTGTTAAGAATGAAGGCATCCACGAATAAATGGGTTTGGTTATTACGAGAGCAGAGCTTCAGCGTAATGCAGCCCTTAGTGTGACCCGCTTCTATGGATGATACCCCGAGAATAGGTATTCGCGCATGTTTGCGAGGTAGTCCCAATCTCTGAGCAAACGATTCAACCACAAAGGAAACTTGAGACCCCGAGTCGAGTAATATCCTGCAGTTTATCGCATTGCCTTGATTATCCAGAACCTTAGCCAATATGGTGGGTAGTATCGTTTGCTTCGAAATGCAAACATCGATCGAATGGTTATTGACGATTGCTGGTACTTGCGCAGATGTTGAAGGTTGAGGTTCAGGTTGGTTTGCATGAATCGACGAGGAGTTGGAATGGAGCAAAGAAGAGTTTGAATGGAGCGACGAGGAGTTTGATGAGCGAGAGGACGAAGGGTTGTCAGCGTTCGGCGGGTGAACTAACGAGTGGTGACGTGACTTGCATACGCGACAACGAAATGAAGAACGGCATTTGTTTGATGTATGCCCAACGCGGAGACAATTGAAGCACAAAGATTTGGATTTAACAAGTTTACGACGCGATTCGATATCAAGTGCGATGAATTGTTCACACTGAGACAAAATATGGGTATTTTCACACTTAGGACACTGTGAAGTTGGATGCTGTGATTCTACGAAATGGGCTCGAAATTGACCTGCAGATTTATTACGCGATGAAATGGGACGAGATAAGGCTTGACAAGTTTCAAGCGCATCGCACCTTGATTGTAAAAATTTCAATAGTTCGTCAAAGGTGCAATCACTCCGTGATCCAACATGTTCCGCCCAACTCTGCCGACTGTCACTATCAAGTTTATTGAGTAACAAAAATATTAGCCACGGGTCGCGATCATTAGATCCGAGCGCATTAAGTCCGCGAATGACTTCATCAGCACCGTCTGTGACTTTACGCAAGGTATGGGTGTTACCGCTGTTTATGGTTGGGAGCGCCAGAAACATTTGAACATAGGATTGAACAATGAGGTGATTTCGATCATACCTGAGTTCTAAGCGATCCCAAGCCTCAAGATAATTGGCTTCTGAGATGGGTAGATGCTTAATTAAATTTTCAGCATCATCGCGTAAAAAAGATCGCAAATAGTGAAACATTTGTGTCGCTGAGAGTTTTTTCTGACTATCTATCGTACCCATAAATGAATCCCGAAACGAAGGCCAGTCCTTATAGTTCCCCGAGAACGGCGATACGGTTAGTTTTGGTAATTGAATGCCCGAGGAACCTTCCGAACTTGAGTTCAATTTTTCTAGAAACGATGATTGCTGGTCAGCGAGCTGTTTTACCGCGGAATTTTCACTTTCTGGATCAACCGACTGTCTTTCCCGAATGGATTTGACCAACTTTGCATGCGCAATGAAAAACCTATCTTCATAGTCAACGAATTCGTTTTCGAGTTCCACTACCTCGTCATCATCAGCCGCGGACTGTAAAACCTCCTGATGCAATAATGAAAATTCTGTCCACGTTTCGTTTAATTTGGTTAGTTTTATCTCTAACAATTCTACTGACGTATCAGGTCCAATTGTATCAACAAATGACGCCGCGCGTGTTAAACGACCTTTTGCATTTCCGCGAATACGTTTTGCAGAACTCATAATTTGAGTTGATTTGATTTTTTAGTAATCTTCGAGTTCAAACACTATCGATGCCAATATGATTCCCGACACGTGTTAGTAGCAGTAACACACAACACGGACGGTCGAATACTGCTAACCTTGCTGCAGGTAAGGCCGCCATTTGCGGTACATTGGGTGTCGCATAGTAGTTTTTACATCGTTGACACATTTTACGTACTGTCTTATATAGCACACGCAGCTGCGGAATATAGAATAATCCTTTGATCTTATAAATTATCGTTTCGTGCGAGACGTGGTGGTGGTTCTCGTGATGGAAACGCACTACAAGAAAGGTAACGTGATGATTCCTGGGTAAAATAATAACGTCCTCATTGTTATTAAGGTGCTGCGCTCTGCTTCGTGCCCTTAGGACGCCACAGTCATCTATGTAAATATTTAAGGATATTAGTTTAGAGTTCTTTTCAATGCTCTTACCCCGTTCCAGTCTTATGATTTCTTGGTTGTATTCGCTCATCTGCACCAGTTTAAAAAGTAGCATTTTACTTCGCTGGAGTATTTCAACTGACAACTCTTTTGGACTTTCTTCTTTCCTAACCGCAGCTTAAAGTTTTTTGATGTACAACAGGAACGTAGCTAAGGCACGGTATAGACGCCTCCAATCAGAGAAGTATTGCACATTTATAGTTGAACGCAAAATGTTGGTTCCTTGCATGTGAAGCAGGTGTTGCCTCATTTCCATTTCATTGACGGGTCCAAGATCACTACATGTAGGCCAATCACTCGCGTCAGCGGTCAAGAAGGTAGGTCCGGTGAACCATGACTCGAAGTGTAGTTGTGACGAGACTTTCGTGGCGAGGTCAGTGGTGTTTAGTTTCGAGGGAACCCATTTCCATTCTGCTACGTTTGAGTGCTCCAATATTTCGCCGACCCGAAACATAACGAATTGTTGAAACTTCTTTGGATCCATACGCAGCCACTTCAGAACTGTTTTTGAGTCTGTCCACCAAAACCGAGAACTGATAGGTATGCGACGAACAGCTTGCACATTGATCGACAGTCTCATGCCCAATACGGCTGCCTGAAGTTCAAGCCTCGGAATTGAAACCGGCTTGAGCGGAGCAACTTTGGATTTTGAGGCTACAAGGGTTACGAAGACTTGATTTCCACATTGTATACGCAGATAGCATACTGCAGCATAGGTGTGTTCCCCAGCATCAACAAACGTATGAATTTCGACTTGCTCTGCATTTTTCAGAAGTCGACTGTAACAGCGAGGAATCTCTATTGATTTTATCAGCGGTATCGCAGATTTCCATTGTAGCCATTTCGAGAAAAGATTATCGGAGAGTTCATCATCCTAATCGATGTCGCAGCGCCAGACTTCTTGGAGAAGTATTTTCAAACCAATTGTAAAGCAAGCGATGAAACCTAGAGGATCAAATATTGACATAAGAAACTGAAGGGTTTCTCGTTTCGTTGGCCGGACCTGATCGTCCAACATATCACGCTTTAACCTTGCGAATCTGAAAACATATTTGAAGACATCGCTATTAGGGTCCCAACTCCCAATACATACCCAAACCTTTTCAGGAGATCCCAATTTATTGTGCGGCTGTAAAATCGAGCCATCATTTGTTAGTTGATCAAGAACCCAAGAACAATTGTAAGCCCAGTTACGAAAATTAAACCCAGCGGATGCGTGTATTAGCTTCACTTCGTTTGCCAAGCGCAGGGCGTCTTCTTCGTTGTCCACGCTATCGATGACATTGTCTACATAATGATAAGTCTTGATGGCTTCCGCGGCTCGAAGATAACGTCCTTCAAATTGCTCAGCGTTACTGTTGCGTATGTAGTGAGCAGTACATGGGGCGCAATTGATCCCAAAGGTTAAAGCACTCATAACATAAGTGCTTGGGTGGTGAGCTGGATCTTCAGTTTCGTAGCGTCCCATCAACGGTTTGCATGTAGACCTCAATATTTGCAAAGCCCTTTCATCTTCTTTTGAGCATATGGGTGTTGATGACGATTCCAACGCGAAATATGACTTAACAACTTCATGGAGGTCTTCGAAGCATTGTTGGCAGTCGCACATGTGAACATTGAGGCGAGAGGTCAGTTGACGATTGGGTACACACCCCTGCAAAGCCCATCCCAGTCGTGTTTTCGTAGCGATTGGCTGTCGCCATGAACCTTCGCGGATTTTAAGTGGTACTGCCAGCTTCCAGTTATCTGCTCCTATGAGAATTGTTGGCCGTGCGTTCTTATACGACTGAGGCCAGCCAAATAAGGATATCGTGTTGTGAGTTCGTTCATGTTCAATGACTGCCTTGGTAGTGAAAGTTTTTCTACTGTGTGAGCGCCGTACAAAGTGTATCTAGCTTCGTTTTCTCGGTTTGAGATTTCAAATGAGGTTTTCTGCGATGATTCTTCCATGCGTGTCGTATCGCCGGTCCAACGTAGACATAGAGGCTCGCTCACACCAGCTAAATCTAGGGAATCGAAAACTTCTTTTTCCACTAAGGTCACTGATGAACCCTCATCTAGAAAGGCAAATGTGTCTATAAACATATTCTTAGAATGAATGCGAATGGGAACGATGCGAAAGTATGGCTTCTCCCCCTCATCAAGATCATTGTGAGTGTTTACATTCACATGTTCATTCGAATTCAAAGAGTCATTTGCACTTACTTGGTTCCTTTCTTGACTTACGGATACAGTCGGTTTGTGGAGGAGTGAGTGATGTTTTGCCTTACAATGTTCAACTTCACATTCCCTGTTGACATAACATCTGCGGCGGTGCGATTTGAGGCATCGATGACACAGTTTATTGGCCTTCACGATACTCCATTTATGTTCGTATGTTGATTTTTCAAACGTTGCACATTGCAAAATTTTGTGATCAGTATTCTGGCACACTATGCACGCTGTTCTACTGGCTGAATTTTGGATTTGACTGTGGGTATTGGTGACACCGCTCTTCTTTAATGAAAATGGTGACACAACTTGACTGGCGGCTTCGGCGATTTGATGTAACCAAACACTAAACGTTTTTAACACTGGCACCCGTTCATCTTTTTGCTGCATTGCCCAACTCAGCTTGTACCGACCTGGTAGTTTATCGACAAACTCCTTAACTAACATTGGATTATTAAGGTGTGCTGACATCTGACATTCTTCCATCGTAGAGCAGATATTGCTTACAATCAATGCGAATTCGATTATATTTTCGAGTTTATCTTATGGTGGTGGCATTCTCCTCGACTTTTCGATCATACACTCGATAATATGTTCCGGTCGTCCGAAGCACATCTTCAGCGTCTGCATTATCTCTGGAACTAGCCTGGGCAGGGGAAGTATGTTACGAACCAGTTCACGTGCCTTACCTTTTAAGCTTGCTTGCAGTCGTATTAAATCTTCTGCATCGGTGCATCCTGCTAACGCTGTGCTGCTGTCGAAGCTGCTCAGGAAAAGAGGCCATTCTTCTGGGTCGCCGTGAAAATTTGGCAGTTCTTTTGGAATTACCTGCCTTGCTGCCATTTGTGACGGTGTCGGTCCAGTTATTAATGTTGTACCGATCTCAGGAAGGTGCAAATTATTTTGCACTGAAACTTCGGGCTCGGATAATATTTTATATTTCTTTTCCAAACAACGCTTGAAGCTTTTTCTCTTCCTCCAACATTTCCATTTGCAATTCCTTTTGTCGGCGGGAAACGTCAAAATGATGTTGAGATGTTGCTTGGTTAGAAGTCGCTTGAGGATATGCATACTGCGAGGATGTTGCTAGGGTATCTGTCATTCGCGAAATACACGAAATATGATGTGGAAACAATGTTGCTGATTGACTTGCATGTAGTGTTGACGGCAAATTTTGTTGATAATGAGCTTGCGATGTTTTTGGAAATGCACTTGGTAATGTTTCGGGGATATTGTGTGAATCGCGATTCATTGACCAGGTGATCATAGTCGGTGTGTGTGTAAAAGTAGATTTACATGGTACATGAACCATAGGATTTGGTGGTACGTTAGCAAATAACGAATTGATACCACTTACCATGTACGGCACCGTTGCATGCTGCATTGGAGCTGAGCGAACTGCTGTAAATGGAATATTAGCATGATTCACTAATGTTGATACTTCTGTTAAATATTGGTGGTTTATATGCATTGCCCTGGTCGGGGCGAGAGGTGTATGGCTGTTAGTTTCCGGTACATTTAATGGTGTGCTTGATGAAGGCGATGATATGCGATGTGTGGCGAATTCTGACGTGAGTCCAATGTCATACGCATCGTTCGGAGGAGCAATAGCGCTCGTAGTTGTTGTACCTGATCGTGGATTATTGCACGTATCGCAGCTCCAGCTGACATCAGCTATGCCACTGTTAACTCCGACGCAGTCGTAGTGATACCACTTATCGCAAGCGTCACATTGTACCATGCGGTCACTTTCGACCTCAGTACATAATATGCAAATTGTAGCATCAACGACTTTGTTCTGTTTTTGAGACATCTCTCCCTACAGCGCGACTTTAGTTCAAATTAATATACTAAGCCGGTTAAAACAAAGTAAACTATTTTAAAGATTTTTTGGAGTCGAAATCTTGACAACAAAGCACAATTTTCAAAAGCGAAAGTATTTTATTTCAATCCAAGTAATACTAGTTGGTACGCTTTAAAATAGTTTGCGTTGTTAACACGCTTATAATTTCTATTCGACTATCTAAGTAAGAGCGAATTGCTCAAAACGAAAGCTTTTGCATAGATGAATTTGAGTTATTTTTACATAGATAATGTTATAAAGTGTCTTGCTAACAACACGTACTGGTACAGGGTGATAATACATTTTTTTTTTGTTTTTTATATTAAGTTCAAAATTATTTCGCAAAGGCAAAAAATGAAAGAATCAAAACCAAATTAAAGATACAATTTAAGATTATTATTATGGCAGTTACAAGCAGATTATAGCTTTTAAATGGAGGTCAAGTCTAAAGCAGTACAATCCAGCAAAGCCGCATAAATGGGGAATGAAAATTTTCACCAGGGCAGGGACGTCAGCAATGATATACGATTTTGCTTTGTATGTTGGCGATGGAACATGTCCAAAATACGGCCTCGGCATTTCATCCGATATAGTTTTGTTTTTGGCTTCAACCATGCCTAAAGATCAAAACTATAAACTATATTTTGATAATTGGTTCACTTCAATAAGTCTTATGATAGCATTGAAGCAAATGGGCATCTTCGCAACTGGAACCGTACGACAAAATAGAATGGGTAAATGCGAAAAAACCAGCACTTCGCTGGTTCGACAATAAAGGAATGCAGCTCTTGTCTACTCATATGTCGGTCGAACTATTAGGGTCTTGTAAGCGATGGTGCAGCAAAGAAAACAAAACTATACATATTTCCCGACCAGCTATAGTCAACGATTATAACCAACATATGGGAGGAGTTGACCTATGCGATATGCTAAAGGAAATATATAAAATAAACCACAGGTCAAGAAAATGGTATATGCGTATAGTTTACTGGTGCATCGGAGCAGCTGTTGTAAATGCCTGGCTACTGTATCGCAAAGAATTAAAACTCGTCAAACCTAATTGTAAACCAAAGGCACTAATATTTTTCCAAATGGAAATAGCACAATCACTGCTAAGCTCTTCGTATTCCTCCAATTTCGTAAAACGCTCAAGAGGCCGTCCTCCTACAGTGGCCTCGAATTCCCCACATACGACCCCATACACCCCGAAATCGTCACCATCGCCTTTGTAATCGCCATCGGTCAGTGTTTGCAGCTCTTCATTAAAACGCAAATACACAGCAGATCCAACAGAAATATCACGATACGAACAAAAAGGGCATTGGGTTCTTTGGGGTCAAAAAGGTCGATGCCGTCTCTGCAAAACTGCAACCCCTCTCTCCAAATGTTCCAAATGTGAAGTTCACTTGTGTTACAATACAAGTAAAAATTGTTCCCTTTTATATCGCACATAAACTTGCATTTTTCCTTTTAAATATGAAATATAGAATATGAACTCTTCCGTTATTATGTCTTATTTTATTTATTACTATGGACGGATGTTGCTTTTAAGCAACTTTATACAGGACCTCGTAGGACATATGGCTTTCAAACTTTGTAAACAGAGTTTTTAGGTCTAAAATATAAAACCTTCCAAATTTTGTAATTTTAGCACCACTAGGTCAAGGGCTGCCCTGAAAGGGTTAAAGAGCAAGCATTGAGTGACTTTACACTTATACATAAGGTGCTAATTTTTCTGGTGAACGCCTAATATAATAATGCAATACCTGATAAATAGTTTTTGGTGCCGAGTATGAATGGAGAACAAGTTATGTTATCTAAAAAACCCTAATCAACATTTACTTTTTGTACATTTATTGCTATAAATCCATTTACAAATTGTTTGTAATTGAGAAATAGTGTCACCCGGCGACCAATAATACACTTATTCACAGACAGGAAAAAAGAGCGCTCGAGAGAGGGCTGTCATTCGAAATTTGCGGCGATAATCGGGTAGGGGCACGGAAGCTCTCAGTCTATTTAGTAGTAGTTTATGATATACCGTTTCTGCCATAGACATACCATACATAGTATTGTCTCTGGTTTCTGCTCTCAGTTGACTGTCTAGCATAGACTAACCAAACTAGGCAGCCAATGAATTTAATGTCGTTTTCGATTTGACTTTTCAGATTTTTGCTGCCAAATCGAACATTAAATTCGAATTTCATTTGTTCTTGTGTGAATTGAGTTGGCCGCAAAAATATTTTTTTCACTTGCACTGGAAATCCATTCCAATTGTTTTTAACACATTTATAGTAAGTCATTTCGAAATCATTTAATATAAAAAATCGTTTCGATACTCGAAAAATTAGTAATTCAGTTAAAAAAGCAATCCTTTCAACGATAAACAATTCGTAACCGGCGGCTGTGTGTCATGCACATTGGTATTAGTGAAAGTATGTGTGAAATCTGAGAACAAAATCGAGATTTCTCAAAAGAGTGTCAGATTTTTGGCAAATCAAACATAAAAAGCAATCTCGACCAAAAAAAATAGATTTTTTTTCAAAAAATTGTGTCTTTTTGCCAAGTTTATGAACTCTATAAAATTAACTAACACGGTTTTTTTTACTTTTGTTAGAAGAGATTTTGGAACTTGAAGCTTTTTTTGTATTTTTTCTTATGTCGTGGCGAAAAATATTATTTAGTTTTACTATAAATTATAATCTGTAACTAGTACGTAAAATGACCAATAACATATCAAGTATGCATTTGTTTAATTCTAAAAATGAATTCGATATTTCTATTGCTTATAATATTGCTGTCAAATTTGTATGCATTGGCTTTTTCTGGTAAAGGCCATAATCCAAAAATCCTCGTAGATCGCATTATATTTATGTGAAACATTTGGAACAATAACAAAATGTTTTGATCACTTTTTGTATCCCAAAAGCGCAATGAGTGCACTTGTTTTGGCAATTAATAATTTATATTGTCTTTTTGTTAGGAGTTTAATCACTTTTGTTTGCTTTCCGATACTAATTCACTAGCAACTGTCATCTTAAGGAGCTGACCTCAAAAGTTCTTGCAGAGACAGCCAAAATCCAGAAGAGCATCAGTTTAATTGAACATGCTCCCACAAACACCAATGAAACCGGTACATCGAACGACCAAGGTGAGGAAAATAAAACTTTATTTAACAATAATACGGTGGAGAGTAAAATAAACTCCCCAATAGTGGCAGGTACAAGTAAAGACGCCAAAAAATTTAAACAGAAAGATGTGAACAAAACAAACACAGAAAAAAACAAAAACATAAGCCGCCGGCTAACAAAAGAAAAATTGATTAAACCTTCTAATCAATTTGTTATCAAAGCGGCTTCTTCTGTTCGTCACTTTCATCTTTCAAACGCTCATAATACAACAACTACTCAACAAGTTGTAGAGCATGTTGCAAAAGCTATACAAGTACCTCCCACTAATATTAAATGCAAAATGTTAGTCAAAAGCAGTGTTGATATCTCGAAATTACGATTTGTTAATTTCAAAGTAAGCATTATTTCGGATAATGCAGAGGACATTCTTAAGTCCAAGCATTGGCCAGCTAAAATGAAAATAAAAACATTCGTGCAAAAGAAAAAAAACGAAGGGGTCCACTTGCAAATGACGGAAACATGAAACAATTAAATTCTTGTGCTCACCATGGAGAACTTTCTGTTTACTTTCAGAATGTTGGCGGCACAAGAACAAAAATAAATTCTTTATCACTCTCCATTTCGATTAATACTTATAAAATAATATTGCTTGTAGAGACATGGCTTCATACGCACATTTTCTCACAAGAAATTTTCGGCAGCGAATACAATGTCTACCGAAGTGATAGAAGTGTTCACACAGGTATGATAAGAGGAGGGGGTGTACTCATAGCAGTGCACCGCTCGCTTGTCTCGTTTGAGAAGCCATTGCCTTTTGTCGATTACTCCATCGAACAGCTAGCGGTGAGTGTGTTGATGAGCAATGCTAATACCAACAACAATTTAAGTGAAATCATTTTTGTACTTTCTTACATTAGGCCAGCGAGTGCATGCAGCATGTATGTTTCACACACAAATAACATTGAATTTCTTGCAAATAATTTGCGAGAAAATCAAATGTTGTTTGTTGCTGGTGATTTCAATTTAAGTCACGTTTGTTGGGAGTGGGATAGAGATGAAAACTGTATGATTCCCTCCCAAGTAAGAACCGATTGCGAAGTGGTGTTTATTGACACACTTTTAAGTTGTGGGCTAATGCAATTGAATCATATTCCAAATTCATTTAATAGGTATTTGGACTTAGTATTTTCTAGCAAGAACGGAGTTGTAGTTGTGTGTGAAGCACATTCTTTACTTTTGCCCACATCTGTTCACCATAAGGCATATGTTGTTAGTATTACAACTGACAATTATTTGCCACTTCAAAGTGCTCAATATGAGTATAATTTCGCAAAGGCAGATTATAATAATCTGAATTTGTATTTAAATTCAATCTTATGGAATGATATTCTTGATGTTTCAAATTTATCGAGCATGTACAGCACTTTCATTTCAGTTTTAAGGACTGGAATCGAATTACATGTTCCTATAATAAAGCGAAAAGACCATAGAAAGCACCCATGGTTCAATATGCAGCTTTCTAAAATGAAAAACATCAAGAACAAAGCTTTCAAAAAATATAAACTGACCGGTATGTCAGAAGATTTTTCATTGTTTTCTCGTTTTCGTAGAGAATATGAGTTTCTTAATAAATTTTTGTACAAAAATTATATATATTCAGTGGAATCGAGAATAAAAAATAACAGCAAAGCGTTTTGGGTTTTTATAAATTCAAAACGCAAGACTACTGAAATTCTTGTTGGTATTGAATATGAGGGAGTTCGCTCAGATAATGTTCAATCATCTTGCGAACTTTTTGCCTCATATTTTCAGACTGTTTATTTGGATGACGTTTATACTTCTGTTGTAAACCAATACGATGATATTTCTCCTATCACTGATTTGGGAATAATTTCATTGACTGAAATTGAAGTACTGACGTCATCTCAGAAACTTGAGCCCAAATTAAATCCGGGATTTGATGGTATACCATCCATATTAATTTCAAAATGTAGTTCATCTCTCTCGATTCCGCTCACATTGATTTTTAATTTATCCCTTTCGACTGGCAATTTTCTAAACTGTTGGAAATATTCTTTTGTTAAGCCTATTCATAAGTCGGGTAGTAGGAATGTGGTGACAAACTATCGTCCAATTTCGAAGATGTCAACGATTCCGAAATTGTTTGAAAGTTTAGTGAAAGAGAAGATATACTTTTTTGTAAAGGAATCTTTATCCACCAATCAACATGGATTTATGAGAGGCAGGTCCACAGTAACGAATTTAACTGTATTTACTAATTTTGCCTTAACGGCAATAGAAGAAGGTGCACAGGTTGATGTAATCTATACTGATTTCGTTAAGGCATTTGATCGGGTAGACCACAAACTGCTAACAAGAAAATTAGAAGCACTTGGTATCCATTCAATACTTAACAAGTGGATTGCATCCTACCTAAGTAACAGAAAACAGTTAATTAGAATAGGAAATACTTTTTCGAGGCAGTTTGAAGCAAAGTCTGGTGTCCCACAGGGAAGTCACTTGGGACCTTTGTTGTTTGCATTATTTGTGAACGATATAGATTCAAGGGTATCTTTCTGTAAGTGTCTGGGATTTGCTGATGACTGGAAGTTTTTTTGTAGAGTCAAATCTGTAGCCGATTGCGAAAAGCTTCAGGTTGACATAGACGCAATTACGGATTGGTGTAATTGTAATAATTTGCAACTGAACTTAGGGAAATGTAAGGTTTCGTCATTTTTCCACATTAGGTTGCCTATATTCTATGGTTACTCTATAGCTGGGCACTTAATAACTAGATCTGAGGGAATAAAAGACTTGGGCGTTACGTTTGATTCAAAATTAAATTTCAATAAACACATAGACTGCACAATATCCAGAGCTAACTCTCTTCTTGGATTTATTAAAAGGAACAGCAAGGATTTTTCAGATATACAAACTCTTAAAACCTTGCATTGTTCTTTAGTAAGATCTGTTTTAGAATACTGTTCTATTATTTGGTCACCAGCATATCAGGTGCATATAAATCGGATTGAACGTGTACAAAAGTCTTTTTCAAGATATTGCCTTCGTCACTTTAATGGGTCAGTAGAAATGCCCAGTTATGAAGAAAGATGTCGGATAATAAACTTAAAGTCCCTGGAAACGAGAAGACTTATTCAGGACATAACGTTTGTAAAAGACATCGCTTCTGGAAGAATAAACTCAATGTTTTTACTGTCCAAGCTCTCTTTTTACGTTCCGGGAATACCGTTACGTGTGCATGGCTTGTTTTATGAACCTAATCATTCGACAAGCTATGGAATGAATGAGCCTTTAACAAGGTGCATTAGGAGTTTTAATTTAATATGCAACTCCGGTGATTCCAGTGTTGATATTTCGATCAACAGGATTGCATTTAAAAAACGGTTAAATGAATTGTTATAATTGCTCATAGGGTTTTTTAACTTTTGCTTAGAATATTACGAATGTAATTATTAAAAGCACAAGTTTTTCCCTTAGGGTAATTGATTATATTTTTTCTTGCACACTAAGTGGAAGTTTTTTTTCCTTATTTCTTTTCGATAAATTTTTAAACTTCATTTTTTTTTCTCTTCACTTGAAGAGTTTTTTTTTTGCTATGTATACATATATTTAGTTATTTATTATTATTTTTTTTTTTTTTTTTGTTTTTGTTTTTTTTTATTAAATATTTTTTCTCTTATGTTAAGAGTTTTTTTTTCTTTTTTTTTTAAAAATTATGTAATTATATAGTCTGTAAATTGTAAAATGGTAGACTTAAATAAATAAATAATACTTTTTTTTTAAATATGAATAGCATTTGCATTTTTAATGGTCCTAAGTAACATTAGGCGTGTTTTTTTAGCTTCGATCTCAGCAAAGCAAAGTAAAGTAGGATTTTCAGCACGCGATTACAACAACTACAACTGAGTCTCGAAGTGTCAAGTAGAGCGTAGTTGTTGTAATTGCGTGATGAAAATCCTACTTTACTTTGCTTTGCTGAGATCGAAGCTCAAAAAAACACGGCTATTGTTATTAAACGACAGAATTTCCAATCATATTTTGATTTTGTACAAATATGGTGTTAAACAAACGAATTTGCAAACATTCACCAAGCCTAATAGAAATTTATTCAATGTTCATGAAAATGTTATAAAATTCACTTATACCCTAGTGGAAGCTGGGTTTAACTTGCATGCTGCTAACTTATTTTTGGAACTAAAAAACAACTGAAATGTGAATGGATGCACAGTTTTTGGTGCCGAAGATGGATAGAGAACAAGTTATGCTATCTAAAAAAATCATACTCAACATGTACTTCTTTTACATTTATTTTTATAATATAAATCTATTTACAAATTGTAAAAGAGTGCCAACTGGCGGCCATTACTACACTTCTCCACAAAAAGGAAAAACAATAAAAACTTTTCATGCCGAATTATAGTAGGTAGCCTTGATAGATTAGTACGAGACTAAAATGTTGGATTTTGCAAATTATATGCAAATTGATTGGTAAATTGTAAATAATTTTAATTTATACAGCCTGCTTGTGTTCAATTTAACAGGAAAACTTTTTTCATTACTCTGTTAATAAAAATGGAATTTGAATTGTTATTCGTAACTATATTAACCATTTTTGATAAAAAGCAGAGTCAAAGTGTTAGAAACATATTAATTATATATTCACTGCAAGCAAATTAACTGTCAAATTTCAAATTTTCATAGTGAACATGCCCAAAACAGAAATGAGAATGTATGCGTGACTTCATGAATTCTTCGGGAAAACAGCTTATAGGCAGCCGCCTTTTTACTGGAAAGATAGCCATCTCTGTATTCCATTATCTTTGGGTTAGGCTATGGCCTATGGGCCAATCATTCATCTCTAATTGTAATTGAAACGAAACCATTTTTTGTTTGCTTTTGAAGCATTTTTTATTTGTGAAAAATACAATGCTAAATGTGAGAAGAATTATGAATCCTGAAAACAATTTACTTCAGAAGTTAGAAATTGTCTTGAAAAGATTCCTGACTAAGGACTTTTGCAAAGATAATAATGCACAATTTGGAATGCTAGTTACACACCTTTCAAAGGAAGGTACATTTTTCGATTTTATTCAACTATTTCAATTAAAATAAAAGCTATTTTACCTCGTATGTCAATCCGCGGCTAATTTTCTTTAATTTGTGTAAAGAAAACTACCGAACTCCAGTTAACGTAATTTCATTCGCTTTTCAACACTCAAAGAAATGTTAGAATATTAGCAATGCATAACTATTAAGTGCAATTGACACTCAATTTACAAAAGCTAAGTTAAAGCATCTTTTGTAACAAACATATTAAAT
Source organism: Cheilosia variabilis (assembly GCA_951230905.1). Taxonomy (NCBI): domain Eukaryota; kingdom Metazoa; phylum Arthropoda; class Insecta; order Diptera; family Syrphidae; genus Cheilosia; species Cheilosia variabilis. Next base: position 101,452,227 of record OX579676.1, on the reverse strand, counting down.
TACGATACAAATATAACTCAAACAAATTTTACAAACTGTATTATGTTTTTTACGTTTCAGATCATGCTGATGTCTTACAAACACCTGTTGTCTTTGCTTGGATCGACCATTGCGTTAATATTCTTCTGGATGATTTTAGCAGTATTCACCATGCCGTCATTTCTTTTATGATAAATCTATGCGCCATTGTTACAGAAAACGAATGGCTAATTATTGGACTACATGAAAAAAATACTGTGGGGAAGTAAGTAACTAGTTATTATTTCTATAGTAAGGCCAATTTAGAGTTTTCGCACATGTACGATGTAGTTAACGAAGTGGCTATTCGCGATTCGCCTGTGTTTTTTGTGCCGCCTGGCGTTTGTCTGGTTTCGGGACACGGCTGCGTAACCTACGTATGAATGATATTTCGACTCGGCCTTACTAATATGTACCAAAGAATATAGAATTACCAAGAAGTATTATCTGACTTTGAAAATGAAATCAAACACAGAAAGCTCTTTTTTAAATAATGAAAAGAGAGCCGACTGAAAAATAATTGAAAGTAAAGCTCTTTCTCATACAACCTCGACCCACACATAGGTCTGGGTACCAATCCATAATCCCATACACCATGGAAATCTCCAATTCTGCAAAATGGCATCTGCAATTTAAATAAATTAAAATATTAAACTGCAGTGAAACAATCCTTAGCAAAATATTATTTTGAAAATAAAAATTGTTATTTATCAATACAAGGGCAGTGAAAAATGAAAGAAAATTCAATTTTATTCATTATTTACTATTATTTACACCTGGTGTGCCAAGGAGACTGATACTTCAACTACAGAGGTGCAGCTGAAGGGGTCACTTTTCTTGCGGAAAGTTTTAAACACTTAATTTAAAAAAATGTATGAAAATTCTAAATTTTAAAACTTATTTGTACAGGATTTTAAGGTAAAAGGAACGAAACTGTTACAGAAAATAGAATAAGTATGTACCAACATTCTCAAAAAAGTTTTGTCATACCTAAACATAACCGGAATTTGAGAAGGTACATATTACAAAAAATATCAAAACAAAAATAAATAGCTGGCGCCTACCGTTATTAAAAAAAACCTTAATTATTATAGGGTAATCCTCTTTGCAATTTTCAGTTCATGCAAACGGTTGGAATTTCCAAAAATAAAACTTGACACTTTCTAACAAAAAAAAAAACAAATTGCAGTTTATTTAAAAAATTAATAATGGTTCAATTCAATAAGTTCTTCAATTCTTTTATTGGCTTTTGAAGCGACAAAATCTTAGTTTTCTTGTTCTTCGACTTTTTTTCGTCAATTCAAATCAAAAAATTAACTAATTCTAATTTGTGATCAAGGCAGAAGTCGTTGGAAAACCATTCAGGAGTTTCGTTCTTGCATTTTTGAATTATCTTTTCTTTAATATTTTCAATATCAGGACTAACTGCAAATATTGAATCAAATGACAAAATGTGTTTCTTACTTATTTCAAAAAATTCATCTAAAGGTGCATTCAGGTTACCAAAATCCGTGTTCCAACTGTAGTTTTTTTGGAATAAGAAAAGTTCTGAATGAGAGCTGATCACTTCATCTCTTTTCTTAATTCTTGCACTGCATATTTTATAATCTATTTTGAGTGCAATTTTAAAAGCAACGTAGCCTATAAAATACCTAATGAATTGATACCAAATCAATGGTCATTTCAGAATTACAACTTTCAAAATTATCACCAACAAAAAAATCTTGGTACTGTTCTAGAACATCGAGGTCAGTCAGTTCCTTGTTACATTGCTGCTCATGTTGAGTAGTTAACATGAACACGGAAACATTTCCGTCGAATACAATAACGTTGAGCATGGGTTCGTTGTCCTCTTCGCAATTACTTAAGGAACTGGATTGGACTATATTAGTGGCCACAACTTTTGCAATTATTATATTAAATTCATATAAAGACGGATTTTGATTGTTTCCCCCTTTTTGTCTAACAACTGCAAACAAATTTTCAAGTGGATCTTGATTTAAGCGCTTGGTCAGTTGAAACAAATCCTCAGAATCATCTTTAAATAATTCTTCAGTAAGGACTCCGTTAATTGTTTGTTCAATACCTTTCAAAAAAAATATATATATATTTTTTTTTAAGAGCTGATCTATAAAAATTGTCCGAATTCAAGGAACCGCTATTCATACGATCAAAAAGGCTAAAATTGATAGCTATAAAATTTGCTGTAGAAAGTGCAACTTCTTTTGAGCAGTTCTAAGAAAACTTACCAAGCCATCAGGGGTATTGAAATCGGACTTTATTAAACAATGACGTGGTGATTTAATGAGATGTGGAAAATCATATAAGCAGAAGATTTTCCTGTTATTAATTGAAAAGTATGGTTCCACATCCGAAACTCCTAAGAGGCTATATGCTTTTCTGTTGAAAGACCCTTGATCACATACTCCTTGCCCGAATTGTGATTCCAATTTCAAAAAGAATTTTCACATTTTCCAGTATTATTTTCATTAAATCTTAACCTGATAAGCCGTTTTGTGTCGCAAAGTAATAGAAAATAAGTTTCCAATTAGAAAATAATCATCTTATCATAAAAACACAAACCTACTTACTGAAATTCCCATTTCGCTTGTACCCCAAATCTTCAAACCCATCGATTAAATCTAAGTTCGAGTAGTACCTCAATTCCCTTTTGATTGCAATTTCATCAAACAGTAAAACAACTTGTCCTTTTTCCCTTTCAACCATAGATAAAATTATGTTTTTCAATTCATCAAAGCCGTTATTTATTATTCCTGGTTGCAGAAATTTAATGGGAGCCCATCGATGCAACGTGGGTATTAGGGTGTCCCAAAAAATTCAAAGTTATTTTTTTTTAACTCTAGAAAGATAAACTGCGCCTCGGAGGCGCCCGCTTTTTGCTTTTCGCTTTCTGCTTTTAACCGACGCTCGAACAAACTTGCTCTTTTTAGCCTATTTTACTTAATGAAATTAATAATTTATATTTATGTTTTACTTAATTGCTAATAATGTAACAATAAAATAAAGTAACAAAAAAAAATATTTATTTAATTTTGTATAAAAAGGCTTTTTTTTAATTGTACGCCTCGCAGGCGCATGTTTATCTTTTCAGTTCTAAAAAATAAGATTATCTTTCTAGGGTTAATGCATACCCCCAATTTTTTTCTTATTATGTTAAAACAGTCGAAAATAAAATTTTATAGAATTTGGATCACAGGAACCCGTGCCGACTTGCAAAAACGTAACAGTACCTACTTACATTGCATATATAGGGCGAGCACACATTTAGTCGTCTATGTTCAATAATAATTTCTTGTTTTCTTGTCAATGAGCGTATTGTTTTAAGTTAAGAAACATGTCAGTGGAATTACGCAGTGCTAAAAAGGCAATATTTTTGGTAGGAGATGCTATTCATCAAATAGCGGGTTCAAAACTTCCCTCCAACGGACAAGTTCTCCGAGTTTTTTTTTATAACATTCGCGAAGTAAAACTAAGTATTAATCAAAGTGCAAATCTAGTTATACGGGAGTGTGTTATATTTTGGGAAAAGGCGCGAATACCCACAAAATCGACTCCTCATTGTGTTACAAAACTTAATAAGTTGTACCAAGTTTGGAGAGACTTACAAAAAAATGCAAACAAAACACAGGACGTGTTCAAGCGGCGTCAACAAGATTTTTCAAATAATTTGGATAATTTGTTTGATATTGCACACGCCGATGCGCTTCGATTGATGAAAATTGAAGAAGGCAACATTTTCTTGCAGCGCCAAAGAGAGCCTGGTCGACCCGGTTACCTTGCTGGAGTGGACAGAAAACTGGCAAACAAAGACGAAAGGACGCGACTCAGGGCTATTAAAGAGGAAACCTGGCGAATGAAATATTTTTCAGCATCTACTTCTACAGCGTCGTCGTCACAAGAACCTTTACAAGATGATTTATCTTCCAGTTTAAGTGAAAATATTGGTTCACAGGAAGATTTGTCATTTGTGATCGAGAATACGCAACCCGAGACTGCTACTTCTGCTACTATTTCTATTAAATTAGTAAAGCAGAATGATTTGGTAACTCCAAAATTAGTAGCTGCATTAGACAGATGCCAGTTGAGTGTGAGAGACTCTGTGTTTATCCTTCAAGCTACAATCGAAGCACTTGGTCATAATATTGATGATTTTCCGATCAGTAAATCATCCATTCAACGAATACGTACGGAAAAAAGAAAAGAGCGCGCGGAAGCAATTAAAGCAAATTTCCAAAATGAAGTACCCGGCTTTGTAACTGTTCACTGGGACGGAAAACTATTGCCTGCTCTGGATGCCCGAAAATGTAAAGAAGAACGCCTTCCTATAGTAATTTCGTATAGAAATAAGGAACAACTAATAGCTGTGCCGAAATTGGAGAGTTCAAGTGGCAAAGAACAGATGCAGGCTGTTTGGAATGCAATTCATGATTGGAATCTGGAAGATCAAGTACAGATTCTCTGCTGTGATACTACGGCCTCAAATACTGGTCGTATAAATGGTGCCTGTGTGCTCCTTGAGCAAAAACTTGACAGGGAAGTGCTTGTTTTTGCTTGTCGACACCACATTTACGAACTGGTACTAAAAAGTGTTTTCGAAGCTAAAATCAGTCAAGTGACCACAAGCCCTGATATCCCAATATTCAAAAAGTTCAGAGATAATTGGAAAACCGTCGACCCAAATAAGATTCAGTGCTATAGACAAAACGTGGAAAGATACCTAACTGCTTCCAAAATTGAAGATCTGCTTGAATTCTATCGCATTGAACTGACCAAAAAAATAGTGAGGGATGACTATCGAGCTCTCAATCATATTTTTTAACGGAGATAAAGAACGAAAATGCAAAATTAGGCCACCAGGTGCTATGCACCAAGCCCGATGGATGACAAGAGCTATCTATTTACTGAAAATAACGTTGCTGAGTTCTCAGTTAAAGTTAACCAGCAAAGACAAGGCAGCTCTGCTAGACGTTTGCTTGTTTATTGTGACAACTTATGTCAAGCCATGGCTTCAATGTATTTTGGCAGTAAAAGCACCTTACCAGGATTTGTGCTTTCTGAAGTCATTGAAGTCTTACGAAAATATTGACAAAAGCATTTCGAAAGCAGCTCTACAGAAGTTCAGCCAACACTTATGGTATTTGACTGATGAAGCAGCTATCCTGTCACTATTTGACGATGAGGTGGGCCAAAAACTAAGAGTTAACATTTTGAAGAATTTGTCAAAAGAAAATGTATCAACCCTTGGCAAACGATACATCCTGTCGAATGAAGATCTTTGCGGTTCATTGTACGGTAAGTATGATATATTAATATTGTTATTATTAAAAGTTTTTTCTATAGTTATCTGTCTATATCTTATGTTATTTCACTCAACTTATGAATTTTTTTTTTTTTATCTTAGAGAAAAACATAAGTGATTTTATTTCAACGAAGAGTAAGGATTTGTTCTCTCGTCTCAGAATTGATGACAGTTTTCTTCGTGAGTGTCCTTCAACATGGGAAACAAACTCCTCTTTTCTAGACGCCAAAAATACAATTTCTATGCTAAGAGCAGTTAACGACACAGCAGAAAGGGCAGTTACACTAATGCAAGATTTTCATGGTTTATTAACGGTTCAGGAGGAACAAAAACAATTTTTGTTACGTTGTGTACAAGAACACAGGAAGATCTACCCTGACTGTAAAAAAGAAACGTTAAAAAGAAAATATTCTTAAATAAAAAGCGTATGTATTTTTAAAATACAATATATGATTCTAACAGGTTGGAATATTGTTTTTTTTTTTTTTGAAAACAACATGAATTCTTAAGATCCCCCCAAGTAATCCAGTACAAATACGCACATAGACTAAATCATCAAGTCGGCACAACTTCCTGTTATCTTAGAGCTATAATATTTCATAACCGAGCTAATAGGGCTAAATGGACAAAAATTGGAGGGTATGCGTTTTTGATATCCCAAAAAAAAAAAATTGCTTAGTGTCATGGGACACCCTAGTGGATATATGAGGCATGTTCAGATTTAACTTATTTCTCAAAAATGAATAAGTAGATTGGGAAACATAAAAAATATTTTGTGCAGGCCATTTGACTTCTTGGTTGTATTCTTTTGGTAGTGTACTTATGAGTAACTTGCAAAATATTTTAGATTGCTCACTTATATTCAGAGAATCGATATAAGTTTTAATTGTGCTAACTTTATTTGTTCTTATATTAGGACACTTTTGTTCGACCTTTTTTGTCTCATTCAGAGCTGCTTAAGACTTTTTTATACCCTCCACAGGAAGGTATATTCACTTCGTCATTACATTTGTAACGCCAAGAAGAAGTCACCGGACCCCTCATAAATTATATATATTCTGAATCAGGATCACATTCTGAATCGATTTAGCCATGTCCATCTGTCCGTCTGTCTGTCTGTTGAAAGCACGATAGCGCCCAAAGGAATTGACATAGGCGAATGAAATTTGGTGAAAGGACTTATTTTTATCGTCCTTAGGTTGATATTAAAAATGGGCTATGTCGGTCAAGTAGTTCTGGTACCTCACATACAAAACCAATATTAGGAAACACAATCATGTTGAAAACACGATAGCGTCGAAAAGAATCTACCTAGGCAAGTGAAATTTTGTGAGAGGACATATTTTTATTGTCATTAGTTGGTATTAAAAATGGATTAAACCACTTTGTTATTAAGTATGTCACGCCTATACTGTTTTGACAATAGAAGCACTTTCTAGAAATTTCCCTTGAACAGGTAACAACAGGTGGAATTGGAATTAGATTACTGAAAAGCTGATTTTTATTATTTGTTGACCTGTACCTATACCTGTTCATTACGTACTACCTTACATGCCTGCAATTTTTCATGACTTGTATGCAGTGGAAGGTATCAAAGCATCGGCCAGGATGATAACCCTTTTACTTGTTTTAATTTATTATACCCTCCACAGGAAGGTATATTCACTTTGTCATTACATTTAAAACGCCAAGAAGGAGTCACCGGAGACCTCATAAAGTATATATATTCTGAGTCAGGATCACATTCTGAATCGATTTAGCCATGTCCGTCTGTCTGTCTGTCTGTCCGTCTGTCTGTCCGTCTGTCTGTCTCAAAGCACGATAGCGCCCAATGGAGAGGACTTATTTTTATTGTCGTCAAGTTGGTATTTAAAATGGACTATGTCGGTCAAGTAGTTCTGGTACCTCCCATATATTTAAAATCAATATTAGACCCATGTGTCTCTCTGTCTGTTGTTCAATGTAATTACGTACTACCTCACATGCCTAAAACTTTGCATGACTTGTATGCAGTGGAAGGTATCAAAGCATCGGCCAGGCCGATGATAACACATTCACTTGTTTTTTTTCCTATGTCCTCCGAATTAAGGCGTTTTTCTTTTTTAATTCGGAGCTCGAGCATTATGAGCGCGCTCCGAAGCGAGCGTGCTCAGATTGTTCGGAGGTATTTATGAAACACACTTGAGCACATAGCTGTTATTTGTTGTAAATATATGTATAAATTGAATATTTATTAATTGTTATTTATTAAATTGGTTAATTTTCAGTTCCAGAACAAGAAGGTTCGTCCGCCATTTCAACTATTTTTCTTATCCTGTTTTTTTTTCTGTCAAATGTGACTGCAAGTGTGTAATCAGCTTTTCGTTCAGAATGCTCAGGAAATGTATTCTGAGCTCATAGAGCGCGCTTGATGGTGCTCTGAAATGAAAAAAGAAACACAAATTCTGAGCTCTGATGTATCTGAGCTAAAACAGAAACACGGACTTTTTGTATAGCAGTTCAGGTTGTGCTCTGAACTAAAAATGAAAAATGCCTTTAAAGTGACGGCCAGTACCTGGCTATAGGCATAAAGAGGTATCGTAAGTCGTATCATCCTGTGTATCACTATGACGCTGTTTGTATTGTAACTTCTCGTTGAACTGTTTTATGAAATTCTCTGAGCGCAAGATAAAAAAGTTCTTGATAGAAACATTTGTATGAAATGCGTCTTCTTGGTAATTCTATATTCTTTGCTAATAGTCAAACACTAATGTCGACTATTAGTTGGCAGCCAAATTTAATAAAAATGTACAGCATTAGTGAAACGGTACCAATAATCAATTAGACCTCCACTTTTCTTAGTGCGACAACTTTTTTGAATCTACCACATTTGTTGTCATCGCCCAACAGATATCATTTAAAAGTTTTTTTTAAAGCTAATGAACAAACGCACAAAAGATCAGCTGATCTGTTAAATATATGCAGATCAATAATAATCGCTTGATCAGACACATTTTTCGGTACTTTTTATAGTACGACTTCCTTTGTTGTCTAATATTTCACGATTGTTTTATGGGTGCATTTGTGTCGTTATAAGATTGCTTTCAAATTGTATAATAATATGGCTAACTGCCTCCAGTCGCGCACTCCAAGTTGGTTTTGGTCCTCTTCCACTTGCGCGCTTAATCTTCCTCTACTGCGTTGCCCCTCCGAGTTTGAATCGAAGACTCTTCGGTGCGGAGCATTGGTGTCCATTCACTTTATCTGTCCCAGCCATCTTAGACGAGTGTACAGCTCTTAGAATTCGCTGTTAAATCTCCTCCAGGCACCGAAAATCTTTCGAAGAATTTTGCGTTCGAAGCGACCAAGGAGATAATTATCCGCCTTCGATAAAGTCCATGCTTCAGCACCATAAAACATGACTGTGATGATGAGGGCCTTCTAAATAGAGTCTCCATAGTGTTTCTCGACAAGGCCTTACTAATCAATTGCCTATGAATTTACTCTAAGCTAGCTTTTTTGATTAGTTTAGTATTAAGAAAAGAATACTTCAAATATTTTAATTTTATTCTGAAATTTTCTTTGAAGCCTCTTTGGAGTACAATTAAATAAGAAAAAAAAAAGAATTCCGCAAAATTAGTTTTCATAGAACAATGTGCTTCTATACAATGACAAGTTCAAAGTAGTTTGACATTAATTTATGAATAGAATCGATAGCTACGATAACTAGCGGACATCCTTGTGTAGACATTTTATAATTCACAATTTTAAATAAAATAAGTATCAATAAATAGAGCTCGAGCATTATGAGCGCGAGTTATGAGAACAATCTCCAGCGGATATAAAAAAAAACAAATTTAACTTTTGGCGGAGCTTCGCTGTCTATATTTTATTCGAACAGACTGAACAACGTGATTATCATTACAGAGGTTTTATAGTGATTTTTTGTTAACGCTAAAATTCTAGCGTGAGAGCGGAAGGCGAAAGATAAATGTACATGCAAGCAGAATGTGAAATTACTGATATATTTAATTACAATGAATGAATAGGTGTATTTAGTTACAATAAGGAATTTCAATTTGATAAGGATTAAAATGCATCCTAAGCAAAATGTTTAGGGTGCACCTAGGTGTTGATGGACGTCTCTGTGCACGTAATTCTTCCCCCCTTGGAATGGAGCGATGACCAGAGAAGACGGGGTGTAGGTCTCGGTTTTTCTATGGGATGAGTGTTCTGGAGTTTGGTGGGTGGTGTTTCCAATTCGGTAGTACCATTGGTTGATGCTTTGCTTGTTGCTATTTGCTTGTTGCGTTTAATAATGATGATACTAATGATGATGATGGATGATAGGACTATGTTGGAGTTGGTGAACATGTTTGTTGTTTTTGAGTTTTTCTCCATTGGATTTAGTTTGGCTAGGTTCTCGAGTCCAAAGTTTTGTAGTTTTGTCAGCGTTAATATTTCTGTTGTTTTGGCTGCTGTTATTTTGTCGAATATCAGTCATCATCTTACTCTCGTAGCGTGAAGACCTTTCTTTCGGCTGTGCACTGATTTCGTAAAATCTCATTGGCAACTATTTCTGTCTCCCTTGTACCTGTCAATTTTTGCAATTTTTTCGCGCGTGGTTTGTTTAGTTAACCTCACTTACATAACTTTTCCCTTCTGATCAATTTCCCTTCTGGCCCAAGGATAAGCCCGGGAATTACTTCGACCTTTTGTCCGACGATTGGTCGTTTGAGCCCAGGGCAAAGAAAAACAAACGTCTAACTAACCCTCAAGAATTCCCTGAATTACCAACATCAAGGAACACTCGAAACCCAAAGTTCATTATCATTACTGCAAAAAATGCCGACACTCCTTTATCAAGTGTAAGCATATTCTTACTAAAAAAAGTCATTGACGGAGTTAGCACTGAGTATGACAGCGTCTCCTCACTTCGTGACGGTAGCCTACTTATCCTTGCTAGATCCGAAAAAGTCGCAGAAAAATTCCTTAAGTTAACAAACATAGCTAATCATTGCCCAGTGTCTGTTTCCCTACACAAACAACTCAACTCATCTAAAGGCATAGTATACGCTCCATGGCTTATTAACCTCACTGACGCCGAAATAATATCAAATATGAAATCTCAAGGTGTCAGCGAAGTCTACAAGTTTACAAAGAGAATAGACGGAATTCAGAAGCCTACAGGATTAATGCTTTTCACCTTCGACTTATATTTCTTACCTCAAACGATTGTAATTGGATTTTACACTGCCAAGGTCAAAGAATACATCCCGTCTCCTATGAGATGCAGGAACTGCCAGCTGCTGGGACATACCACCAGACGGGGGCACCAAAAGTAAGGTATGCGAAAATTGCAATCTCCCCCCTCATGATCCTAGCGAATGTACACGTGTAATGTGCTCTAACTGCTTAGATAATCACCCATCCTCATCAAAATTATGTCCTAAATACATACAGAACAAAGAAGTATTAAGAATCAAAACCACCAACAAATGCAGCATGGCCGAAGCCAGGAAACTCTATAACCATCAAAACCCTCTACCTGCAAATCCAATTACAGTCCCTTTCTCGGAAATAGCTAGACAAGCAATTTCCCAACCCAAACCCTTCGAAAATGTTAAACCTAATCAACCCGCATTACCCAATTCTGCCATAGCCACAAAAACTAAACAAACCAACGAACCCGCCAAAACCTTAACAATAAATCAACATAACCCCCAAACATTGTCAGCGACTTTCAACTTAGATATGCACCCCACCTCTTCATCACAAGAAACAATCTCACACAAATCAAATCAACACAATCTTATTAAAATTGCCCCAACTCGCAATTCTCAATCTATCTCCATTATCCCAACAGACACCATAAATAACTCAAACAACCCACATTCTCTCCAAAACAACAACCCTTTAAAAACTAACCAAGTTAATAATCCCACATGCAAGCAAAGCCCAACTCCAACAGGAAATACCCAAAACAATACTCCTTCCAACTCGCCTATATCCGCCTTCACCCAATCGCTGATCAAAAACAGCGAATACTTCATTCACACCATGGAACCCGATGGTGATGACTTCTAATAAGCCATTTCTTACCCCCAACCCTGACTCCGCAGTCCGGGAATTGAGCCGACCAAGCACGTCTACGTCTTCATCCGCCTTCACCCAATCGCTGATCAAAAACAGCGAATACTTCATTCACACCATGGAACCCGATGGTGATGACTTCTAATAAGCCATTTCTTACCCCCAACCCTGACTCCGCAGTCCGGGAATTGAGCCGACCAAGCACGTCTACGTGCTTGGGCGGTTCAACATCCGGATTGCGGAGTCAAAGCTTACCATCATCCAACTTGACCTCCCCTGATTTTTCACAATATCCCTCAGAATATATTGTTCAAAAGTCTCCGGTATCAAAAAAAACAGAATTAAAAGTTTTACAATGGAATTCGGATGGTTATTTCAATAACTATCAAGAACTCCAGTTACTTATAAATGATCTCAATCCCTCTATCATATCGCTTCAAGAAACACATTTACCCGAAAATGTCACAAAACCCTACTCGCCCAAGCAATACGCTCCCTTTTTTCATAACCTTCCAACTAACACTACAGCCAAACAGGGAGTAGGTCTCCTAGTCCACAAATCTCTTCCCCACAGATTTATCGAAATCAACTCTCCTATATCAGCAGCCGCCGTTATAATCGATCTAAAACAGAAAATCACTGTAATATCCCTATATATTCCACCTGATCAAACCTTTTCTGTTTCTGAATTAGAGAACATTTTTAATGCCTTCCAACCCCCCCTATTGATCACAGGCGACTTTAACTCTTGGAGCCCTCTTTGGGGCTCTCCCCTCACAAATACAAGGGGCAAAATACTGGAAGACTTTCTGTCTCACTCCAACTTTTCCGTATTAAATGATGGTAATCCTACCCACTTCTCTACCCACAATACCTTCACCCATGTCGACATATCCCTAATCTCCTCCCAATTATATCCCAACACCACATGCACAACCCTCCCACACCTGCACGGTAGTGACCATTTTCCCCTTATCACAACAGTGTTGGTAGGAACTCAGCCCTTAACTCCAAGTCGACTTCCAAAGTTTCTATTCGATAAAGCCAACTGGTCCCTGTTTCAAAACGTAGCGTCGAATCTCATAACATCTACGACTCCATCGCATAACATAAATAAAGAAGCAGCCGTCATACATAAATGCATTAGAAGCGCAGCTAACACTGCCATACCACAAAGCCAATACCGTCCAAAAAAAAAATCTGTTCCCTGGTGGAATAACGAAATAGGTAATCTCCGAAAAATAAAACAGAAAACTTGGCACGACTTCAAAAAGCATCCTAGCCAGGAAAACCTCATTGCCTACCGTAAATCCAACGCTCATTTCCGCAAATCAGCCAAACTCGCCAAAAAGACTTGTTTTGAAAATTTTACCTCAAGCATTAATCCAAAAGCCACATGCAAACAACTCTGGAATAACATAAGATCACTCACGGGAGATTACATCCCTCGCTCTATAAATATTATCAGATCGGGAACAAACACTATGTCCTCTCCTTTTGATATCACCGAACATTTTGCCAATACCTGGTCTAGCCAAGCCGAAGACTCAAATTTTTCTTCTGCCTTCCATCTAGCAAAATATTCTGCAATCAATACAAATCCACCCCACCAAAACCATCCATCTACAGCTGGCACGATTGAACTGCCTATTAAAATGATAGAATTTGAAAACTGTCTCCGCACAGTTAAAGGGAAAACACCCGGATTCGATAGAATATCATACCCAATGATCAAAAATGCACCCCTTGCCTTAAAACAACGCATAGTAACGCTCTACAATCAGATCTTTGACCAAGGAATTATTCCCCAAGCATGGCGGACTGCAAACGTGGTACCAATTCATAAGCCGAATAAAGCAAACACTGAAGTCAGTGGATATCGACCAATATCCCTCTTACCATGTATCGGTAAAGTTCTAGAAAAGATCATCTCAAAAAGGCTGTTCTGGTTCCTAGAAAAAAAGAACCTCATAAGTATAAATCAAGTTGCTTTCAAACACGGTCGTGGTACCATTGATTCCCTCCTCCATATTGACGATTTTGTCTCATCCGCCTTATCAACAAAAAATCATATTACAATTCTGTCTGTGATGTACTCAGGTTGGACGTTGGAAGTGAACTGCACCCAATTTCTATATATTTCATTTTCTTTATCTCTTAATACTAACAATTTTCCTTAAAACTAATTTTCCTATTAGCGGGTAGGTGGCGTTTAATGACATACTTGACACCTCCCCTCCCAAGTTGACAATTTCATAAAAAAAAAAATAATTCATAACTTTTACCATAAATCTACTAGTACATATATATATATATTTATTTTAAACAATTCACAATTTATAATTAATTCGTTCAACGGGTCTTAAGCCTACTCTAGTACGCGGTACGGAAACTGCTAACTCTTTCCCATTTGCCTCAAAAGTCGTCGCAGAATCCGTACTGATAACCGGTGCTGCCGATACTTCTGCTGCTTGAACCTGTGAGTTTACAGTGTCGTCGATCGATTTTTGTGCCACGCTTGATGTTCCCGAGACCATTTGATTTAAATGTCTCTTGATTTTTCTATTATTATGCGTAAAAATACAACTGTATGATCGTGAACCAATACGTTTCTCTACGCTGGCCGGCTGCCAACTAACCTTATTCGGATCAGAATAATCACGCACCAAGACGTTTTCGCCTTCCTTAAACTCTACGTTTCTTGACCCTTTATAATTTTTTATATTCGATTTTTGACGCTCGCAAATCTTTTCTTTAACCAAAGGTGGTTTCAATAAACTAAAACGATTTTTTAATTCCTTGCCAAGCAACAGCTTCGCAGGTGATTCCCCTGTAGTACAGTGTTTTGCACATCGATAGTCGAACAAAAATCGGTTGACAATTAAGTTAAGGTTTTTACTACCACTATCATTTAAAATTGCTTGTAATGACTTCTTAAGGGTTTTGACGAAATTCTCCGCTTGGCCATTGGTTGCTGGGTGCCCCGGAGCCGTTAAAATATGTTTAATACCATTGTTTGAACAAAACTGTTGGAATTCCAACGACGTGAATTGTCGGCCGTTATCGCTAACTAAGGTATCTACTAGGCCAAAACGGCAAAATGTTTCTCTAAGTTTGCAAATAGTGAACGCCGACGTAATCTCGTGAGTTTTGAACACTTCCACCCACTTGGAAAACGAGTCGATAATAATTATAAAGTGGAAACCCTTTATAGGTCCAGCGAAATCCACATGGATTCGCGACCAAGCGGACTCCGTTGGTGCCCATGGCATTAGTAAACTTTTTTCTGGACTTGGCTGCGTCAATTTGCACGAAACACAATTCGAAATCATTTGCTCAATGCTGTGGTCGATTTTAGGCCACCAAATATATGACCGTGCTAATGCTTTGGTCTTTACAATGCCTAAATGTGAGAGGTGCAACTCTTTTAATACCTTTTCACGTAATTTCAGTGGAACAACCGTACGATACCCCCATAGAATACAATTGTATTCCACAGACAATTCGTATTTCCTATTACGGAATGGGCTAAATTCGTCACCTTTTAACTCACCTACCGTACCATTATTTATCGCTTCGGCAACTCTTGATAGAATAGGATCGCGCCTAGTTTCTTTTGCAATACTTTTGAAATCCAAGTTTAAATGGTTGTCCGATTCAACCAAATTGACATAAGAAAAATCCGTATTGGTTTCGCACACTTTTTCTTGTGGAATACGCGATAAGTGGTCGGCTTGGTTCATTGATCCTTTAATATATCTGATATTGTAGTCGAAACCAGATAAAATAAAGGCCCATCTTTGCATTCTTGCTGCTGCCATGACTGGCAATCCTTTATTTTCCCCAAAAATGGCCAACAGTGGCTTGTGGTCTGATTCCAAAGTAAAATGAATGCCCACCAAGTATTGCCTTAATTTCGTGACGCTGTATACGATTGCCAACGCCTCCTTTTGAATGGTGCTGTAGTTTTTCTCAGCTTGTGAAAGTGACCGGGAAACAAACGCGATCGGTCGTTGAACCCCATTTGCGAAAACATGTGACAACACCCCCGCTACCGCTGAATTTGCAGCATCAGTTGATAAAACTATTGGGATTTTAGGATTAAAATGTGTTAACACTTGATCGGACGTTACTTCCTTTTTCAACAACTCGTATGCTTCTTGGCACGTTCTTGACCACTGGAATTTTACGTCTTTTTTTAACAAATTATATAGCGGTGTCATTTTATGAGTGAAACTGGGAATAAACTTTGAATAATAGTTTATCATGCCCACGAATGCTCTAACTTCAGACACACACTGTGGTATTGGAGCATCTAGGATTGATGCAATTCGGTCCTTATTTTTGCTCAATCCGAAACGGTCGATGTTAAAACCTAAATACGATATTTGTTCCTTGAAAAACTCGCATTTACTTTCATTTAATTTTAACCCAGCTAAATCTAATTTTTCTAATACGAGCTCCAGTGTTTTCATATGTTCAGCTGTATTTGCACCTGTTACCACAATATCGTCCAAATAATTTATTACATTTGGAATATTTCTCAAGAGACTTTCTATTGTTTTCTGAAAAATTGCCGCAGCTGGCTTAATCCCAAACGGTAAACGTGTCATTTTAAATACCCCAATATGCGTGCTCCACGCACATAACATCTGAGAATCTTCCTCAAGCACCAACTGATTATATGCATTGGATAAGTCTAATTTAGTGAAACGATCGCCTTGAAGGGACGCGAATATTTCGTTTATCAGAGGTAACGGGTATTTTACATCCACCAAAAACTTATTAATTGTGGTTTTGTAATCGCCACAAATTCGAAGGTCGCCATTTGGTTTGACTATCGGCACTAACGGTGTAGCCCATTCTGCATTTTCTACTGGTACTAAAACCCCTGTTTTTACCAACCTATTTAATTGCTCTTCCACCTTATGCCGCCAAGCCAAAGGCACTGGACGGGGCTTGCAAAACACTGGCTTCGCTTCTTCGATAATACTTAATTTAATTTTATGCCCGTTAAATGTGCCCAGTTCATTTTTAAAAACATTGCAAAATTTGCTTTTGCATACTGAACCGAATTGACCTGAGACAAACCGATACCGAATAGTTGCATAAAATCTCTTCCCAAAATGGGTGGGCTACTCGTATTACTAACTACCAGCCGTAAATCCTGTGTTCGCTCACGATAACCTACAGTTGCTTTGAACTCACCAATAATTTCTATGGTTCCCCCGTACGCGTACCCAACAGCTCTATTAGTTCGCTGTATTTCTTTTTAGATGGTAAAACTGGATCACAAATATCTTTCAATAGACCATATGCTTCTAAGCCAATCGATTTTATTAATACTGCCACTTTGATACTTTCATCAGTGCATGAACCCTCCTGGAAGTGCGAGTCTAATAGTTCGCACCAATTTTCCCAATTATCGATGTGTGGTCGAAATTCACGCACGCTGCTTGACATTGGCATTGCAATAGTTAGAAGGCTTTCGTTTGCCATTCTGACTACGAAATAAGATTTCGAGCTTCACTTCCGATTCCAATATTTGTTGTTTAAACGGAATTAATAATTCCCTGATTGGGTTGCGCAAAACGCAACAAAAGAAAAAAAAAACTTAACAGCTTTGCTGCACTCGTTACAACGGCACTCCACCGGTTTTCTTTTCTTCTTTTTTTTTTTTTTTTGTGTTGCTTATGAGTTTATCCTCGTCGCCAATTTATGTGATGTACTCAGGTTGGACGTTGGAAGTGAACTGCACCCAATTTCTATATATTTCATTTTCTTTATCTCTTAATACTAACAATTTTCCTTAAAACTAATTTTCCTATTAGCGGGTAGGTGGCGTTTAATGACATACTTGACACTGTCAATAGACTTCGAAAAAGCTTTTGACAGAATTGGGATACATATAGTTTTAAACAAACTAATTCAATGGAAAATCGGTCCAAAAATTTATAAATATATTAAGTCATTTCTAACTAACAGACAGTTCCGAATCAAATTAAACAATGTACACTCTAAAATCCACAGCTCACAAAATGGTATCCCACAAGGATCTCCACTCTCAGTTGTTGTTTTTATGATCGCGTTCAATGAATTAAGCCATATCTTACAAAAATATAGTACCATAAGGCACTGTCTTTATGCCGATGACCTTATAATTTTTTCTAAATGTAAAGACCTGATAAAAACTACCTCCACATTTTCTAATATCCTAACAGATATTGACCAGTGGTGTACTCTCTCTGGGTCAAAAATATCTTTGGACAAAACTAAAATATTACATATTTGTAAAAAAACGAGCTGTTCAAAACACCTTACACTTAATTTTAAGAACAACAATATTAATAATGTTAATTCCTTAAGCATATTAGGCGTTATTTTTGACTCTAAGTTTAACTTTAAAGATCATTGTATATATCTGAAAAAAAGCCTAGCTACCAGACTAAATATAATTAAATATCTTACATCAAAACACTCCTGTTCACACATAAATACTATGATCCGAATTATTAAAGCCATTACGGTGTCCAAGATTGATTACGGCTTAGTCATTTATGGTAAATGCCCAAAGGCCTCGCTTCAAATTTTCAAACCGCAGTATCACTCCGCTGTTCGTGTCGCTCTTAAAGCATTCAGGACGACTCCAATAAAATATATGTTTGTAGAAGCTGGCCTACTCTCCGTGGAAGAAAGACGCGATTACCTCACAGATCCCAAAAATGATGACATCCCGAGAGTCACCCATTATACTGGACGCCAAAAAAGTACTATCTTGGAAGAAACTACCCCGACGGTCATCGGCTATTTACAACGCACTGCGTTCCCCGTCATGGTCCGACATGCCAATCAATATTCAAACACACAAAACACCTAGACATCCTCAATGGCTATTCGAAGAATCATCTATAATAACTCATCTTCACAACTACCACAGAACGACTACAAACAACCAGTTGTACAAAGCGATCTTTAAGGACCTAACGCTTAAATTCGTAGACGCAAACTGGACTCTTCTCTTCACCGATGCGTCAAAGACAGAAGACTGCACCGCTTTTGCGGTAGTAGATGCTAACAGCAACGTCCTCATAAAGGGTCTAGTGCCTCAGTTCTCCTCTATTTTCACTGCCGAAGCCCTTGCAGTATTCCATGCTACAAAACTATTCCCAAACAAAAAGATTCTTGTTTGCAGTGACAGCTTATCCACAATATCTGCCATCCAAAACATCTACAACACGACACCAATAATAGAAAGGATCAGGGACAACCTAATTACAAACAAAAACAGACTTAAAATTATGTGGACCCCTGGTCATGCTGGAATAATAGGGAATGAGCAAGCCGATATGGCAGCAAAAGCTGCAACAACAGAACCACCTTCTATCACACACAACAAAAAGGACCTCCAAAAAAAAATAAAAACTTCCTGGAGCAACAAAAGAAGGGCTATCTGGAATGAATGCACGCACCACTACTCTATAATTAACCCCCATGCAGAAATGGAATTATACCCTACAAACTGCCCAAAAAAAATGATCAAATGCTTTCTACGACTCCGCATGGGCCACACAAGCCTCACACACAGTCATCTTCTGTCCAGAAGTGATCCACCTACTTGCCACACCTGCCTCAACAATACCGTCCTCTCCACCAAACATTTATTTGAATGCCAAAAGACCAACGACATAGTAAAAAACTTCACCACCGCCCCTCTTACTGAACTGTTAAAAACACCAACTGAAGCCAATATTAGACTTGTATACAATATATTAGAAAAACTAAAAATCAATAATTTTATTTAAATTAATCACTCCTCAAAAACTAGCCGATAGCCCTGGTAGCTAGTGCTATAGCCTGTTTCACATTATTATTGTAATTAATTACGTAATAATAAAAAAAATGTAATGTAATGTAATGTATTTTGTCGAATAGGGCCGGATGTATCTGAATCTCCTCGAAGTGGTTGGTTACAGTGTTATCGTACGTTATGATATTGATGTTGATTATACAGTCGTTGAAGTGTATTAAGGCTGTTCCTTTAATCGTAATGTTGTTTAAGGTACATGTGGTTGTTATTGTGGTTTCGGGAATGTCTATTACTAGAATGAACTGGTGTTCTGGTTGTTGGATGTCTGGTGATGTTGTTGTTTCTACTAGGTCGCATTCTGCGTCTTGATGATATAATAGTTTTCCAATGCATTTTGAATTAATTAGGCTTTCTTCGGATTTGGCCTCCGGACAGTAGTATGTGCTTTCGATATTTTTGCATTTCTCTTCTTAGTAAAGGATTTTAGTGTCGGATAGGGATATGTAAGGTTTCGTTTGTATGGATTTGTTTTGGATGGGAATAGGAATAAGATGGAAAAAATGATTAATGCTATCCGTAAAGATTGGAATTTGGACGTTAAATATTATATTAGTGTTATTATAGTAAGCTTGCAACTCAAGTAATTCGTATATATGCTCTTCGGATATGATTTCAATGTTCTGTTTTTTTAAAATGGTTTCAATCTGGGTCAATTCTTCTAGACTGAGGATGTTTTTGGAAATTATGTTTATTTTAGCTAGGGATATGGCTTCGATAATGTCATTCAAATGGTTTCCCAATATTTTAATATTATAATTTATTGTATGAAAGTGTTGTAGGACTTGTATGGTAATAGATTGAGATTTTAATTCTTTCCCTACATTGTTTTGTTCATTTTGTACGAAATTGCTAATAAGTGTCTGTTGTCGGTTTATGTGTTTTGTAATGTTATCGAAACATTCAATCATCTGTTCATTTAGTTTACTTTGATCATTTATTGTAGTCTTAATTTTGTCTTCGTTCGTTAGTAGTGTGCCAATTTGTTTGTTAATAAGTAGTGCATCGTCGGAATCCATATTGCCAGTAATTGTTTTGATTATGTTTCCTAGTCCGTTTATCAAACCTCTACGGAGTCTAATTCTCGGATTTACTATTTGAAATTTTGCGTTTAAATCTTTCAATTTTAGTTTCAAGATACTAAGAGATTCTTTGGCTTCTTTGATTTCGCTAAGTATTTCTATGGAGTTTGAGATTTTCTCAATATTTTCTTTATAATTTTCTAATTTTATTATGTGGAGGAAATTTGTGTGGGAATTAATTGTCCGGGATTTGCCTATTTTAAAAGGGAGTACACCATTGCTATTGGTTAAGTCCTGGATTTCCAGTACTTGGGCCAGGGTTGGAGTCAGAAATCTGAAATTTACGTTTCCTTATTAGTTTATTTTTATGAAGTTTTTGGTTCCTAACTGTAAGTACTGTAAGCCTATTATTCTTCTTTATTCTATGTTTGCTAAATCTGGGGGTGATTTTATTTCTCCTGTTTTCCCTACGATAAATTATTGAACCTGATTTACGAGACATGGGTTTCTCTTGTATTTCTATTGAGTTTTTCTATGTTAAGTCGTTAATGTTTTTCCATAATGCTTTTTACTTCAGGATATAATCTATTTTGGAATTCGTTAAGTTTATCTAAATATTCGTGGATGTTATTATATTGGATATTTTTAAATTTATGTGTACGACCGTAGAATAATTCAAATGGGGTGAGCTTAGTTGAAGAATGAATGGCATTGTTATACGTTATCAATGTTTCATTCAGGATGTCATCGTGATTCTTAGTTGTTCGCTTTGCATGAATTATTCTATATATTTCTGTGAATGTGGAATGCATTCTTTCAACAGGGGAGTTACTACTGTAGCGCACTTTATTATTTTAAGCTGAGAGGTGCAACTCTCAGATGGGTTTACCTGTTTTGTGTTATTTGGTATATCCAAACAGTAAAACAACTTAGTACACTTAAAATTTACTAACTTTATTAATATAGTAATTTTCTTAATTTGTAAGCTTATGAAACTAATACACTTGTTTTAAATTAGACGTTTTAGTTTAACTTATTATTGATTTAAGATTCAATTCATATAGTAGTTAAAGTTTTAATAGATTTAGGATTAGACGAGTGACTTGGTTTAGGATTTAGTAGTTATGGATTTAGGATTAGACGAGTGACTCGGTTTAGGATTTAGTAGTTATGGATTTAGGATTAAACGAGTGACTGCCTGAAACCAGGTTGTATGAATGCCCGAAACTGAGTGCCGCGCCATTGCCCAATGGCCAATATAAATAGCCTCGATTGAATCATTCAATTCGAGGTTCTTTGAACGAAAAAGAAAAGAAGGAAAAAGAAAAACAAAAAGAATTGGGAAATCCGGAAAGGGATTCCCGTACAAGTCAAGTGGCTCATGTTACTTTGTCGCGCATACGATCGATACATAAAGCGATCGTTCGTATGGAAGGCGAAGTGCGACATCAGCATAACGAGTTAATTGACTTGTGCACTTAGTTGTGCAATGGAAAAATAAAGAAAGACCATAAATAAGCATTGTTTATTTAGGTCGGAAGTGTTGGGCATTGACGCTGGAAGTGGCAAGCTGAAATAGCAAGTTGAGAGGATGTTTATTTGGGACAATCAATATATTGTTACAAAGTTGCAACATTGATCGTTGGGTTGCTTGGTATGCATCAAGTGGTGCACTTTACAACACTACTACTCTGTTGGAGAGACGTTGTGTGGTAGTTTATATTATATTGTTTGAAGAAATCTGCAAATATGGTGGCTGTGAATTCATTACCTTGATCTGTGACTAGTTTCTTAGGGATGCCATGAAGGCTCATAAAATGTTTAAAGGATGTGATAACTGTGAGACTGTTTCTATTAGTTAGGGTATAAGCTGCGGCAAATTTAGAAAATTTGTCAACTACTGTTAATACTTGTTTATGGTTTATGAAGTAAATTTCTTCATGAACTATGTCTAATGGTTTTTCCGGAGTTTCCGTAATTCTAAACTCAACTTTAGGAGGGGAACGATTATATTTTAGCGTCTGACAGGTGTCACAATTATTTATTACTTTTATAATTTTGTTTTTCATAAATGGAAAGTAGAAGGTCCTTTTTGTGTAAGAGTGTTTCGTTGATGCCCCTGTGATTATTATTTAGGTGGTAATCCCGAATAATCTTATCTTGGTCATCTTCATTGGTAACATCTGAGATTCTTTCTGTACACCTTATTATCTTGAATCGAGAAAAATATTTAGCGTATACGGACTGAATTTTCCTGAAGGTATTGTCGTCTGTAAAAATGGCATTAAGTTTGTTTGGGGAAGCAAATTTTTTTAGTATATCTATTATGTCTTGTTCTGTACATTCTTGAGAAATTATAGTTCTCCTCTGTTTATTCCTAAAAATCATTTCAAATAAATTTTTGGGACGATTGTTATTTCTTTCTAGTATTAGTTGAAGTGAGAATTCGTTTAGGGGACGTTCTGAAATGTAAATGTGATCGTTAAGATCTTCTTGAGCGGAATGGACTGTGGAACAACCGGTTCCTTGTTCATTAGAGTTTATCTCTGTGGTGTTCTGCGTTTGTGGATTTGTTTCGTTCCTATTTCCGTCATTATTGATGACGACCCTGCTGAGGGCGTCAGCGTTTAGATTTAATTTACCATTTTTGTAAATGACTTCATAGTCGAACTCCCAATGCAAAGTTACTTGCGTCCGTGGTTAAAACAAAGGCTTTTCCAAAGTCCGGATATTGAAGTATCGGATCGTTTGAAAGGATGTCTCGACAGTGATCAAATGTTTTAATAAATTCTTCCGTGTGAACGACTTTCTTGTTCTTTTTTAGGCATTCTGTTAAGGGTTTTGCAAAATCTTTGATAAATTTGCGGTAGTAACCGACTAGGCCAAGAAAACTCTTAACTTCTTTTTATGTATTGGGTATTGGGAAATTTTTGATTGCTTTTATGCGATCTGGATTCGGTTTAAATCCTTCCGTGGCTACCAAATGGCCTAGAAACGCAATTTCTTTGTGCACTTATCTAATTGCATCTTCAAGTTAGCTTCGCGTAACTTGGTGAATATTTTTTTTAGGTTTTCTTTATGCTCTTGTAGTGAGGTTGAAAAAACTATGATATCGTCGAGGTAAACCTGCCAAGTTTATCTAATATTTCGTTTATGTTAGGCAGAGGGTATCTGTCACTAACAGTTTTCTCGTTTACCTTCCGGTAATCAATCACGAGTCGCCATTTTCTTTTGCCACTGGAGTCGAGTTTTTTGGGTACTATCCAGATTGCCGAGCTCCACGGCGAATAGCTTGGTCTGATAATGCCATTGTTCAGCATTTCATTCACCTGTTTTTTTAATTTCTTCTTTATGTAAATATATAGGGGTATTTATACGACTTTGTGTATATAGGTAAGTCGTCGCTAGTCTTGATCTTGTGTTTAATTCTATTTGTAAATGTTAGATTTGTTCCCTCTTGAAAAAATACATCTTCGAATTCATGGCAAATTTTAAGGATTGTTTTCTTCTCTTTGGGGTTGAGATGGGAGGTTCTTATAGAGTTTGAGATATCATCTTTTGTGTATATGGTTTCTCTTTTAAAAGTGGTGTTTATATTAAGGTTATTTAGTTCTATATAATTGCAATTCTCGTATTTTATTGTTTTGAGTGGCTGATCTAAAAGAATGGTTTGGTCTTGAGGAAAGTAGTTTAAAATTTCTATAAAGCCTAGAGGCTCTCTTAGTCCTGAAAGGAATGAATTTAAACATGCATTAACAACGTTCGGGTTACTTTCATGTATCTTGATGTGATTACACATTGTAGACAATATTTCCACTATTTGGCTGTAAAACCGTTCGACTGGTTTACTGCCTTGCATGACGCCATGCAAATCTCTGATGAGCGATGTTTCGTTTCTTTTATCTGCGTAATGCAGTATTATTTTTTATATCGGACCCTACCAATGCTGTCCCAAACATGTTGAGGACCTCGTTGGCATTACCCTCGATCTTATTTCTAATTGCTCGTAGCAATATTCTCCCTTGTGGCGTACCATCAATTGGTGTCATTAATGCTAGTATTTCCTCAACATTTCCTAAGAATTCATAAAGTAATCTTGGATTCCCCTCAAATTTGGGTAAATCCTTAATGGCATCTGGAATTTTTAGTTTGTTAAAAATGTCTACAGGATTGACCACAGGCTGATTAACCACAATGTTTCCTAGGTTGACTTCAGGTTGGTGAGCTAAAAACTGTTCTGGATTAGGATTAATTTGCATGTTTAATCCTTGAGCAATATCGCCTAAATTTTGATTGAGTGCCATTTCTTCGTTTAAATTTCCTGAATCTTCGGGTAATTTTTCTATTAGGATATTTCTAATAATATCAAACTTATGTATACTTTTTACGGATTTCATATATCTATGGTTATAGGATATGGGATAATGAAAAGGGGACTTACAGAAGTATTATCAGCATAGTATTTTATAATTTTCGCAATCCGCAGTGTCCGTTTGTAAGTAGGTGTAGGTATTGGCGTGGTTTATCACTTTTAACGAGTAGCCGTCGTTTGTAGTAGTTCTATAATCATTTTTACACTTTATTTGATGAAGAGTTTATTATTTATTATATACGATTTGATTCTGATTCACTTCGATTAGCCGTCGTTGTGTTTATAAATCAATTTAATGGGACTGGGGTTATTTATTATTCACTATGATTTGATTATTTGTTCACTTTTATGAATCAATTTATTGAAACTAGGGTCACTACAACTAAACTGTTGTTTCACTTGGTTCTTTTCCGAATTCGTTTCAATAAGCCGTTGATACGTTTCTAATTCGGAGCCGTCAACTGCGCCAGTTATGAGAACTATCTCCAGCGGATAAAAAAAAAAAAAATTTAACTTTTGGCAGAGCTTCGCTCTGCTACAATTCTAGCGTGAGAGCGGAAGGCGAAAGATAAATGTACATGCACGCAGAATGTGAAATTACTGATATATTTAATTAGAATGAATGAATAGGTGTATTTATTTAGTTACAATAAGGAATTTCAATTTGATACGGATTAAAATGCATCCTAAGCAAAATGTTTAGGGTGCACCTAGGTGTTGATGGACGTCTCTGTGCACGTAACTCGCGCTCTGAAGCGAGCGTGCTCAGATTGTTCTGAGGTATTTATGATGAAACACACTTGAGCACATAGCTGTCATTTGTTGTAAATATATGTATAAATTGAATATTTATTAATTGTTATTTATTAAATTGGTTAATATTCAGTTCCAGAACAACAAGGTTCGTCCGCCAATTCAACTATTTTGCTTATCCTGTTTTTTTGCTGTCAAATGTGTGTAAGTGTGTAATCAGCTTTTCGCTCAGGATGCTCAGGCAATTTATTTTGAGCTCATAGAGCGCGCTCTAATGGTGCTCTGAACGAAAAAAGAAACACAGATACTGACTTTTTGTATAACAGTTCAGGTTGTGTTCTGAACTAAAAAAAAAAATCGCCTATTGTGCGGCAAAGTCCCCTTCGACCTATAAAACGACGAAGGGCGCCCAAGAATGTAGATGTCGTTAGATCTCCTACCAGCTCAAGGTGGACTGCTTTCGTACTCAGGCATATAAATACTGCTACATACGCTTTCGTAGCAGCTGCCCCACGAGAGAATGCACCATGAAAGGGCCGCAGAAGTCAGTTCCAACATTCGTAAACCTGCGAAATGGCATTACTCGATATTCCGGAAGATTTCCCATACCGGGATATTAAAAATGGGGACGCGTTTTGGTACTGGCTAATAATTCGTCGAATTAGCGGCTTAGTATGTACGGGCCAAAACTGAAGTAATATCTGCGGGATTCATTTTTGTAGGAACATGATGCCATTGATCTATAGATGACAAGTTTTGTATTGTTGCAACTCGATTGGCAACGAATGATGCGACTCCGAGGATAACGATACTGGAATCCGTCCAGTAGTACACATTTTCAAATTTGTCTCCAAAAATATCTGTAACTCGTTTTACCAATTGAACCATCATTTGCGCTGCGCACAGTTCAAATCGAGGTAGGAAAACTTTCTTGATGGGAGCTACCTTGGACTTAGCACATAACAGTCTTGCAACTACATTCCCATTAGGTGTGATAGAACGCAGGTAAATACATGTTCCGTACGCTTTCTCGGAACTGTCAGAGAATGCGTGTAACCGCACCGTTTTTATGTCTCCCAACATAACTTGTCTCTCAATTGAGAATTTGTCCAAATCCGCTAATAACTTTCGGAATTTAATCCACGTTTGAAAATAAGATTGGGGAAGTGCTTCATCCCAATCAAAATCCACTTTCCACAGTTTGATTGGATTTATCAACCCTAGTGGGTCATAGAGCCGCGCAATCTCTGCTAAGACACTTCTCTTAGAAACCTTCTCATTTTTAATGACATCGACTTTGTAAAAAAATTCATCGACATGTGGGTCCCACACCACACCAAGTGTTTTTATAACATCATTGTTTTTTACTTGAAAAAAAAGGGTTCCCTATCCTCAAAGGGGATGCAATTTCTCTCTCTCTCTCTCTCGCTCTATGTTAATGTATTAAAGCTCCTCGATAATACTAGCACCAGTGAGAACATCATCACGTTAAAGTCCGTTTTTAATCTTGCTGCTCCTTTGGATATTTATCGCGCTCTTTATCAGCTAAGTACAGGGTGTCCGCCGGGAAGGTATACTACTTTGTTTGTTTATAATTTTTTATTAAATGAAAGAGAAGGGATCTTATATTGATAAATGTTTTATTTAATGTCGGCAATTATGTATGGAATACAATATCAGGTAAATGTCCGCCTCTGTTAGTCTCACAAATGCACATTTTTCATTACATTCTCACACATTTCACGCGGTATTTCATTAATTTCATCACGAATATTTTGTTTGAGCTGCTCAAGCGTTTCTGGTTTGTTTGCATAAACCTTGCTTTTCAGATATCCCCACAAAAAAGAAGTCCGGAGCAGTCAAATCAGGCGACCGTGGAGGCCAATCAACATCACCATTTCTTGAAATTACTTGTTGTGGAAAGAGGTCTCATGATATCTGCGGTGACGACTATGAACGTGCCTCTTGCCATTATTGCTATGTCGTCGGCATATCCCACTGTGTAAATGCCAGTTGCCTCAAGTCTATCGAGAAGACAGTGATATTCCACAGTCTAGGTGAAAGAACACCTCCTTGTGGGCAACCTCTGCTTACCCTTCCTCTAAGTTTTGAGGTTCCCGTCTGACAACATATTGTCCACCCATCTCACCTCCAGTGGGTTAACTCTGCGTTTTTCCAAGAGTTGTGTGGCTTGTGTTTTGGGGACGACGAGATTAGTTCCCTAATGGTGCCAGTTAAAGCGATAGCTACGCTAAAAGCAGAGGCAAATATGTCGCAATGAAAACTCAAATGTGCCGAAACAAAGAGACCTTTAGGTTTCACTTGACTTTATTTTATTGAATTCTTTAGATCGATTACATGCTATTTATACTAAAATTATTCACTACGACTATTACACATTTGACTTATCTGACTAAGAGTTTTTACTTACAACTAGGTTACAATATTATTATTATAGCTGGCTCAGCTATATTCATTCATAAAGATTGCTAGCAAAGCGCAGTCATTGTGTTGTTGAAGGATCGAATGACCAGCGCAGTGTAGTAGAGTTTATTGTTATTCCGTGTCAATGGATCGAATGACCAGCGTATTGTGGTAGCGTTTGTTGTTGTTCCGTATTGCGTCACACAACATCCTTCCCCCAATAAAAAAATATTTGTTTATATTTCTTAAAATCCAAATAAATATTTATTTGTTATACATTTCACATTATTATGAACAAAAAAAATTATGCTTCCTACGTGTACTATACTCTTATCTAGGTAATAATACTTATCTTTTATTTGTTTTAAATAGATATATGTTAATAATTTTCTTATGTTTGTGCGGTTCTACATTTAATTAAGTTGTTGTTATGCACTTCTTTTTCATTACCTCCTATTAGTATAATGCTATTAGGTCCTATTTGCTTTATAATTTTAAATGGACTTTTATATGGTCTTTCTAGTTTTTTCTTATTACCTACTTTTAAATATACATAAGCCGTGTTTTTTTGAGCTTCGATTTCAGCAAAGCAAAGTAAAGTAGGATTTTCATCATGCAATTGACACTTCGAGACTCAGTTGTTGTAAACGCTTGCTGAAAATCCTACTTTACTTTGCTTTGCTGAGATCGAAGCTCAAAAAAACACGCCTATAGTCATTTACTTTAAAGTTTGATTTATTAACGTTTCTCTGATTTGCTTGTCTTTTATTTTTACTACTTACAAGTAATTCTTTAGTTCTATTATGAGCGTGATTTAACTTAAGTTTCATCCCGTTTGTGTAATCGTCTATATTATGCATATATTGCTTGATTCTTATTTTCTAATATTTCACATGGTAAAGTACAAAGTTTTCCGTAGACTAATTCATATGGTGTGTAGAATTTAGTACTGTGTGGGGTAGTGTTATAAAAGTAAGTGTAATATGGTAAAAGTTCGTCCCAGTTCTCCTGTCCTTGTAACGTCATAAGATATTCGTTTAATACCCTGTGGTTCCTTTCTGTATGCATGGATACAGCAAAAATGTAATCAATCTGATGTTATACCGAGTCAATGTGCTGACGGAATCCAGAACCCGAACAAATTAGAAAAAAATGAATTGAAACAAGAATACAAGATCAGTTTTGAAATTTCAATAGATTTATATTCGTATGTATTGTCGCTTTGCTTGTTGAACTAGGAATAATCATTCATTTGCTGCAGTTGCCATAACGATACCTTCCTGGTCCAGCTAATTCTTGGTCTGGTGGTCAATGGCCCATTGCGGATCTTCTGGCAACTTATTTATGCAAAATGCAACAAAACTTCACCGCTAAACAGCTACCGCACAGTGCATAGACCTTTTCGTGTGCATTCATCACCAACACATGCAAACATACACAAAGCTGGCCATCGCTCGTTGTGCAAATCACTCAAATGGGCGGAGTCATTGCCGAAAGCGTAGCGTTTTCCTTTTCATAGAACTTTTCCATGCTGACACCTCCGCAGCCTTAGGCCGTCATCTCCCTTTGCTCTGATGTTCAGCTTTTTTAGATTTCGATTAGAGATGAATGTTGATTGTTGAGTGATATCCACTGACTTTGCATCTTTCGAGACGATTTGGTACGTGGGTAAAGCTGGAACCGCCACATTCGAATTTTGCCAAACAAAGTACATGGGATTTAATTGCTATTTAATCGCTAATTAATTGCTCTATTCTTGATTTTTCCGCTCTTCGGGAAGTGGGAGATTTTGTGGCGGACCTAGCTTACCGGTAAAGCTGGAACCGCCACATTGACTTTTGAAGGATTTTTTTTGCGCATACCAATCACCGATTTAATCGCTCTGGGGAAATGTAAAAATTTTTCCAGCCGGGTAAGCCGTTCGCCCACAATTTCAAATTTGCGTTTTTTGTAACGGTCAGTTCGCTATAAAACTCTTTTAAATTTGAAGGAAAATCAAAAAGATTATTAAAAAATTCATAAAAAAATAACCCTTTCGAATATTAATATGCTACATATCTTAAAAGAAGCGTATAATTATAGGCTACTATCAGTTTAAATCAAATATTTTGTCGCTCTTCCTTAAATGGGCCAAAAACGGTAGGATAGATCCATCATAAACAAACACTTTGAAAAATTAAAAAAAATATATTCCGTTACAATTTAACAAAGTCATATACACCAAAAGAAGCGTCTATTCATTACCTATCAGCCCATAGAATAAAATAATTTGTCGCTCTTCTCTAAATGTTGCAAAAACTAAAAAGTTTATTTTAAGACCAAAAAAGTAAGCTAAAAATACAAAAATAAAAATGTTCAATACTAAAAATCCATATATCCCGTTCGAATCCTACTATGTGACATAGCTCATTAGAAGCGTGTATTCATTAGCTATCAGCCCAATTCATAAAATAATTTGTCGCTCTTCTCTAAATGTGTCAAAAGCTAACAAGTTCATTTTGCCAAAAAAACCCAAATATTCCCCTAGTACAAAAAAAAAATTGGAAAATTTGGAAAAATCCATATATCCCGTTCGAATCCTACTATGTGACATAGCTCATTAGAAGCGTGTATTCATTAGCTATCAGCCCAATTCATAAAATAATTTGTCGCTCTTCTCTAAATGTGTCAAAGGCTAACAAGTTCATTTTGCCAAAAAAACCCAAATATTCCCCTAGTACAAAAAAAAAATTGGAAAATTTGGAAAAATCCATATATCCCGTTCGAATCCTACTATGTGACATAGCTCATTAGAAGCGTGTATTCATTAGCTATCAGCCCAATTCATAAAATAATTTGTCGCTCTTCTCTAAATGTGTCAAAGGCTAACAAGTTCATTTTGCCAAAAAAAACCCAAATATTCCCCTAGTACAAAAAAAAAATTGGAAAATTTGGAAAAATCCATATATCCCGTTCGAATCCTACTATGTGACATAGCTCATTAGAAGCGTGTATTCATTAGCTATCAGCCCAATTCATAAAATAATTTGTCGCTCTTCTCTAAATGTGTCAAAGGCTAACAAGTTCATTTTGCCAAAAAAACCCAAATATTCCCCTAGTACAAAAAAAAAATTGGAAAATTTGGAAAAATCCATATATCCCGTTCGAATCCTACTATGTGACATAGCTCATTAGAAGCGTGTATTCATTAGCTATCAGCCCAATTCATAAAATAATTTGTCGCTCTTCTCTAAATGTGTCAAAGGCTAACAAGTTCATTTTGCCAAAAAAACCCAAATATTCCCCTAGTACAAAAAAAAAATTGGAAAATTTGGAAAAATCCATATATCCCGTTCGAATCCTACTATGTGACATAGCTCATTAGAAGCGTGTATTCATTAGCTATCAGCCCAATTCATAAAATAATTTGTCGCTCTTCTCTAAATGTGTCAAAGGCTAACAAGTTCATTTTGCCAAAAAAACCCAAATATTCCCCTAGTACAAAAAAAAAATTGGAAAATTTGGAAAAATCCATATATCCCGTTCGAATCCTACTATGTGACATAGCTCATTAGAAGCGTGTATTCATTAGCTATCAGCCCAATTCATAAAATAATTTGTCGCTCTTCTCTAAATGTGTCAAAGGCTAACAAGTTCATTTTGCCAAAAAAACCCAAATATTCCCCTAGTACAAAAAAAAAATTGGAAAATTTGGAAAAATCCATATATCCCGTTCGAATCCTACTATGTGACATAGCTCATTAGAAGCGTGTATTCATTAGCTATCAGCCCAATTCATAAAATAATTTGTCGCTCTTCTCTAAATGTGTCAAAGGCTAACAAGTTCATTTTGCCAAAAAAAACCCAAATATTCCCCTAGTACAAAAAAAAAATTGGAAAATTTGGAAAAATCCATATATCCCGTTCGAATCCTACTATGTGACATAGCTCATTAGAAGCGTGTATTCATTAGCTATCAGCCCAATTCATAAAATAATTTGTCGCTCTTCTCTAAATGTGTCAAAGGCTAACAAGTTCATTTTGCCAAAAAAACCCAAATATTCCCCTAGTACAAAAAAAAAATTGGAAAATTTGGAAAAATCCATATATCCCGTTCGAATCCTACTATGTGACATAGCTCATTAGAAGCGTGTATTCATTAGCTATCAGCCCAATTCATAAAATAATTTGTCGCTCTTCTCTAAATGTGTCAAAGGCTAACAAGTTCATTTTGCCAAAAAAACCCAAATATTCCCCTAGTACAAAAAAAAAATTGGAAAATTTGGAAAAATCCATATATCCCGTTCGAATCCTACTATGTGACATAGCTCATTAGAAGCGTGTATTCATTAGCTATCAGCCCAATTCATAAAATAATTTGTCGCTCTTCTCTAAATGTGTCAAAGGCTAACAAGTTCATTTTGCCAAAAAAACCCAAATATTCCCCTAGTACAAAAAAAAAATTGGAAAATTTGGAAAAATCCATATATCCCGTTCGAATCCTACTATGTGACATAGCTCATTAGAAGCGTGTATTCATTAGCTATCAGCCCAATTCATAAAATAATTTGTCGCTCTTCTCTAAATGTGTCAAAGGCTAACAAGTTCATTTTGCCAAAAAAACCCAAATATTCCCCTAGTACAAAAAAAAAATTGGAAAATTTGGAAAAATCCATATATCCCGTTCGAATCCTACTATGTGACATAGCTCATTAGAAGCGTGTATTCATTAGCTATCAGCCCAATTCATAAAATAATTTGTCGCTCTTCTCTAAATGTGTCAAAGGCTAACAAGTTCATTTTGCCAAAAAAACCCAAATATTCCCCTAGTACAAAAAAAAAATTGGAAAATTTGGAAAAATCCATATATCCCGTTCGAATCCTACTATGTGACATAGCTCATTAGAAGCGTGTATTCATTAGCTATCAGCCCAATTCATAAAATAATTTGTCGCTCTTCTCTAAATGTGTCAAAGGCTAACAAGTTCATTTTGCCAAAAAAACCCAAATATTCCCCTAGTACAAAAAAAAAATTGGAAAATTTGGAAAAATCCATATATCCCGTTCGAATCCTACTATGTGACATAGCTCATTAGAAGCGTGTATTCATTAGCTATCAGCCCAATTCATAAAATAATTTGTCGCTCTTCTCTAAATGTGTCAAAGGCTAACAAGTTCATTTTGCCAAAAAAACCCAAATATTCCCCTAGTACAAAAAAAAAATTGGAAAATTTGGAAAAATCCATATATCCCGTTCGAATCCTACTATGTGACATAGCTCATTAGAAGCGTGTATTCATTAGCTATCAGCCCAATTCATAAAATAATTTGTCGCTCTTCTCTAAATGTGTCAAAGGCTAACAAGTTCATTTTGCCAAAAAAACCCAAATATTCCCCTAGTACAAAAAAAAAATTGGAAAATTTGGAAAAATCCATATATCCCGTTCGAATCCTACTATGTGACATAGCTCATTAGAAGCGTGTATTCATTAGCTATCAGCCCAATTCATAAAATAATTTGTCGCTCTTCTCTAAATGTGTCAAAGGCTAACAAGTTTATTTTGCCAAAAAAACCCAAATATTCCCCTAGTACAAAAAAAAAATTGGAAAATTTGGAAAAATCCATATATCCCGTTCGAATCCTACTATGTGACATAGCTCATTAGAAGCGTGTATTCATTAGCTATCAGCCCAATTCATAAAATAATTTGTCGCTCTTCTCTAAATGTGTCAAAAGCTAACAAGTTCATTTTGCCAAAAAAAAAAAGAAGCAAATATACCCCTAGTACAAAATTTGGTAGCCCACAAAGTATGATTCAGATTTGGAGTGTTGTAAATCCTGCCTGACAATTTTTATAAATCCTGAAAGTATGCAATACCCCTACGATCAAATATCGCTAGCCCTGAACGTACGCATTGATTTTAACTTCGAAATTTCCATACATATACTGGCTGATTAAAAATGGATCGTGTACAAGTCAACCCCACTTAGCGCCATCTACCAAAAATCGCATTACTCAGGCTTAGTGGATAGTGCTACCGAGTATTGTTTTGAGTATTAAGGTTTCTCTAAAGTCCAACAGCCGAATTTATTACATTCCCTTACATCGCGTAACGATTTACGCAGCCTTTACGTGGCTTACCTGACATTTTTATTTATAAACATTTTTTCGCTGTAACCTTACCAAACGTGATTTGTGTTAAGTAAGGTAAAATTTCGATAAACTATTACAGGAAACACTGAAATCCATTACACAAAAAAAGTCAAATTATCTGCCACAATTCCAAAATGCTTTCGAATGGACTTTTGCAATGTCAACCTGCAATAGGGTAGCTGCGACAACGTCAATATCAAATAAGAAGAACAAAAAGCCAAGTGACAGCTAAAAAACTTATACATGTGGAATTTGGAATAATATATGAGGGAAGAAAGGATGTAGGTACCAATTTTATGTAATGTTAGGTACAAGATATAAGGGTTGGAGATGCTTTATGTTTGTGGTACCTGAATGGAGTTATAAGATTTCAAGGCTGTAAATATTTAATTAATTTAAATCTGAAGCTAAAACAAAAAGGTTTTTGAGAAAATAAATTGACTTTTAGCTTTAGAAAATTTGAGAAAATAAAAGTAAAAAAATAGCGTTTGTTTTTAACTTTAGAGAACTTGAGGGAATAAAAGACAAAAATTCGCAAAAATATTCATCCGTTCATGGGTGTCCGTATACATAAGTGAATTTAACCTGGCTTGGTAGCAACTACTCCATTTGGCAGCTGATTTTTCAACAAGATTTATTTCATTTTCTTTTATTATTTTTTCAATATAGATCGTTGCAATATTTAAACCTGTAGGAGAAAATGTTCAGAAAATTTTAAAGGCTTATATGATTATATGTAAAAGAGACAAAAATTGTGTTGCGAAACGGATGGCAACAACTGTTTGCAAAGCGATAAGAAATTTTCGAAGGATTTTATTTAAAAAATTATGTTTAAATGTCAAAAAAGAGCTGCCTGCAGCTGAAAAATGTAATTTGATACATTTTCAATGAATTTTCATCCCCAGCCAAGTTTCGCACCTAGCGGCATCTATATCGCAAATCTGCAACTGGACACATATTTTCTCACTACTTACCTTCATCGTTCAGGTTGTAGTCTATTCTATAGTATTTATGTGGTATTCGATTGGGATCTCTCAGAGCACTTTTTTGATCTCAGATCACTTTTTATATTCGTTTGGTGCAAAAAAAGGCAATCTTTTTAAGATTTCAGAGCACTTTTGCGAATCCGGGTTTTTTCCCAGAGTTGCTTCAATTTACCAATACACCTACTTCTGATTTGACATTTCGCCTACAAAGAAAAAAAAAATGTAAGCACAATTTGACAGATACCCCACTAACACCAACAAAAAATCAGATTACTTTTTGTGTTCGATTTGCCACACGAAATCTGAAATTTTAGAGCGAATCTATAGACGCCCAAACGAATGTCACATTAAAGTGGAAAATAAGTGTTAGCATATTATAAAACCAGTTTGACAAATGGAGTAGTTGCTACCAAGCCAGGTTAAATTCACTTATGTATACGGACACCCATGAACGGATGAATATTTTTGCGAATTTTTGTCTTTTATTCCCTCAAGTTCTCTAAAGTTAAAAACAAACGCAATTTTTTTACTTTTATTTTCTCAAATTTTCTAAAGCTAAAAGTCAATTTATTTTCTCAAAAACCTTTTTGTTTTAGCTTCAGATTTAAATTAATTAAATATTTACAGCCTTGAAATCTTATAACTCCATTCAGGTACCACAAACATAAAGCATCTCCAACCCTTATATCTTGTACCTAACATTACATAAAATTGGTACCTACATCCTTTCTTCCCTCATATATTATTCCAAATTCCACATGTATAAGTTTTTTAGCTGTCACTTGGCTTTTTGTTCTTCTTATTTGATATTGACGTTGTCGCAGCTACCCTATTGCAGGTTGACATTGCAAAAGTCCATTCGAAAGCATTTTGGAATTGTGGCAGATAATTTGACTTTTTTTGTGTAATGGATTTCAGTGTTTCCTGTAATAGTTTATCGAAATTTTACCTTACTTAACACAAATCACGTTTGGTAAGGTTACAGCGAAAAAATGTTTATAAATAAAAATGTCAGGTAAGCCACGTAAAGGCTGCGTAAATCGTTACGAGATGTAAGGGAATGTAATAAATTCGGCTGTTAGACTTTAGAGAAACCTTAATACTCAATACAATACTCGGTAGCACTATCCACTAAGGCTGAGTAATGCGATTTTTGGTAGATGGCGCTAAGTGGGGTTGACTTGTACACGATCCATTTTTAATCAGCCAGTATATGTATGGAAATTTCGAAGTTAAAATCAATGCGTACGTTCAGGGCTAGCGATATTTGATCGTAGGGGTATTGCATACTTTCAGGATTTATAAAAATTGTCAGGCAGTATTTACAACAATCCAAATCTGATGCATACCTTGTGGGCTACCAAATTTTGTACTAGGGGTATATTTGCTTCTTTTTTTTTTGTCAAAATGAACTTGTTAGCTTTTGACACATTTAGAGAAGAGCGACAAATTATTTTATGAATTGGGTTAATAGCTAATGAATACACGCTTCTAATGAGCTATGTCACATAGTAGGATTCGAACTGGATATATGGATTTTTCCAAATTTCCCAATTTTTTTTTTGTACTAGGGGAATATTTGGGTTTTTTTGGCAAAATGAACTTGTTAGCCTTTGACACATTTAGAGAAGAGCGACAAATTATTTTATGAATTGGGCTGATAGCTAATGAATACACGCTTCTAATGAGCTATGTCACATAGTAGGATTCGAACGGGATATATGGATTTTTCCAAATTTTCCAATTTTTTTTTTGTACTAGGGGAATATTTGGGTTTTTTTGGCAAAATGAACTTGTTAGCCTTTGACACATTTAGAGAAGAGCGACAAATTATTTTATGAATTGGGCTGATAGCTAATGAATACACGCTTCTAATGAGCTATGTCACATAGTAGGATTCGAACGGGATATATGGATTTTTCCAAATTTTCCAATTTTTTTTTTGTACTAGGGGAATATTTGGGTTTTTTTGGCAAAATTAACTTGTTAGCCTTTGACACATTTAGAGAAGAGCGACAAATTATTTTATGAATTGGGCTGATAGCTAATGAATACACGCTTCTAATGAGCTATGTCACATAGTAGGATTCGAACGGGATATATGGATTTTTCCAAATTTTCCAATTTTTTTTTTGTACTAGGGGAATATTTGGGTTTTTTTGGCAAAATGAACTTGTTAGCCTTTGACACATTTAGAGAAGAGCGACAAATTATTTTATGAATTGGGCTGATAGCTAATGAATACACGCTTCTAATGAGCTATGTCACATAGTAGGATTCGAACGGGATATATGGATTTTTCCAAATTTTCCAATTTTTTTTTTGTACTAGGGGAATATTTGGGTTTTTTTGGCAAAATGAACTTGTTAGCCTTTGACACATTTAGAGAAGAGCGACAAATTATTTTATGAATTGGGCTGATAGCTAATGAATACACGCTTCTAATGAGCTATGTCACATAGTAGGATTCGAACGGGATATATGGATTTTTCCAAATTTTCCAATTTTTTTTTTGTACTAGGGGAATATTTGGGTTTTTTTGGCAAAATGAACTTGTTAGCCTTTGACACATTTAGAGAAGAGCGACAAATTATTTTATGAATTGGGCTGATAGCTAATGAATACACGCTTCTAATGAGCTATGTCACATAGTAGGATTCGAACGGGATATATGGATTTTTCCAAATTTTCCAATTTTTTTTTTGTACTAGGGGAATATTTGGGTTTTTTTGGCAAAATGAACTTGTTAGCCTTTGACACATTTAGAGAAGAGCGACAAATTATTTTATGAATTGGGCTGATAGCTAATGAATACACGCTTCTAATGAGCTATGTCACATAGTAGGATTCGAACGGGATATATGGATTTTTCCAAATTTTCCAATTTTTTTTTTGTACTAGGGGAATATTTGGGTTTTTTTGGCAAAATTAACTTGTTAGCCTTTGACACATTTAGAGAAGAGCGACAAATTATTTTATGAATTGGGCTGATAGCTAATGAATACACGCTTCTAATGAGCTATGTCACATAGTAGGATTCGAACGGGATATATGGATTTTTAGTATTGAACATTTTTATTTTTGTATTTTTAGCTTACTTTTTTGGTCTTAAAATAAACTTTTTAGTTTTTGCAACATTTAGAGAAGAGCGACAAATTATTTTATTCTATGGGCTGATAGGTAATGAATAGACGCTTCTTTTGGTGTATATGACTTTGTTAAATTGTAACGGAATATATTTTTTTTAATTTTTCAAAGTGTTTGTTTATGATGGATCTATCCTACCGTTTTTGGCCCATTTAAGGAAGAGCGACAAAATATTTGATTTAAACTGATAGTAGCCTATAATTATACGCTTCTTTTAAGATATGTAGCATATTAATATTCGAAAGGGTTATTTTTTTATGAATTTTTTAATAATCTTTTTGATTTTCCTTCAAATTTAAAAGAGTTTTATAGCGAACTGACCGTTACAAAAAACGCAAATTTGAAATTGTGGGCGAACGGCTTACCCGGGTGGAAAAATTTTTACATTTCCCCAGAGCGATTAAATCGGTGATTGGTATGCGCAAAAAAAATCCTTCAAAAGTCAATGTGGCGGTTCCAGCTTTACCGGTAAGCTAGGTCCGCCACAAAATCTCCCACTTCCCGAAGAGCGGAAAAATCAAGAATAGAGCAATTAATTAGCGATTAAATAGCAATTAAATCCCATGTACTTTGTTTGGCAAAATTCGAATGTGGCGGTTCCAGCTTTACCCACGTCGATTTGGTGGTTGATGCGTGCATGTAAAGAAGAAAAGGGTGTGGTGAATGATGTGTGGCAATAATAGTTTATAGGGATTATAGTTAGTTTAGGTTATTAATTAAGTTAATTTGTGTAATGCAGATAAATGTTTGAATTCATTTGTGTGAAAGTGTGTATGTGGGCGTGAAGTTAATTAACCATTGGAAGAAGGCAAAGTTTGACTATGGGGTTTTAATGATGTCGTGGACGTTTTGATAGTGACGACGCGAATTTTTCCGTCGGTTCCGGGATGGACTGCCTCAATTTTAACCAGTCGCCAAAGAGTAGGAGGGGCTTGCTCATCGGGTAGTAGCACAATCTGTCCTACCTTTTTGCAAATTCGAGCTAAGCCATTTTGGACGCTGTTGTAGCCGCACAAGGTACTCAGAGGTACTTTTTCCAGAAGTCCTGTTGGATCCTCTGCATAAGCTGCCATATATCTAGACAATTTGACCTTTCTTCGGTCAAATCCTTTTCGGATGCAGTGTTCAAAGGGGCTCCGATTAAAAAATGTCCTGGCGTCAAGATGGATATATCATCCGGACCTTCGGTGACTTGGCAAAGCGGCCGGGAATTCAGACAGGCTTCTACCTGCGCTAAGACGGTGGCATATTCTTCGAAAGTCAGAGTATAATGGCCGATAATTCGCTTCAAATGATGTTTCATTGATTTCACGCCGGCTTCCCAAAGTCCACCGAAATGTGGAGCAGCCGGTGGACTGAAATGCCAAGTAGTTCCGTTACGTTACCTTGCAGTTGAGTCACAATATCATCTGTCCATTATTTTGAAAATTGTGAGGCTTGCAGATCCATGGCTACTTGAAAATTTGTTCCGCAATCGCTGTATAAGCCGGTGCAGATCCCACGGCGTGCAGTGAAGCGTTTGAAGGCTGCGAGAAACGCGGATGTGCTGTAGTCGCTCACAAGTTCGAGGTGAACGGCTTTCGTGCAGAAGCAAACGAATATTGCTTTGGTTATCTTGTTACACCGTCCCTTCCATGATTTTAATTGCATCGGACCAGCATAATCCACTCTGGATATTTGAAATGGGCGAGCCTGATTGACTCTTTATGCGGGTAGATTGTTAAATTTAAGACACTTGTGAATGCACTTCTTAACAGTTGATTTTAGGTGAAAGATCCAATATTCTGTTCGAATGGTTGCCATCATCAGTTGCTGGCCACCATGAAGTGATTTTATGTGCACCTCATGTACTATGAGTGTGGTTAGAGAGTTTTGCGCGGGCAATATTATTGGATGCCGCTGCGAATGCGGGAGATCCGCGTTTTCCAATCGGCCTCCAACCTGTAATGTGCTGTTTTTGTCTATGATTGGTGATAGTCGTGCTAGTTTTCCGCCTTTGTGAACCAATTCCCGTTTTGATAATTTTGATATCTCTTCGGCAAAAAACTCTTGCTGGACAATATTGATCCAGTGTAGTCGAGATGACGATTTGTTCCGGCAATTATGGACAAAGCGAAGCCAATAGGCGGTAACTCGTAGTAAACGTTGTAATGAAGAGAACCTCGTAAGAAGTTCACTAGATTCAAAAGTGGTGTAGTGAACGCAGAGCTGAGAAATATTTGTTAAAGGGTACCCAGATGCGATCAATTTATTTTTAGCCCTTGAGTTCATTGAAGCTTTCATTTCTAGGTCCGTGGGCTGAATGTTGAATGAAGAATGCATCTGTTCATTAAACGATTGCAGAAATTGCGGCCCGTAGTACCATTGTTGATGATTGCTGAGATCCTATGGAGAAAGTCCTCTTGACGCCATGTCCGCAGGATTGTCCTTAAAGCGGACGTATTTCCAACACTTATGATTTATAAGCTCCTGGATTTCAGCGACTCTGTTGGCAACGAACGTGATTCTGTTGTATGGAACTGATGTGATCCAAGCTAGAGTGATTTGCGAGTCACACCAAGCAAATGTTTTTGGCTTTGTTGAGTTGCATGATATCCTTTGTATGCACCAACAGGCGTGCTAGCAGTAGAGCTCCGCATAACTCCAAGCGTGCCAGTGATACTGTTTTTACGAGTGCGACTCTCGTTTTGGAAACAAGGAGACTCGTGTCTGATCTATTTTCGGTAATGATTCGAAGATAAACCACTGCAGTATACGCCTTTTCGGATGCGTCACATAATCCATGGATTTCGAGGTGTGATTCCTTCATCATATTAATCCAGCGAGGAATCTCTAGATCCTTAAGAGCGGTTATCTCCTCTTTAAACTTATGCCATGTTGAAATGACTGAAGTTGGGAGTTCGCTGTCCCATGTCTGTTGTTTCTTCCAGATCTCTTGCATTAGCATTTTACCGACCACGACGCAAGAAGAAATCCATCCCATTGGATCGTACAGTCGAGCGATGTCCGATAAAATTGTTCGTTTCGATGTCGTCTTTGCATCTGGTAGATTTACTCTGAATTAGAAAGTATCCTTCCCAGGATGCCACTGGATCCCTATAGTTTTAATTGCGCTGACTTCTTCAAATGACAGCGGGAGCTGTACTTAACTGCCTTCATCTGGAATTGCTGCCAATAGTTTCTCACTATTGCTCTGACCCATTTTCGTAAAGGGAACCCTCCTAGCTTCAACATTGTTATTAGTTGGCGTTGCATCTCCAAGGATTCCTCTTCAGAGTCAGCTCCATGAATCACATCAACCACGTAAAAGTTATTATTAGCGATGTCTGATGCTATTGGGTAGTCTGCTCGTTCATCTGCAGCGTTATGGTTTTACTTCCCCTTGTTCTACATCTCTCCACAAAACTAGTTGATAAACAGAGTCTGCAGCTGGAACCCAGATTTGTCTATACATTTTGTTGATGTCCGCTACAAACCCGATCTTATGTTTTCTAAAGCGGGCGATATGACTTAAAATGTCATCTTGTAACCGTGGGCCAACAAATAGATGATCATTCAGAGATGTACCGTCGGACGTCTTACATGATGCATCGAATACAATGCGTAGCAGTGCGCATGTTTTAACGACGTGAGGTCTACGTGCGTCATGTGCCCTAGTTCTTTATACTCGTCTACAACGCTTTTGTATTCTTTATAGATCGATGAGTTTGACTGAAATTTTCTTTCTAATTGCAAATACCTAACAAGGGCAGATTTGAATGACAGACCTAAATTAGGACGTGTCCCTTCCTTAAATGGTAGCTGGAGAACATATTTTCCATCTAGCTGACGCTGGTGTGTTCTACGAAAATGCATTTCAAATTGTTCTTCTTCCTCCGAAAAGTTCTTCTTTCTGGTCACCTCCTCCAGTTCCCAAAACTTCTCCATTATGGATTCCAATTCGGGCGTCTCCGTCATGATGTGCAAAAATGTCACCGTTTCTTGGTTGCCAGCAGATGTGCACCCAGAGAGAATCCATCCAAGTTCTGTTCGTTGAGCAATGGCCGCTACCCAGTATGACATCAATTTTGTTTGGTTTGTGAAAGGTGGGGTCAGCTAGTTCAATGTTTTGGAGGTGAATCCAGTTAGCCCAGGGAATTTTGTGAGCTGGGAGAATGGCTGTTAGTTTGGGTAGCACCAACGCATTAAGTTGTAGGGTGAAACGATCGTTAATGTTCGAACGGATGGTATGCGAAACCTTAGATTTGGAAACGCCATTGTTGGTTTCCCCAACGCCTATTATGTTGACGTAAATCGCTGTCCTTTTAAGGTTCAACAGCTGTGCAGCCGATTCCGAGAACAAGGGTTGGCCCACATCTTGGACAACCTTGATGAGTGCAGTGGCTAGAAGAACAGCCTGCGAGTGACTGTCTTCGGATACGTACGTATTGTGTACTGAAGATATCCTATTGGAGCAGGTTGGTTTTTCTGAAGACTCTGACTGTGAAGGTTGAACCGCAATAGAGGTTGGTTGAACGGGTTGTTGAATAATCAACGCTGAAGATGAATAGATGAAGATGTAACAACGAATGGTGCTAGTGCAATTTTGCGTAGCGTGCGAGTGTGACCAACAGTTGATGCACAGTTTATGCCTTTTAACAATGTCTCATTTTCTGTGGAGACAATGCCTTAAATTTGTAACACTTTCTAATTGAGTGCA
The DNA here is from genome assembly GCA_951230905.1 of Cheilosia variabilis. NCBI lineage: Eukaryota > Metazoa > Arthropoda > Insecta > Diptera > Syrphidae > Cheilosia > Cheilosia variabilis. The sequence goes on along the minus strand of OX579676.1, from coordinate 101,409,416 downwards.
AACCCTGACACATCCGATATTTCAAAACTATGGAGTTGTGCGTACGAACTGTTTGAGCTAAATTGCTTTGATTTCGACTGAGGCATGTTTGATGAGGATTGTCCTATGATTTCTAGTGTTCTTGATCTCATGAGCAAGAAATCCTCTAGGATGCTGAATGACGGATAATCTACATAAGCCGAAATATGCGATTCCCATTGACCTCGAGTGGATATCGGAAGTTCCTGTACGGTGTGGAAAATTAAAACATCTTCCCACGAATCTACAGTGACTCCGAGATTTTCGAGAGATTGCTTGGCCTCAATTGTGGTGTCTAAAAGTGATTGGATTTCGTCTGCTGATTCCTTGGACAGTTTTGGTTGATCAAACAGCAATTTAAATTGGTTGTCTTTTAATAAACGTAGGTTTTGGTACCGCTTAACTAACGTTGCCCACGCGGACTCAAAATTTCCATCGGTGATCGAAGTGTTTCGAAGCAACCATTCGGCTTCACCGCTCAAATTAGCCTTTAAGTAATGCAACTTCTGTACATCGGATAGAGATGTATTTTTGCTTACTAAACTTTCGAATAAACTCTTAAATTCAGACCACATTTGAAAAGAACCTGCGAACGTAGGGATTTTAATCGGGGGAAGCTTCAAATCGACCAAAGGAGACTTCAATCCTGCTGTTGAATTATTAAGCAGACTCTGATTTGGATTGGGATTCTTGACGCTACATAACTGTTGCTTTAACGTGGAGGAATATACGTAATACAGCGCTTTTAATTTGTGAAATGTTAGCGACTCCATTTATTTTACCTTAGTCTCTTCACTAGGAGCCGCAACAATTTTTTGATGAAGTGTTCTAGTAAACCCTGACTCCAAATTCGTTAACCGCGCTTCAGCCATGAAACTAGATTTAGATTATTTACTCAGCTCTGTATGCGCTTTAAAATCAGCTTCGAGTTCAATCCAGATATTTTGAATAGAATCGATTAAATTTGAAATCTTAGATTTACTCATATAATTAATGAAAATAAATATGTTATAAAAAATGCCACACACCTGATTTGGTTGAGCGTTGTTCCCAGCTGCACCAGCTTCTCAAAATCCTGAAAACATCCAGTGAACCAAGGAGAGTCCTGAATTGGTTGATATTCCGACGCACACAGCGAATTAGAAACTGTCACGCACTGATTAATAGTTTGTAGATATTTTCTAAATCCGGATCCGATTCTAAGGACCAAATGTATGCACGGATACAGCAAAAATATAATCAAACTGATGTTATACCGAGTCAATTTGCTGACGGAATCCAGAACCCGAACAAATTAGAAAAAAATGAATTGAAACAAGAATACAAGATCAGTTTTGAAATTTCAATAGGTTTATTTTCGTATGTATTGTCGCTTTGCTTGTTGAACTAGGAATAATCATTCATTTGCTGCAGTTGCCATAACGATACCTTCCTGGTTCAGCTGATTCTTGGTCTGGTGGTCAATGACCCATTGCGGTTGTTCTAGCAACCATGCAAAGTGTTATGCAAAATGCATCAAAACTTCACCGCTTAGCAGCTACCGCACAGTGCATAGACCTTTTCGTGTGCATTCATCACCAACACATGCAAACTTACACAAAGCTGGCCATCGCTCGTTGTGCAAATCACTCAAATGGCCGGAGTCATTGCCGAAAGCGTAGCGTTTTTCTTTGCATAGAACTGTTCCATGCTGACACCTCCACAGCTGATGTTTTGCGGCTGTTTGTCATTGCGTTCTGAGCGCCCAATTTTGCTTATGGCCTTCTGAGCTCCCTCAGCGATGTGTGTTTTGCCGTCGATCTTGCGATATTGGTAAACGCCGACGGGAAACATGCAAATCAATTGCCTAGCTGAACAGGTGCAGTGATGCTGGGGTGAAAGATGTTTGTTGCGCTGCAACACTTTCAATTGACCCTAAGGTTTCATGATGGAATGGTGTTGAAGTTATCTTGTCTATTCGTAGAATCTTGCAGATGTGTTTTAAAAGTTCTCTACAAAATTCTGCCCTTTGTCTGTTTTGAGTTTCTTAAAACTCGCGTACTTTAATACGAATTTTTCTACGATTGCTTTTGCTACCGTTACAGCGTCTTTTGTTTCTAGTGGTATTGCTTCGACAAATTTTGTGAGTTCACATTGTAATGTGAGAATATACCTGAAATACTGTGTCTATAGTTATTGTTTCAAATTATGTATTTGGTGTGCCTGTTATGACGAACTTTTGTTTTGTTTTGGCTTCACCACAGTTATGGCAGTTTAACGTGACTTTTGACTTGTTTATTCATATTTTTCCATACATAAATTTGCTTTAGTCTCGCTATACATTTTCTTATCCCGCAATGTCCCCCGTAGAGTGAGTTATGGTAATCTTTTATTATCCTGCGTATTTCTTATTTGTTCGTTATTCGTTTTGGTCGTGTGTACAGTACTATATCTATGCAACCTTCTTTTTCTTGCAGCTCATTAAATAGTTTCTTAAATTCATGCATGCTTATTGCTATGATCTGGTATCGATACCTTTTGTATATTTGTATAACTTGTTTCGAGTAACAATTTCTTCAAAATCAATTTTAACTCTGATAATGAATTTTCGCTGTACCCAGCAATTATTTCCTTCTCACTGTTCATATCGATTTTCAGCTTCTTCAAAATCAATTTTAACTCTGATGATGATTTTTCGCTGTACTCAGCAGTGTTCTTAATTTTTGCTGCTAAATTATCTTTTTGTTGGGCCCTTTTCTTATTTTTGCTTTCCACCTTTAAAAATCTCAGTTTCCTGAGGTACCTAACGTCTGAAATAGATGTCGTATTCCAAATGTGAAGATGATCAGTCTTCATGTCTGGAATTAATGTACTTGCACAGTTGTTTTTCAACTCTACATTCTTTTCTCTTGTGTTCTTTTTCATTTGCCTTTTATACTGCATGTTGGGATCATTTTTACTACTTTCTCTGAATCTAACTCTATTGGTGTTCATTTTGCCTTGTTTGAAAACAATATCAAAGTTATAATCCATTAAATCAATTTTTATGTGTGAATAAACTTAATAATGGTCTGTGGTCCGTGTAGACTATGAACTTCCTACCGTAAAGGTATGGTCTGAAGTAATTTATGCCCGAATGGATTGCTAGTAATTATTTTTCAATTATACGCTTGTTCAACTAGTGTTTATTTAGTGACTTGCTGCTTGCGTAAGCTATTGGTTTATCACTTTCAATTTCACCTTGTGACAGGACAATTGCAGTATCTGAAGCATCTGTCCTTAAAATGAACGGTTTAGCTTAAAACTGGTGGTGTTATCAATTTACGCTTCAAGGTTTCAAAGGCTGCCAAGTGAAATGTGAACAATTGTTTCTTTTTTAACAGTTGATTAAGGGGTCTGGCTATTTCTGCGAAGTCTTTAATAAATCTCCTATAATAGTTGCAGAATGCTAGAAATCGCCTTACTTCGTCAGTATCCTTAGGCATAGGGTACTTTTTTATTATTTCGTATTTGCTTGGGTCAGTGCGGATGCCTTCAAATGTTACAAGGTGACCAAGATACACTACTTCAGGTCGTAAGAAATTACATTTTGCTATGTTCGGTTTTAGGTTATACTTTCGCAACCTCTTTAGGACTTTAATTAGATTTTCATTGTTGCGTGCAAAACGCTCCAAAAAAAAAAAAAAAAAGTGTTGTCGTCTCCCACCTTCCCACTTTCCGACCCATCCTTTCTTTTGACCCTTTCGTCCTTCCACTATTCTTTTGAGGAAGTAGCATAGCCGATCTTGCTGGGTGTATTAAAATACCCAACGATCGTGCTCGCCATGTCCCTCGGGAGGATAGCAAAGCAGGTACCCCAACAGCCCAATTGGATGGGCAGGGACGGACGGTCCTAAGAGAGAGAGAGAGAGAGAGCTTGATTGAAAGACCCGAGACAGAATGCATCACGGGCGAGACACATACAAACTCAACAAAGTCGCCCTCAAACATACGAAACACAACAGAGCCCCATCCTATGAAACATATATCCACAAACGCAAGACAACATCAACAGAGGATACGAAATGTCCACCTCAACGTCAGCAGCCAGTGGCTAAGGGCCCCAAAATAAAGAATTTATGTGTAAGAAATGACACACTATCGGCTCATCCCCAAACCCCAAAATCTGCGCGAAAACCCACGTAACTAGAATAGGGAAAGAAAAGAAAAAGTACGAACTAGTTTTTTACTAGCAACCTCTGTCACCAAGATGCTGTTTTCCATAAATAGGAACAAGGTCTCATGATCCCTAAGCAATGTAAGTCCCTATAGCTCGCCTGCTAAAGATCCTTTTGTTTGGTAGGGGGAACAAGATAGGACCGCTAGGGGAATAATGTCGCGAACGAGTTCTAACACGGATGTTATTCAAGCGCCAGAATATTTTAAAGTTGCTCAATTGAGTAACATCGCCAAAAAAAAATAATTTATGCACTGAATGTAATGTGTGAAGAGTGTGTGTGAGTGCGTTCAGTGAAAAGTCGGAGATTAGGGAATATCCCTAACACTCGGGCGAATTCACCAAAGAGCGCAACCAGCATGACTGAGAGCAAGAACGGGAGTCCGCACGAACCTCCGCCAAAGAAAACGGAGTGTTGCAGTCGCGGACAAGAATATAGTCCCGTTTTGCTGAGTGTAAGACAGTATGTATGAGAAAAAAAAAGGAAAAAAAGGTCACTTGTTGGTTAACTGCGAGATCGGCTAGACGCTCGAGTAACATTCGTATAGCGAACAGTTTTTTGAGAATTGTTGTTGAGAAACATAAAACCTGAATTACTTGCATAGTAAAATTAGTAAATTTAGTAAATTTAGAAAGTGAAGATTATCATAAAAGAAGGTGAATAGAGGAGGCGAGCAAGGAGGAGTACAGGCGGCAGGACAGGCACAAAATTACCTACCAGGACAGGTCTTTGGGGACAAAGGAAGCAAGCTAAGTAGAGTGTTTTTTGTTCATGTATATTTGTGGAATAATTTAGAGAACCGCGTTAGTTAGGACTCTAAAGTGTTAATTGTATTACGTTGATTTTCGCTTCGGTAAAAATCCCGGAAAAGCGGGACGCGCGACCCGTTCATCCAACCGTAAAAATTCGGGAGGTAGCGATAGTGAGTCATTTCATCGGCGACCATTTTTTTTGTCTTACCATCCAACCAATTCGCTAAATAAAACGCCATTTCTCCTCACGGAGTTTTATAACGAAGGGAAGATCGATTCTTTTAATTTTTCACTCGCCCAAAATTCGCTCTTAATTTCGCCATCGGGAAGTTGTTCGGTAAGGTTTCACAATTCCTTCTAAAAAGATTGTGTGGCGCCCACTGTATTCCAATTAAAAATTGGATATACCACCTCCAAGGAAAAGGTTAAGTACGAGATACGTTTCAGAACATATCAATTTAATTTAATTGTTAAAGCCCTGCACCCACCCCAGCTGAGCGACCGCGGTGGTAGCATCCAACCGGCTACCTGTTGCACTTTCCCCCCCACCATATACCACCGGCGAATTGCATCGACCATTTGACGTTTCTCTACCCATACCCATTAGCGACTTTCAACCCATCGGCGCAGCGGCGGCTGCAATTTTTCTCGTGTTTTGTTTTCTTTGACGCAAACGTAGAATCGTTTCCTTATACCGGGAAAAGTGTAACATCATTATGCTCCCTCAAGCTTGAACCAAATACTATTACGTCATCTACATACAGGAATGCTAAGGCTTGCAAGCCGCTTAGAGCTATTGACATCATTCTTTGAAAGCTATTGGTCGATATTTTTAGACCAAATGGTAATCTTTTGAAATGATAATGACCCTCATTTGTAGAAAATGCAGTCAAAGGTCTTGATTTTGGATGTAACGGTATCCGGTGGAATGAGCTAGTCATATCTAAAGTTGAAAAATATTTCGCTTTTCCGAGTTTTTCTAGTACATCAGTATCAGTGAGTGGGAACTTATCATGTACTACCTTCTTGTGCTCTAAAGTCATTAACAATATGGAATGTCGTCTTGCACTAGATTCGATACTTGTTTGTTTATCTCCTCCAATTGAGCGTTCGGCAGCCTGTAATTTTTTATGTAGACCGGGTTGTTATGGAATAAGCCGAGCGGGTGGAGCTACGGTAGTTTAAAAACATGAGAAACATGTTTTTTTTTGTGTGGTTGATATGTGTTTTTCATAGCAGTTGTTGTTCGTTAAGTATTCTCCTTCAACATGAAATACGTCAGAGTACTCTTCACAGATTTTTAGAATCACTTCTGCAGTGGCTGTACCCCAATCAAAGCATTTTCTATGGTTACTGCATTTTCCGTGGTGTTCAACATTTTAACGTGCTTTACATCCTTCGATGGTACTATTGCATTCGCTATGAATATGCCTTTTCGTATTTCGCTTCCAATTAGTCCATATTCATTGATATGACTATTTCATCTTCCTCTATTTTTATGCTCAAAACGAATGTCTCATAGTCTATCTTGCAGTTTGTATGCTTGAAAAAATCACGACCTAATATACCATTAGTGGATAAATTTATCATTATCTACAACATGAAACTTATATTTTATTATACTGCCTCGAATTATAAGATTTAATTCCGACACATCTCTTGAAAATATGGCCTTGTCCGTTATGCCGTTTCTTTGGCAGACGTCATTGTAATTTGTCTTTTGTGACATCACTTTTGCATACCGAAATATCCGCACCTGTGTCAACCAAAAATTAATGTGTACCCGGAGAATTTTTTGTTTTTATGCTAACGAATTTCGTTAGTGACTCACTTATCTTTAGTATCTTCTTCTCTGTGTATGTATTTCCATTCCCCCGGATCCCTTGACCGGGGACAGTTCGGTTTTCCGACCCAGTGTTATTGTTTCCGCGTCTATTATCGTCATTGTTGTTGGGGTTATTGGAATTGTAACGCCCTCTGCCATTGTTGAATAGTCTGCCTCTGTTACTCCAGTGGCGAAAGTTTCTATTATTGTTGGTGTAATTTGCATATGTACCTATTGCGTGTGTTCCACTTGCCAGTTGCACTGCTCCATTCAATTTTGCAACCCTAGACGCTATTATCACCTGTTTGCAATTATCATCTAAACCATTCTTAAATGCATTTAATGCAATTTGGTCATTGAGCGTCACGATCAGACCTCTGTGGGTTTCCCCTTGTTCTGCTATTTGTAATTCATTCAGCTGTGCGATAGGCATCTCAATTTTTTCTGCAAACAAATTAACGCTCAAGTTTCCTTGATATACTCTTGCTTGTTCATTCTGTATCTTTAGTGTGTTTGTAATTGGATTATATACTTTTGTGAGTAATGCTTGTAGTGCCGCTAAGTTTTCTTGTTTTTATTTCTGTTATTATTCTGATCTTTACTGTGTCAGCCAATTTGGTCGCTAGTATAAAAGATATAAGTTTTCTTTTCTCGTCGTTGTCAGTCAGAGTCTCATCGTAAAATTGTATCAACCCTAAGAAATTTGATAATATCTTGCGGTCTCCATCGAATTCTGATATGAGCTTTGCAGCTGTTAGTATGTCGAATTTTGCCATGTTTTCAGGTTGGTTTCAATAGATCAAGTATTTGTGCTTGTACATGCTGAAAGTATTTTTGTGTTGTTTGTAGGTCGTAAGCGTCGGTTTCGAGTACTACTTTGTTTCATATCACACTTATTTCTTCTTTTGTGTTCTGTATGTAGGTGCCTGTGTATTCCCTATTTAGACTTTTCTTAAGCTTATGTAGGATATTTACTAATAATTTTAAGCTTTCCTTTTTACATTTTTTTACATATTTTTTGTATTGAATATGTATCTTAAATATAATTAAAATAACTAATCCTATGAATATGAAGGATAACATCTTATCATTGTTGATACTTATTGCAGTGGAAACCTCACCGTGTTTCCGGTCGTTCCATTCAGCCACGTTTCTTATCAGTCTCGCTGTCCACCTTCTCTGCTTTCCGAGCTCCAGCGCTTTTGCCACTTCCGTATCGTTTGCTGCCCTGCTTGATCGATTGCCGCTTCCAATACAATTTCCGCCTTGTTGTCGTGGACGTACTTCCATTGTGCCGCTAGGAGGTCTATGGGAGTCACCCCCGCGACTACAAGGACGCCTGGTTCCGACACCGTTCGGTAAGAGCTAGCCACGCGTAGAGCTCCACGTCTTTGTACTCCCGCCATCTGTTTTCGGTACTTTTTTTGTCGAAGCGCATCTGCCCAAATCTCACTTCCATATAGGAGAATTGCATCCGTTATCGACATTAATAACCTGCGCTTGCTTGACGTTGGACCACCTATGTTCGCCATTAATCTGCTGAGTGATGTTGTAACTCTAGAGGTTCGTTCCGCTGCGAACTTTATCTGTTCCCAGAAAGTTAGTTTTGTGTCGAGCCTCAATCCCAGATACCTCACCGCATCCTTGCTCTTAATGACTTCAGAGCCAATTTTGAAGTTGATTTGCGTGGGGATTCTCTTCTTCGTCAGAAAGACCAATTCAGTTTTCTCTGTTGCTAAACTAAAAACGTAGGTATGTAGAAGGGTGCTCTTGCGGCAGTTGCCACAGCTTCATTTAGACCATCAGTTGGGTCCATTGTGTCCATTTTAAGGGAACCATCCATTGCATGCCTGTTGAACGACAAAAATAGACCGCTTTTTATATTAGAGCCACATAGATTAGTATGAATCTCATGGGTTCTTAAGCTCCGTTATGACAACATCCTCTAGTTCGTCCTAAGAGTACCTAATGATATGAGGTCTGTCTATCGACTAGAATCACCCAGATTTGAGTATGAATCTCAAGAGTGCTTTAAGATCGACATTCCTCAGATCCTCTAAGTCGTCGAAGAAGTAGCTGTTGAGAATCCTTAGTCTGCTGTTCTTAAGGGCTGGGCATTCGCTAGCAGGTGGCGAACAGATTCTATTTCTTCAACGTCCCTACAGCTTCTGCAAAAATCATTATGCAGTATACCCAGCCTTTCCGCATGTACACCTATCGCACAGTGTCCAGTAATGATCCCCGTGAGTATGCGAATATCCTTGCGGCTAAGTCCGATCATATATTTTGATCTCTTTTGGCTCACCTCTGGCCATAATTCGTTTGTGTGCCTGCAGGCAATGAGATTGGTCCAGCGTAGGTTAGTTCTACTCCAGGATTCAATGTCAATCTTTCTTGCGAGCGTGCTTAGCGGAGTTCTTATTGATTTTAGGGCCATAGATGTATGTATATTCGACCAGTTTCTTGCAAGCTCATCCGCCTTTTCATTACCTGGAATATCCATATGCCCTGGCACCCAGCATAGGGTCACCACGTTGGCTTGTGATATTTCCTCCAGATATATTTGCAGTGCCTTACTGCCCTTGACTTCACCATGACTGAATATTGATTTGCTAACCGACAATGTGACGTCTCCTTAGGTCCTTCGCCGCTTGGGTAATAGCGGCTATTTCAGCTTGAAAGACACTACAATCATCGCTGATTCGGAATGATTCTCGCAGGTCCAGTGCTTCGCTGAAGATGCTCCCTGTACCGATATCCATCTTGGAGCAGTCGGTGTAGAGGGCTAGCTCCTCTTCGTCCGTAGCTGCGTTGTTCTCCCAATCGCTTCTGCTGGGAATTCTAGTATTGAAAAAGCGAGGGTAGATGGTAGGTAGTCTGTAGTCACCTTCTCCTTCGCCACTTCCCATTGGCTTTCAATGGAGGCGTGACCATAACGTTTTGATGACTATAGTCCGGATTCTCTCAGCCTGATTGCGGTTTTGACCGCCTTGCTGCTGCAGTAGATGTCCAGAGGGGTGAGGTTTAGCATCACCTCCATAGCTGCGGTGGGAGTGGTCCGTAAGGACCCCGTAATCTCGATACATGCTGCCCTTTGTACTTTGGTCAGGTTTGAAAGATGGTATTTCTTTTCAATAGCCTTCCACCAAACCATATATTAAGATGGGCCGCACTACAGCTGTGTATAGCCAGTGCACCACGTGCGGCCTAAATCTCCATGTATTGCCGAATGCTCTTCTGCAGGCATATAGTGCCACGTATGCTTTTTTGATGCGATCCTCTATGTTTTCCTTCCAACTGAGTTTGGAATCAAGGATTACGCCCAGATATCTCGCTGTTTTTTAAATTTCCAGATCCACCCCGCCCATCCTTGGGGGATTGAAGGCGGGGATCGTCCTTCTTCTCGTAGACAGTAGAATTTCCGTCTTCGATGGATTCACTCAGATGGGCTCCCCCTACGCTGCTTAAAATAGCGTCCGTCAGCTTTGATGTTATTGAAGGCCCCCTCGATGTCTAGGAACGCACTCAGTGTGTACTCTTTGTGTTCTAGTGATTCTTCCACTACCGATACTACCCTATGTAGCGCCGTGTCAACAGATCTGCTTTTCATGTACGCATGTTGTAATTTCGATAGGTAGTTATCGCCGATCGCTTGCCGTACATACAGATCAATTAATCGTTCCATTGTTTTTAGCATAAATGACGACAGACTTATTGGTCTATAGTCCTTGGCTGTGGCGTGACTAGCCTTCCCTGCTTTTGGGATGAAAATCACACGTACCTCGCCATGCCCTAGGAACGTAGCATAGGCTAAGACAGTCCGTGTAAATGCATTTTAGCCATGGAATAATAGCTTCCTCTGAATTTTGTAGCATTATGGGTCGAATATTATCTATTCCAGGTGCTTTGAAGGGGGCAAATGTGCTGATTGCCCAGGCTATTTTCTTCTCGTCTATTATTTCGGCGATTGTTACTTGCTCCATTCCCTCCCTCGTGCTTGGTGCTACTACATCGTAACCGTCAGACACATCCGTGCATCCTGGGAAATGAGTTTCCGTTAGTATTTCCAGCGTCTCAATGTGTGAGTAAGATCTCCAAGAGTTGTTCTTTGCGAATCTGATCTCTTTTTTCAGGATTCTGACGCTCTCCCTGTAGGTTGACCACTCGATATGTCCCTCTTTTGCGAGATTCCACCTAGACCTTGAGCTTCGTTTAGTTCCGCGATCTTGTGACTCCACCAGGGAGGGCGTTTCTTCCCACAAGATCCCCTTTTTTTTTTTTACAGGATTTTACAAAAGATCTGGAGAGCACATCTGTTAAAGATTCGACTGCAACGTCTACCTCTTCAGCAGATTTGAGATCCTTTACCGGGCAGAGGTTCCTCTAACTCTGCACTTCCTCTTTGAATTTTACCCAGTTCGCCGTTTTGGGATTTTTGAACTGTTTCCTACCCCGAGAGAGCATTTGCTGGTCGAAGAGTATCCAGCAGTGATCCGATAGCGATGCCTTGCTGGACACTCTCCAATTTGCAACTTGGACAGAATTATTTTGGGATGCAAAGGTTACGTCTAGAACTTCCCTTCTGCTCGCAGTAATGAAAGTGGGATCATTACTTCGATTACAGACAAGCAGATTGGAGCAAAGAAGATAATCAAACAAAGCCTCACCTCTAGCATTAATGTCTGAGGTACCCCAAATAGTATGATGGGCGTTAGCATCACATCCTAAGACTACGTTTTTCTTACCTTTTTCTGACGCTGCTATTAGTGCCTGTACCGGTTCGGGGGGGTACTAATATGTCGTCGTCGTTCGGCATGTATACCGACGCTACTCTGCAGCTCTCACCCTTGCCTCTAACCTTCACTAATGTAACATCACCTGTGCTGAAATGGAGCAGTATTAGTGCGTGTAGTTCTTTTTTCGCCACATTACACGATCTTACCTTACCTTTGTTTTTGACATTTAGACGACCCTAATCCCATCACCTGATCGTTATTGATCCATGATTCTTGGATTAGGGCCAGATCCAGCTGCTACTCCTCAAGAAACAGCCGCAGGTTGCCTGAGGCTACCTTGCTGTGATGTAAGTTTATTTGGACTACCCTCATTCCTGGGTGTAGCCGCCTCCACAGTCTCAGGCGCTTTTGTATTTTCTGCAGTCCGCTTTAGGAGCTTGAGGGTAATCGCTCGCTGCAAATGATAGCGGCATCTGCATATTCTTTTTCAATGTTGCAGGTGGTTCATCAAATATAATGATGTACCCTTTTGCACCATTCTTCGGCTCCTCCTCGGACACAATTTCCCAATCCCTCATCGGAATCTGGGGAACGCTAAGGATCTCTTCGCGTTTTACCCCTATCTCTGGGATGGATATTCTGCCCTTTGTCTTTACAGGGACTTCCTGTATGGGTACAGCTTTCAGTATTGCTCGAAACTATCGCGAAAGATGGACTTTTAGGCTCAGGCCTCGTAAGAGCGTCTTTCGCAATAGTTTCCTTGGCCAAGGAGGCTCGCTCCTTTCCTGTAAGGGAGCATTTATATTTGGCGACGAGAATTCCATAAATGTACTTGGCCTTCAGGTACTCCCGTTTCCTTAACAGGCCTGGAGGCACCTTCTTCTTCCTCGTCTTGTCTCCGCTTGATCTCTCATCTGAGGGCTCGGCCAAAAGCTTCTCCTCTTCCTCTTTCGAGATCTCTTCCTCGATTGAGCCGGCTTCTAGAGCCTCTTGAATTTTGGTGAGATTGTATGGCTCCACGATTATTGTGTCGGCCACCGTCCCACTTTCGGTACTTATCGTACCCTCACCTCCTTCATCATTTGTTTTTTTTTCTGTTTACTATCAATTGTGATCCCACGAGTATGGCCGGAAAGTATTCAGTATTTTTCAGTATTCAGTATCATGGAAATATTTTTTCTCCGATAAATTATGATTCAAACGACTATAAAAATAATAAATTGATGATTCGGCTTTCTCCATGTATTTCGACGCAAAAAGTTCATCCAAATTTTCCATCAGCCCATATAAGACTGGTTTACAGTTTGCCACATTTTCAATACTCAAATCGACTTCTATGCCACATTGAATTGCGAGATCCAACCACTCTGGTACCAGCTTCATTTACTGGAAATAGTCTTCAAAGCTGCTTTTTTTGGCAGTAAGGATGTAGTTGACCTGCAGTTTTAGGGTTTTAATGAATAAGGGTGAAAGACCAGTTTCGACCATTAACAAAAAGTTTGGTGCATTGTACGGAATGCGAAAAATGCGCTTAATATAAAACCTTAGAAGTTTCTCCACCTCTTCGTATTGCTTATATCCCCATACTTAGCCGCATAAACCAAAACCGGTTCTGCTACTGATTTCTCCTGTAGGTGTTTCTGCAAGGTTAAGCTCTTTGTTAGGATTACACCCAGGTCTAGTCCCACACCATTGTTATGCCATTCTTCCTTTCTGCAACGTCTTCCCCCACCTTTTTTACAAATCATTATTTTTTATTTTTCCAGGCTCACGACTAATTGTCATAAAGGCGATTTATCATTCACTGTAATGCCTTTGTAGAACTGGATAACAAAACAACATCATCCGCAAACATCAGACCCTTGATACACGTTCCAGCATATTCCACACCACTCGGCAGTAAATCATCCTCCATCCAGTAAATCATCTAGGAATAGCGAAAAAAGAACTGGACTCAAGGCACATCCCTGCCCAAAACCCGCTTTAGTCCGACCACTCTGATAATTGTTCCCCATTCCAAACAAGTTTTGTAGAACTCTTCCGAACTTTAGAGACATTCCCTTTGCATACAGTTTATAGAACAGTACATTTCGGTCTAGCGAATCAAATGCTCCTCTAAAATCAACGAAAAACATGTAAAGCTTTTTACTCTGCATCTGATATGTCTCCCCGATGCTTTTAAGTACAAACACTTGGTCCACCGTCGAGTATCCTGATCTAAAGCCAGCCTGATACTCATTCAGGAGATTTCCCTGTTTCACCCACTTATTCAGTCGTTTTTTTTAACACTGCCGTAAAAATTTTGCAACTAGAACTCAAAAACGAGATGCCCCGATAATTGTCAGGGTTGGCTAAACTTCCTTTTTTATGTATTGGAAAAATTAGGGCTTCTTTAAAACTCTTTGGTATAATTCCCGTCTCTAATACTTCATTAAACAACCGAAAGAGCGTATCCACCAGCAACTCCGTTCCGTACTTATAAAATTCAATTGGAATTGAGTCCCGGAATAGTGTACTGAAATGATACACCAGAATTAAAGGGGTTGAGTAACCTACAAAAGTATGTACTCAGAGCTTCTGGATTTAAGCTTCGATTGATGACTGCTGCTGTTCCATTGACCTTCTTCACAAGTTTCAAAAATTGAGTTGAATCTCTGCAGGTTGCCATCCTCCAAGCTTGTCCTTTAAAGTGCTTTTTCTTTTTTTCTTACAGATATCTTTATATCTCCGATTAGCTTCACGAAAAAGCTTAAGCCATTTAAAGGACTGTTTCCTTGCCTTACTGCAATCTTTATCGAACCATGGGGCCGCTTGCTTTTGAGTGTTATGTCTAATAATCGATGTTGGGCAGGCGTCTTTAATGATTTTTTCCAACGCTGAAAAACTAATTTGGTCCTGCATCTCTAGCAGTTGCAAGTTTAGCTTGGTTCTATATATTTCGCTCTTAGATTCTAACACGACGTTATGCCCAAAATTAACAATGATAGGCATGTGATCAGAATAAGGTACATTAAAAAAAAAGTAAATAGTTCTCACAACCATTCGTTTGTGTGAGTTTTTCAATTTTGGGACGAATGGAAGGGATCTACAATTTTATGCCGGGTCCAAACGGCTAATTGAGAAGCTCCTTCATGACAGTTATACTCTCGGATGTTTGTCAGACGTTCGCGAGAGGTGGCGCATCGGAAAAAAAACCATAAGTTGTAATTTTGTTTTTTTTCGGGATTCGAACCTCGCACCCCTCGCTTAGTAGTCCAACACACTAACCACTAAGCCACTGCGCCTACACTACACTAACTTAAAAATCCACAGCACAGTTATTCCAATTCCCTCCAATTGAGCAATAATCGACCACCGAAGTTCCTTGTCCGCTTACAAAGGTATATTCACCGTTGAGGTCACCTGGACTAGTTGCATTTAGTAATCTCAATCCATATGTATCACAAAGATCCAGAATATTGTTCCCTCTCGAATTAATGATTGAATCTTTAGATCGCCGGATTATACCCGATAAGATATTGTTCGTACCCTCCACTTCTCCCACTCTAGCGTTTAGATCTCCTATAACCATTGTTTTTGGGTTACTTGAAAGTGTCATCAATTCCTTTAAAAATACTGAATTAATTTTCCCAGTTATTGCAGTTTAAATAGGATGGATAAATTTTATAGTTTTCTTTATCAATTTGCTAGTCCAAAAATATAAGATCGTTTGCACGCTGCAGTACACAGTGAACACCTAGGGATCCGAGCTCTTCTTTGTAACCATAATAAAAGCCTCCACTTGCCCTTCCACGGATTTGAGTCTTAGAAGCGGGTATCCATTCAAATTTATAGCTTAGGAATAATTTTCCAAAATTGCTCAGCTTTTCTTCGGTAACAAAAGTTTCATACAACAATATAATTTCAAATTGATTAACTTATTTATAAAATTCTGTAAACAAATTCTTATTATTTAGACCACAAACATTATAGGACAAAATTCTAACATTAAATGTTTCACTTTTATTTATACTACTATTTTGGCAAACGGCATTACAACTAAAAATAAAGTCGGAGCCCTGATGTAGTTTGAGAGGCATTTTGAGAACCACTGGGTTCATTACATTCACCAATTATTTATTGCAGTAAGAACTCATACACCGAAGCCGGCAATTCGTGCAAAAACCTCAAAAAATTAAAAAGTGCGAATTTAACTCAATTTGGAGTTACGAAAAAGAAAGCGACACCATCTTTAGCCAGGCGGCGGAAAAGGACCTGCAAACAATTTTGAAAAACGATACTACTACGTACGAGAAAATAATTAACCATCGGAAAAGAAGGATTTCGGTTAACAACCAATCTACTTCAAAGAAAGCGGCCATAAGCGACGAACTTCGACCATCAACCAACCGATTTGCATTACTTGAAGATTTGACTGCGGATGAGACGCCTCAGCAAAATTCCAATCCTAAACCGAATAGTATAAGAGCAAAGGACAATGAATGGTGTCCACCTATATTTGCGAAAGGGGTAAGCTCAAGGTATTTGCTCGAGTTTCTTAAAAATAATTACATTGAGAGCCTAGACAATGTTAAATTCGAGAATAGAGGTTTAGGTAGACTAAAAATTTTTGTGAAGGATATAGATTTACATTCGTTCCTAATGAAAAGCCTTAGCGACATGAAGGTTGACGCTTTCTCGTTCATTCCAAAACAACTTAAGAAATTCTCGATGCTGTTAAAAGGCCTTTCAGATGGTTTCGCCACCAAGCTGATAGAGGACGATATTGTTAGGATGGACCCTTCATTGAGGGTATTAATAAAACCATTTTCTACGAAATGGTCTAAGGAAAATGAAATGGATCTTGGCATCTACACTTGCGTTGTGGACGACAGGGAAAGCCTTAACAAGCTAAAAAACATTAAGAATATCCTTCGCCATAGAATAAGATGGGAATCGATCAAACGTAATCAGATTATACAATGCTTTAAATGCCATCGTTTTGGTCACGTTAGCGCCTACTGCGCTTTTCCAAATAGGTGCGTGAAATGCAAAGAGTCCCATGATCCAGGAACCTGTTCCTTGGATTCAAACATCGATAAGTCTAAAGTGGCTTGCATCAACTGTGGTCTGACGGGGCACCCAGCAAACTTTAGGGAATGCCCAAAAAGTGTTGAATATCTGAAAAAAAGGAAAAATGTATCTCCAGAAGTATCCATTCGTTCAAATTATGAAATTTTGAATTACAACAAAATTGTTATTATGTGCTGAAAGAAAAACACACAGCGTCGCTTTGAAGAATCGTTTGTGTAACCTTACTTTTCCCCTCTACTGTTGTTGGTTTTCCTCTTGTCACCCGCAGCGCCATCTAGTTCAGAAAATTTTCTATGAATCATTTGGCGACTCTGACCATCTGTCAGTTCATAGCGTCTTCACCAGAAAGCACTTTCTGCGACGCTGTGTGTTTTTCTTTCAGCACATAATAACAATTTTGTTGTAATTCAAAATTTCATATTATGTGCCTTCCTAAAAACACACAGCGTCGCTTTGAAGACGTGTTTGGTATCTGCTGGTGACAAAACCACAAAACGCTATGTGAATGAAATAGAAATTATATTTAAACGCCTTACAAAATAACTAACTCAAAATTTTCCATTGATTATTAAAAATATAACAAATAAATCTAGAGCACAATGTGTATTAAAATTCAAGTCGTTATATTATAATTATATATAACTTAGAGTAAAAGAAAATAATGAAATCCATAAGTACATATTAAGTTACATTAGGTACAGTACCTCTGTGTTTTTTTTTTTTTTTTTTTTTTTTTTTTTTTTTTTTTTAATTTGGGCGAAAATTAGAAAATAATAAATTGTTATCTTTGTTTGATTTCTTTTTAACGACTTTACAATAATATTTTTTAAAAGTATTCTCGCTTTTCCAATTTCCTCTTGCTAAAATGTCTTGTATTGAATGATTCTCGAGCCAGCCAGCGGAGGCTACAGCTGATCTAAAACTCCCCGGAGATGCTTGTATACCCGCATCTCTTAGCACAGATCGAACCCAACCGCCTATTACGGTTCTAGATGCTGGGCGAGGCTCGCCGACAATTGTAATGAATAGGTGATCTAGTCCTCCACTCTTCCTTCTTCTAGACTGCGAAAGTGATATTAAATTTTTTATCCAAACTACAGGGCAAACACTATCATTGGGATGCTTAGACAATATCCAATCAGATTGTCTATGTTCAGATGTATCCGTTTTCGATCCAAAAACTGGACGAAAGACTACCTCCATCTCGGATGACGACATATACTCATTAGAAATTTTTAGCAACGTAAGATCATGAACTCTTCGACCTGATGCTAACAGAAGAATGGAAGCTGCTCGTCTGGAGGCTTCAAACAAAGTAAGCTTAGCAGTGGATGTGGCCAACCAATCAAAAACTATCTGAGCATCCCAAATAGGTATTTGGTTCTTTCTTGGTCTTGCGGATCCAATTGCCTTAAGAACACGTCGGACCAACATGCTCTCTGATAGCTCTTCTGGCGACACACTACAAAATGTTGCTATCGCTGATT
This sequence comes from Cheilosia variabilis, assembly GCA_951230905.1. NCBI lineage: Eukaryota > Metazoa > Arthropoda > Insecta > Diptera > Syrphidae > Cheilosia > Cheilosia variabilis. The sequence goes on along the minus strand of OX579676.1, from coordinate 101,391,329 downwards.
TGTGCACTAGAATCGTACTGTAAGCTAAATTTTCTTCTAAATATAAATGAGCCAGAAATCTAGCAACATGATGAGTATTAGGAAATTGAGGATTGACTTTATTGATCTCCGCCCATCTTATCCATATTTTAATTGCTGGAAAATATGTATAAAGGGTGGATTGTCTCCAACTCTTATTTAAAAGCTGCTTTTCGGGAGCCGACCAGTCGCTTGTGAGCTGTCCCCACCTCCAACCAACCAAGCCTGCAGGATCAGTTGGTCTACCTGTGGGGGTGGTAAGTTCGTCGAGATGTCCACTAGAACCTCCCGAAGGTTGTCTATAATTATCGGTGCATCAAGGGCACGCGACCTTAGATCTGCCCTCCAAAACGTCTTCTCCCAATGTGGCGCCACCACAATGAACCGTCCCTTCGCTTGGTTTAAGTGAGCTAACACCCTTGGCATTAGATTTGGTGGAGGAAATATCCAACCTAGATGAAAGTTCCACTGACGGCTGAAGGCGTTGGAGTAGAGCGCTGATAGATCTTTGCAGTCTAATGAGACGTATCTGTTGACCACGGCTGTTTTTGCGGATGCGAATAAGTCGACGTCCGGCGTGCCCCACTGATGGAATAATTTGTTTGTTGCAGTGGGCAATAGGTGCCACTCCGGTACACTCTTTCCCCGAGAAAGGTGATCGGCTATGCCGTTGTACCTCCCCGGGAGGTAGTGCGCTGACAGATGAATGTTTAGTCGATCTGCCAACATCAGCATCTTGTAAGCAAGATCCAACAGAATTAAAGAGCGTGTCCCTCCCTCGTTGCGAATGTAAGCTACAAGTGTCTGATTGTCTGATTGGACCAGAATGTGAGCATTTCTTAAATGCCTCTTCTGTCTTTGAATAGCTACATATACCGCAAAAAACTCTTTCCTGTTGGAATGCCATCTTCTTTGCTCGTTTTCCCAGTCTCCTGCCATATGTATCTCGTCTAGTTGAGCACCCCAGCCAGTATCTGCTGCATCTGTTGTTAGGAAATGAGTGAAAGGCTTTGGGTGTAATGACCTCGTTCTCCGAATGGCTCCGCGCCACCAAACCAAATCTGCCCTCACGCGGAAAGGAATATCGCGCCTGTCTCTTGTGCACCTCTGATTGAAGCGGCGGCAAAAAATCTGTAAATTTCGGCAATGAAGACGACCCCTTGGAACAACAAATGTCGCAAAATTTAACTGCCCTAGAAGTCTTTGAATGTGCTTTAGGTTGGAGCGAAGCTTGCGCAAAGTGAAGGAAATTGCCACTAATATCTTTTCGATTTTCTTTTCCGAAAGAAACATCTTGTTTTTGTTGGTATCCCAAGATACCCCTAAGTATTCGATCTGTTGGATCGGCATGAGAACCGATTTTTGAAAATTTATCTGCCAACCCAACGACTGCAAGGTATTGATGACCTCCGCAGTCTGTACAATCAACTTGCTCTTGTCTTGGTTGGCAACAAGAAAATCGTCTAAATAAACCAGCACTCGAATTCCTTTTTCCCGGAAAATCTCTGCGATCCAATTCGTTACCGATGCAAACGTTCTGGGAGCCGACGCTAGGCCGAATGGTAAAGCAGTCATTTGCAGCAACTCGCCGTCGTACACCAATCTTAGGAAGCGACGATGTTTTTCCCAGATGGGGACGTGAAAGTAAGCCTGAGATAGGTTGAGTTTTATCATCCAATCTCTTCTCTGTAGAAAGTCTGGGACTAACGCATGTGAGATTAGTCGAAAATGATTTATTTTTATAAAGGCATTGACGCGTAGATCGAAAACTGGGCGAAGTCCCCCATCGGCCTTTAGAATGATAAACATCCTTGACAAAAAACTTGGACCTATTTCTGCTTTTTCTAAAACACCTTGCTTCTTCATGTCTTTTATTATTTGTGTCAAATCCGGTGATATCTTTGTTGAAAACTTCTTTAAAACTTCCGAGGACGGAAATATTAGAGGAGGTTTGTTTGAAAATGGAATTCGAACTCCTGAAATGATCTTCATTATAAAAGCGTTGGCTCCCAGAGAACTCCATGTCTTTTGGAAATCTTTCAAACAGCCCCCCCTGAATACCCGCTTCATACAATCATTTTTTATCTTTGGAGCGAAAGGAGCTATTGTTCTTATACACTTTTTTAACAAACCTCTTTTGGTTAAGCCTCGGTTTATTATAAGAGCGAAAATCATTACGAGGGTTCTGACTTTGCTGAAAAGAAGCCGTTGAAACAGTCTCCGCGACATGCCTCTTAGGCTTATGATCTCTTTTTTCTCTGAGATATGTTGGCGGATTCAGCCACATACTAGTACCACCAAGTGAATGAATTATAGGCATCAAACTCTCGTGATCAAACAGGCACTCTGCACTTGGCGGTATTCTCCTCAATGTTGTTAGCAAATTTTTGTTGACCACTTCTGATAATATACGATCGCGCCTTATTTCAATACACTCAGATCTCTTACCACAAATAACTTGCAAAACCTGCTCCATCACCTTATAATTCTCAGAATTGGGCCCAAACAAATTAACGAATTTATCAAACAAATTTGAAGGAGTAAATTCACTTGGAGAATTGTTAGCCCAATTAACAATATTTTGCAAACTCGATCGTACAATTTCTTTATGGTCCAGTAAAGCATTTGTAAGACCTGCCAGCACTCTTTCTGTAGACGCCAAATAATCTTTTCCTCTATTAAGGTGGCATAGTTCGTCATTTACTTTAAGTTCAATAAAGCCAGGACTAGCCAGAAAACCCTGCAAAGTCTTAGAGTACTTTACCTCTTTCCAAGCATCAGATTGAAAATGCTGAAGTCTCACAAGTGCATCTAATCTATCCTTAGATGCCTTTCTAATAATATTACTACCTTCCGTGCAGGTATTAACTTCACCAAAATCAAGCAACGAATCTGCTGAAGGGTTAAACAAAAAGTTTTCGCTATACTTGCTAGTCATTGGCATACCCTCAGCTTCATTAAATGTATCCCTTTCCGAATTTAATCCCGGCGAAAGAAATTGCTGAGAAGTGTGAGCTTGACTTAGGATATTTGTTAAATAACTCACTTGACTTATTAAACTATCCACCCTTGGATCATATCTTGACCTCTTGTTAGGCGGGCGCGAACACATTTCCTCAGAATCAGATTCTGACGATGAATGAACCTTGGACCTCTTTTCTCCTGTACGCCTGTCTGAACTAGCACTGTAGAGGATTAGAACAATCGACCAAGAAAAAAAAAGAAAAAGGCAACCGATCTCGTTGTAAGTTAACCTCGATCTCCACGTTTTTTTTTATTTTAACATTTTGACATTGACATTAACAGAAGAGTAACTACAAAAGAATGAGACAGATACATTGCCAAAGGCTAGTGCATGCTAACTCTAGTAATTATAACAGGGTGATAAACTCTTAACGAAAAAATATAATTAACAATAAAGATAAGATAAGATGAAATAAATATATTAAAGCAAGAATTAATAAACGAACAAACTTCGCACAATAATCCAAAACATACTGCCGCCGGCTGAAAGACTAGTCTTTCAGGACCGGAAGTAGGACCACCTTCGTTATCGGACGCAGAAATTCTCCGTGAGCTGTCTTTACGGAAAGCACTCTAGCACATCGATCTTTGCCCTGTATTGACTGCTGCACGATTCCCATAATCCATTTAGATTGTGGTAAACGTTGCTCTTTCAGAATCACCATATCTCCGACCTCAATGTTGCGTTTAAGTTGGTTCCACTTCGGCCGATTTTGAAGGGAAGTAAGATACTCGGAGTGCCAACGCTTCCAAAATCCCTGGGCCATATGTTGAATTCTCTGCCAATTAGAAAGTAAATTAGGATTGATTTCAGTCAATGTAGGTTCTGAAATAGATGTAAAAGGACGACCGATTAAAAAATGAGCCGGTGTAAGTGCATCAAAATCATCATCTGAACGAGCACATAATGGTCGAGAGTTAAGCAGAGCCTCGATGCGTGTTAATAACGTGTAGAACTCCTCGTAGGTAAGTATTTGATCACCAATAACACGTTTAATGTGAAGTTTTACGGACCTTACGCCGGCCTCCCACAAACCTCCGAAATGCGGTGAAGATGGTGGTATGAACTGCCAGGAGATCCCGTCTTTAGATAAGTGATTGGCAATGACTCCCTCGTTGTGTTCGGCTAACAAAAATGAATGCATTTCCGTTAATTTACGATAGGCGCCTCTGAAATTCGTTCCATTGTCCGAAAAAAGTATTGTCGGTTTTCCGCGTCGGGCCACGAACCTGTTCAAAGCGGCCAAGAATGCATCAGTGGATAGGGCACCCACGAGTTCCAAATGTATAGCTTTGGTAACGAAGCATACAAAAAGCGAAATGTACGCTTTGATAAATGTAGGACGCCGACCTCGAACTGATCGCAAAGTGATTGGCCCAGCGAAATCAACCCCAGCACGATCAAACGGCATTGCAAAATTCACACGCTCTTCTGGAAGGTTTCCCATTAATTGGGAGCATGTAGTTTTCCGTTGTTTAGCACATAGGACACATCCATAAACAACCTTGCGAACTAAATTACGGCATCCTAAAATCCAAAATTTTCGCCGCAGGATGCTAAATAATTCCGCAGCTCCAACATGTAGATATATTTCATGGTAGTAACGTACAAGAAGAAACACCATTAAATGATTCTTAGGGAGAATAATAGGATGTTTCGTATTAGCTGTTAATGAAGAATGCTGGATCCTGCCCCCTACGCGGAGTAGTCCCTGAGTATCAGTGAATGGAGTTAGTTTTAATATCCGAGATTTTTGATGAAGAGGCTTATGCTTGCTGATATGATTCAGTTCCCTCGAAAAAAATATCTTCTGTATCCTCATGAATAGGAATACTTTCGCACGCTGTATTTCAAATGCATTCAACGGACTAGGAGTACGTTGAGACGATGACATACGACAATTTACAGCAAAGCGGAAGCAAAAGGAGATTGTTCGTACAACCCTCATATACGAAGACGAACGAGACACAAGATTGTCTATGAGATCGTCATCTACGTGATTAGCTGCATGTAAAACACAAATAGCTGAGTTTTTGCGTAGTTCTAATAACGGCGCTGGAAAATCAGTATCCAAAGTGATATCTTTATTGCTGGGCCAATGCTGGGATGATTCCGCAAGCCAAGGGGGTCCAGTCCACCACAGGTCGAATTCCTTTAACTTTGAAGGGCGAATACCCCGCGAAGCGCAATCAGCTGGGTTTGATTTCGAAGAAATATAACTCCAACAAGATGAAGGAATTATTGAGTCTATTTCTGTAACTCGATTTGCAATAAAGGTTGCCCAGCGGCTGGGATGACCAAGCAACCAATGAAGAACTATTTGAGAATCACTCCATGCGTGTATTCGCAGTGATTCATCTTGCAATGAAATTTTCAATTTGGAAAAGAGTCGAGCGAGGAGGATAGCACCACATAATTCCAGGCGAGGAATTGTCAACTCCTTGATCGGAGAAACTCTACTTTTTGCAGCAACTAATGAAATTACAAAGGATCCATCGGACGCCATACTTCGAGAATAAATCACAGCTGCATAAGCTCTAGATGATGCGTCGCAAAACCCATGGTACTCAACATCATGACTATACCAGATTCGACGACGTATTTCCAACCCTTGAAGCAATGGAAGTTCGGATCGAATACTCAACCAATCTTGTGCAATATCATCAGGAACAATATCATCCCAGTTCAGCTTCAAACGCCATAGCTGTTGAAATATAATTTTTAACGCAATGATGCTTGGTGTCAAAAATCCGAGGGGGTCGAATACTCGAGATGTGTCTGATAGAATTTGACGTTTAGTGCAATTATTGTCTCTATCGGGTAGCGAAACCTTGAATAAAAAAGAGTCTCTGGAGGGACTCCAAAGTAGTCCCAACAGTTTTATAGATTCAAAGAATTCATATTCGAAGGTTGAATGTTCACGAAGGTTGTCAGGAAGTGATTCCAAGAACGTTCGAGAGTTTGAGCTCCATTTCCGCAAATTAAACCCAGCGTCACTCAATAGGTCAGTTAACTCCCCATGCAGTACAAAAAGCTCCTCAACGGTGTCTGCCCCGGTCAACAGGTCGTCCACATAGAAATCATTTAGGACGATATTCGATGCAACTGGATACTTTTTCGACGAATTAATGGCGAGCTGGCGTAACGTACGGATTGCTAAATATGGAGCACAGGATGTTCCGTATGTAACGGTTAAAAGACGATAATGTCGAATTGGTTCAGAGGACGTTGTTCTCCATAAGATCCTTTGGAAATCGACATGTTTTTTGGCAACCCATATTTGCCGGAACATTTTTTCAATATCCCCGGATATTGTATATCTATGTCGCCGAAAACGCAGAAGAACTGAAAATAGATCTCGCTGCATAGGAGGACCAATCTCTAATGTTTCGTTAAGAGAAGGCCTTGCACCAGACTTACAAGAGCCATCAAAAACAACTCTCATTTTCGTTGTTGTACTATCTTCCTTAAACACTGGGTGGTGTGGAAGATAATACACAGCTGTCGTCGGTTTACTGATATCTTGGTTTTCTACTTCCTTCATATGGCCTAGGTTTATGTACTCCGACATAAATGAGCAGTATTTACTTTGTAGGTCAGGGTTTTTCTCAAACCGTCGTTCATTACTAAGCAAACGACGGAGAGCTCCTGAGAATGAATCGCCATAATCAACCAAGAGATTCGATCGAAATGGTAGTTCAACAATAAACCTTCCATCCGACGAACGAGAGTGGGTAGTTACGAAATGTTCTTCTATCTGTGAGTAAGACGAACTGGACACTACTGGATTGCTCACATTTTCTTCAATTTCCCAAAATTTTTGTAATTGCATATCCAAACCGATATTATCAAGAACAACATTCAATGTAGTAGATTCCTTTTCGCTGCAAGTGTCAGCTATGGTGCCTCCAAAAACCCAACCAAATATTGTTAATACTGCATCGGGAAAGCCAGTTTTACTTCGGACAGGCGCTGACTCGATTATGTTGAAAACAGAATCAACTCCCAAAATTATATCGATGGGGGCCCTTAAATTAAATCCAGGATCTGCTAATTTGTCATGCATATGACCAATACTATCCAAAGAGTAGTTAAATGATTGTTCAGGTAAAGGATCAGTCAATTTGGCTACGATATATACGTCGATATGAATGGAGCTATGATTGAAACGAGAATAAAGTTCAATATACACTCTTCCACGAGTGCTTCCAGCAATTGAGCCACCTACTCCTTTGAGAGCAAAACGTGCAGAATGCCGAGTGAGTCCTAGCCTGCGAACACACGATTCAGAAATGAATGATGCCTGAGACCCGCTGTCCAAAAGAATTCGACAGGCTTGCAAATGTCCGAGTGAGTCAGGAACCAATACGAGAGCAGTCGGCAATAAATTGTTAGAAGTGGGTGACGAAAGACGATGGTGATAAGAAGAAATTCCGTTGCTAGTAGATGGCAAATTGGCTTGGTTATTAGGAGTGGGAAATGAGACACGATTGTGGTAAAAAGACATTCCCTGGCTAGTAGATGGTAGGCTGGCTTGGGTATCAGAAGACGATGACTCGGACGATAGTGGTGGTGGATGAACAAGTGTATGATGCCTTCCATGGCATTGTCTGCATCGAAACTTCGAGTTACATTTTACTGACTTATGTCCGGATCGAAGACAATTAAAGCAGACTGAACTTTCTTTGACGAACGATCGTCGTTGTTCCGAGCCAAGCGCCAGAAATTGAGGGCAATGCGTTAGCTCATGCTGCTGTTTGCATTTTGTGCAGCCAGACCTTTCAGCACTTATATGGTAACTTTTCAAGAAATGGGGCTTAGAATTAGATTTAACCTTTGGTATATCATGACAAACTTCGATTGAGTCACAACGTTGTTCAAGAAAGCAAAAAAAATGTGTCTATATCAGGAAAGTCCACTTCATGAGTAGAATCAGCCCACTTTTGCAGAGTATCACTATCCAATTTGGAGCTGATTAGATGGATTAAGATCACATCCCGACCTTCAGCTTCTGGTCCCAATGATTTTAAACCACGCACCAACTCATCCGCTTGGTCTGTCAACTTCCTTAAATTGGTTGCATTAGAAACAGATGGAAGGGATAACAACTTTTTAACTAAAGACGACGCAATAAGTCCTTTTTTGTTATACCTGGTAGTCAACTTCTCCCATGCTATCAAGTAAGTACTGTCAGAAATCAGAGTATGCTTTAAAAGACCTGCAGCCTCCCCATCCAGAAAACTTTTCAAATAATGAAATTTTTGTGATGGCGTCAAATTAGGGTTATTATGAACACTACTTACAAATAGATCGTGAAATGTGATCCAATCACTGAGGTCACCTGTGAATGTCTTAATGACAATATTTGGCAGCTTCTGATCCATACGTGCTGAGTTTAATGACATCTTGCCCATGAGTTCTGTATGTTGATCCGCCAATTGCTTGAGACTCCTATTTAAGTCATCTGTCTCCAACGATGGGCCTTTAATTCTTGCCATTAGTTTTGCCTTCAACTCGAAGTATTTGGTTTCACAATCTGCAAAGTCGCTGTCGTCTATGAAACCTTCGGGGTCGTCCAGTTTTTCCAGCATTGCCTCTTGAATATCCTGATATTGTAGCCAAGCAGTCTCCAGTCTCTCCAACCTCAATTGGCACTCGGTGCTGCTCACATTTTCTGTGATAGAAGATACGAAATTTGCAATTCGCGTTATGCTGCCTTTTACCACGGAACGTTTAGCTTTTAACACTTTCATCTTTGGACTAATTTAATATATAATCCGGCTCAAGAAGGACCAGCTTTTATGTAGAGGATTAGAACAATCGACCAAGAAAAAAAAGAAAAAGGCAACCGATCTCGTTGTAAGTTAACCTCGATCTCCACGTTTTTTTTTATTTTAACATTTTGACATTGACATTAACAGAAGAGTAACTACAAAAGAATGAGACAGATACATTGCCAAAGGCTAGTGCATGCTAACTCTAGTAATTATAACAGGGTGATAAACTCTTAACGAAAAAATATAATTAACAATAAAGATAAGATAAGATGAAATAAATATATTAAAGCAAGAATTAATAAACGAACAAACTTCGCACAATAATCCAAAACACGCACATTCCTTATCTTTTGATCGAGATCTTTCCGAAACGTTTCGATCATCTTGACCAGGATTTTCACCGGGTATGTCACTCATTTTTTAACTTATATCGCTCAAATAATCAATAGACAACAGAATTCAATAGAATTCGCGAAAAAGTGCGTAATAAATCGAAATTCAAATTGCTTTATTAGCAGCACTACGAAAAAATCTGTCTATACCGAGGGAATACACAAAACGCGGTGAACTGACAGATGGTCAGAGTCGCCAAATGATTCATAGAAAATTTTCTGAACTAGATGGCGCTGCGGGTGACAAGATGAAAACCAACAACAGTAGAGGGAAAAAGTAAGGTTACACAAACGATTCTTCAAAGCGACGCTGTGTGTTTTTAGGAAGGCACATAATAAACAGTTTGTTTCACAACCAGCCTCAAACCCTACAAATACTGGTTCCTACGCGGACATTCTTCGGGGTGACCCGACTGCCCCGACTGTCTCGATGCCTGTTAATCAAACACCCCATACTCAGTCAAACTCAACTTCCTCATTTGGTGAATTCCTTAATGAATCGGTCCGGTTATTTGGTCTACCGATTAATTTATTAATTATAAGAGTTCGGGAATTCTGGCCAACTTATTTAAGACTTAATGAATCTGAGAAACCTGGTGCCTATCTAGGTTTTATTGCCTCTATTTCTCCATGATCCTTAAGCTCTTAACTGCCAATATCAACTCTCTTATCTCTCACGATAAATGTTCTGAACTAAATCTGTTCTTACGAGACATCTCTCCGACGACAGTTATGGTTCAAGAGACCCTTTTAAAGGGAAATCAATCAAGGACATTCGATAACTACATTCTTCTGAGAAATGATTCCGGTAGAGGCACAGGCGTTTTAATTAAAGATACAACATAGGGCAGAATCATCCCATTCCGAAATAATACCATATCCACAACAATAGTATCGATAACTCTAACTCAACCTACGGGCGGCAATAAGTCTATAGCATTTGTCTCTCTTTACATTCCTTGTAAAACCGGTGCCAGGTTAATTGGAGCCATGAACGATCTCTGCTCCCTTCTCTCCAGGTTTGCTTTTTTTGTAATCGGCGGTGATTTTAACGCACGTCACAACTTTTGAGGTGACACAATGATAAATCCTAATGGTCACCATCTTTTCTCTTGGTTTCAGAACCACGCTTTCCTAAATATGGACATTATTTCCCCCAATAGTCCCACCAGAACTAGTTCTTTATCCACTATTGACTTTTTTGTTGTATCAACGAATCTGGTGGCACCTCAGCACGCTGCACGAAATTTTAATTGCCTTACATTGGACCCCTTCTCTGATCACTTTTCAGTCTTCCTTGCAATCGAAATTGGTAACATATCCCCTCTTTTATCAGATCCACCACAACTAAATTCATTTAAAAACACTAACTGGGAGTCTTTTAACAACGATCTTTCACATAAACTCAGGGCCCTTCAGATCCCTGTCGACAGAAACCTTGAAAATGAAGAAATAGACCAATTTGTTCTGCTTCTCTCTAGTTCCATCCAAGATTGCACCGAGTACCACTCTGAAAAAATCAAAATCTTAGCACTGAAATAGTGAAACTCCTTAAACTCAGGAAAGCTTGGAAAGTACAACTCAAAAGAATCTTTCACAGAGTTGGGAACAGAATCAACTCAGCTTACATTTCTCTCTCGTCACGTATCACATGTTTAAGCATTTTAATAAAAGACCAAATAAAAACACATATGAACAAACAATTTAGAAACAGACTTAATCAGCTTAGACCTTCTCCAGCAGTCTTTAAAGAAATTGATCGAATAACTGGACGTAAACGAGCGCTCGACCAGACCTCAGCCCCTATCATATACGAGAATTCACCCTATTACTCTACTGAAGAAAAACTTACCGCCTTTCAAAATTTTTATACAAACCTGTTCTCCCGCAATATTCCTCAATCTCATCCTGAACATTCTCTAGAGGTTTTAACTCGTAACAGCTCATTCCGAGCATGGAACTCAAATACAGTATTAACGGAATTCTCCAATAACAATAAATCATCATACACATTCGCCGAAGAATTTGCTTCAGTGGAACTGATCGAATCCATTATTCAAAACCTCAATAATAAAAAATCTTCAGGGCCAGATAAAATTTCAAACTTTATAATTAAAAAATGCTTACCCACAATCCCTCAATACCTTACGCCTATTATCAACAATTGTATTAATAATGGCTACTTCCCTAATTTTTGGAAGAAAGCCAAGCTCATTCCGATTAAAAAAAAAGGTAATTCCAATGACATAGCAAATTTCAGACCGATATCTATGCTTTCAAATATAGGAAAAATTTTGGAAAGGGTACTTTACCTCAAAATCGAAGAGTTCATCTCAGAGCACAGTATCATTCCTTATAGGCAGTACGGTTTAAAAAAAAAACACTCTACTGAACACGCCCTCTTACACATGCAGAACATTATTTTAAACAACCTCAGAAAGAAAACATGCACCGTCGCTTGCGCTCTGGACCTTACAAAAGCATTTGACCTTGTTTGGCATGACGGCTTGCTTTCAAAATTAATTTCATTAAACTTTCCAACCTTTTTCACCAAAATCATATTCAGCTTTCTTGCAAACCGTTGCCTTAATATTCACCTTGATGATAATACATCCTCCCCCATACCAGTATCTTCAGGAGTACCCCAGGGTTCGATTATAGGTCCTCTTCTTTTAAACATTTTCCTCCATGACCTTCCATCACGCTTTCAAACCTCGAGCCTGATACAATATGCCGATTACACCATAATCTTCGACTCCCACGAAAGACCTCATACCTTTACGGCATAAAAAAACACCTCGAAATAATACTTCCTTATTTCAAATCGTGGGTCTATCGTATCGTATCAGTCTAAACATTTCCAAATGTGGACTTATTTGCTTCAGAAATGCATCCACAAAAGGACATCATCTTGCAGTGAGAGAAAGTAAGCAAATTTATCTTAATGTGGAGGGAAATATTATTCCAAGGAAACCAGCCATAACCTACTTGGGTCTACTACTTCACGAAAGGTGGAAAATGAACTATCACGTTAGAAAGTCCCTTAACAAATGTAAGGCTGCTAGTGCAAAACTAAAAACCATCCTAAACTCCTCCGAGGTTGAAACCAAAACCAAACTTTTAATGTACAAAACACTCATCCGCCCAATCATAGCGTACGGATTTTCCATATGGTTTCAAATATCACCGACAGTAGCTCATGAACTTCAAAGATTTCAAAGAACTATACTTAGAAAATGTACGGCCAAATACAGAAATTCCTCAGGCAAATGGTTTAGAAATAAGATCCTGTATGATACTTCTGGAGTCACACTATTATTTAATATACACACACTATATATTAAGCTATTTAACAAACTTAACCAAGCTCAGACTTCCCAACCTAAGGCAACATCCTAACCCTTATATACGCAACATCATAACAATAATTTATTATCCTAATCAAAAATCTGTAAACAAAAATAAATGTAAAAAAAAAAATAACAATTTAAGATTAATAATCTATTATCCTAAACAATAAAAAAATATACATGAATTCCCTTTACCAATGTAAATACTGCACTACAACTTAAGATTAATAGTTTTATTATCCATTTACAAACCATAAATTCACATTATTATATCTTTTATATCTTTTATTTCTTTAAACAAAAAACTTCACACTAGCATATTAGCTAAGAATCTTACTATCATACACTATATTATAATGTATATTCACTAAGTTTTATTCTTTGAAACATCTCTGCTCATACCATCCATGTAGTTTGGTATAACTGGCGTGCAGTTCTCATCCCCCTCTTTTTTGTTATACCTTTGTTATCTAGTTTTAAGCCAATATATTTTACCCTTCCACAGTCTGTCATGTTTCTATTGAGCGAACATGTGTATCTATATCTAACAACGTCAAGTTTTATATTATTACATTCTCGTTAAGTTACGAAGAATTTCCTTTTAAATACCTCTGTGACAGCCAGACCAATTCCAAGTCGGTTTTTTTTATATAATTCTTTATGTAAATCAGATCTAATGTAAACATTTTTGAAGTCTCAATAAAAATACATACATACATACATACAATGATATTCCTGTGTTTTTCTTAAAATTTGTCCAACGTGTTCTTTGTTGTGCATTTCGACAATTACGTCTGAAAATCTTTTGCTTTTGGTGTTCAGTGTTCGTGTTGGTGAAATTAACGCCGGGTTATTCATCAGTAGTAACTGCAAACATAAACTCTTTGGCCTTATCCGCTGAATTTTCATTACACCCTTGGATATTTGCTGGGATATGAATTACTACATTTCTGTTCGGTATTGGACCGAATTCGCCATCCAGCAAGGTTGCCTCCCACTGGCAAACGCGCCGACTCACGGTTGGCAACCCCTGACAACCGCAACGACAGCTATTCGATGACCCAGGCATTGTGACACACATTGGAAATCGAATCGCCCTGGTCACTATCCACTCATAGCGCGCCGCTTACGAGGCACATTCCGGTCGCCTATCCTCGCCCGCAACTCATACGACGTATCATCGTGCGGATACTGGACACCACCTGACTGGCTCGCTGCTTGAACTTGGTCGTCGGACTCATGACTTGGTCATGGGTACTTGACACCTCGCGCCGCCGTTGATGGTCTAATGCCGTTGGGGATAAATACTGCATCGGCGGCGGCAACAACAATATTCTGTGTCGAAATGTATTACCCACGTCTACTACTCGTGATTGCTGGCGTCGGCGGTATCCTACTACTGTGCCGGTGGATATCCAAGGCGTGGGCTTGGTATCAGGTACTGGACTCCCTTCATCTATGGGACTTTTGATGACGAAGCGTTTCGGTTCCCATGGGGGTGACCGATGGTGATGAGCGACTTCGACTGGCGAAGCTCGGCTCAGTCAACTTCACATCGCTGTCTAGGGCAGAGATCAGATCCAAATAAAGTTCTAACAAACAAAGTACTTGGTCTATTGGTTTTCTTGGTTTATCTGGTTTTCGATTTTTCAACTCCACTCGTTGATCGGAAGATTAATCCCCGACATTTTGGTGCCTCCTGTGAGGAATAAGTTAACTTGTACGTCATAAAGTACCCCTCGCGGTCTACCCCTAACCGATCTGCCCCTCGCGGTGATTTACCCAAGTGAATTGACAAATTGACTATACATGTGTGGTTGTGTCTGCGACCAGTGCCTAGTGATCTGTGCGTGTGTGACAACTGTTTGTGCGTTCTTTGCCTTGATATACGCCGTGAGTACGCTATCCGGACTCTTAACGCTTCTCTAAATGGCTGAACTGAACCTCCGCACGGCGGCGAGCAATGCCATCCAACGGGTCCACGTGCGGATCATGGCCGCCGGTCTGAAGGAATCAGACGAGGCACAACTCGAGCAAGAGCTGCGAGCGCTTAACACGCAGTTCTCACGGTTCACGGTGAACCAGGATGCGCTGGTGTCACAATCCACGGCAGAGGAGCTCGAAACACATGAGCTACTGGCGCAACGCGTGGAACGCCAGTTCGACGAAGCGAGCGTGGTGTTACACCGACAGCTGAAGATGCTGGCGGCACAGGGTCAGGGTCAGCACAACCATCACCGGCTCCGGCTACGTTGGCAGCGCCGAGCTCGGCTAGGATGGACATGCGGTTGGACCCCATCTCCATCCCAACTTTCGACGGACAGGCGCAGAACTGGCTCGCCTTCAAGGATGCGTTCATGCACTTGGTGCATGATAACGAGTACCCGGAAGCATTCAAGCTTCAGCACCTGCGGACTGCCGTCCGTAACGTGGGACTGGTCGGCAACATCTACTCGGGTGGCTACGATGAGCTATGGAAGGAGCTCAACGACCGGTATGACAATCCACGGGTGCTGGCGGAGACCCACGCGTGTCGGTTGCTGAATCTTCAGACGGCGCACACGGAGAGCGCTGCCATGCTGCACCGGATTGTGGACACGGTCCAGGAATCGTTACGAGCTCTTCGGGTGATGAAGCAGCCCGTGGAGCAATGGGACACATTCATGGTCCCCTTGGTGGTATCTCGGTTACCATCAACGACACAACAAGCTTGGTGGATGAATAGCCCCGCCAAGGAGATACCCGCATTAGCAGCGCTGATCGAGTTCCTGCTGCAGCGTGCGCACAGCCTGGCGACAGAGATAGCAGTCCCTTCGACGTCTCGCCGCCAAGAAGTCCGCGCCCAGGCGCCTGCAAGACAACGTCCCACCGTTCGGGCAATGGCCGCCGCGGTGGATGAGAGGCGATGCAGTCACTGCAAGGGATCACATCGCCTATACCAGTGCAAGCAGTTCATCGACATGGACACGAACCAGCGCCTAAAGGTGACGAGAACAGTGGATGCGTGTTTCAACTGCCTGGGACCGGGCCACAGTGCCGGTCAGTGCCCATCCAAGGTCACCTGCCGCAAGTGTAGCGGCAAACACCACACCCTGCTGTGTAAACCTACCCAAGCAGTAATACCGCAGCCCAGCAGAGGACAGTCTACGCCACCACAACCAGCCCCGCAGTCGTACGCAGGCCCGTCAAACTGGGTTTCCTTCCGGGGGCCTCCAGAGCTCTATGACGAAGAGCAAGAGTGACTCTTTCATCCTAGCTGCTGGCGACGGCGCTCGTCCACGCACGCGGAGCCGCCTCGGAGTCTCACCTCGCCCGTGCCCTATGCGACCTTGGGTCGCAGGTAAGTTTCATTACCACCGAACTAACACATAGACTTCGTCTTCGTAGAAGCAGACTCGATGTGGCCGTGCAAGGCATTGGAGCCTCTAGACACGCCATGGCAACGGGCCACGTGACGCTGTCACTGCGCTCCACCCGGTCACGTTCACCATCACCCTGAAGGCATTGGTGATGCCTACCATCACGTCCATGCTGCCTGCCGCGCATGTCGACATCTCGCAATGGCCGCACTTGCGTGGTATTGCCCTGGCAGACAGGCACTTGGGTACGCCTGGAACCATCGACTTACTGCTGGGCGCTGATGTCTGGGGTCTGATCATCCAAGACGGGATCATCCATGGCCGACCCCAAGAACCTCATGCTCAACGAACTCAATTCGGTTGGGTAGTATTTGGTCCGGCTGCATTGGGGCAGCCGCCAGTCGCCATCCAGGCACTACACACTCAGTTGACGGAAGAGTCGACCCCGGAGTACTCCCTGGAGGAACTTGTGAAGAACTTCTGGAAGCTGGAAGAAGTTCCCATAGAAGAGCCAGCGAACGATGACTGTGAACGACACTATGCGGCGACGCACGCCCGCACGTCGGATGGGCGATACATGGTGAACATCCCCTTCCGAGACGACGCGCCGCCATTGGGGGCGTCCTACCGTGGCGCCCCGCGCCAGTTCTACTGCCTGGAGCGACGTCTTCAGGCCAACCCGGAACTCCGGCATCGATACGTGGAGTTCATGCGCGAGTATGAGGGTCTTGGACACATAGAAAGGGCAGGTCAACATGGCGACCACCCCAGATGCTACTACATTCCGCATCACGCGGTAATCAGCAAATTCCGTGTGGTGTTTAATGCATCTGCACGAACCACTACTGGAGTCTCGCTGAATGACGTCCAGCTGGTGGGACCTACCATCCAGGATTCTCTCGTCCATATCATCTTGCGGTTCCGGCGTTATTCAGTCGCGCTTACCGCCGATGTGGAGAAGATGTTCCGACAGGTGCTGGTGGCACCTGAGCACCGCGACTACCAACGGATTCTCTGGCGAGAATCACCGTCGGACGAATTGGCCGTCTTCCGCTTGACGACGGTTACTTACGGTATGGCATCCATCGAGAAGGCTTTCTACGTGGACGACCTGCTGACGAGCTGTGACAGTGTCACCGAGGCGGTCAATGTGGCCACTGATGTCAACACCATCCTATTGGCAGGACATTTCCAACTGCGCAAATGGAACTCCAATAGCGCAGAGGTAATATCTTTGGTCTCTAACGATGTTTCCCTTTCGTCTATTTCCACAGAGCTTGTCATCGATTGCCCAACGGCAACAGTACTTGGACTGCGGTGGGATCCGGCAGCGGACGAGCTCTTCTTTCGGGTGGAGATAGAAGACATGGGTGCACCCCCAACGAAGCGACGAGTGCTCAGTGAGGTGGCAAAGCTATTTGACCCTACTGGTCTTCTGGCTCCGGTCATCATCGTGGGGAAGATGTTTATCCAGACCCTTTGGTCCGCGGGCGTCACCTGGGACGTCCCGCTCCCCACCGAACTACAACAAACCTGGACATCCTTTCGAGAGGGTCTCTCTGCGCTCAATCGGGTTCGAGTACCACGATGGCTAGGCATGCACAGCCAGCATGCTACGACTATCCACGGTTTCTGTGATGCTAGCGCACGAGCCTACGCCGCTGTCATCTACCTGCGAACGACTTCGTCAGATGGCCAGAGTCAAGTGTCCCTGCTCACAGCACGGACTAAGGTGGCCCCTCTCAGGGGTGCTACCATTCCTCGCCTCGAGCTTTGCGCTGCCAGCCTCCCAGCACACCCTCTGGTGGGAGGGTCCGAGTTGGTTGGTCGATGGGCCGCTACCACTACGCCCAACCGGGCAGCTACGCGATGAGGATATGGCGCTTATCTCCGAGGAGGTCAAGCACACAGTCATCACTGGCGTAGCCATCACCATACCCGAGCTGACGACACGACGTCGGGACGGCGTCATCGTCCCATTGACTGAACGATTTAGCTCCATACGACGGCTCCTACATACCGTTGCCTACATGCTTCGATGGCGAAGCACCTCTCGTCACTTGAGGATGGAACCCGTGATCGGAGCGGATGAGCTCCGAGAGGCCATGGACCGACTGACCCTCATCGAGCAAGCCGCTCATTTTTCATCCGAGATTCAGCAGCTACGCACTCAGGCTCCCCTGGCGAGTTCGAGTACACTGCTGTCATTGAACCCCTTCCTGGATGCACGGGGTATGCTCCGAGTCGGAGGTCGACTCACACACTCATCACTTCCACTAGAGCAACGATTCCCGATCGTGCTACCGAAGACAGGAGCCCTGGTGTGGCTGCTCATACTCGCCACCCATGAAGAAACTCTACATGGCGGTGTCCAACTCATGCTGCAGACGCTGCGACGTAGATATTGGATCCTCCATGGCCGACAAGTGATCCGAACGCTGCTCCACAAGTGTACGATCTGCCGAAGACAGCGTGGAACGGTCATCAGGCAACAGATGGCCTCGCTCCCCAGTCGACGAGTCAACGCCGCTCGCCCATTCTTAGCTACCGGAGTGGACTACTGTGGCCCCTTCACAGTCCGTGTGGGTACAAAGCGCTCTCGTGCCACTGTTAAGAGCTATTTGGGTATCTTCATCTGTATGGCTACGAAGGCTGTACATCTTGAAGTTATCGAAGATCTCTCCGCGCAGGCATTCTTGGATGCTTTCACCCGTTTCACCAGCCGACGCGGACCGTGCCCGGATCTCTATAGCGACAATGGGACTGCCTTCGTCGGCGCCAACCGGCTCCTCAGAGAGGATTTGGCAGTATTCCACTCTCGCTACAACCGACAAGCATTGGCCCATACCGGCACGAGATGTCACTTCATTACCCCCGCAGCTCCTCACCAGGGTGGCTTGTGGGAAGCTGCTGTGAAGTCTGCGAGGCATCACTTGGTTCGCCTGGTGGGATCTCAGTCGTTGTGGTACCACCAGCTATATACCCTCGCAACACGGATTGAAGCCTGTCTCAACTCCCGCCCAATAGTGCCACTCCACGACGATCCCGAAGATAAATTGGCACTTACCCCGGGTGACTTCCTCATCGGTGCCCCCCTCCTGGCAGTACCAGAGCCGCACGTTGGAGACGTACCAATCAATCGGCTGAAGGAGTACCAGTGGATACGCAAGATCCATCAGGACTTTTGGCAGCGTTGGAGCGACGAATACCTCGTCACCCTCCAGACCCGTAACAAGTGGGAGAGGAGGGAGCCGAACCTTCAGGTCAACGACATCGTTCTCGTTCGTCATGAGAACCTACCCCCTACACATTGGAGATTGGGCCGAGTAATCGCCGTTCACCCGGGCAGTGACGGCTTGACCCGCAACGCCACGCTACGCACGAGTTCTGGTGAATGCCGGCGGCCAGTCCAGAAGCTCTGCCGGCTGTTGGATTCCCCTGATTAACGAGAGACGAACTCTGGATCCATTTCGAACCGGATGGTTCGACCGGGCAGAATGTTCGGTATTGGACCGAATTCGCCATCCAGCAAGGTTGCCTCCCACTGGCAAACGCGCCGACTCACGGTTGGCAACCCCTGACAACCGCAACGACAGCTATTCGATGACCCAGGCATTGTGACACACATTGGAAATCGAATCGCCCTGGTCACTATCCACTCATAGCGCGCCGCTTACGAGGCACATTCCGGTCGCCTATCCTCGCCCGCAACTCATACGACGTATCATCGTGCGGATACTGGACACCCCCTGACTGGCTCGCTGCTTGAACTTGGTCGTCGGACTCATGACTTGGTCATGGGTACTTGACACCTCGCGCCGCCGTTGATGGTCTAATGCCGTTGGGGATAAATACTGCATCGGCGGCGGCAACAACAATATTCTGTGTCGAAATGTATTACCCACGTCTACTACTCGTGATTGCTGGCGTCGGCGGTATCCTACTACTGTGCCGGTGGATATCCAAGGCGTGGGCTTGGTATCAGGTACTGGACTCCCTGCATCTATGGGACTTTTGATGACGAAGCGTTTCGGTTCCCATGGGGGTGACCGATGGTGATGAGCGACTTCGACTGGCGAAGCTCGGCTCAGTCAACTTCACATCGCTGTCTAGGGCAGAGATCAGATCCAAATAAAGTTCTAACAAACAAAGTACTTGGTCTATTGGTTTTCTTGGTTTATCTGGTTTTCGATTTTTCAACTCCACTCGTTGATCGGAAGATTAATCCCCGACAATTTCTTTCATTATATTTTGTTTGGATAACCTACAAAAGTATGTAGTGTTGCAGTGTTTGTAATTTGTGCGAAATTCCTTCCATATCTGCCTTGGTAGGTAAATTTTTAAGTTTTTCATCCAGAAGGGATCCCATCGTATTTGCAATCAAAGCATTTAAATCATTTACCGGCATATTAACACTTGCATTGCCTTGATTAGAAGAATTTTCGGTTATAGTTGGTGTTTTCGGTGACATTGAATCATTTGTAAGAAGACGCTTAAGCTTTGCACCGCTATCCATTTCCTTCCTGTTATTTGTGTTGACAGAGCTTCTTTGTACTCCTCTACCAACCAGAGCGAATACTTTTAATTTTAATAGCAATAAACGTTCTCACCTTGATAGCAATTCCTTTTATAATATTATTGCCGCAGATGTTTTTGTACGTAAACAAATATTGTTCGTTAGGATAAAAATTCCTTCTTAAAATATATAAATATATAGAGCTATCTTTTAGCCAAGCAGACAAACCAATCGATAACTGTCAACTCCCCGCAGCGCCGCCATACCGGGGTAGGGCATTGCATTACCTTCAGGTCTTCGCCTGGGCACCTGAGGGAGCTCGTAATTGGTTGGTTTGACCTCCAACCTTTGATCCTTCGGCACGGTTTGTTTGCGCTCACGCCACCACTGGAATTAGGTTGGCAGTTCTTAGTTCGTCACTCTTCAAACAGCCTGTCTGCCATGGGTGACCCTTCAGACAACTAACGCCTCCGACAGCATAACCTTTTGAATCATTGCGACTTAAGCCTCCGCACCAACGTCAAGGTGACTGCACTTAGCGGAGGAAACTGAGACCGTGCTCATCCATCCAGAGGATTGTTCGTCGCATGACTTGGTTCAACTTTCAATCATTCACCATATTAAATAGATAAGCTGGGATGTTGAATCTATTTTCGAAAGCATTTAGTATATTGCTCCACCTAGCTGAATTGAATGCATTTCTTACGTCCAGGGTTGCCAGAAAAACGATCTTCTGAGAGCGGTGGCTTCCCTTTTGGGCGGTTTGGGCAGCCTTCACCACTTCTTCAATAGCTCCAACTGCCTTTCTGCCAAGTCTCCTGCTCTTTGTACTGCATCTGTGAGTCGTGATTTTAGCAAATTTTCCATGAGCTTCCCCGCAGTGTCCAGCATACATAAAGGCCTGTACGCAGATGGGGAGTCTGGGTCTCCTTTTCCTTTGCTGATCAGTACCAGTCTTTGTTTTTTCCAGTTCTTTGGGAAGGCTCCTTTGGGCAGTCACTTTTATTGCTTCCGCTGGAATTCCGTCTGGGCCGGGTGCTCTTCTGTTTTGCATTGTCTGCACAGCTAGTCTCAACTCTTCTTCACTAAAGCCTGGAGTTTCCTGTTGCCAGGCTGGAGTGTTGTCTGGAGGCCTGACCGGATGAGTTGGAAAAAGAGTGTTTACAATGCTCCATCTTACCTTCGTTTATAGTAGGTGGTGCCGATTGGGCTCCCAGTTTCCGCATTACTACCTTGTAACCTAGCCCCCAAGGGTCGCTGTTTATGTCTCGGCGGAGATCTTCCCACTTCTGTTTTTTACTCAAATTGATGGCCCTCTTGAGCTCGGATCTTTTGGTTCTAAGCTCCGCTAGAGCTTCCTCTATGTTTTCAGCGTATCTTCTCCTTCCCCTTGTGACTATGCGCCTAAGTTGTAGACATCTCTTGCGGAGCTCAGCTATCTCGTCTGACCACCAGTACAAGATAGCTTTAAGAATGACATTGGCTACTTTTTGTTGCGAAAACAGCACGTGAAGGTGATGAAGTTGGGGGTTTAAATGACGAACCAATTATTTCTCAAGTTAGGGATAATAAAATTCATCATAGGTAGCTATACTTTTGGTAAGAAATAAATACATTTGCCGCGTATTTTACCAATGAATTTAAATGTGTGGGTCTGATTGGTTGGCTTGAAAGATAGGATTGTTTTGGACCCGATATGTGGCGCTGTTGTTGATATAAATATTTTAATTGAGTTACTCGAAGTACTATTTCTACGCAGACGAAGTCACAAGTAAATAATAATAATCAGCCTTATCACAGAATCCATTCGTAGAAAAATCTTGAAAAATCTGCTACGAATTTCGAAATTCGTGGAATTTGGTATCACTGAATACGAATGAAATGGAAATTTGTTATCTTTTTCTACGACAAGTTATTTACGTCGGAGTGCAAGAAAGCGATTGTGTTTTGTTTAAAAATGTAAGTATTTATATATTTTTTTAAAGTTATTTCTACATTTTTTTGCTTTAAAAGGGCAAAAACAACAACTAAAGCACAATACGAAAGGCTTTTGGAACTCTTAAATGAAAAACCTGATCTTGCACAAGGATATACAAAAGCAGCAAAAGAAGAAGTTACGCTTTTTTGGGAAAACGTGAAGACCGATTTGAACGCTCTTGGGCCACCTTCTAAAGAAGCTATGGTGTGGAGAAAAGTAAGTATACCATCTTGATAATTGAATCTATTTTCAAATTTTGCTTAATACTCTAGGTGTGGTTGGATTGGAAGTCGTACATAAAAAAACTTGTTGAAAACAAGAAAGAAGTGACAGCAACTGGTGGCGGACAATGCCGACTACATTACTTTACAAAAATGGAGGAAAGTGTTATAAAACTTGCATGTCTTCAGACTTCCACGTCAGGAATAAGAGGTTCATATTCTTTTGGATCTGTTAATCTTGTTGAATTTCAAGAACAGGCAGAAAGAGATATTTTGCTTCTGAGCTTAATAACACTCTAGATGCGTCTATGTCATCCGACCACGGGACACTCCGACCAAAAGCGTGTTTGCCTTCAACGTCTCGTAAAACAGATGACACAACAAGCCTTCTTAAAAAGCAAATTGAGCAGCAGAATAGTTTTTACATAAAAACTGCAAAACAATACGAGGAACAAGCAAAACTTTTCGAAGAGCTTGCAGCGAACACAAAATGAGTTTACAGAGGGATAGACAAACTGTGCGACTTGCAGAAAATGCAAATTGAAAAATATAAAAGACATAACAAAATACAAGAACAGCTCCTGCAAAAAAAATTTAAATTAAGCTCAGGATTGTACGAATAAAAGAAGAGAAGCTTAATCGCGAATAATAAAACGCTAACAAACCCTACTGTATGAATTAAGATATGTGATTTAAATGAATTAAGTATAGTTTTAAGATCCTTTTGACTGTGAAAGTTTTTATTTTGCTTTTAATAAATGTTTTTACGTTATAAATGTGTTTAAGATGTTATTTCTAAATGCTTCCGCTGCGTTTCGCTGATTTCTGGTATAATCAATGTCGATGTCTTGTAGTTCTTCTTGGTCTTCAAATTCATTATAGGGAATATTTGTGTAGTCCTGGACACGAAAATGAAGGCATATATTATGCAATGCACAAACGACGTTTATAATTTGTGAAGCTTTTTGAGGACTATAGTGCAGTTGACGTGCACCAAGTATGCATCGAAACCTGTTCTTCATTACTCCTATAGCCCTTTCAATAATGTTTCTTGTTTTGCTGTGTTTACCGTTGAATATGCTTTTCGGACTTCCAGCTTCTGCACAACGATAAGGAGTCATCAACCAAGGTTCAAGTGGATAGCCAGCATCACCTTAATATCATAAAATATAGAATAGATTGCATAACATTTATCACTACAAACCTAGAATGCAAGTATTCCTCTCGCCTTCCTGATACTTTGATTGGAAGTATCGTTTCGCGTGGCTTAGATTCCATATGTGACCATGACACTACTTATTTTTAAGTTGTTGTCACAGATCTGAAATAAATATCCATTTATTAAAGCCATGTAAGTTACAAGTTCAGAAATTATTTTACCAGCATCGCGTTTATGCTGAATTTCCCTTTGCGATTGTAATATATATCCCTTTTTCTTCGGAAGGAGCAATTATAAAGGGTGATTTTTTAGCTGGTTTGGTTTTGGCAACACTGGTTTTGACAGCTGACGTGTGTTTAGTACCTTGTGTCACTGTCAAACAGCTTCAGTTTGGTTTGCAATTTAACCATGGATCGTCTTACAAATGAACAACGCTTGCAAATTATTGAATTTTACTATCAAAATTCGTGCTCGGTTCGAGATGTTCATCGCGCGCTGCTTCCATTTTATGATCGGCATTCTCGACCTTCTGAGCAGTCTATTCGGAAGATTGTGACCAAATTTCGCACCAAATTTACTTTGTTGGACATTAAACCACCAACACGTTTACGTACTGTGCGTAGTGAAGAAAATATTGCGGCCGTATCAGCTAGTGTGACAGAAGACCGCGAAATGTCGATTCGGCGCCGTTCCCAGCAGTTGGGCTTTTGTTACAGCACTACGTGAAAAATTTTGCGGAAGGATTTGGGCGTAAAGCCTTTAAGGATACAGCTGGTGCAAGAACTAAAGCCAGCCGACCTACCACAACGCCGAATTTTTGGTGAATGGGCTCTTGGAAAGCTGGCCGAGGATCCGCTTTTTTATCGAAAAATTGTGTTCAGCGATGAGGCTCATTTTTGGTTGAATGGGTACGTAAATAAGCAAAATTTCCGCATTTGGAGTGAAGATCAGCCAGAAGCATTGCAACAGCTACCAATGCATCCCGAAAAAGCCACTGTTTGGTGCGGTTTATGGGCCGGCGGCATTATTGGGCCATATTTCTTCAAAGATGATGCGAATCGCAGCGTTACTGTCAATGATGAACGCTACCGAGCGATGATAACAAACTTTTTTTTGCCCAAAATGGAAGTTCTTGACTTGCATGATATGTGGTTTCAACAAGACGGTGCCACATGCCACACAGCACGCGAAACAATGGCGCAATTGCGAGGCGAGTTTGGTGAACAGTTAATTTCACGTTTCGGGCCGGTCAATTGGCCGCCTAGATCGTGCGATTTGACACCATTAGATTATTTTTTGTGGGGGTATGCCAAGGCTAATGTGTATAGGGACAAGCCCGCTTCGATTGACGCACTGGAAGCCAACATCCATGCATTCATTCGTGAGATACCGGCCGATATGTGTGAAAGAGTATGCCAAAATTGGACTCAGCGGATGGGCTACCTGAGACGCAGCCGCGGTCAACATTTGCATGAAATTATCTTTAAACATTAAATTGCAAGGTTCAAACTATCGATTCAAATAAATATTTCATTCATTTTTTCGAATTTTTTGTGTTTATTTTTAAAAAAAAGTTCTAAACCTCTTAAAAAATCACCCTTTATTAATGTGTGTTCCATCGACACACAAAATAACACCTGGGCTCTCATCGCGTAAGACGACGATCGTCTAACGACGTCGTTTCGACGATTGTATTGCTTCGTGTATCACTAAAATGGTTGAATCGTCTGGACGACGTCGTTTTGGACGATTCACTAATGCTTCGTATAACTCATTGAACTGTCAAATACAGACGATTGAACGATTGCTATTTTACAATCGTTTCATCGTTTTGGTGCATTTTTTCAGTTTTAGTTAGGTTTGAGAGAAGTATAAAAAAATAATTAAAGAAAGACACATAAGTATGCTCTCTTTGAAGGCTACTCACTCTCATCCAAATTGTAAAAGAATGCACTCTTGCAAAAAAAAAAAAAATGATAATTGCACTTTTTTGGGATATGAAATGAACTTCATTTATTTGTTCCATAATTTCATACATTTTTAATGCAATCAGAAAAAAATGCAATTATTAAATTGCATTCATTGATTTTTTTTTAGAATTCTCCCCTTAGCAATAAAGATTCTACTACCTAGCATTTCGATTCTATTTTTGCATTAAATGCCCAATTCCATGTCAATCAATGGCAACGAAGAAAAATAAACAGATTCAAAAAAAAAAAAAAAAAAACAATTTCCATACATTTTTAATTTTTTTAGGTGTCAGAGTTTGTTTACAGTCATGTTCAAACTGTTTTAAATAAAAGCGATGAACGACACGACCGAACGATGCGATTGTGATGATACACGAAGCAAACTTTTGACGACGTCGTTTAATACAATCGTTTGGACGATGATCGTCTTAGAAGTTACGCGATGAGAGCCCTGGAAAACTCGCCTTCAAATAAAAATCTCGTTTCGCAAGCCTCTTTTCAGCTTCGCTCATCTGGATTTTTATCCAGACAGGACAAAGCCTTCTTTCCAGTATGTTCAGAACATTTTTGAGTGTTGTGGAAAAGGTGGATTGTGCCATTCCAACTTCATAATCGTTACCTACTCCAAGTTGGTAACCACCTCCTACGAAAAACCTTAAGACTGCCACGAGGCGACATATTGGAGTTATTGAGCACGAAAACACAGATTGCTCAAAATCATTTTGCAGTTCATACTTAAATGCAGTTTTGTTGAGTCGGAAATTTCTTTGAAATCTGTAAGTTTATTTTAATTTTTGAACACAAGAAAGTTTCTTTACTCTTACATTGGCTCATCCAGATCAAATGGGTCACAAGCGTCTCGAAGCATTTTTCTTTGAATTTTCAGATTGGACTTTCGCCTGAAGGATTCCTCTTGAGCAACAATAATTGCGAAGCCAATAGTTTCCATTTTTCGTGATTATATATTTAGATTTCAGAATAAAACCGAGTTTATTGAATACTTATAAGCTTAGCGCACAATTTATTTCAATAATTTTCACAAATTAGACAAATTTGACACTTAACAGCTGATTTCGAAAATGAGAGTGCGAGAGTTCTATGTGGCAATGCTTTTTGAGATTTCGTTCGGAATGTGTGATAGCATTTTTTCGTAGTTCGTATCGTAACTTCGATTCGTAGATTTGCTACGAATGGATGCTGTGATAGGGGTGAATATCTAATAATATTATTATGTCAATTACTTTAAAATAAAATAAGAGAAATTTGCGGTTTTATTTATTTTATTTCATGAATGATTAGTAGTCGTACCTATATATTTACGAACATGTTTGGGAGTAATTTTTCACTCCAGTGCTTCTTTTAGCCTAATGGAATATGACATAAATAAACTTAAGGCCTATACTTTCCACTCACTAGTCGCCACCGCTTGTACATTGTCTGTCAATTACGGCGGTGGTATTCCTGACCAATCTATTAAAATAAAAAAGTCCGTGGGATAATTCACCGCTTCAGCTTAATTCATGCTTTAATTTTTTTTCAATGTTTTTTGTAATTTTTCTTTTTTTGCCTATCACCTTTGTACCGTTAATATCTATATTAAAAAAAAAACTAAATTGGTTAAAAAATACGATCGGTAGGGGGAAACATAAGCGTTTTGCATATAGCTATATAGATATAGATTATATATTTATAACCACAAATGTATCTGAATTTCAATACAAATTTCTTTTTTACTTATAATAACAGGATTACCACAATTGTCAACGATAACTTTGATAAGCTGACACCATCAATCAAATTGGCCCATATCCGTCTCTTAAGAGCAGTATCCAAATATAGTATAGGGCTTCAATGGATGAAGAAAAGCAAGTCATGGTGTTACTTAATAAAATATTGCAACGGAAATCACACTCTTTATGTGGTGAGAGAGGCATCGAACTTATTATGTGATATTTTGCATAAATTCTCAACGAAAACCTATGATGAAGAATTGTGTCTACAAATATTAGGTGAAATTTTGAGGCCAATAAATCAGAACGTGTATGAAGATAGTTCAATGATTGTAAATGTCGATGACACAGACGTTCAGAAAGAACTGGTTGCCACATTAGATTTGATATCGATGGTATTTCAGAAAAATGTGGAAAGTAATGAAAAATCGTTTATTCCGCATTTATGTGAAGTACATCATAAACTGGAGACTAATATTTGGAAATTAGCAGAAATGACTCACAACGAATATTTTCTAGGAAAAATTTTGAAAGCTCAGACCAGCTATAATTTTGCATTGCTTATATACGAGAAATGGAAAAGCAATGAAATTGATCCGCTGGAGTTCAATCGCTTTGGCGTTAAATTTTTTAACATAATGAAATGTTGTATTGCGCGAAGAAATTGTAGTAACTTCTTAAAGCTGACAAAATTCAATCATCATTTATGGAAAACATTAGGCTGCAGAGCACCGTCAGAGATATCAATAGAAAATGAAATTATACAGTTTGAAAATCAACTTGTTATGTTCCAAGTTTTGCCAGTATTATGCATAGTCGTCAAAACTCCAAATGAGGATGAAGATATATTTAATCAGTACTTGATTAAACTTTTCTCAATTTCAAGTGAATTTACAATAAGAATTTGTTACTCTTTTCGTGATATTCTGTTAGATTGCCCGGATCTAAACGCGCATTTAGCTTACAAATCAATTCATGAAATTTTATCTATGAATTCAATTTTGAACAAAGACCAGGCTGTTCTTATATTTCAAGCACTGGTTTATGTCCTCAAAGAATTTGCAATTGATGAATATTCAAGTGATAATGCTATGAATGAAAAGCACGCACAAAAGGACTTCGTTCTGGCTATACCACAAGTTTTGTATGCCACTCTTGTTTGTGTCCACACGTTAGTTAAAAAGTATAATATCACTTGGAAAGATTCTATAGAAACCATGTGTTTGACTGACTTCGTTTTATTAATATTGAAGAATCCTAATTTAACAACGCTGGTAAGATATTGCTACTATGTATCGTAATATATATTAATCATTTATTGTCTTCTTACTAGATGGTAGTACAAGCAATTAAACTGACTCAACTATCTGTTGAACATTTCCATTCACCAAACATGGCATTGCTGGTTGATAACTTAAAAGGCTCTGGACTTCAAAATCTTGGTCCAATTATAATTAAAAATCTTTACAATATTGAATGGGAAGTGAGAGACAGCATTCTTGAGCTGGTAACATCTGTTGTTTCAATATCACGATTAAGTACGCCAATCGTAATTTTTATTCCACCTATAAAGTTGGGATATCTTTAAACAAGATATTAATATGTAATTTTAAGATTAAGTAAAACTAATCATAAGATAATCCAAAAAGGCAGCTTTCATTTTATTTCTAAGTAATTAAGTAATATTCCAATCCCAGTCATTGTCGCTAAAAATGTTTTTAAAAGTTAGAGTTAAAGAATACCCTACTCCAGTGGTACACGTACACGTTTAGTAGTAGTAGTTAGGTCAAAAATAAGATAGGTCCAAGAACTGAACGTTGAGGAAGACCAAGATTAATTAACAAAGAGTTACTTAGTTTAGTTCTGATCTTGACGATTTGAACTCTGTCCCTCAGATAGAAAATAAACCAGCCATGTATTGAGCCACGAAACCCCCCATTATACAGATTGTTTAAAAGAATTTTGTGATCGACCATATCAAATGCCTTAGTTATAATTAAAAAAAAGCCCACCACACGAATCTTTTTCATCAAAACAATTCTGAATAACACGTCTTCAGTAGATAGCTCAGCATTGTACCCACACTGCATTGTACTACAAACAAACAAACAAAATATTTTGTTGACATAATCCAAAACTCTTTTTTTTTTTTTAATGCATTTCTCAAAGACTAAAAATGGAAGACAATTATGTTATCGGTCTTTAGTTCTTTTTGTCATTTGGACTTCCTTATTTAAAAAGAGGAATAACAACGCCGTATTTTAAAACATCGGGGAAACTACCAGACAGCTCACCAGCTCCCGCGCAGCTACCCGATTCCCCCGCAAATTTTGAAAATAAAATTCTCTCTTAAACTGTCTATCTGTGAATACATGTGAAGTAACAAAAAAAATTCTTAATGGCGGGAGGAGAAAAAAATTAACGAACTGTCAGGTTTCTATGTACAAGTGTATGCATGCGGCTAATTTACTTTAACATGGCACACATTCTTTCCCACATAGTAATACGGAAAACAGCCGGTGGGCAAATTCTCCAAAGTTGGCTGCGCTGACGGTCTATTTAATACTTAGTTTATGCACCATACTCAGGTTGAAGAGATATTCCAAAATATCCACAATATTTCAAGAAGCATTGTTAGCATAGCATTTGAAATCCAATCGCTACCACAGGAGTAAGAGGAATTTAAGGAATATTCTTTAAAACCTCAGACACAGAAATTGGTTCAAAAAATAAGCTATTTGTTGCAAAATTATTGTCTGGGGTCAGGACAATAACAATTATATACATTTATACTATTTCTTTGAAAATCCTGTTGCCCAACTCCTGTTGTATTTATTAAAATTCATTAGCTACCTCAGTCGGTTCCGAAAGATTAATGTTATCGTTTTTAACGTAATAGTAGTACAGTAAAAACTCTTTTATCCGGAATGATTGGGACCGACAGTGTTCCGGATAATCGATTTTTCCGGATATTAGAGGTTAAGAGATTTGGTGAAGGAAAACAAAACTATAAGTCTGCCTTTTAGTCTAGACGACAAACGGTAAACTTATTTTTCAGACTAAAACGCAGACGGCAAATTTGTTTTCCTTTTCAGGCACGCATTCTTGTGCAAATCGCACATGCTTGAACATTTACATGCTTGTGTAAAATCATCAGCACACAACATTGCGGATATTAGAGGTTTCTCCGGATAGTAGAGTGTAAATTTCAAAAATATTTTCTTAAAAAAATTCCGGATATTAGAGGTTGCCGGTTATTGGAGTTCCGGTTAAAAGAGTTTTTACTGTATTTTGCTTGGTTGTGTTTCGATTAATGATATAATTCATAATTCATGTTCACCATTTTCCTGTGCAGCCCTTACCTAATATGGTAGTAATTATCACGACATTTCCATACTTCGCTGTCTATATTTTGACTCATGCGCTTATAGCATGAGTCGCTTATAGCCAGCATTCCGTGGATGCTTTGCAGTTTGTGCTTTGTCTAATTTTCCTAAGAAGAACACAGTTCATCCAAGGCTTAAGCCTCAATGCCGATTTTCTGGGAACAGTGACAGATTGCAGAGCTAATGTTATTTGGTAATTTCTTACATGAGCGTACACCTCTTCCCAACTGGTGAACATGATTAAGCAGTGGATAGTCACATTACGGCTATTGCTCTTTTTACTTTATAATCCATTCAAAATTAAACCATTCATACAGCGATTGTATATTTGAACTTCAAAGTTGATACCAGAAAAAGTACTAACATAAATTCTTAGCAAATACATGGTCAATGCAAGAATCAGCAACTGTCTAGTAGACTTATTTACTAAAGAAGTTAACCTATGCTCTGCCACAAGATATACGACTACCACAGAAAAACTGCTTAGCAAGCCCAAATAACAAGTTTATTCGATTTTAGATCACATAAAACAGTTTGAAATTCGTTTAAAAACAAATGAATAGATCGTAAACTAAACCTGTATGTACAAAAGAAAGTTCTGAAGAATACGAATCATTCGGAGGTGAGAAAAAAAGTTTAGCCAGGGCCAGATTCCGTATATCAACGATCGTCTAAACGATATCGTTTTTGCAACTTTTATCACCAAAATAAGCCATATTCTGCTCGGATTTTTTTTGACAATCGCCAGCTTTCATTATATTTGTGCAAAATGAACTGTATTAAGCACTTAGTTGCTTAATTTTTCAGGTCTATCGTTTCGACGATAATCGTCCGAAATTTTACGGAATGAGTGCGGTATACTTGGTATATTCGTTAACAAATTTCAGAAAACGAAATGTTGCCGTAAACTCCTAATATTTTGATGGACAATATAAAAAGGTATTACATTAAGATTACTGAGTGATTTTCTCTCAGTAATCTTAATAATAATGTAATTGTTTAGAAGATCAAGACAAATCATTCATATTAAAAGACTTTATATAGAAGTGAGATTAAATAGCAACTGATTTTGCCCACATAACTACGTTTTATTTTTTTCTTTACATATAAGAGACTTCATAATTGTGTTGAGAGAAAAATGATTAGATTAGAAAAACGCGCACACCACGTCACTTTGAAAAAATACTTCCACTCTTGTTCACGAACAGAGAGCAGCATTAAAACCAATGAAATGCTACACGTTGTCTGTATTGGTGGAGGCGGTGGTGGTGGAGGCCTTTAAAGGGTATACAGAAAAATATATTGGGTTGCTGACAATTAAAAAGTGCTATGATGATGAAAAAAAAGCTTCACATCGTAAAAAAAAATGTTTCATTAAGTAGAACTTTGACACTTCTCTAATGCAGAACTATGGAACCGTAGTGATTTAATATAGTAGGTAGATAAAATTCTATAAAGTCTTGCACTATGTATTAGTTAATTGAAATTTAGCTTGCTCGCCTGCTTCATATTATATGTAAAAGGGACTGATGAAAAACTGAAGAAAAACATTGCCAATTTGACTAACTCCGCTATAAGGAAAAAATACTTATTTAAAACGAAAGCTACCTTAAAACAATTTTGTATTAGCCAATTAATATAAATATATATACGAATAAACCCTTTTTTTTTTCACAGAATTTCCGGCATTTCAGCAGTATATTTTAGATAATGATATATGCTCTTTAGTTTGCTCTATTGTCAAAAATGATGAAGAATCTTACGTGCGTGCATCAGGCCTAAAATGCTTGACACAAATGATATCGGTGAATGTGCTCTGGGAAAGAAATCTCATCCAATCGAATTTGATTGTAAGTACATACATGAAATTTAATTATTTAATAACTAGCGAATCCGACAGACGTTGTTCTGTCCTACCTGTCCATATCTTCAGCCCCATACCCATCACTGTTCACGTCCCGGACATGCGAACGTTGTCAATGTTTCTTGATGTAAAGATGATTCGATCTTGTACAAAATTTGTATATGCTTATTGCAATGCTTTATATAAGTCCTGTTTTTATTTAGCTTCGAACTCAGCAAAGCAAAGTTAAGTAGGATTCCTGCACGTATAAGTCAAGAGGAGTCAGATTGAGAATCGCCTCCAGTCCAGCTGTGGATGTGGTTTTCATCGCGCTGGTTTTCCCTATACATGCAGTCTTTATATTTTTGTCATTGACTTGACATTAGTCGCCTTGCCATCCACAGGATTATTTTGGAGTTTGGTCCCCACCTCCTGCCAAAGATGCGGTTGCATGCGTAGAAAGCGTTAGCCGCTTTCTTCGCTCTCTCATTGACTTTCGGCTTCCAATTTAGTTTTCTATGGTGGATCATACCTAAGTATGCCACCTATAGAGGTGTTCCACCAAGAGTTGGTAGCTCGAACTGTGATATTATTCTTCTGTTTGTGAGCACGACAAGCTCGGTTTTCTGGGGATTTACCACAAGGCCGCATTGCTTTGTCCACGAACTACCTTAAAGGTCGCTTATGGTCGGTAAACATTTTCATTTTGCAAGCAAGACTACATCGTATGCGTATGCAGTTACCGTCACCCCCATGTTCTTGAATTTCATTTGTATCTCATTAATGACAAATACCCAGTGTTAATGGGAGATGACCCCTCCTTGTGGAGTGCCTCTTGAAGCAGTTACTCTAAGGTCAATCAGTATCACCTAGTTTTCGTGTTGATCTTTCTTTCGTTAAGTAAATTTGCAATAGTGCTCTCTTTACTGCGCACGGTTTAACATTATAGAAGCCACCTTTAATGTCCAGGAACGCCGCTAGTATATATTCTTTATCTCTTAATTACTTCTCTATAGTGCTAACCACCTCATGCAATGTGGCTTCCACCCATTTGCCTTTAATATATGCATGTTGGGAGGAAATCGCATTGTCATCTAGTATAAAGACGTATATTAGTTTTTCAAACGTTTTAAAAGACCGGCGTAATAATGGTCTCAGCTCACTGGAGCATGATTGGAGAAATATCGTCGCCTCCAGGGGAATGTATCAATTGCCCTGTTTAGTTTATTTTCGGTTACTGGTTCTACTGGAACTGTCGCTTTTGTGGTATTAAAACTATAATGATTAGTCTGATTCGTAGTACAGCCCAGAAAATGAGTCTGCAGCAGCAGACTAAGAGTCTCTTCGCAGGATTGTGTCCAAATACCATAAGTGTTTTTGAGATATCCGGGAACTGCGGATTATTTGCACAAGATTTGCCTTTCTGAATTCTGTGGTCCTTTCGATTTCACTACAGAACGAGCGCCAGGTTGTGCCTTAGCACTAATTATGTCCTGTTTGAATTTCCGCTGGCCGACCTTGTTTATATCCCGGTCGGTTTGTTTGGGAGTTCGTGGCCTTAGACAAGTCGGAAAGAGCTCTGGTTTTCTTGCAAATTTCAACGAGAATTCCTTTTCTTTATTGTCCGTAAAGGAAAGGCCTTATGCTTTACTTAGAAGTGTGTTTAACATGTCTGTTTTTGCATCGATATCATTTAGCATCCCCATTTTTTGTAATTTAAATTTCCGGCCATTCTTCGCTACTTCTGGTAAGATTGTTTTCCAGTAAGTCATTCTGGGTTTTCTGTATTTACCCAAAGGAGTAATTTTCTCGTCAATGAGAAACTCCATAATCCTGTGATCTGCGAAGGATGGTTCTGTTGAAACTTTCCATTCCCGCACAGAAAGAGTTAGGGAGTTGCTATAGAGAGTTATAACTAATACCTCACGCCTATTCCTTGTTATAAAGATTGGTTCGTTGCCAACATTGGCTACTAGTAAAATATTAATAATTTTTATATATAATAATTCTAAGAGGGAATCACCTCGGTCATTGATGTATTACTTACTTACTTAGGTGGCGCTACAGTTCTGTGTGAACCAGGGCTTCAACCAACAAGCCTCTCCAGTTAGCCCGGTCCTTGGCCAACTGCCTTCAGTTGCGCACTCCAAGTTGGTTGAGGTCGTTTTCTACTTGTGCGCGCCGCCTAAAGCGAGGGGTTCCTCTACTGCGTTGACCCTCTGGGTTGGAATCGAAGACTCTGCGGGCCGGAGCGTTGGAGTCCATTCGCTCTACATGTCCTAGCCATCTCAAACGTCCAATGCGCAGTTTTTTGACTAGATCGATGTCGCTGTACAGCTCGTATAGTTCGTCGTTGAATCGTCTCCTCCAAAACCCATCAACACACACGGGACCGAATATCTTACGAAGAATTTTTCTCTCGAAACGACCAAGGATATCTTCATCCGCTTTGGAAATAGTCCATGCTTCAGATCCATACAGCAAGACTGGGATGATGAGGGTCTTATACAGAGTTTCCTTAGTCTTTCGGGAGAGGGCTCTACTACACAGTTGCCTTCTCCGTTTGATTTCTGATGAGATGTCATTTTCAGATGTTATAGCAGAGCCAAGGTAGACAAAGTCCCTTACTACCTCAACGTTATAGCTGCCTATTGTGACGTTCTGCCCGATTTGTCTATGTTGGGTGTCCCTTCTTATTGACAGCATATACTTGGTTTTGCTCTCGTTAACCGCTAAGCCCATTTTAGCCGCTTCTGTGTCTATACTTGCAAACGCGCCAGTGACGGCTCGCTGTGTTCTTCCACTTATGTCAATATCGTCCGCGTATGCAAGTAATTGTACAGACTTTTGAAAGATCCTACCTCGAATGTTGGCTAGTGAGTTTCGCACAATTCGTTCAAGTATGATGTTAAAGAAGTCACATGAAAGCGCGTCGCCTTGTCTAAATCCTTTTTTTGACATCAAAGCTGTCGGTTAGGTCATTAGCGACCTTGATGTAGCAGCGAGATTTCTCCATTGTCATTCTACACAGACGGACGAGTTTGGTAGGGATGCCAAAACTAGACATGGCTTTATAAAGCTCGTCACTATATATACTGTCATAGGCGGCTTTGAAATCGATGAGAAGATAGTGAGTATCGACTTGGACTTGGGTTTTTTCCAGGATCTGCCTAAGTCTGAAAATTTTATCGACGGTGGACTTTCCTGACCTAAAACTGCACTGATAGGAGCCAATTAGATTGTTGACGAAGGTTTTTAGACATTCACACAATACTGTAAATTCGCGCGAATTTTTTTTTTCAAATATTTTGACTTTTTCTTTGAGAAAATAACAGTAAATTTGTTTTTATTACAGAACAAAATGCCCAAACAATCGCCACGGATTATGAGAAGCCCATAAGAAACAGGTTGCAAATAGGTTATCCAACAGCAAAGTGTACCACATGCTGGTTTCATTATTGCCAAGCTTTAAGGAGAAAAGCTTGAAAAATATTATCTTTTGTCAGCTTTCTCCACGAAAGCAAGGAAGCGAATTGACAAAACTTTTTAATAATTTTGAACTCTCAGAATGGTTACTGAGTCGTATACACGTCTCAGGTAAGCAAAATCGAATATGCAATCGAAACTGTCATAAAGCCAAATAGGCGTTATGACGCTTTCTCAAAGTGTAACTTGTACCTCTCTCGTCTGCTGTCCCCAACAACCTTCCAAAGTGGTTGTATACCCAATCTCCAGCCGAGGTGCTAGGCACCCACCAGTCACCAACGCGGAGGCGAGAGTAGGAGTTGATTGTGAGAGGCTAAGTAAGAACGTTTGTGTTCTCATAAAACGCATCACGACCCTTCAACCAGCTCATTGATGTATTAATCATTGATTAATATGACATGTAAAGTTTTCTTCCCTGTCTATTTGACCATTTGACCTCGATTTGGATTACCAAGGTCGATGATTGCGACACGAAGACTTTCCTTCACTTTCTTAGCAAATTTCAGCTTTTCGGCCTGCCTACCTACAACCGGGTTAAATTTTATCATCATGCCTACCTCTTTTAGAGACTCCAGGAGCGTTCTCAAATTTGGACGTATCCTTGTCTAGGATAGCTCCCAGCGGCCCGGGACCGGTCACAGTGGAAGTGAAAGGCAAGCGGCATTTTGCCCCCGCTGCGACCAATTCCATGCCGGCCCCTCCAGAGGCACGTGCCCTAGGCTTGCTCAACTCTCCTGAGCCTTTCACGGGTCCTTAACTAAGTTGACGCCTGGTTTTTCGGGTTTTGATCTACTCAAGACGGAACGCAAAATGCATTCCTCCCTGGGTGCAGTCATCTTCCCTTTCCAAGTTGGATTCCTTCTGGCTTCTGCGCCATGCGGCTTCAGTTGACTTTATAGTGTCACGAGCCCTAGCTAGCTGTGGCGTTTCACTTTCCGTAAAGGAATTGCGGTCACGACTTTTGATCCCATTGAGCTGCCGACGTGCATTCCTGCACATTTTAAGTGGATCAGTCTGTTCTACTACTGTACTGGACAGCCTGTTGTTTTCCACATAGGCTGAAGCTTCAGTTAGAGTTTTTTTCTTTTGACCCACGAGTAAGGGGGAAGGAAGGTAGTTCTGTACTCACCCCCTGTATGCAGAAGAGGGTATCTACAGTTCACCGCTAGAAAACACACACACAACATTGTGCCATACATCTGGACACGATTGTTCACCCTAGACCCCCCTAGATTCGTCATATTCAGTCGAATGCAGTGGCACCTCGCGTAGAGTGTGGCTATTTACCACGAATGAAGGTCTTGGGCAATCCCTTAGGTAGATAGATAAAGTGCTAAAAATAAATCTTGCGATATTTCGATCTTTTCTAAAAATATATATTAAATCATTAATATTACATGACATAACATATAACATAAGCATGGACTAGCCGTCTGACGACAGATTTAACAGTAATTTTGTATACACATACACAAAGCAAAAAGTAGCTGCAGTAGTGAACATTTAAAAGTTTTCATCGAGTATTGTTCTTCTATATTTAAGAGCAGTTTCACAGTATGAGGCAAGTGTAATCCAATTGCGACTGTTGTTAATAATATTTTTTAATACTGTCAGTGTGTATTGGCACCAAAGTGATTACGCCGGATTTTTTTCATAATGGGGCAGGATTCAATGAAATGTATCACGTCTTATTTTTCCCCAGTATTACACAAACTGCAGCGATGCGGAAGGTCATCCCGATGAGGCATCCAAGTAGTAGTTCTCCTCGCGCTCGAATTACCAATGATATTTGGGCAGTATTGAGGTTAGGACTTAGATAGGATATGTGTTGATGCTGGAGTTGTTTGTATAAACGGCGTGAGCTTGGGCTTTCCGCTTGGTTAATAAATATTTTCAGTTCGTATGGCCTGTTCAACCTCCAATATAATTCTGTGTAATTCTCTGCCAGTCAAAAATATTACTCTATTTTAAATCGAGTCTGATGTTGTGTAGTGTAGCGATGCTTTCCCAGCTCGAAAAAAGCGTTTTTGTTCTTACTGCTTTCCGAAAAAGTATTTTTGTGAGTCTTGTATAGTCTTCTAAATTCAAAGCCTTTATAACAAAGTTCATATTCAACTAAAGGTGAATGCAAAAAATAGTTTGGCGTGTTCGATGGAAGCCGTTTTTTCGGGAGGAACGTAGTAACTTTTCTACTTCGTCGTAATGTTTCCCTCCCCAAACCTGCGCAGCACATTACCGACTCTATTTTTTGCTGGTATTCCGATCCTTGGATTTTTCCACGTATAATTGATGTCATTCTTTGCCTCGGAGAGCTTAAGTACTGGGTTATTCCCAGATATTTCAACGTCTTGACAACTTCCAATTCATCCTCGCCATATTTCCATTTTTCGTTCCGTGAAAATCGTCCTGTGCCTTTCCTGAAGATTAAAACGATTGACTTTGCTGTGTTTATTTGCAGATCGTTTAACTTGCAGTAGTTTTCTAGCTTAGTTATCATTAGCTGTAATGAGCTAGGTGATTCAGCTAGAACAATAATACCATCCGCAAATAGCAACGTTTTAATCCTCACTCCTACTTCGAGTGAGAATAATAGAGGGCCTATAAAACATCCCTGTCTTACTCCAATTTTTATTTCAAACGATTTCGAAAGCTCCCTCCCCTTTCATATCACTGATTAATTTGTATACCCTCCACAGGAAAGTATATTCACTTTGTCATTACATTTGTAATGCCAAGAAGGAGTCACCGGA
The DNA here is from genome assembly GCA_951230905.1 of Cheilosia variabilis. NCBI lineage: Eukaryota > Metazoa > Arthropoda > Insecta > Diptera > Syrphidae > Cheilosia > Cheilosia variabilis. The sequence continues at coordinate 101,352,369 of OX579676.1, read as the reverse complement.
GACCTTATAAAGTATATATATTCTGAATCAGGATCACATTCTGAATCGATTTAGCCATGTCTGTCTGTCTGTCTGTTGAAAGCACGATAGCGCCTAAAGGAATTGACATAGGCGAATGAAATTTGGTGAAAGGACTTATTTTTATCGTCGTCAGGTTGGTGTCTAAAATGGGCTATGTCGGTCCAGTAGTTCTGGTACCTTCCATACAAAACCGATTTTATACCCTGTTCAATGTAATTACGTACTACCCCACATGCCTAAAATTTTGCATGACTTGTATACAGTGGTGGTAATCAAAGCATCGGCCAGGCCGATTATAACACTTTTACTTGTTTCCATATAAAATGATCACAGCTTTTAAGAAAATTGACGATACACCCATCAGTGACAGCTTATAGAACAGGTAGTTTCTGTTTACAGTGTCAAATGCGACTAAATCGATGAAAAACTCCTAAAACTCGTAAAGTTTTTTACCGTTATTTAAATAGCCTTCCTCTATACTTGTAAGGGTAACAATTTGTACCACTGTGAAAAAACCTTCCCTAAGTCCTGCCTGAAATAGGATCAACTTTTTATACTCGTTTACCCATTTTGTTATTGTATTCATGAACGATATGCCTCTGTAGTTAGTCGCATCATTCGGGTCACATGTTTTTTAAATTGGGAAGATTATAAACCTTTGGAACTCTTGAGGCACTTTTCCTTCTCTATATATATAGTTTAATGCACCTAAAAGTTTTTCGAGAAATTTTATCGAGTCATTTTGGGAAAGTTCATAATATTATGGTAACAAGTCATTCATTTCGTGGTTTCAAGTTGGTAGCGCTGGTATTTGACATCTTTCAAACTCAGCTGTCATTTGAAGTGTCATAATATTAGTTGAATGTTTGCCATTTACGATAATGGATCGCTTAGCAATCGAACAACTTGTTAAAATTATTAAAACTTACTACAAAAGTTGTGATTCAAACGTATTTAAGAAATGCGCGAAAAGTCATGATCCGGATCAGATCACGAAAATAAAACAAAACGGATCATTGAAAAGTTTAATTTTGGAATTGTGGCAACAGTTGCTTTCAAAAACAAAACCGATAATACAGGGTATTTCAAACTTCATATTGCCACCGGCCATATTGCAAATATTCTTCTCAACGTGACGTCACACAAGGCACATGCCATTTCACTTGCAAAGTCGGGGGTGTTACCATATTTGAATCAAATTTGCATAATTCTTCTTTTCAAATATATTTTTGTGAAACAAATTTAGTATTTTATGTTCAAATATGCAACACATGAACAATATTTTGCTGCTACCGCTTGAGTTCAACTTGGCATATTAAGGTGTGTCCAGACCACCGAAACATTTCAGAAATGTTTATGAAATATTTCACCTTTATCCTGTTTTGGACTAGAAGAGCAAAGTTTTTATTTTTATAATTTTGGTCTCGGCAATCACGCGACGAGCGATTTAATTCAAAAATAATCGTATTAAATGAATCACTTTCTCATTAGGTATTCAAAGCTTTTCTGGGCATTTTTATTTTATTTAGAAACAAATAATAATCGAAAAACAGCGCTCACTTTGGGTAACTGTGAAACATAATTTGGTGTTCAGATCCAACCCAACAAAATATTTCTAGACATTTCATAAAAATTGTTTTGTTTAATTTAGGTATTTAATTGTTCAACAAAATAACTCGGAATACGGAGAGGGAGTTTATTCGAATGCGAAAAAAAAATTGATTTTTTGTGTTCCATTTTTTAGCCTGGCAAGCAGAAGCAGGATTATGTGCTGTTGTTGTAGGTGCATGTAAATCGATGATCTATATGGATCATAGCTGATAATAAAAAACAGCTATTGCTGCTGCAAGTGCAAGTGTTGCTGATGATCCGAATTTATCGATTTCCCGATTAACCGATTTTTTTTTTTCGCTGGCGGTTGAAGATCATGACTTGAACGATATGTGGTTCCAACAAGACGGGGCAACAAGCCACACAACACGACCAATTATGGCTTTATTGCGTGAGAAATTTCCTTGTCGCGTAATTTCACGTTTTAACGACGTCTATTGACCAAGATCATGCGATTTGACACAGTTAGCTTTTTTTCTGTGGGGCTACTCAAACGACCGTGTTTACGCGAATAATCCCCGACTCTAGGCGCATTAAAAACAAGTTATGGCTGAGAAACCCCCCGAAATGTGCGATAAAGTGTACCTCAAAAGAATCGCATGCTGCTAATCTTCCCGAGGCGGCCATTTGAATGAAACTGTATTTCACACTTAATGGCAAAGTCCAAACAATCAACAATAAAATTTTCATAAAAAATGTATACCTGTGAGTGTTTTCTTTATCTTTACTTTCGAAGCCGAAAAATGAATGACCCTTTATTTTATCATCACCTGGGGCTTTGATTCAATTCGATTTTCGATTGGGCTTCTTCAGATTCGCTCTCAGATTTCGTGTAGATATCTAATCGAACATAAAAACGTCACTTGCTCTTTTTTGTGTTGATTTTGTGCGATTGGAATATGTGTAGCCTTCCACACTTTTCTAAGCGTTTTCCATTCACTTGCTTAATTTTAAATGAAAACATTCACAATGCTTACCCAGATTCATATCTAAACATTTGTACATAAATAATTAACAAAAAATAGATCAACCCGATACAATTTGTTTCTTTTCAATTGAAGAATTTCACGAAAACGTAAACAAACTCCACTAGTTGTCAAAATCAAACGTATTTGTATTGGTAAATCTGAAGCAAATAGAGAAAAAATCCATATACCCAAAAGTGCTCTGAAATCTGAAAAAGATTGTTTTTTTTGTGCCAAACGAACATAAAAGTGCTCGAGAGCGCCCAATCGAAAACCACATTAGAACCTCAAACAGTTCTTCCGACTCAAACGCTGCATCCAAAATATTATCATGCACATCTGGCATCGCATATTGATATGCGATTTGGATCCCTTGCGGATTAAGCAATAATCGGAAATGTTTTTTTAAAGCATTAACTTCAACAACCCTTTTTCGTCAAACCACGGTTGTTTCTTTTTACAACATTGCTTCTTCTTATAATTGGTTGAGCTGTACTAGCGGAACCCCGCCTGCTATGCTAGGCGTTAAGATTTTAATTATTTACAACTACCTATACATTTTTCTTTGGTGAGTCGAGGAGCTTCGAAATGTCATTGGTATTTAATACAGATTTCTTATTTAAAAACATAACAATTTTCATATCATCACTTGATAAATTTGAATTAATTTCTTTTTAATTCAAATTAGCGTTTTCAGTGATTCGAATTGAAAATTAAAGACGCAATAATTTTGAAAACATTAGTTTTACTCTAAGTATGCGTGCCGTTTTCTGGTAATCTAAAGAAGACCGACTTTTTAAAAAACTTATTGAACGATAATATAAAGTAAAACTGATGTTGCTATTAAGTTAAAAATGACCATAATATTGAGGTTACCTCGCAAAAAAAAAACGCCCCTGAACTGTACGCCCTCAGACTCCAAATCCGAAGTTTGAACCAAATCGGGGCAACCGTTTAGGCTGTAGGCCTCAGGAGCATACCGACAGATGGACAGGCGGGCGTTACTCGTTAGTCCAACTATCTTTCCAAATAAGTTTTGGGAGAAGCGATAAATCCCACGCAATCGGGGTATTTGCACATAGGGCACAATTAATAATCAGATGCATGTGGTCTGAAAATGTCTGATTAGCTATCTGCATTTCCTGTACTTGGTCTTGCCAATCTCCGTTTGTCAGGGCAGAGTTTATTACAGAACATCCGTTTCCTTTTACGTACTTAAATTCGCCCTCTATACCGCTGCTGGACGACAACTCAGTCGCGAATCATAAATCCACATGGAAACAGCTGCTGTCGCTGCTCTTTATCGTAATCACCGTAGTAGATGTCACAGTTTTCTATCTTTTGGTCCGGCCTTCTGGGCGGCAATTATATCTGTTGTTATGTTTGCTAATTGTTCTGTTGCACGGGCCCTGTTTAGGTCCGAATATTTAACGTGCAGATCCGTATGTCGTTGTCATTTTTCCGTTTACTTCAGGGTCGGTAACAGTAAATTTATCATTATCCTAAGTTTTTGGTTGCTTTGTGACCACATTTATTTTTATATGGATGTCTAGTTTACGTCCTGGCCCTTGTTTGATCACAGGACAGCACGTCGGTTATTCTGGTGTCAGTTAATCACTTCGATGTCTATAGAGTCAGTTTCAATATTCAACCACATAAGTCTGCTAAAATTAGTTCCACATATTTTCATTTAATTAATTTGTTTTTAACCGTGTATAAGGGTTGAATTAATAATAAAACTTTTTTTTAGGACTATTTATTATGGATTATATGCAATGAAAGCGAAGGGATTGTAAGAAAGGAAGCAATAGCTTGTATCACTCAAATGTATGTGCATCGCCGTATCAGTTCGCCGAACTGTATTACTTTATATAGAACATTGGCGCATTGTGCTGTACATGATTTATACTGGGAAGTTAAAGTTTATGCTCTTAATTTCTGGGATATAGAAATTGTTCAACAATTTACAAACCAAGGAATGATTGACGGTACATTTCCAACTGTAACTTTTTCAAAGGAGAATAAAAAAATTGTAAATTTAACTGAAACAGAAATTTTATTAAGAATCAATAAAATTTTAAACGAGCTTTCCCAAATCGGGTGCTTGGATGTGATTTTGAAATGTCTAGACGATGAATGCGATTTTGAAGCTGTAAAAGTTGCTGTGAGAGTAGTTCAAAAACTTTTTGAAAAGTTAGAAAAATATGATTACGAAAAAGCACTTGGGAGTGATATTGACTGTAACAGCAATAAGGAAAGTTTATTGAATGTGACACTTAACGACGACTCAACCTTTTGTGAAATTAAATCGAACTCGCAAAGCTATGAGAATATGAAAAGCAACGTTATAAATGACATTGTTTCCACTAGTGATATACAATTACTAATAAACTCTTACAAAACGCAAATGAATATTGGATATCAAAATAATGCTGACGTCATACCGAGAAAACCAAACAAAGTTGCAGTTATTTCACCACGAGAATTTGTAATTCGGATTAAAGCTGTTGATTTCGATCAATTGATTGAAAATCGAAATAATTGGTTTATTTGCTCTGAAAATCTGTCTTCTCTTTTGGATGATATGATACTATCCAGTGAAATTAAATATCCATTGTACTCCGACTGCTATTAATAAAGAATGTATTACATGTATTTTTAAACGAGCCGAAAAATATAATAAATAGTTAAGAAACAAATTACTTCTTCAAGTTAACTTATGACAACATAAAAACGACGCGTAATCTGCTTATGTATTGATGCTTGCTGAACTGACTAAAGTTTCACACACAAGTAAGATAAATATTAAACATTCTTAATGGAATGACGGAATGAGTTAAACAACATTTGGTCTAAAAAAACGCCAGCTGATTTTGAAATTCAGCAAGCATCTAGATATGTATTGTTTTTACAAAATATCAGCTAGAAATATGTAAAATGGTGTATGTATATATATTTGTATAGAATTTATATAAAAAATATAAAATTAAAATCGTATGTTCTAGTTTTTTGTTTGAACATTGAGAAGCTGTCGTTTCTTCACTCCATCTTAATAAAAACTTTGGTTATGGTCCCTCATTTTAATGAAGGCATATTGAATTCCGTTTGGGTATGATTGTACTGCTATAATTGTTATACATCTAAATTGGATGACGAAGAGCTGGTACACTATCGATGACAGTTAATAAAATAATGCGAACAGACTCTAACGACTTATTACCTCAAAAGGCATTTGTTATTTTAATAGTAATGAAATTTTTCCAATTGCTTAAAAAAAAATGAAACATCTTTTACAAAATTATTTTCGAAAAGATGGTAAAACAGGTTGATTATTGATTCGTTTACTGTTGGGTCTAACTACGACAACGCCTTTCCTCCTCTGCGATGCAGGGCATGCTCTGGTATCCGTGATAGCTCTGTCCTTGAAACGGTTCGGTCTTCCTGGTCATCTCGAACCTGAGAGGTGGTATTCGGAGATCCTTTTAGCTAGAGCGTTGTTGTCTATTAGCTCGATGTGGCTGATCCCAATGTAGTCGACATATATTGGTTTTTTTTAACATCCACATCTTGGTACATCTCGTAGAGTTCGCGGTTATATCTTCTCCTCCTCGCGCGAGATCTTATTTCGAATACTGATTTTATCTTTAATATGTATTTTGATCAATTTGATTTTTGTAAGATTTGGCAGACAAAACAGTACCAAATATTGCAATGTTTAGTTTGAAGAATACTTTTGCTTAACTATTTAGCTGAAAACCGAGTACAAGTTATTGTTCGAAATCGGAAATGGGGCTTTCGAGAGATGAACAGTCTTTAAAATTAGCGTTTTTGGTGATTCGCATTGAAAATTAAGGACGCAGTAATTTTGAAAACATCAATTTTACTCTAAGTCGGCATTTTGGTCAAAATCGTTCTTAGCTTAAATATCAATTTTGGTCAAAAACTTTGGAGCCGTTTTCGAACAAATCAAACTGGTATGAACATTTTAAATGGGAAGTACCATTAATATTGAGGTTACCATGCAAAAAAAAAAAAAGCCCCGAACTGAGCCCACAAATTCCAAATCCAAAGTTTGAACGAAATCCGGGTATATCCATTTAGGCTGTGGGCCTCGGGACATACGGACAGGCGGACAGAATTTTGCGACCCAATTTTCTCAGGGCAAAATCTCTTAATATTCTTTCAGTATCGATGGTCTCTATGATTTTCTGCTCTATAGCCATGATACCCAGATTAGATAGCCTTAGAGTGCTCATTGTAGATCTTAAATAATTTGTATTAAGCTTCAATTTTGAGAAACTCCTCTCACACACTACAAACATAACTTCTAGCAAGAACAAAATTGTTATAATTTGTGTGTGTTGTACAGGGTTGTCATTTCTGATAAAATGTAGTCGCATACTAGGGAGCAGCGCTCGTTGGATTTTGTTGGTAAGGATCACAAGGAATGTAAGCTTTGTAAATACATTTTTAAATAAATTCGTTGGAATGAAAAAAGCGACCGCTTTGTATATTTTATATATTTAAAAATTGTAACCGCTCCAAATTGCCGCCCCTAGCAAAGTGCCGCCCCGGACCTGTGGCCCCCTTGACCCCCCAGTAGTGGATATATTTACTGTTGGCATCGCGATTTTCGCATTAAAGCTAACGTGTTTTGGGCTAGATACGAGTAATTTTAACTCCGACTTTGAACATATTCTTATTTTTAAAATACTTCAGTACATTACTTATATTATTAATTCCATTTTGAATACATTTGATTATCCAACTTTGTGTAAACGGGCTAGATAGTTCCGATACTAAAGACCTCAGAAACTGTAAATGATTATCCTCCAATAGCCATTCTGTCTTTTTAACCGTGAGCTACGAGATGTATACATATATTTTCAATTATCCGCCTTAACAGATGAAGCTATCATTTATGACAAGACGACTGCATGGCTAGTGATTAGAAATTGTCATAAATGCCTAAATTGAATATTTATAAGGCGTTTTTCTTTTTTAGTTCAGAGCACAACCTGAACCGTTATACAAAAAGCCCGTGTTTCTTTTTTAGGTCAGATACATCAGAGCTCAGAATTTGTTGTTCTTCTTTCGTTCAGAGCATGATCAGAGTGCGAATTAAAACACTTGGTTCTTACTTTTAAAATTAAACAATATTTATTTGGAACTATGTCCTTTATTATTGAAATACTTTTTACTAATTCTAAAAGGAGCTTAAGGCTACTATGTAGTTACAATAAGACTATCGATAAATTCATCATACAGTCGTATTTATATACTTTTCTTATCTATCTACAAGGAGACCCAAGCGTACAATCGTCTTGCTTGATAATGAAGAAGAGATAATATTCCAACATTGTATACAAACGATATTATCTCTTTTACATATGTTATCATTGTAGCGTTGTGTGCAAGACTGTACTAGAGACTAAAGATATCATTGAATACAAATAATGTTATCTTTTTTCTCAATATGTTTTGCTATGGATACTTAACTCCCCCCCTTGTTAAACGAAATCGTCCCGATTTTTCGACGCTATTTTTAACATCTCTCTTTCATAAGTTTTGTTATATGCGTCAATCTTTTTTTGTTTTTGACGATCTGTTATACATTGTATAGTTTTTATCATTACGTACGTAAATGCTAAAATAACAATCAGTGTTACAATTGTGTATATAGTTGATAATATCGGTTTTTCTTCAAAAGGAATAATTAGTTTTTTTAAAGTATCTATGTTATCGAATTTGTATATTGTATCTTCTTTAATTATTTGGTCGATGTAAGACTCTGAATTATGATTTCTTAATATAACTTCTTTAATTTGCTTATGCATGTTTTTGTATATTTTATCATCTAGATTTATAGTATTTTCATAAGTAACTAAGTTTATACCATTAATTGTTTGATTATTTAGCTTATGCTTACCGCTTAATAACATAACACCGGATTCAATTTCTAAGTCGTAATCGTATTCTTGTTTAATGTTGCATTTTGAAGTTATATTCTTTAAAAGTGGAATAAGACAATTTTCTTCTTCAAAGTTAATTTCACAAATGTTTTTACTTAGATGATTTTGACAATTTCTTGTTCTTAAATAAGTTTGGTTACATAAGGCAATTGTTTTATCTGTAATGATTTTTCCATGTTTTGAATTTAAGGGTGTTACTTTATACAATTTACATGATTTAATTAGAACTGGATATTTATATATTGTGATGAAGAATTCATCAGTTCTAGCTAATAATATTTTAGAGTACTCAAGTATATTTATTATGGGTACTTGAATTATTTCATGTTGAATAATATTTTTAATGTCATCTAAGTCTAGGCTTTCTGATAAATATTCATTATTTTTTGCTGCATTAATTGTTCTGGTCAATAATAATAATTGTTCGTACACTTGTTCTATTACTAAATGTTCTTTAAGGCTCTGACCTTCGAATTGTTGCAAAATTTGTTCGAATCTAGAATTTATAGTTTTTTGTTTATTATTGTTTTCTATGAGATTATTTATACTCGTTTCTATGTTAACTAAGTCATAATGGTCAGGATTACCAAACACATATTTGAAAGCTGTTCCTAAAAAGTTAATTGATCTAGTATGCCTAGTATGTTCTTGTAATTGGTCTGCTAAATTCTTAATTTTACTTAACCAAATTTTTTCTTCTTGTGTAGGTTGATAGTTACTAGTTACGATATTTACGTAAGGTTGAAATATCGAAGTCAGGTTGGTGGCATGTAACAAATAAGTTTGTTCTTTGAATAAATACACGTCATCTGTTTGCGTAAGTATAAACTTCTTGTTTAGTAACTCAGTTATTTGAACGTTTCCTTGCCCTTCTTGACTCTGTACAATTCCTAGTAATGTTAGGAATATTAATATTTTCGTCATCTAAAAAATGATAATTCTTTATGTTATCCTTGTGAATTTTTATTCCCTCTTTAGAGATTACAGTGTCTCCTTTATCTTCTTCTACTATTCTTGTTATGTATCTGGCGTTAGATTTCTTTCTAAGACCTGTGATTCTTACCATTATCTTATCTCCTTTTTTATATTCTCTGTGTCGAGTTCCTTTATTTAGACGTTCGATCACTTTTTTGGATGCTGAGTTTAGTTTATTTATTATAATTTCACTATTGCTATATTTATTTTGATTAAAGAAAATGTCTCTAGGTTTCAAACCGGTAACTGAGTGTATGGAATTATTTAATTCACGCACTGTTCTAAATATTTCTTCGATAAGTCTTGTTTTATTCTGAATTGTGAATATTCTAGACAGTTCAGTTATTGTACCGTTTACACGTTCTACCTGACCGTTCGCTGTCGATCTGTATACTGGAGTTTCTACTTTAGTTATGTTGTATTTCAAACACATTTGGTTCACCATTTCTGTTTTGAATCCCTTCTCGTTATCTGTCATGAGTCGTTCACATTTTGGGAAATAATTAGATAAGACCTCTTCCATAACGTCGTACAGTCTGTTTCGAGTTTCGATTTCCCGAAGGATTGTATATTTAGAATACTTATCTACTGTTACAAGGAAAGTATACTTGTCGTTGAAGTATATGTCCATATGAATGTGTGTTCCCACATGTGTTGGTATTTCTGAATTATTCAGGGGTTCTCTGATAGGTTTTCTTTCATATTTTGTGTTCATGTGGCATATTTTTGTGGTGCTTATCTTGAGTGAGATGTAAATGCCTGTGCACATTATCATGTTCTATTCTGCGAGCAATTGCGAATGCGTGTTCTAGATCATTTATTGTAGCTGAATATAATGATCCTCTTGTAAAGTTGTCACTCATACCATCAATGAATATACGAACTGCGTCGTCGTTAGCATTTTTAATTAGTCTGTCGATTATATTCGGCGGATCACCTGACATAGTGATTTTTGATATTATTAAATTGAGATTTTTATTTATCTCGTCGTGGTATTCAGACAGTGTGCTTCTTTTTTGCGTGATGGCTTTCATCATGTCTTGTAGCACGTATAGAGGTTCTTGATTAGAGTACGTATAATCTAATCTGTTACGTATCGCCTCAAAATTAAAAATTGTGTTATAATTAGTTAACACATTCGCGGCTGCTCCCTGTATTTTACTTTTCACTATAGTCAATGCTGCTGCGTACTTACTGTGTGTTTTGAGGTTTTTAATGCTGTCCATTAATCTGGATGCTTCTTCGCGCCACGACCGATAATTTGATTGATCGCCGTTGAAAATAGGTAGGCTTTTAAATGCGTCTAACTGTATTTCACTACCATCTGTATATGTGGTTCTTATTTCCTCTAGCACAGGTATGTTTGGTACTATGCCTAATCCAGATTTTACTTCATTTAGTTTTGTTTCTAAATTAGTGTTTATTTGATTTTGGTTAGTTATTATTGCTGCTAACCTTGCATTCTCTGTGCGTGTGTGCTCTAGGGTTTGTGTTACTGTGTTGCACCTGGTTTCTAAAGCTTCTAATCTTGCCATTAATACTGCGAGTTGTTCCATTTTGAACTCGTGTCTGTTGTCGTCGAATTTGTGTGTTTTTTTTTTTTTTTTCCACATATACACTTTCACTGAATTGCTTTGCTGCTTCGTACGAAGGAGCTATATTTGTACCTGCTATGCTAGGTAATTCTTGTAACCGGTAACGCGAGTGTTCTGTTTATACTAGATTTCACTACTTGTTCCCGAGGTCCGCTCGATTGAAGTTAAAAAGTATATTTAACCTCCTGGCAGGATCGCCAATTAAAACACTTGGTTCTTACTTTTAAAATTAAACAATATTTATTTGGAACTATGTCCTTTATTATTGAAATACTTTTTACTAATTCTAAAAGGAGCTTAAGGCTACTATGTAGTTACAATAAGACTATCGATAAATTCATCATACAGTCGTATTTATATACTTTTCTTATCTATCTACAAGGAGACCCAAGCGTACAATCGTCTTGCTTGATAATGAAGAAGAGATAATATTCCAACATTGTATACAAACGATATTATCTCTTTTACATATGTTATCATTGTAGCGTTGTGTGCAAGACTGTACTAGAGACTAAAGATATCATTGAATACAAATAATGTTATCTTTTTTCTCAATATGTTTTGCTATGGATACTTAACTTGCGCTCTATGAGCTCAGAATAAATTGACTGAGCAATTGAAAACACGATAGCGTCCAAAGGAATCAACGGAGGCAAATGAAGTTTGGTGAAAGGACCGATTCACTTACATCCACGTTAAGAGCTGCCAGCTTGGTATATTCGTTCAACTCTTCCGCGACACAACTGTTTTCTGGGAATGTTCGTATCACAGATGAAAACCAAATTACCTTCCTTTACTGCTTCCGTCTTCTGGCACCACTTGGTTCGGCTAGTTAACGTTGGCAGATACTCTGCGATCTGGCGTCTCCAGAATCTGTCTCTCAACTGACGAGCAATTCGCCATTGTTTTCGCAGACTGCACAGCTTCTTGAAGGGCTCACTCGAAATCGGTTTCTGGGCAGTGTTTGATGATCCAAGAAGGAAGTGATTTGGTATGAACGGTTCCTCCTGGTTCGCGGATATCGGTAAATGCGTTAGAGGTTGTGGATTTGCGACGTTTTACGGCTTCGATAACCAAGCATTGCAGCGTGTGTAACAGAACTGTTCGACTAGTGCTTTGAACGAACATACTTGGAGGAGATCGATACTCGTTCTATAATTCTATCGAAAAGAGAGTAAGCTTTTATTTGAAAATCGTTGGTAGACAAGCGGTTAAAATCGAAAACTTCCAAGTAGCCAGCTTTCCAGAAAGCCGCTGAAATTAACGGCTAATAACATCATTCAAGTATTCATTTTTTAACTTCAGCTGGCGTATAAGCAAGAGCCACTTAAGTGATATAATTCAAAAGAATTTGAAAAGTGTTATATTGCTTAAAATTTAAATAAGCAACGCAAAAATAATAGTTTGTGTTTGAGAACCAAACACTTAATCTGGTAAAGCAGTAAAATTCAGTTAGTTAAAATGTTCAGTGGACTAGTACTACTTACTTACTTAACGGGCTCCCGACCCGTGAAGAGTCTCTGCCTGAGACACTGTAGCCTTCCATCCTCTGCGATCCCGGGCACGCTGCTTCCAGTTCTCCAGACCAAGCGCTCTGGCATCCGCGATGGCTTGGTCTTTGAAACGGAGGTTCGGTCTTCCTTGTCGTCTCGAACCTGGGATTCGAAGATCCTCTTAGCTGGAACATTATTGTCCATTCGCTCGATGTGGCCGAGCCAATGTAGTCGACGTATTTTGGCCTTTTGGACTACATCCACATCTTGGTACAGCTCATAGAGTTCGCGGTTGTATCTTCTCCTCCCTTCGCCATCCTCGCACACAGGACCAAAAATCCGCCGAAGAATTTTTCTTTCGAAGGAGCCCAGTATCAGCTCTCCCTTCCTGCTTATCGTCCAGCACTCGGCGCCATAAAGCAGAACTGGCAGGATAAGGGTTCTGTAAAGCATACATTTTGTCCTTCGGGTTAGTAGTTTTGAACCCAATTGTTTTGCCAAACCGAAGTAGCAGCGGTTTCCTAGGGTAATTCTTCGCCGGATCTCCACTACGATGCCATTTGTGGAGTTCATGTTTACACCGAGGTAGATAAACTCCTTAACTACCTCGAAATTGTTGCTATCAATAGTGACGTTCTGTCCTAGGCGGTGGACAGATGCTTGTTTGTTTGTTGATAGCATGTACTTAGCCTTGTCCTCATTTACTACAAGACCAACGAATTTAGCCTGTTCTTCAATCGCCGTAAAAGCCTCTATCACGGCACGCTGGGAGCGACCGATGATGTCAATATCGTCTGCATACCCCAGTAGCTGCACGGATCTGTTGAAGATAGTGCCTTCCGTGTTGACACCTGCCCTGCGCACTATCTGCGCTAACACGAGATTGAAGAAGTCACATGATAGTGCGTCTCCTTGCCGAAATCCGGTGCATGTTTGGAATAGTTCGGAGGAACTACTTCCAAATTGCACGTTGCAGCGTGTGTTCTCCAGCGTCACGCAACATAGCTGGATCAGTTTTGCCGGGATCCCGAATTCGGCCATCGCCACATAAAGCTCCTGGCGATGAATGCTATCATATGCGGCTTTAAAGTCGATGAATAGGTGGTGAGTCTCGACTTGAAATTCATTGGTCTTTTCCAGGATTTGCCTCAGTGTGAAAATTTGGTCTATAGTCGATCTGCCGGGCCGGAAGCCACACTGGTACGTGCCGATTAGTGTGTTGCAGAACGGTTTGAGACGTTCACACAGTACGTTGGATAGGATCTTGTATGCGACATTAAGCATAGATATGCCTCGATAGTTCTTGCAAGACATAGGATCGCCTTTTTTGTAGGAAGGGCATATGGAGCTGATAGTCCAGTCATCGGGCATGCTTTCTTCCACCCATACTTGGTTGATGATTTGGTGCATGCGCCCTACCAAAACATCACCACCGTATTTGAAGAGCTTCGCTGGTAAACCATCAGAGCCGGCGGCCTTGTTGTTCTTTAGCTTTTTTATTGCTAAGTCAACTTTTTCTATACTGGGTGGTGGAACTGGTTCTTCATTGATTGGACGTGGGTTCTCTTCTTGCCCTATCACTCTCTCTACATGATGCCCATTTAGCAGCAGCTGGAAGTGCTGCTTAAACACACCTACTATTCCCTGCGCTTCGGTGACTAGGTTTCCTTCACTGTTTCGAAGAGCCTGGGTTCCGGTCTTGAAGCCAGCAGCCAGTTGCTTTGCTTTCTTATAGAACTTCCGGATGTTGTTTCGATCGCAGGACTCTTCGATCTCCTTGAGCTGGGAGGCTGCGTAGGCCCTCTTCTTTCTACGCAGGATTTTCTTCTCTTCCCTCCTCCTGGCTCGATACTCTTCCCTCGCTGCTCTTGTTTTGCGCTGCAGCGTCTTCATATGTGCATCTTCGGTCACCTTTTTCCGGCGTACTCATTCATCATCATACCACGGGCTCTTTCTCTGGGGTGGCTGGTACCCTAAGGTGGATTCGGCTACCTCTTTGATGATGTCGCGATACTGGGACCACTGGGTGTTGGCATCTGTGGTAGGTGAATACACTGCGGAGAGTTTCTCACTCAGGAGCTCTTTGTAGACTCTGGCTACTCCAGGTGTGGTAAGGCGTCCAACGTCGAATTTCTTCTTCTGGGCGGAACGCAGCTTCTTCTCGTTGGATAGTCGAGCTCTGAACTTAGCCGCAACAAGAAAATGGTCAGAGTCGACGTTTGCCCCGCGGAATGTGTGCACGTTGAGGATGTTGGATGCGTGCCTCGCGTCGATTAGCACATGGTCGATTTGGTTGGCGGTTCGACCGTCTGGAGAGCGCCAGGTTGCTGTGTGGATACTTAGCCTTGGAAACCTAGTGCTACTTATCACCGTATTACGAGCTGCCGCGAAGTCAGTTAGTCGGTAACCGTTGTCTGTGGTCGTTTCGTGGATTCTGTGCTTACCAACTAACCCGCCAAAGATGTTTTCCTTTCCGACTTTAGCATTGAAATCCCCGAGCACAACTTTGACATCGTACTCCGGACAGGCTCTGTAGGCTCCATCCAGGAGGTCATAAAACTCCTCCTTAATAGGGTCTTCAGCCTCGTCGGTAGGGGCGTGTGCACATATTAGGCTTATGTTTTGGAAAGTAGCTTTGATGCGGATCACAGCTAGGCGATCACTTATCGGCTTAAAGTCAATAACTTTTGTCCTAAGCCGATTGTCCACGACGAATCCGCATCCTAATACATGCAATCTTTTATGGCAGCTGTAATAAATATCGCAATTTTTCCTTTTCATCATACCTGATCCTATCCATCGTATCTCCTGGATCGCGGTAATATCTGCCTTGTACCGCGTGAGGACAGACTGGAGTGTAGAGCGTTCGCACGTTCCAGGTACATACTCTTAAATCGTTGTCCGTTGACGTTCCGGGTCTGGTTGCCGTTTGAGGGAAATCGTTATCCGAGGCTCCTCGTGTCTCTCTCATAACTACTGTTTTTTTACATGGTAGGGAAGTTACCCCGACGGCACAACCCCCAACCTGGAGGGCCAGGCCCTTAACCTTAGGACAGCAGGCCGGTTATTCCGGTGCCAGTAAACCACTTTGGGTTGTGAGCGCTGCCGTTGGCCCATTAAGGGCTCATCCGCCACCAACTCTTCTCCAACACCCTGGCTCGGTATTGGAAATCCCTATAGACCTGGTATCCGAATATGTCAGAGCAGCTTTATAGGGATTACACTAATTAGTTCGGCCTGACTGGAACTGTAGACGCCACCGTTGGTTCCATCTAGGGAACTCCTCCGCTGCCGTCTGGTACCAGAGGAGGTGCCTTAGTGAGTAAAAGACACTCCTCCCCCCTCTCTCGTCCGCTGCCACCAACGACATTCCAAAGGGGTTGGTTACCCAATCTCCAATCGAGGTACTAGGCACCCACCAGTCACCACGTGGAGGTGAGAGTAGGAGTTGATAGTGAGAGGCTAGGTGAGAACGCTTGTGTTCTCATGACACCGCATCACTACCCTTCAACATGGCTCAGTGGACTAGTAGATAATGGATAATATTAGATTTTCCTCGGCAGGCAGCAATCAAAAGAAAAATTTGATTTCAAGGCAGCACTTGTGCAGCGCACAGTGCTGTCCGAAATTTTGTGGAAAACTCCAGAGTGCATTACTTTTCCGGAGGAATCAAATGAAAGCTAAGCAGCCATTGCAGCACAAGAAAAAAGAGCCGCCATTGAAACTACCAGCTCCAGGCAAAGTAGTACTTGGAGGCCCTTTAATACTCCAAACCGAAGTACTGACTTTGGCCGCATGAGCTAAGGCGCCAGCTTGGTGGAGCTTCAGCAACTCAGGTTCGAATCTCGGCGGGGAAAAACCACATTTCACTTGGCCAATATATTGAAGTTAAAAGGTAATAGGTTATTATATGCATTGCCTTGCAAGTACAAAGGTAGGAAAGTGCTGTAAATATATACATTTAACGTAATACTAACCGAATCTCTTTGCGCGAAAATTACGTAGGTACAAGGTACAGCAACGGATGCAGTTGCTGTAGCTTGTCATACCAACAACAGCAACAACAGCAGCAGCAACATCTACATCAACGATTGTCTCACTGGCTACACAAGGTCTTTATTAAAAATGGCAAATGATCTTAAACACAAAAACAAATGCAAGTTTGTTTGGGTTAGAGACTCATCTGTTCTTATTAGAAAAAGAGAAGGCGATAGAGTTATAAGAATTAATTCTCTTGAGGATATTTATAACCTGGACGTTAACTAAATAACTTAAATTTTTTTGTTTTTTGTATAATGCATAATATGAATTCACCTATAGATCCTCACAATGTTTCAAGTAATAGTGTTTTCTCTTTAACTTCTGATAATGTTAAATGTTTTTGTATAGACCATCCTAACAATGAGCAATTTTCTGGTTTTTCTGCCATTCATCAAAATATTCGCAGTATGCGAACAAATTTTAATACTTTTCTCGCTCACCTCGCACCTCTGGATCATTTACCAGATCTAATTTTTCTCTCTGAAATTTGGATCTTTGAGGAAGAGAAGTCTGAATATGATATAATTCCAAACTTTACATTCGACGCAGCTTGTAATGAAACTTACGCTGCTGGCGGTGTCGCGGTTTATTATAGTAGTAACATAATGGGATGTAAAATTAATAAGTTTAAACTGGATAGTACTGACATAGTCAGCGTTAATTGCGAAGTCTCTGGTGTTCACTACTGTTTTATCTGTATTTACAGATTGCACAGGTGTACTGTGAGAACCTTTTTGGATGAGTTTTCGGGATTTTTGGATAATCAGAAATGTAATAATATAATTTTGTTGGGTGATTTTAATATAAACATCCTGTGTGATACACCTGATGTCGATAATTTTTTAACTACGCTTTCCTCTTTTGGCTTTGAGTCTGTTATGAATCAGCCTACGCGATATAGCTCTTGTTTAGATCACATTTTTGTAAGGCTTCATAGAAACATTTGTGTCGATTATAAAACAATAGCTTATGACTTACAAATAACTGACCACAGCCTAACTGGTATTCAACTCAATTGCAGGGTTTCTCGACTAAAAAAATTGGATGCCTTTGAAATTAAAAAAATTGATTTTGGCACTTTAAGATCAAAGTTACATTTTGAGTTTTGGGTTGATGTTTACTCCGCCGTCGACCCTTCTGTTGCTTTTAATTTGTTTCTTAATAAGCTACAATTTCATATATTGAATTGTAGTGAGAACAAATGTAAGCGAAGTAACAAATTAAAGTGTCTCAAGCAATGGATGACACCCTCTTTATTAAGAAAAATAAAAAAGAAAAAACGACTTTGCTTAATTATCAATAAACATTCGAATAATCACAGACTTAAGAATTATTACGTAAAGTTATGTAGAGAGGTCAAGATTGAAATACCGCTTTGCAGAAATACATACTTTAGCAATAAATTGGCAAGAAACCTTGGTAACTCTAAAGAGGAATGGCGAGTTGTTAATGAAATACTTAACAAAAATAGATCTTACGAAGACATAAGTATTTCAAATAATAATTCAATTGTGTCTGAGCCTTTAGAAGTTGCTAATTTATTTAATAATTTTTTTGCTGATGTAGGTTCTTGTAACGGTGTTTCAAATGTCAGTCACACTGACAACACTTTAATACAAAGCAGTGTTCAACCAGAGAGCTTTTTCTTTGATCAGTTTACATCGCTTGAAATTTATAAGATTATAATGTCACTGAAAACATCTAATTCGACGTCTTTTGACAATATTTCAAGTTTTACATTAAAAAATATTGCGTTTCATATTTCTGATGTTTTATGTTATGTTTTTAATTTTTGTGTCCAAGAAGGTGTTTTTCCTGAGTCTTTGAAAACAGCTGTAGTATTACCACTGCACAAAAAAGGTGATGCAATGTCATTAAATAATTATCGTCCAATTTCCATCTTATCCGTTTTTTCTAAGATTTTTGAAAACGGGATTAAATCTAGAATATTATCATTCTTAGATAAAACTCATTTCTTTAATGATTCTCAGTTTGGTTTTAGAAGCGGTAGATCAACTGAAAGTGCTTTATTAAAATTATCTGGGGAAATATATAACAGTTTGAATGCTTCTCAAATTCCTTCGACGTTATTTATCGACATAACCAAGGCTTTTGATATGGTGAATCATACTCTGTTACTAAACAAATTATTCAATGCAGGTTTCAGAGGCTTCATTCATGCCTGGTTTGCTTCTTATTTAACAAATCGTAAACAAGTGGTAAAGGTCAAAAATGTTTATAGTTCACAAAATTATTTAAATATAGGTGTTCCTCAGGGATCAGTCTTGGGGCCGATACTGTTTTTAATTTATGTTAACTCGCTATTTTTTCAACCTTTTAAGGGCAGAATCACTGCATTTGCTGATGATACTGCTCTTTCCTATTCCAATAAGAGTTTTCTTGATATGTTTGCCGATGTTAATTATGACCTTGATATACTACGTCGATGGTTCAAGTCTCATAAACTGATCATCAGCAACAAAACAAAATTTATGGTATTTAATATCAAGGGTGTTGTATGCGAAGAGTTGCCTTTATATTATCACTCACCAAGCTGTTGTCGATTTTGTTTGGATGATGCTTATGGTCATACATCATTTGATAATCAGGTAAGCTGTAGTGACGGTTGCTTTGTAATTGAGCGTGTTGACAGCTTTAAATACCTAGGTATTATATTGGACCATAAGTTCAGTTGGAAGAACCATACGTCTTATTTGAAACAGTATTTAAATGGAGTTGTACGGCAATTATACCACCTTAGCATGTTCTGCAAATTACCCATTTTAAAATTGGTTTATAATGGTATTTTAAAATCTAAACTGCAGTATGGAATTTCTTGCTGGGGTGGCACTTATTTTAATAAATACAATGGAACCACTGCTGTTTAAACAGAAGCATGCAATAAGAATTATGTGTTTTGAGTTGTTCAAAAGTCTCGAACTTCTTCCTTTAAGGCACCTGTACTGCTACAAAGTTTTAAAAAACGCAAAAATAATAGTTTGTGTTTGAGAACCAAACACTTAATCTGGTAAAGCAGTAAAATTCAGTTAGTTAAAATGTTCAGTGGACTAGTACTACTTACTTACTTAACGGGCTCCCGACCCGTGAAGAGTCTCTGCCTGAGACACTGTAGCCTTCCATCCTCTGCGATCCCGGGCACGCTGCTTCCAGTTCTCCAGACCAAGCGCTCTGGCATCCGCGATGGCTTGGTCTTTGAAACGGAGGTTCGGTCTTCCTTGTCGTCTCGAACCTGGGATTCGAAGATCCTTTTAGCTGGAACATTATTGTCCATTCGCTCGATGTGGCCGAGCCAATGTAGTCGACGTATTTTGGCC
Organism: Cheilosia variabilis; assembly: GCA_951230905.1. Taxonomy (NCBI): domain Eukaryota; kingdom Metazoa; phylum Arthropoda; class Insecta; order Diptera; family Syrphidae; genus Cheilosia; species Cheilosia variabilis. The sequence continues at coordinate 101,332,361 of OX579676.1, read as the reverse complement.
TTTTGGACTACATCCACATCTTGGTACAGCTCATAGAGTTCGCGGTTGTATCTTCTCCTCCCTTCGCCATCCTCGCACACAGGACCAAAAATCCGCCGAAGAATTTTTCTTTCGAAGGAGCCCAGTATCAGCTCTCCCTTCCTGCTTATCGTCCAGCACTCGGCGCCATAAAGCAGAACTCGCAGGATAAGGGTTCTGTAAAGCATACATTTTGTCCTTCGGGTTAGTAGTTTTGAACCCAATTGTTTTGCCAAACCGAAGTAGCAGCGGTTTCCTAGGGTAATTCTTCGCCGGATCTCCACTACGATGCCATTTGTGGAGTTCATGTTTACACCGAGGTAGATAAACTCCTTAACTACCTCGAAATTGTTGCTATCAATAGTGACGTTCTGTCCTAGGCGGTGGACAGATGCTTGTTTGTTTGTTGATAGCATGTACTTAGCCTTGTCCTCATTTACTACAAGACCAACGAATTTAGCCTGTTCTTCAATCGCCGTAAAAGCCTCTATCACGGCACGCTGGGAGCGACCGATGATGTCAATATCGTCTGCATACCCCAGTAGCTGCACGGATCTGTTGAAGATAGTGCCTTCCGTGTTGACACCTGCCCTGCGCACTATCTGCGCTAACACGAGATTGAAGAAGTCACATGATAGTGCGTCTCCTTGCCGAAATCCGGTGCATGTTTGGAATAGTTCGGAGGAACTACTTCCAAATTGCACGTTGCAGCGTGTGTTCTCCAGCGTCACGCTACATAGCTGGATCAGTTTTGCCGGGATCCCGAATTCGGCCATCGCCACATAAAGCTCCTGGCGATGAATGCTATCATATGCGGCTTTAAAGTCGATGAATAGGTGGCGAGTCTCGACTTGAAATTCATTGGTCTTTTCCAGGATTTGCCTCAGTGTGAAAATTTGGTCTATAGTCGATCTGCCGGGCCGGAAGCCACACTGGTACGTGCCGATTAGTGTGTTGCAGAACGGTTTGGGACGTTCACACAGTACGTTGGATAGGATCTTGTATGCGACATTAAGCATAGATATGCCTCGATAGTTCTTGCAAGACATAGGATCGCCTTTTTTGTAGATAGGGCATATGGAGCTGATAGTCCAGTCATCGGGCATGCTTTCTTCCACCCATACTTGGTTGATGATTTGGTGCATGCGCCCTACCAAAACATCACCACCGTATTTGAAGAGCTTCGCTGGTAAACCATCAGAGCCGGCGGCCTTGTTGTTCTTTAGCTTTTTTATTGCTGAGTCAACTTTTTCTATACTGGGTGGTGGAACTGGTTCTTCATTGATTGGACGTGGGTTCTCTTCTTGCCCTATCACTCTCTCTACATGATGCCCATTTAGCAGCAGCTGGAAGTGCTGCTTAAACACATCTACTATTCCCTGCGCTTCGGTGACTAGGTTTCCTTCACTGTTTCGAAGAGCCTGGGTTCCGGTCTTGAAGCCAGCAGCCAGTTGCTTTGCTTTCTTATAGAACTTCCGGATGTTGTTTCGATCGCAGGACTCTTCGATCTCCTTGAGCTGGGAGGCTGCGTAGGCCCTCTTCTTTCTACGCAGGATTTTCTTCTCTTCCCTCCTCCTGGCTCGATACTCTTCCCTCGCTGCTCTTGTTTTGCGCTGCAGCGTCTTCATATGTGCATCTTCGGTCACCTTTTTCCGGCGTACTCATTCATCATCATACCACGGGCTCTTTCTCTGGGGTGGCTGGTACCCTAAGGTGGATTCGGCTACCTCTTTGATGATGTCGCGATACTGGGACCACTGGGTGTTGGCATCTGTGGTAGGTGAATACACTGCGGAGAGTTTCTCACTCAGGAGCTCTTTGTAGACTCTGGCTACTCCAGGTGTGGTAAGGCGTCCAACGTCGAATTTCTTCTTCTGGGCGGAACGCAGCTTCTTCTCGTTGGATAGTCGAGTGTTGTAAAGTGCACCACTTGATGCATACCAAGCACTTTACAACCGCTTTACCATTTCCTTCTTTACCATTTCTTCTTTGTATGCAGATGTTTAACCCAACGATCAATGTTGCAACTTTGTAACAATATATTGATTGTCCCAAATAAACATCCTCTCAACTTGCTATTTCAGCTTGCCACTTCCAGCGTCAATGCCCAACACTTCCGACCTAAATAAACAATGATTATTTATGGTCTTTCTTTATTTTTCCATTGCACAACTAAGTGCACAAGTCAATTAACTCGTTATGCTGATGTCGCACTTCGCCTTCCATACGAACGATCGCTTTATGTATCGATCGTATGCGCGACAAAGTAACATGAGCCACTTGACTTGTACGGGAATCCCTTTCCGGATTTCCCAATTCTTTTTGTTTTTCTTTTTCTTCTTTTCTTTTTCATTCAAAGAACCTCGAATTGAATGATTCAATCGAGGCTATTTATATTGGCCATTGGGCAATGGCGCGGCACTCAGTTCCTGACATTTACCCAACTTAGTCAAAACGGTCGATCGGTTCGGCCTCAGTTTACTATATCATTTACTAAATCTTCTAAATCGTGTTCACTAATCGTCACCTAAATCCTACATAAATTACCCATTCTAAATCGTGTTCACTAATCGTTACCTAAATCCTAAATAAATTATCTTATTCCTAATATAAACATAAGATTAAATTAAGTACCTATATGTTATTTAATAATAGACATTAGTTAACTAAAGATAAATTCGTTTAATAAAACCCTATTATAAGTGAAAAGGAACACATAAAAATTGTTTTAATATTTTGGACTAACAGGCAACACCATCAAGGTAAGACCCAACTGAGAGTAGTGCCTCTCAGAATAAAAGATAAAAAGCACTACAGAAATTTTGGTGTCAGATGTGGGGTTGCTTGCTATACAAGCGTCATTTAAATTTGCTAGAATTTGCTCTAGGCGATTGGCATAGTTGCGGACAGTCTCGTTGGTTTTCTGTTTGATTTGTATCAATTCTAATTGGAGCTGAGACAACGATTTTGTTTCGAGGAATTGTTGCAGCAGTTTATTTTTTAAGGCTTCCCAATTTTCGAACTCTGCGTACTTGACGATGTTGTACGCAGGGCCGATCAATTTCGTTTTTATGATAGTCATTAAGAGGGGCAATTCGGGAGTAGAAGTTTCTTGTGCTAGCAGATCACACGCATTTAAAAATTTATGTAGGTGGGCTCTATTACCATCAAACTCGGGGATGAGCTTGAAAGCAAATGATCTATCTAATTTTGGAGCCATTTCGAGAAAAGATTCTTGTTCGTTGCTATTGGAAGAAGAAGAATTATGTGCTGTGCTTTCTCAGGGTGAGCCAGGAAATGACTTGCCTATCGCATATGCCTCTCGCACGCTGAATAAGAGTGAGAAGAACTATTCCACTACAGATAAGGAATTGCTTGCCATTGTATGGTCAGTCCGGCATTTCCGCCCTTATCTGTATGGAAGAAAATTCCTCCTTATCACAGACCACAAGCCACTCATCTACATCCATAATTGCAAAGACATTAGTTCAAGACTAATGCGATATCGCCTGCAACTCGAAGAGTTTGATTATGAAATCATTCATAAAAAAGGTGAACAAAATACGAACGCCGATTGCCTTAGCAGGATTGCTAAAATGACTCTTCGATCATCTGCTAATTCGTCTCCTACATCGTCTACTACATCGTCTACTACATCGTCTACTACATCGTCTACTACATCGTCTGCCAATTCGCCTCCTACATCGTCTACTACATCGTCTGCCAATTCGCCTCCTACATCGTCTACTACATCGTCGACCAATTCGTCTCCTACATCGTCTACTAATTCGTCTACTACATCGTCTACTACATCGTCTGCCAATCCGCCTCCTACATCGTCTACTACATCGTCTACTACATCGTCGACCAATTCGTCTCCTACATCGTCTACTAATTCGTCTACTACATCGTCTACTACATCGTCTGCCAATCCGCCTCCTACATCGTCTACTACATCGTCTACTAATTCGTCTGCTATATCTTGTTCCAAATCGTCTTCTAGCTTGTGTTCAAAATCGTCTTCTATATCGTGTACCAATTCCCCTACTAGTTCGTTTACTAACTCATCTACTAATTCATGTACTAATTCTTCCAAATCGTCTACTAGTCCTTCTATCAATTCAACTCCTATATCGTCTCCTAATTCATCTACCAACTCTTATTCCAATCCCTCTACAAGCTCGTCTCTTACTAACTCATCTCCTATTTCGTCGCCAAATCCACCTACCATTTCGTTTTCTAACCTAACCTCTCCGGTTCAAGATCCTTGTACTTCTTCACAAGTCATTAATTCGTTAACTAATTCCTCTACTAGTCGTGAACCAACTCGTGAAGAAATCAAAATTATCCTAAAGGAATTCCACTTAAATCCAATTGGAGGACATTGTGGAGTCAACCGCACCTTCAAGCGTATAAAATTATACCACCATTGGAAAAATATGTTTCAAGATATAAAAGCGTATATTAAAAACTGCGAACTCTGTCAGAAAAACAAAGTCACAAAATATACCATGGAACCTATGGTAATAACTTCTACCGCAAAATATCCTTTTGAAAAGATATCGATTGACATCGTTGGCCCATATCCTAATACTTCTAACCAAAACAAATACCTTCTCACCTTCATCGATGATTTAACTAAATACACCGATGCTATTCCATTACCAAATCAGGAAGCCAATACTATCGCTGAAGCCTTCGTCAAGGAAATAATCTTTCGCTTCGGTACTCCCAAATATGTTTTATCTGACCAAGGTCAAAACTTCCTTAGTGACATATTTAAAAGCGTTTGCAAACTTTTAAAGATCACTAAACTCCAAACAACAGCTTACCGACCTCAATCAAATGGATCTTGTGAACGAAGTCACCGAAACTTCGTGGAGTATCTCCGCTGTTTTATAAACAAGTCTCAAGATGATTGGGATTCTTGGATTAAATATGCCGTTTTTGCACATAATACTACTCCTAATACTTCTACCTCTTTTACTCCCTTTGAGTTAGTTTTTGGAAGACAAGTTGAACTTCCTACTAGCTTAACTAAAAACCCTGAGATATGCTATAACTATGATTTATATGCGAATGAGCTGAAATCACGATTACAACACGCTCATTATATTGCCAGAGATAACCTAATTAAAAGCAAAGAATCTTCTAAGATTCAATACGATAAAAAACAAAATCCTGTTACTTTCACTAAAGGAGACCATGTTCTACTTAAAAACGAAAGTTGTCCTAAAAACAAAAATAAAAAGTTACTCCCCATATGGAATGTTCCGTATGAAATCCTTTCCTCCTCTGGAGTAAATTCCATACTCAAATACAAAAACCGAACTCTTAAAGTACACAACAATAGACTCAAATTGTTTTCTTCCTAATAACTAAAGAAATCATTCCTATATCTTTCTAGACATGGACGGAATTTCCATAAAAATCCTCCTTCTAAGCACCCTCGTGTATTTTATTTCTGCAATGGCTATATACAATCAACCGCTAACATCTTATGAAATCACCGATTTGAAAAACAAAACTGGACTCTACTATGAAAACATCGGTAACGTCAAGCTTTTTTCAACCCATTGGAACTTAGTAATATATTCTAGTCTAAGCGAATTTGATACCCAATATAAATCCATTCTACAATACCACAAAAAAATTTCAATCCTTTGTGAACAATTCCTCTCAAATCAAGAATCCTTAAACCAATGTACTACCCTACCCATTCAATCATCCATGATTCTGGACAGACTTAATGAACAGGATCTCATTATAAATAAATATCTTGGTACCACCTTAAAACCCCGCTTATTCAAACGAGGACTTCTAAATGTTGTAGGGACTATTTCTAAGCAATTGTTTGGAACCCTTGATGAGAACGATGCCAAAATGTTCTCTGAGCACATACATCATCTAGACCAACAACAAAGCCATGCTTTCAATCTTTATGAAAAGCAAATATCTGTTTCAAAAAATATTATACACCAACTAAATCTTACTAACGAACAATTATTTGCTCTAGAAGAAAAACTAGAAAAAACTAGTCTAAACATGGAGAAAATCCAAATTAATCAGAACAACCATGACTACTTAACCGAATCATTTTTCCAATTAACAGAACTATTTACTATGTTTAATTCCTTATCCGAATACTACTATTCAGCAAAAAGCCACCTTTTGGAAGCCATTTATTCCGCAGCCCATGGAAAACTACATCCATATCTTATAGATCCCTCAAAACTGACCGAAGAAATCAGAAGAATTCAATCTTTCCTTCCTGAAGACAATCGTCTCCCATTCCCCTTACAGGAACAATACATTGATAAACTCTTTAATATCTTAGAAACACATATATATTTTTCCAATGACAAAATACATTTCCTATTGAAAATTCCACTAACCACATCTAAAAGCTATAGCATTTACAAAATGACCAGTATCCCCTATCATGTTGGAAACAACTCATATTCTGTAATAATTCCTGAAAAACCCTTACTCGTTATTGATTCTGAAAAACAGTCTTACTTCCTTTACGAAGAACAAAATTTAGAAAAATGTTTTAATACTCATAAAAATAATTACATTTGTGAACAGAATGGACCAATTTTATTTACTCATCTCAGTAATTCTTGTGAACTTAACCTGTTCTCTACATTACCAAGTACTCCCAATAGCTGTAAAATGCAAATTATGCAAATTTTTCATCCAATATTCCTACAACTAGCCGATTCAAATTCTTGGCTATTCGTCTCCCCAAATCCCGAAAATCTTATAATCAAATGCCAAAAATTTAACTCCCAATTAACCTTCAACTCAACTGGAATACTGAAAATCGATACTAACTGTGTAGCAAACACAAAATATCAGTCCCTTACTTCCAAAACTAATTATGAAACAGATATAAAATTAAACTTTATTTCATCTGCCATTCCCGTATCAGCTCCAAATATTACCCAATTTCATTTCGCCAAACTACCCACCATAGAAACGCAAACATTTACCATTCGAAACCAAATTAATGACCTAAACGCTATAAGTAAGAGCTTAGACGATATAAATTATCAACAAATTTCACACCCCATCGTAAACTCCTCAAACAACAAACATACCACTACTATTTATATTCTCTTGGCCATACTCTTCCTTATGATGTCCATCGTTATCGCTCTCTTAAGAAAATTGTATACACAAAAAGATTTACACAAAAATCATATTATCTCTGACCCTCTGCCCCTACCAAAACCACGATCATCTACCAATCTTTCTCATCCATTTCCAAATTCAAGCAAGTTGTCTTCAAATCTCTCTCGTTCCCTTCCCTTACCGAAAACACAAACCATTAATGGTCCGTCATCTTCCGCTTCTTCAACCGAAACTCGTACCAATCCTAGGTACAAGTTTCGTTCTTAAGGGGGGAGGTGTTGTAAAGTGCACCACTTGATGCATACCAAGCACTTTACAACCGCTTTACCATTTCCTTCTTTACCATTTCTTCTTTGTATGCAGATGTTTAACCCAACGATCAATGTTGCAACTTTGTAACAATATATTGATTGTCCCAAATAAACATCCTCTCAACTTGCTATTTCAGCTTGCCACTTCCAGCGTCAATGCCCAACACTTCCGACCTAAATAAACAATGATTATTTATGGTCTTTCTTTATTTTTCCATTGCACAACTAAGTGCACAAGTCAATTAACTCGTTATGCTGATGTCGCACTTCGCCTTCCATACGAACGATCGCTTTATGTATCGATCGTATGCGCGACAAAGTAACATGAGCCACTTGACTTGTACGGGAATCCCTTTCCGGATTTCCCAATTCTTTTTGTTTTTCTTTTTCTTCTTTTCTTTTTCATTCAAAGAACCTCGAATTGAATGATTCAATCGAGGCTATTTATATTGGCCATTGGGCAATGGCGCGGCACTCAGTTCCTGACATTTACCCAACTTAGTCAAAACGGTCGATCGGTTCGGCCTCAGTTTACTATATCATTTACTAAATCTTCTAAATCGTGTTCACTAATCGTCACCTAAATCCTACATAAATTACCCATTCTAAATCGTGTTCACTAATCGTTACCTAAATCCTAAATAAATTATCTTATTCCTAATATAAACATAAGATTAAATTAAGTACCTATATGTTATTTAATAATAGACATTAGTTAACTAAAGATAAATTCGTTTAATAAAACCCTATTATAAGTGAAAAGGAACACATAAAAATTGTTTTAATATTTTGGACTAACAGGCAACACCATCAAGGTAAGACCCAACTGAGAGTAGTGCCTCTCAGAATAAAAGATAAAAAGCACTACAGAAATTTTGGTGTCAGATGTGGGGTTGCTTGCTATACAAGCGTCATTTAAATTTGCTAGAATTTGCTCTAGGCGATTGGCATAGTTGCGGACAGTCTCGTTGGTTTTCTGTTTGATTTGTATCAATTCTAATTGGAGCTGAGACAACGATTTTGTTTCGAGGAATTGTTGCAGCAGTTTATTTTTTAAGGCTTCCCAATTTTCGAACTCTGCGTACTTGACGATGTTGTACGCAGGGCCGATCAATTTCGTTTTTATGATAGTCATTAAGAGGGGCAATTCGGGAGTAGAAGTTTCTTGTGCTAGCAGATCACACGCATTTAAAAATTTATGTAGGTGGGCTCTATTACCATCAAACTCGGGGATGAGCTTGAAAGCAAATGATCTATCTAATTTTGGAGCCATTTCGAGAAAAGATTCTTGTTCGTTGCTATTGGAAGAAGAAGAATTATGTGCTGTGCTTTCTCAGGGTGAGCCAGGAAATGACTTGCCTATCGCATATGCCTCTCGCACGCTGAATAAGAGTGAGAAGAACTATTCCACTACAGATAAGGAATTGCTTGCCATTGTATGGTCAGTCCGGCATTTCCGCCCTTATCTGTATGGAAGAAAATTCCTCCTTATCACAGACCACAAGCCACTCATCTACATCCATAATTGCAAAGACATTAGTTCAAGACTAATGCGATATCGCCTGCAACTCGAAGAGTTTGATTATGAAATCATTCATAAAAAAGGTGAACAAAATACGAACGCCGATTGCCTTAGCAGGATTGCTAAAATGACTCTTCGATCATCTGCTAATTCGTCTCCTACATCGTCTACTACATCGTCTACTACATCGTCTACTACATCGTCTACTACATCGTCTGCCAATTCGCCTCCTACATCGTCTACTACATCGTCTGCCAATTCGCCTCCTACATCGTCTACTACATCGTCGACCAATTCGTCTCCTACATCGTCTACTAATTCGTCTACTACATCGTCTACTACATCGTCTGCCAATCCGCCTCCTACATCGTCTACTACATCGTCTACTACATCGTCGACCAATTCGTCTCCTACATCGTCTACTAATTCGTCTACTACATCGTCTACTACATCGTCTGCCAATCCGCCTCCTACATCGTCTACTACATCGTCTACTAATTCGTCTGCTATATCTTGTTCCAAATCGTCTTCTAGCTTGTGTTCAAAATCGTCTTCTATATCGTGTACCAATTCCCCTACTAGTTCGTTTACTAACTCATCTACTAATTCATGTACTAATTCTTCCAAATCGTCTACTAGTCCTTCTATCAATTCAACTCCTATATCGTCTCCTAATTCATCTACCAACTCTTATTCCAATCCCTCTACAAGCTCGTCTCTTACTAACTCATCTCCTATTTCGTCGCCAAATCCACCTACCATTTCGTTTTCTAACCTAACCTCTCCGGTTCAAGATCCTTGTACTTCTTCACAAGTCATTAATTCGTTAACTAATTCCTCTACTAGTCGTGAACCAACTCGTGAAGAAATCAAAATTATCCTAAAGGAATTCCACTTAAATCCAATTGGAGGACATTGTGGAGTCAACCGCACCTTCAAGCGTATAAAATTATACCACCATTGGAAAAATATGTTTCAAGATATAAAAGCGTATATTAAAAACTGCGAACTCTGTCAGAAAAACAAAGTCACAAAATATACCATGGAACCTATGGTAATAACTTCTACCGCAAAATATCCTTTTGAAAAGATATCGATTGACATCGTTGGCCCATATCCTAATACTTCTAACCAAAACAAATACCTTCTCACCTTCATCGATGATTTAACTAAATACACCGATGCTATTCCATTACCAAATCAGGAAGCCAATACTATCGCTGAAGCCTTCGTCAAGGAAATAATCTTTCGCTTCGGTACTCCCAAATATGTTTTATCTGACCAAGGTCAAAACTTCCTTAGTGACATATTTAAAAGCGTTTGCAAACTTTTAAAGATCACTAAACTCCAAACAACAGCTTACCGACCTCAATCAAATGGATCTTGTGAACGAAGTCACCGAAACTTCGTGGAGTATCTCCGCTGTTTTATAAACAAGTCTCAAGATGATTGGGATTCTTGGATTAAATATGCCGTTTTTGCACATAATACTACTCCTAATACTTCTACCTCTTTTACTCCCTTTGAGTTAGTTTTTGGAAGACAAGTTGAACTTCCTACTAGCTTAACTAAAAACCCTGAGATATGCTATAACTATGATTTATATGCGAATGAGCTGAAATCACGATTACAACACGCTCATTATATTGCCAGAGATAACCTAATTAAAAGCAAAGAATCTTCTAAGATTCAATACGATAAAAAACAAAATCCTGTTACTTTCACTAAAGGAGACCATGTTCTACTTAAAAACGAAAGTTGTCCTAAAAACAAAAATAAAAAGTTACTCCCCATATGGAATGGTCCGTATGAAATCCTTTCCTCCTCTGGAGTAAATTCCATACTCAAATACAAAAACCGAACTCTTAAAGTACACAACAATAGACTCAAATTGTTTTCTTCCTAATAACTAAAGAAATCATTCCTATATCTTTCTAGACATGGACGGAATTTCCATAAAAATCCTCCTTCTAAGCACCCTCGTGTATTTTATTTCTGCAATGGCTATATACAATCAACCGCTAACATCTTATGAAATCACCGATTTGAAAAACAAAACTGGACTCTACTATGAAAACATCGGTAACGTCAAGCTTTTTTCAACCCATTGGAACTTAGTAATATATTCTAGTCTAAGCGAATTTGATACCCAATATAAATCCATTCTACAATACCACAAAAAAATTTCAATCCTTTGTGAACAATTCCTCTCAAATCAAGAATCCTTAAACCAATGTACTACCCTACCCATTCAATCATCCATGATTCTGGACAGACTTAATGAACAGGATCTCATTATAAATAAATATCTTGGTACCACCTTAAAACCCCGCTTATTCAAACGAGGACTTCTAAATGTTGTAGGGACTATTTCTAAGCAATTGTTTGGAACCCTTGATGAGAACGATGCCAAAATGTTCTCTGAGCACATACATCATCTAGACCAACAACAAAGCCATGCTTTCAATCTTTATGAAAAGCAAATATCTGTTTCAAAAAATATTATACACCAACTAAATCTTACTAACGAACAATTATTTGCTCTAGAAGAAAAACTAGAAAAAACTAGTCTAAACATGGAGAAAATCCAAATTAATCAGAACAACCATGACTACTTAACCGAATCATTTTTCCAATTAACAGAACTATTTACTATGTTTAATTCCTTATCCGAATACTACTATTCAGCAAAAAGCCACCTTTTGGAAGCCATTTATTCCGCAGCCCATGGAAAACTACATCCATATCTTATAGATCCCTCAAAACTGACCGAAGAAATCAGAAGAATTCAATCTTTCCTTCCTGAAGACAATCGTCTCCCATTCCCCTTACAGGAACAATACATTGATAAACTCTTTAATATCTTAGAAACACATATATATTTTTCCAATGACAAAATACATTTCCTATTGAAAATTCCACTAACCACATCTAAAAGCTATAGCATTTACAAAATGACCAGTATCCCCTATCATGTTGGAAACAACTCATATTCTGTAATAATTCCTGAAAAACCCTTACTCGTTATTGATTCTGAAAAACAGTCTTACTTCCTTTACGAAGAACAAAATTTAGAAAAATGTTTTAATACTCATAAAAATAATTACATTTGTGAACAGAATGGACCAATTTTATTTACTCATCTCAGTAATTCTTGTGAACTTAACCTGTTCTCTACATTACCAAGTACTCCCAATAGCTGTAAAATGCAAATTATGCAAATTTTTCATCCAATATTCCTACAACTAGCCGATTCAAATTCTTGGCTATTCGTCTCCCCAAATCCCGAAAATCTTATAATCAAATGCCAAAAATTTAACTCCCAATTAACCTTCAACTCAACTGGAATACTGAAAATCGATACTAACTGTGTAGCAAACACAAAATATCAGTCCCTTACTTCCAAAACTAATTATGAAACAGATATAAAATTAAACTTTATTTCATCTGCCATTCCCGTATCAGCTCCAAATATTACCCAATTTCATTTCGCCAAACTACCCACCATAGAAACGCAAACATTTACCATTCGAAACCAAATTAATGACCTAAACGCTATAAGTAAGAGCTTAGACGATATAAATTATCAACAAATTTCACACCCCATCGTAAACTCCTCAAACAACAAACATACCACTACTATTTATATTCTCTTGGCCATACTCTTCCTTATGATGTCCATCGTTATCGCTCTCTTAAGAAAATTGTATACACAAAAAGATTTACACAAAAATCATATTATCTCTGACCCTCTGCCCCTACCAAAACCACGATCATCTACCAATCTTTCTCATCCATTTCCAAATTCAAGCAAGTTGTCTTCAAATCTCTCTCGTTCCCTTCCCTTACCGAAAACACAAACCATTAATGGTCCGTCATCTTCCGCTTCTTCAACCGAAACTCGTACCAATCCTAGGTACAAGTTTCGTTCTTAAGGGGGGAGGTGTTGTAAAGTGCACCACTTGATGCATACCAAGCACTTTACAACCGCTTTACCATTTCCTTCTTTACCATTTCTTCTTTGTATGCAGATGTTTAACCCAACGATCAATGTTGCAACTTTGTAACAATATATTGATTGTCCCAAATAAACATCCTCTCAACTTGCTATTTCAGCTTGCCACTTCCAGCGTCAATGCCCAACACTTCCGACCTAAATAAACAATGATTATTTATGGTCTTTCTTTATTTTTCCATTGCACAACTAAGTGCACAAGTCAATTAACTCGTTATGCTGATGTCGCACTTCGCCTTCCATACGAACGATCGCTTTATGTATCGATCGTATGCGCGACAAAGTAACATGAGCCACTTGACTTGTACGGGAATCCCTTTCCGGATTTCCCAATTCTTTTTGTTTTTCTTTTTCTTCTTTTCTTTTTCATTCAAAGAACCTCGAATTGAATGATTCAATCGAGGCTATTTATATTGGCCATTGGGCAATGGCGCGGCACTCAGTTCCTGACATTTACCCAACTTAGTCAAAACGGTCGATCGGTTCGGCCTCAGTTTACTATATCATTTACTAAATCTTCTAAATCGTGTTCACTAATCGTCACCTAAATCCTACATAAATTACCCATTCTAAATCGTGTTCACTAATCGTTACCTAAATCCTAAATAAATTATCTTATTCCTAATATAAACATAAGATTAAATTAAGTACCTATATGTTATTTAATAATAGACATTAGTTAACTAAAGATAAATTCGTTTAATAAAACCCTATTATAAGTGAAAAGGAACACATAAAAATTGTTTTAATATTTTGGACTAACAGGCAACACCATCAAGGTAAGACCCAACTGAGAGTAGTGCCTCTCAGAATAAAAGATAAAAAGCACTACACGAGCTCTGAACTTAGCCGCAACAAGAAAATGGTCAGAGTCGACGTTTGCCCCGCGGAATGTGTGCACGTTGAGGATGTTGGATGCGTGCCTCGCGTCGATTAGCACATGGTCGATTTGGTTGGCGGTTCGACCGTCTGGAGAGCGCCAGGTTGCTGTGTGGATACTTAGCCTTGGAAACCTAGTGCTACTTATCACCGTATTACGAGCTGCCGCGAAGTCAGTTAGTCGGTAACCGTTGTCTGTGGTCGTTTCGTGGATTCTGTGCTTACCAACTAACCCGCCAAAGATGTTTTCCTTTCCGACTTTAGCATTGAAATCCCCGAGCACAACTTTGACATCGTACTCCGGACAGGCTCTGTAGGCTCCATCCAGGAGGTCATAAAACTCCTCCTTAATAGGGTCTTCAGCCTCGTCGGTAGGGGCGTGTGCACATATTAGGCTTATGTTTTGGAAAGTAGCTTTGATGCGGATCACAGCTAGGCGATCACTTATCGGCTTAAAGTCAATAACTTTTGTCCTAAGCCGATTGTCCACGACGAATCCGCATCCTAATACATGCAATCTTTTATGGCAGCTGTAATAAATATCGCAATTTTTCCTTTTCATCATACCTGATCCTATCCATCGTATCTCCTGGATCGCGGTAATATCTGCCTTGTACCGCGTGAGGACAGACTGGAGTGTAGAGCGTTCGCACGTTCCAGGTACATACTCTTAAATCGTTGTCCGTTGACGTTCCGGGTCTGGTTGCCGTTTGAGGGAAATCGTTATCCGAGGCTCCTCGTGTCTCTCTCATAACTACTGTTTTTTTACATGGTAGGGAAGTTACCCCGACGGCACAACCCCCAACCTGGAGGGCCAGGCCCTTAACCTTAGGACAGCAGGCCGGTTATTCCGGTGCCAGTAAACCACTTTGGGATGTGAGCGGTGCCGTTGGCCCATTAAGGGCTCATCCGCCACCAACTCTTCTCCAACACCCTGGCTCGGTATTGGAAATCCCTATAGACCTGGTATCCGAATATGTCAGAGCAGCTTTATAGGGATTACACTAATTAGTTCGGCCTGACTGGAACTGTAGACGCCACCGTTGGTTCCATCTAGGGAACTCCTCCGCTGCCGTCTGGTACCAGAGGAGGTGCCTTAGTGAGAAAAACACACTCCTCCCCCCTCTCTCGTCCGCTGCCACCAACGACATTCCAAAGGGGTTGGTTACCCAATCTCCAATCGAGGTACTAGGCACCCACCAGTCACCACGTGGAGGTGAGAGTAGGAGTTGATAGTGAGAGGCTAGGTGAGAACGCTTGTGTTCTCATGACACCGCATCACTACCCTTCAACATGGCTCAGTGGACTAGTAGATAATGGATAATATTAGATTTTCCTCGGCAGGCAGCAATCAAAAGAAAAATTTGATTTCAAGACACTTGTGCAGCGCACAGTGCTGTCCAAAATTTTGTGGAAAACTCCAGAGTGCATTACTTTTCCGGAGGAATCAAATGAAAGCTAAGCAGCCATTGCAGCACAAGAAAAAAGAGCCGCCATTGAAACTACCAGCTCCAGGCAAAGTAGTACCTGGAGGCCCTTTAATACTCCAAACCGAAGTACTGACTTTGGCCGCATGAGCTAAGGCGCCAGCTTGGTGGAGCTTCAGCAACTCAGGTTCGAATCTCGGCGGGGAAAAACCACATTTCACTTGGCCAATATATTGAAGTTAAAAGGTAATAGGTTATTATATGCATTGCCTTGCAAGTACAAAGGTAGGAAAGTGCTGTAAATATATACATTTAACGTAATACTAACCGAATCTCTTTGCGCGAAAATTACGTAGGTACAAGGTACAGCAACGGATGCAGTTGCTGTAGCTTGTCATACCAACAACAGCAACAACAGCAGCAGCAACATCTACATCAACGATTGTCTCACTGGCTACACAAGGTCTTTATTAAAAATGGCAAATGATCTTAAACACAAAAACAAATGCAAGTTTGTTTGGGTTAGAGACTCATCTGTTCTTATTAGAAAAAGAGAAGGCGATAGAGTTATAAGAATTAATTCTCTTGAGGATATTTATAACCTGGACGTTAACTAAATAACTTTAATTTTTTTGTTTTTTGTATAATGCATAATATGAATTCACCTATAGATCCTCACAATGTTTCAAGTAATAGTGTTTTCTCTTTAACTTCTGATAATGTTAAATGTTTTTGTATAGACCATCCTAACAATGAGCAATTTTCTGGTTTTTCTGCCATTCATCAAAATATTCGCAGTATGCGAACAAATTTTAATACTTTTCTCGCTCACCTCGCACCTCTGGATCATTTACCAGATCTAATTTTTCTCTCTGAAATTTGGATCTTTGAGGAAGAGAAGTCTGAATATGATGTAATTCCAAACTTTACATTCGACGCAGCTTGTAATGAAACTTACGCTGCTGGCGGTGTCGCGGTTTATTATAGTAGTAACATAATGGGATGTAAAATTAATAAGTTTAAACTGGATAGTACTGACATAGTCAGCGCTAATTGCGAAGTCTCTGGTGTTCACTACTGTTTTATCTGTATTTACAGATTGCACAGGTGTACTGTGAGAACCTTTTTGGATGAGTTTTCGGGATTTTTGGATAATCAGAAATGTAATAATATAATTTTGTTGGGTGATTTTAATATAAACATCCTGTGTGATACACCTGATGTCGATAATTTTTTAACTACGCTTTCCTCTTTTGGCTTTGAGTCTGTTATGAATCAGCCTACGCGATATAGCTCTTGTTTAGATCACATTTTTGTAAGGCTTCATAGAAACATTTGTGTCGATTATAAAACAATAGCTTATGACTTACAAATAACTGACCACAGCCTAACTGGTATTCAACTCAATTGCAGGGTTTCTCGACTAAAAAAATTGGATGCCTTTGAAATTAAAAAAATTGATTTTGGCACTTTAAGATCAAAGTTACATTTTGAGTTTTGGGTTGATGTTTACTCCGCCGTCGACCCTTCTGTTGCTTTTAATTTGTTTCTTAATAAGCTACAATTTCATATATTGAATTGTAGTGAGAACAAATGTAAGCGAAGTAACAAATTAAAGTGTCTCAAGCAATGGATGACACCCTCTTTATTAAGAAAAATAAAAAAGAAAAAACGACTTTGCTTAATTATCAATAAACATCCGAATAATCACAGACTTAAGAATTATTACGTAAAGTTATGTAGAGAGGTCAAGATTGAAATACCGCTTTGCAGAAATACATACTTTAGCAATAAATTGGCAAGAAACCTTGGTAACTCTAAAGAGGAATGGCGAGTTGTTAATGAAATACTTAACAAAAATAGATCTTACGAAGACATAAGTATTTCAAATAATAATTCAATTGTGTCTGAGCCTTTAGAAGTTGCTAATTTATTTAATAATTTTTTTGCTGATGTAGGTTCTTGTAACGGTGTTTCAAATGTCAGTCACAGAAATTTATAAGATTATAATGTCACTGAAAACATCTAATTCGACGTCTTTTGACAATATTTCAAGTTTTACATTAAAAAATATTGCGTTTCATATTTCTGATGTTTTATGTTATGTTTTTAATTTTTGTGTCCAAGAAGGTGTTTTTCCTGAGTCTTTGAAAACAGCTGTAGTATTACCACTGCACAAAAAAGGTGATGCAATGTCATTAAATAATTATCGTCCAATTTCCATCTTATCCGTTTTTTCTAAGATTTTTGAAAACGGGATTAAATCTAGAATATTATCATTCTTAGATAAAACTCATTTCTTTAATGATTCTCAGTTTGGTTTTAGAAGCGGTAGATCAACTGAAAGTGCTTTATTAAAATTATCTGGGGAAATATATAACAGTTTGAATGCTTCTCAAATTCCTTCGACGTTATTTATCGACATAACCAAGGCTTTTGATATGGTGAATCATACTCTGTTACTAAACAAATTATTCAATGCAGGTTTCAGAGGCTTCATTCATGCCTGGTTTGCTTCTTATTTAACAAATCGTAAACAAGTGGTAAAGGTCAAAAATGTTTATAGTTCACAAAATTATTTAAATATAGGTGTTCCTCAGGGATCAGTCTTGGGCCCGATACTGTTTTTAATTTATGTTAACTCGCTATTTTTTCAACCTTTTAAGGGCAGAATCACTGCATTTGCTGATGATACTGCTCTTTCCTATTCCAATAAGAGTTTTCTTGATATGTTTGCCGATGTTAATTATGACCTTGATATACTACGTCGATGGTTCAAGTCTCATAAACTGATCATCAGCAACAAAACAAAATTTATGGTATTTAATATCAAGGGTGTTGTATGCGAAGAGTTGCCTTTATATTATCACTCACCAAGCTGTTGTCGATTTTGTTTGGATGATGCTTATGGTCATACATCATTTGATAATCAGGTAAGCTGTAGTGACGGTTGCTTTGTAATTGAGCGTGTTGACAGCTTTAAATACCTAGGTATTATATTGGACCATAAGTTCAGTTGGAAGAACCATACGTCTTATTTGAAACAGTATTTAAATGGAGTTGTACGGCAATTATACCACCTTAGCATGTTCTGCAAATTACCCATTTTAAAATTGGTTTATAATGGTATTTTAAAATCTAAACTGCAGTATGGAATTTCTTGCTGGGGTGGCACTTATTTTAATAAATACAATGGAACCACTGCTGTTTAAACAGAAGCATGCAATAAGAATTATGTGTAGAGTTAATCGCAGAACTCCCAGTTTTGAGTTGTTCAAAAGTCTCGAACTTCTTCCTTTAAGGCACCTGTACTGCTACAAAGTTTTAAACATTTTTTTTGAAAATTCCGGGTACTATGATGTTAGAGTTCACGATAGTCATAACTTGAGAGTCAATACCAGAAACTTCGTAAATGTTCCAACAATCCATAAAACACATTTTTCACGTTTTTATTATGTTACTGCTCCTCGCCTGTTTAATAATTTACCTATAAAACTTAGGTGTGAGAGAGTGAAAACAGTATTCTTAAATAGTATAAAAAAATGGCTTTTCTCGTTTAACCATTCTGAAATAGATGCTTTTTTAACACCTTTGATGTAGTAAATTTGATGGTTCTTTTCCTTTTCTTTTTATTAATTTTTTTCATCTTATTAAATTGTATATAATTTTTCTTTTTTTAAATGTATGTAATTGAATCTTTCATTTCCATTTTCATTGCAATCTCATTTTTGTTTTCCCCATCAATAGATTTATGAATCTCATTTTATATAACTGTTAGGTACATTCGCCTCTTGTCATTTATTGACAATAGATTGTACATAGCTATTTCATACAAAAACCTTAAAGCTCATTATTAACATGGATGACATTGTACTTTATGCTTAAGTTTTTTGTTATAAAATAAAGTAAAAAAAAAAAAAAAAAAGTGGCCATTGGATCGTCGGTTGCAGAATACCAACAAAGGTACAAAGTCCAACAGAAAAATACGGTGAGTCAAAAAAGTGACTGTTATTAAAAATATATATATATATAAGTATAGCACCAAATTTTAAATACAGTTCCTATAGATCGGTAATGCATATATATAAATGCTAATGCATATGTATATAACAACGCGAAAATTTTAAGAAGTGAAAGTGCATATACATACCAATTGCTATCCTAGTCTTTTTTGTACGCACATATTAACGTAACGTTTTTTGTTTTATGGTTTTTCTAATTTTTAAATGTTAAGTGCGGTTAATGTTAATTTGTTTGAAATCGTGCCAAGATAGTTTTTTTATATTCGAGTCAATTCAAAAATGAATAAATTTGTTTCAAACTGAACAGCAGAACATTAACGATGTGTTTGGTTTAAGAGAAGGCGGGAAAGGATGAGGATGGGTGGATAGGGAAGGATGATGATGGCGAAGAAAAATAGGAAGTGAAAGACGGCAACTTAAGGGTCTACTTAGGCGAGAGTAGTAGTCAAGGTAGGGAGGGTAGGAAAAATGTCTCGCAGCGTCAATGCCACCTAGGCGCGAAGACTGGCATGATTTTTTTTTGTTGCTAGACAAAGTCCCGCGCCCACCGACGAGCTAATTGAGGGAACTAGCATGCCAGCACAGACCCAATGCAAACAAAGTTCAATGCAACAAAATGGCTCCCACAACGTGAGAGGCCTGCCTTGGAATTAGTATAGTAGCTAGAGATAGTTACTTAGGATTCTTGTTTTTTTTGAGCCACTTAACTTTTATTTTGTTTCCATTTACATATTTTTTTTAATTTTAAAATTTTTCGATCCTTTGTATTGGCATTCCATCATAAGTCCCGGTGACTGGGGTACAACCTTAGCATCGCGTTGCGATGATGAAAGACAATACAAATCAATTTTATGGTTTTTGTTATCTGAGTCATGATGTTATTTTGTTTAATAGTGACATCGATGTCCAGATGAGAGGATACTATAAACAAAATAGTCAGAAGTGATGAGAAGAGACACTTGCGATTCGGCTCGATGAGTCTGCATGTAGATCCTTCCATCAATACCAAGGTTAGTTTTGGAGTTCAGTACAAGCAACTAGTTTGTATGTCACTGTCCTGAAACAGAATAAAGTAGAAGTTAGTTTCAGATTATGTTTAAAGTACAAATACATATTTTACCCGATTTCTTTTCGTAGTTTATTTTACATTTTAGATCTTTATTCGGCTCATAGAACTTTGCCATCTTTCACTTTCGAAATGGTCGTCCTTCCTCCGCCAGTTATCCGAATCCTTAGCCAATTTATGAAAATTAGCAGTTCCATTTTATTCGTTTGTCTCAGTTTAGATAGGTTAGGTAGTAGATACATTATATATACATTTTTATTTATTATTTTTCGTATTCCTATTTATTTATTTATTTATTTTTTTCATTTTCAAAATTTTTGTTCAGTTTTTGAGTTTTTCTTGTGCTTGCTTGTTAAATCCGTAATCTTTTCTGTAGTATGAGTAAGACGCCAAGCCGTCCAGTCACTCGGTCTATTACTAGAGGCGACACAGCTTTTAGAACTTTTCATAGGTCAATTAATCGTTTAAGCTTTGACAATTCTTTAAATTCGACAAATATGGCAAGCGATAACCCGTCCGTTCCAATTACAGCCCATGAAGCTGGAAATCCGGGTCCTTCAGCTGGGTTAGTAGCTAACGCTGATCAAATGGGTAATAATAACCACCCAAGCCCGACTGTCGCAAAAAGTGGCACGAATGCAGGGGCTTCAGGTACTAGCACCACAGAGGGAGCAGATGATTTAGCAGAAAAGATTGAGCGGTCTTTGACAATCAATCAGCTTCGTCTCTTCCAACAAATGGACATATTTATGAACAATGTCTTAGCAAAGATGGGCAGTATGTACCTAGTCCAGCAACCACAACAGCTTAACCTAGGCGGTAACGATAATGCCAATTCCCAATTTGTGAGCAGCGTAGATGACAGGCGAGCAAATGTACTCCCACCTGCGTCCAATCCTCAATATGTGCATCAATCTCCTCCGACACCAACTCTTTCGAATGCTAGCACATCAGGAAATTGTCGATTGGACAGGTGGAACATTAAGTTCGACTGCACCGAAAGCATTTCCGATTTTCTCTTCAAGGTCGACCGACTCCAAGTTTCTTCGTCGTATAGCGATGAGCAAATAACAGCCAACTTTCACACCTTGTTGGCCGGGAAGGCAAATACTTGGTTTTGGGCGTTTCTGCGCAGAAACCCTAACGCGAAGCTTGGAGATATTAAAGTCGCCATGAAGAAAGAATTCGGTCGGAAGGAGAACGATGTCGATATTTATATGCGCTTGCTCACACGTAGGCAGTCGTTTAAGGAATCTTTTGACGATTTCTATGATGCGATTGTTCGTCTTAACGACCGTTTAAACGAACGTTTCGTCTCTAAAAAGCTCATAGAAATCGTCAGAAATAACGCTAAGGAAAAGCTGGGGGAAGTTTTGCTGGCAGCTGATATCAAGAGTCTTGAACAGCTAAGGGAGAAAGGTAGAGATGCTGAACGTTTCCTATCTAGGCGAATGACATCCCAAAGAACTGTTCACAAGATCCATTTGGAAGAAGAGGCGGAGGAGCCTGTTGAAGAAGTGGCAGCGTTTAGTCGGTCACATAACCGAGCACAGACCACTACACTAGTTTGCTGGAATTGTGATCAGCAGGGACACACTTTCTACCAGTGTCCATCACACAATCGCCAGTTGTTCTGTTTTCTATGCGGCGAAAAAGGTGTTAGTACTCCGGAGTGCTCTAAGCACCAGGGAAACCGTCAGGGGAACGACAGAAGAGTCAAGGAGAGTCGTTCTCTAAGGAACTACCCCGAAACGAAAATTTAGGCACAGAAACGGTTCCGCACAACTTTTCTGAGAGTCGAGGTGTAATTATTCTGCAAAGACCGAACATTTTAGCTGAAAGTCACCCGGTTAACACATTTGCCCTAAAATCACTACATGAAAGGAAGCAGAATTATTACAGACTTCGCTCCCAGATAATGGGAACCAAATTAGCAAGCAAACACATTCAAAAATGCCGTGAAAGATATCGAAAGCGGAAACTCTTCCAGAAAATCATCGTTGAGACCATCATATCGTCAAAAACAGATGGCAGGTTGTATGCGAGTTTGCTGTTGAAAAACGAACAAGTTTTTGGTTTGTTAGACAGCGGAGCATCCATTTCTGTGCTAGGTGAATCTTGCTTTGACTTTGTGGAAAGGAATGGGATCAAAGTGATGCCGTATACAAATTTCGTGAAGACAGCGGATGGGACCTCTCACAGTATTGTAGGATATTGTGAGATCCCAACAACTTTTAATGGCATCACCAAAACTATTACCTTTTACATGATTCCCAACTTAGCACAGAAAATATATCTCGGCATGAATTTCTGGAAGGATTTCTGCTTAGTACCAAACATTTGCGAAATAGATGCACCAGTTCTACCGGTTAGCGAAAGTAAGAAATTGACCGACGAACCAAGCTTTATGCTACTCACTTCAGCACAAAAAATCCGGTTAAGAAACAATTTCCCAACTTCGTTGACTTTGGACTCGGTCATACGCATCTTGAGACCCATCAGATCGACGTCGGTGACGCTGTGCCGATAAAATCCAGGCACTACCCATTGTCTCCGGTGCGGCAGGAAGAAATCTACGAAGAACTTGATCGCATGTTAGAACTGAGGGTTATTGAGGAAAGTAACTCACCTTGGTGTTCCCTTATAGTGCTAGTCAGGAAGCCAGGGAAAGTACGCCTTTTGCTTGGACAGTCGGAAGTTGAACAGCGTGACGAAAAAAGACGCTTATCCGCTGCCACATATTGACGGTCTCCTAAGTCGTCTACAGGACACATACTTCATCACTGGGCTTGACCTTAAGGATGCCTTCTGGCAAATCCCACTTGATGAAGAATCTAGACAGAAAACGGTGCCTGGGCGGCCACTGTATCAATTCACAGTTATGCCGTTCGGGCTATGCAACGCCGCACAACGAATGTGTCGCCTGATGGATCGTGTCATCCCTGCACGACTCCGGGAACATATCTTCGTATATTTGGATGACCTGTTGATATGTTCGGCGGATTTCAACACCCATGTCCAAGTACTGGCAGAAGTGGCTTCTTGTCTACGTAGGGCGAATTTATACATCAACCTCAGTAAAAGTAAGTTTTGCATGCGCGAAATCAAGTATCTTGGTTATATCGTCGGTCAGGGCACGCTAAAGACCAACCCTGAAAAGGTAGAGGCGATGATTAACTTCCCGATTCCGAAAACTCCTAGGCAAGTACGGAGATTTATCGGTATGACTGGATGGTACAGACGTTTCATTAAAAATTACTCCGATCTGGCACCCCCACTTACTGATTGCCTGAAAAAGAAAAAGGATTTTGAGTTGTCGTCTGCAGCCAGAAGTGTTGAAGCAAACACTTACCTCTGCTCCAGTGTTGTCCCAACCGGACTTTAAAAATGGTTTTACTATCCAGTGTGACGCTTCGCCCGAGGGAGTAGGGGGAGTTCTTTTCAAACTAGATGCAGATGGCAACGAAAAACCAATAGCATTTATGTCGAAGAAGTTGAATAAGGCACTGAATTATACTGTTACAGAACTTGAGTGTCTCGCTGCTGTCTTAAGTGTCAGGAAATTCCGTGCTTACATCGAGGGTTCCAAATTCCGGATTGTTACTGACCACTCAAGTCTGAAGTGGCTTATGCTGCTTAAGGATCTGAGTGGTAGACTCGCAAGATGGAGTCTGGAACTCCAGCGCTTTGATTTTTCCATCGAACACCGCAAGGGTTCACTGAATGTAGTGCCGGATACCCTGCCACGAGGAGACATGGAAGAGATTTCGGTCACAGATATAGGTGAAGAAATAGATCTTACCTCGCCTGAGTTCGATTTTGTGGAATATACTTGTCTTAGAGAGAAAATCGTCAAAAATCAAGCCTCGCTTCCAGATTTAGTTGTATCCGACAAATATATAAGTTAATGAGATCTACGCACGAATTATTATAAAAAATATTCAGAGCAGATTGCTCTGACCTTTATTCTTCAACAAACCGATTACGACTAACTTATTACAATATATACTTAATAACAAAAGCTCCCAATAACAATCCCATAGCTTGCAGTTTTCGATTTTTCGATTGAATTTCCATGGAAATTCGTTTCGCTGCCCTAGACGCTTGATCAGCATTTCCGCTGCGCGTGGAGGTGGTTTGCCGGTGTTAATTCTTCCCCTCTTAAGTGCGATTGTCCTCAATCGTTAGAAATATGGTATGTCGTTAAATCTTTGCTGTGGCCTCTGAAGATGTTGGGGTGCGTTGGGTGATGCTATTGCCCTTCGTTCCGGATGTTCTTCATGGGCCTCTTCTTTAGGAATCTGGATGGTGACCTTGGTATTGTTTCGTTTAGGTAAAAGCTTGAGGATCGTGGCTATTATAGCGAGTATTCCGAGGCAGGAGATGAGTGAGTAGGTGGTTACCTGATGTGTGTTTTTCTCCGTTTATAATAGTCGGATTTCATTTGTGTTGTTGATGAAAAGATCTTTCATCATTTCTAGAGATAAGATTTCTGTGTACTTTTTCTCCTTTGGACTGTCTTTGAGTATTGCCGGTAATGCTTTGACCATCGACACTTCTTGGGAAATAAATGATTGACCATTGATATTAATAGTGGTGTTGTGGAATTTTATTAGGAATGTTCATTTGAGGCTGTGGGTAATGTTTTCTACTTGTACGGTTCCGGTAAATTGATTTAGCAATATATTGCCTGTTGATATCTCGTCTATGGTTGGAATATGCTGGCTATTGACGGTGTTGCAGATGGCTGGGAGAGTTGAGCAAGCTGGGAATACATGTATCGTTTCTAATGTTGACAATCTCTTTTGAAATACAAATTGGTGATCTTGTGAGTCAAAGTGATTCGTTAATGTCTGGTCATAGTTTTGGTCTTCTTGTTCTATCTCGTTTTCGTATTCCTCCGATGTCTTCTCGTCCGGATCGGGTCCTTCAGTGTGGAAAACTCTCTGCATTTTGTGTGGATGATGGGCGTGTTGTGAATATTGGCGTTTCTGTGGAACTAAGTAATTCACATTTTGAGATCTGACGGAATGGTCGACGTCCATTGGCTTCGGAGGAAGCGGACTTTGATTTCTGGTGGTCTTTGCTGTAGATACTGAGGTTCCCTATAAAACTGTGGTGGTTGAGCATTACGTGGGTTATGGAGTAGCTGGGGATGAAATTCGCGTCTGGGTGCGGCAATTGGTGCTGGTCCTGAATGTACAAGATTGTTTCTTCTAGGGTGGGCTCGAAAATCAACGTTTTGTAATTTTAAGCATAGGTGCAAAGCCTGGGCGAGGTCAGCAGGCTCACGGATGATGAGTAACCTGGGCAAGTCGCCTCTCAACCCTCTGACGAAGGTATCGAGAGCTTTGTCCCGGTAACACTGAGTCATGTTGTTCATGGACTCCTGACTCATATCCATTGATCCTAACTTATTTAAGATAAGCGACAAGTGGTGGTAGACGGCCTGATAGAACTCGGGAATCGTGGCTTGGTTGTCCACTCTTTATTTGTTTCACTGTTATGTTGGTGGCTTGGTTGTCCACTCTTTATTTGCAAACACTTTCACTGGTTTTAGGCTTGGTTATTGCCTGAGTTCACTCGAGATTTTATGTTAACAGTTAATTTGTACAGTGTTGCAGAGCGCAGCCCCACGTTGGGCGCCAGTTAATAAGATCTACGCACGAATTATTATAAAAAAATATTCAGAGCAGATTGCTCTGACCTTTATTCTTCAACAAACCGATTACGACTAACTTATTATAATTTATACTTAATAACAAAAGTTCCCAATAACAATCCCATAGCTTGCAGTTTTCGATCTTTTGATTGAATTTCCATGGAAATTCGTTTCGCTGCCCTAGACGCTTGATCAGCATTTCCGCTGCGCGTGGAGGTGGTTTGCCGGTGTTAATTTATATACAAAAGAGTTCGATTTAGAAGCGGTGTGCTAGCAAACGAAGATTCCTTGTGGCGTTTATGGATACCTAAATCATTGACTCAAACCGTCATCGAGATGTCTCACAATTCGAAGCTCTGTTGCCATAGTGGCTTCTCAAAAACTTATGAACGAGTTCGAGAGAAGTACCAAAATGGTTAATGACATCAGGGTATTTGTGAGTCGGTGTGAGGTATGCAAAACCACAAAGGCGCCAAACAAAGTTCTTCGTCCTGCAATAGTGAAGCAGATCGTCTCAGAGCGGCCAATGCAGCGACTTTACGTCGATTTGCTCGGCCCATATCCGCGCACTAAACGAGGTAACGTCTATATCTTTATTGCTGTTGATCACTTCACGAAGTATACCTTCCTAAAAGCACTGCCTAAAGCAACTTCGAGGAATATAATTAAATTTTTATAGTCCGAGGTATTTCATGGGTTCGGTACACCCGAAATCATAGACTCGGACAATGGCAAGCAGTTTGTGTCTGCTGAGTTTGGCAAATTTCTGGACAACTATGGTGTGCAACACGTTCGTACAGCTTTGTAATCACCACAGGCTAACATTTCGGAGAGAGTCAACCGCAGTATCCTTAACAAGTTACGAGTATTTATATCCGATGAACAGGACCACTGGGATACACACTTGTCAAGCATAGCCTGTGCATTACGGTCTGATATGCATGACTCTATAGGATGTCAACCATACTATGCCTTGTTCCGGCAAAACATGATCACCCATGGTTCATCGTACAAAACACTTCGTAACTTGAAGGCAGGATCCCGAAATGATCGTAATACCTCGCGAAGCCAATGTGGCACTTGCACGAACACAGTTGTCCGGGAATTTGCTAAAAGCTCACGAAAGATCGATGAATACATACAATACGCGTTCAAGGCCAACTTCTTTCAAAGTAGGGCAAGAAGTTTTTCACATAAATTTTGCACAAAGTAGCTTCGTCCACGGCCAAAACGCCAAGTTATTACCGAAGTTTCTGAAGTCACGAGTCCGTCGTACTGTTGGCAATTGTATGTACGAACTTGAAAATCTTTCCGGTAAACCTATTGGAATATTCCATGCCAAGGATATTCGACAATAATTGCAATTCAGCTGCAAAGAAAAACGGAAACAACACAAAGAATCACTGCACAATTTTGTATTTTTCAATTCACTCACTGATGTTGTTGCCCGGCTATGAAGTCGGCTCCCACGTTTTATGTTATTCCGTCTTGGTTTTTGTATATCTTTTTACAATTTTTACACTTAACAAGTACTTTGCAACATGTGGGTTCGATGTTTGCAATTTTGTGTTGACATTTTGACAGCTAAATGTAAACAAAACGCAAAGCCCTTTTGTAACAGAACTGTTCGACTAGTTCTTTGAACAAACATACTTGGAGGAGATCGATACTCGTTCTATAATTCTATCGAAAAGAGAGTAAGCTTTTATTTGAAAATCGTTGGGAGACAAGCGGTTAAAATTGAAAACTTCCAAGTAGCCAGCTTTCCAGAAAGCCGCTGAAATTAACGGCTAATAACATCATTCAAGTATTCATTTTTTAACTTCAGCTGGCGTATAAGCAAGAGCCACTTAAGTGATATAATTCAAAAGAATTTGAAAAGTGCGCGTTATATTGCTTAAAATTTAAATAAGCAACGCAAAAATAATAGTTTGTGTTTGAGAACGAAACACTTAATCTGGTAAAGCAGTAAAATTCAGGTAGTTAAAATGTTCAGTGGATTAGTAGATAATGGATAATATTAGATTTTCCTCGGCAGGCAGCAATCAAAAGAAAAATTTGATTTCAAGGCAGCACTTGTGCAGCGCACAGTGCTGTCCGAAATTTTGTGGAAAACCCCAGAGTGCATTACTTTTCCGGAGGAATCAAATGAAAGCTAAGCAGCCATTGCAGCACAAGAAAAAAGAGCCGCCATTGGAACTACCAGCTCCAGGCAAAGTAGTACTTGGAGGCCCTTTAATACTCCAAACCGAAGTACTGACTTTGGCCGCATGAGCTAAGGCGGCAGCTTGGTGGAGCTTCAGCAACTCAGGTTCGAATCTCGGCGGGGAAAAACCACATTTCACTTGGCCAATATATTGAAGTTAAAAGGTAATAGGTTATTATATGCATTGCATTGCAAGTACAAAGGTAGGAAAGTGCTGTAAATATATACATATATACGTAATACTAACCGAATCTCTTTGCGCGAAAATTACGTAGGTACAAGGTACAGCAACGGATGCAGTGGCCATTGGATCGTCGGTTGCAGAATACCAACAAAGGTACAAAGTCCAACAGAAAAATACGGTGAGTCAAAAAAGTGACTGTTATTAAAAATATATATATATAAGTATAGCACCAAATTTTAAATAAGGTTCCTATAGATCGGTGATGCATATATATAAATGCTAATGCATATGTATATAACAACGCGAAAATTTTAAGAAGTCAAAGTGCATATACATACCAATTGCCATCCTAGTTTTTTTTTGTACGCACATATGTTTAACGTTTTTTTTTTTTATGGTTTTTCTAATGTTTAAATGTTAAGTGCGGTTAATGTTAATTTGTTTGAAATCGTGGCAAGATAGTTTTTTTATATTCGAGTCAATTCAAAAATGAATAAATTTGTTTCAAACTGAACAGCAGAACATTAACGATGTGTTTGGTTTAAGAGAAGGCGGGAAAGGATGAGGATGGGTGGATAGCGAAGGATGATGATGGCGAAGAAAAGTAGGAAGTGAAAGACGGCAACTTAAGGGGCTACTTAGGCGAGAGTAGTAGTCAAGGTAGGGAGGGTAGGAAAAATGTCTCGCAGCGTCAATGCCACCTAGGCGCGAAGACTGGCATGATTTTTTTTTTGTTGCTAGACAAAGGGTCAAGTCCCACGCCCACCGACGAGCTAATTGAGGGAACTAGCATGCCAGCACAGATCCAATGCAAACAAAGTTCAATGCAACACATGTACTCACGAGGTGCAAGGTCCTTAAGTGTGTGACGCAGAACCCTTTTAACGCACTGGACCCTTATACCTCCTTCGGATGGGTTGCTTGGGCAGTTGAAGACCCATTCATCACCCTTTGATGACAGCTCATCCTGGATACGATCGCATTCGAACGCCTACGTTTTGCCTCCTGGTCTGCTCCTATGAAGTTCTTCCCATTATCGCTGCGAATCCGTATAGGTAAAGTTGGGAATGTTAAAAATGCACGTATCCGTCGATAGATCACAAGCTACTTCTAGGTGAATGGCTCGGATAACGAGGCATGTGAATAGTGCCACACGCCTCTTCTTCGTACGACGACCAATACTAACTGTTATCGGACCGAAATACCAGTGTACTAAAATAGCTTGACAAATGGAGTCAGACGATCCTCGGGAAGTGGATCCATCATAGGGGCTTTAGGCTTGACTCTTGTTATCTTGCACCCGTAACATCTGTCGACAATTTGTTGTGAGCCAGGGTCGAGCCACAGGGGCAGCTTCGGTACAGGTGACAAGGGCGCGGCATGCTAGTGGTCGCTCGGCTCAGCTCGTCGGACGGGGGGTGTTCTTGCCCCCTCACCACATACCACCTGCTCAAGAAAGAAAATAAAAGGAAGAAAGCTACTCGACTTTGACCACGGACTGACAAACGGACAATTAACCTGAAAGATAGTGTAGAAAAGGAAAATGTCCAAGGACCTATGCCAATACCCCGAAGAAAGAACGGAAGAGACACCGCGAAACTAACCTACCTATCCTAATCTATTTCTAAACTAACCTAAATGGAATAAAATAAACCCTAAACTATACCTATTATAACTTAAATCTAACCTATCTACTTTTACCCTAAACGCAACTTGTCCTTCCGTAGTCTCTTGGAGGTAGAGGTTCGCCATGACTTCGAAATACGCCGGATGTTAATGGCAAGGGATGGCCAACCCACTCTTCATGTCCTCAGACATATCCAATAGCTATCCCTCTTTGGCCGGAGTTGTGAGGGATAGCCCCTTTTATAACCCTCCAGTCACAACACTAGTTAAGCCAGAATGGCCGAAAAACAACGCTGAAAAGCGTCATGTCAGGTCGTCAGTTAGTCGCGTATTGTCATTGTCGATCTATCAAAAGGACGGCCTTCCCAAATATCCACACACCGTGAGCTTTTGGTCTTAGCCGCTCATATTTAAAATGTATCTAAACCACGAAAATATTTGGAAAACATGGGACAAATAGTGCCACTTTTATTAAAAAAACAATCAAATTCAATGTAAATCTTAACTCTAGCAAAGGAAACTAAAAAAAAAAAACAAATCAAGAAAAAAAAAAAAGAAAATAAAAGTAAATATAAAAGAAGATTGAATCTCAAATTGAGGAAAAGAGAAAAAAAAATCCTCTGTTCTTAATACTATTAAACTTACAATCTAAAATTAAAAAAAAAAAAAAGTAATAAAGGGTGATTTTTTAAGAGGTTTAGAACTTTTTTAAAAAAAAAAACACAAAAAATTCGAAAAAATGAATGAAATATTTATTTGAATCGATAGTTTGAACCAGAGACAATACTGAGACCACCAACTCCGGCCGATTTCCCGTTACTTAGCCTACAAGCTATATTTTGTATGGAGTGTACACATCTGGTGCGCTAGTATTGTTACATAGAAAATCGTATTGACAAATGTCACGAAACTTCAAAAATTCCGGCTCACCAACACACTCTCAGCAGATATGAGACACTTCCGCTGTGGGCAAAGTTGCTGTCTGAGTTCATAGAATTTTATCCGTTAAATTTGAAATTGTTCGTTACAACTAAATTTTTGTGTGGACAGTCATTTATTTTGAGAATAATTGCATATTTTTTTGACAATATAAGAAAAATAAACAATGTTGAAGAATTTTAAACAAATAAAAACATTTTTAGCAAACTTTCGTAAAGCAGCTACTAGAAATCGACTAGAAAATGGTAACCATTTATGTCGTTTAGTTTTCGTAAAAGCACAATTGCAAAAATAACATGGTTTTATTCTAATTTTGCAAATACGTATTTCAATATTAATACGTAAATCATGTTGTTTTACATAGATTTCAGTTTTTTGCTTATTGCTTAGCTGACTAAACTTTCATTATGTTATTATCATAAATATCAAGATTAATGTAATATATGTTTTAAGTAAATTAAGAGTTTCTCCATTATTATAAATGCAATAAAAAGAAAGTATTCATATGTGTATTTATTATATTTTAAGTGTCTCGTATTTCAAAGCCCATATTTATATTTAAAAGTCTTATGTTTTGGTGTTATAATGGAACAACAATGGTGCCTGAGTGCTTCAGTTGAGCAGCAATACAGAACGTCATGGTATATGCGATTCAAATTATGATTTTATGACCTTTTATAAAAATGTGGATAGAAAAAACTAATATGAAATGTACTCCATTTAATACTCTTGGTAAATAATAAATTATTCACCAATTTCGTGTTGAACTTCTTAAGAAAAAAACTGTATTTCTGAACACTGTAACAGCTTACCACGGTTGACTGACAACTAGACTCACCACATGTCAAATTGTTTATTTACGCGGTTTTTTCTGAGACATTTTCTAATTGGACTGGATGTCTACTAAGAGTAACACGTAAGTAAATTGTTTGCTGAATTAATTTATTAATTAAACATTTTCTTTTCAATGATTTATCTTCATTACAGAAAAATGAATGACGGACAGCCTCCCATTAATAAACAAAAACGGACGCGGAATTGCGTGCTGGGATGCAGTTTCCCGGTTCACACCTTTAAGGTCCCGAACAACAATGCTAGGTAAGCCAATAAATTATTTGATTTCATCCTTATTACTAATGTAGGTTAGTATTAGATATTTATTTATTAATTTGTAATCTAAAACTAGTTGCATGCCATTCCCCCCTAATAAAACAGTTTCGTCCTGCAAAAGTTCGTCGCGTGTATAACTTAAATGATCAGTTTCGGAAATATTCGTGATTTTAATTAACAAAATAAAGTTTAAAAAGCAATAAACATTCGTGTTAAGTGCTTATCGCGCGATTTGTGTCGCGAAAAATGTGAAAATCATTCGAAAATGTTAAGTTGTAAAATGCGCTAACTGGAAACAGATGCTGCCTGTAAATCGAGTGAAAAAAAAACTAACTCACAATCCTAATGCGGAATCCTGGTGATAATAAAAGTAAATAATTTACTTCAGTTCACCCTACTGAAATGCAGACAACGTGAAGTGTTAAGTGATTTTTTCTAAAATTTGGTAGAACAAATCAGCTTCAAAGTTCCGCAAAAAAAAAATCTCATAATGCATTTGGAACTACCAAAATTGTGAATTTAATCAATAAAGTGTTAAAATCTATTTCATCTTGTGGAGCACAAACAGGCGAACTCAATGATACCAAATATTTAGGGGTAGCTTGCCACGGTTCCTAGGAAAAGGTGACAATAGATTCATTTTTTCATTAATTTTCCAACCTCGCTCTAACTTAATGAAGAAATTATCTATTTTCACCTGCTCCTAGAAATCCAAGTAAGCTACCCCCTAGTATTTCGTATCCCTGAGTTCCTCTACCTGTGCTCCACAAAATGGTATATATTGTTTTACATTTATCTCGTTATTTTAACATTTTGCTATACTAATCAAGTTTTGACTTCTGTTTTTTGTACAAAGTGAAAATGACAGGGTTCATAATGCATTTGGTATTACAAAATTTTAAAATAAAGAGATAAATGCAAAACAATATATACCATTTTGTCGTCTCCAATATGTTTCGTAGAGTCACCGAGCACCTCAACATCGGCTTCTTCCAAGGCTACAAGACAAATGTATTTATTAATTAATTTAAACACTTGAAATATGCGAAAACTTACATTTTATTCAATTTGTTGCACGCAAATCACAATTTGATTTCCATTTTTGACATGCATGTCAATCGACTTCTGTCAAAAGAAATTCACCACATTTTTTTTGGTTTGCGGATTCTAATTGACATAACACCGATAGGAAAACAAAATGGCGAATTTGAAAAAAAATTGAGGGGGCCAGCGGCAAGAGGATTGTGAGTTGGGGGTCTCAGTATGGTTTGTCTATGGTTTGAACCTTGCAATTTAATGTTTAAAGATAATTTCATGCAAATGTTGACCGCGGCTGCGTCTCAGGTAGCCCATCCGCTGAGTCCAATTTTGGCATACTCTTTCACACATATCGGCCGGTATCTCACGAATGAATGCATGGATGTTGGCTTCCAGTGCGTCAATCGAAGCGGGCTTGTCCCTATACACATTAGCCTTGGCATACCCCCACAAAAAATAATCTAATGGTGTCAAATCGCACGATCTAGGCGGCCAATTGACCGGCCCGAAACGTGAAATTAACTGTTCACCAAACTCGCCTCGCAATTGCGCCATTGTTTCGCGTGCTGTGTGGCATGTGGCACCGTCTTGTTGAAACCACATATCATGCAAGTCAAGAACTTCCATTTCGGGCAAAAAAAAGTTTGTTATCATCGCTCGGTAGCGTTCACCATTGTCAGTAACGCTGCGATTCGCATCATCTTTGAAGAAATATGGCCCAATAATGCCGCCGGCCCATAAACCGCACCAAACAGTGGCTTTTTCGGGATGCATTGGTAGCTGTTGCAATGCTTCTGGCTGATCTTCACTTCAAATGCGGCAATTTTGCTTATTTATGTACCCATTCAACCAAAAATGAGCCTCATCGCTGAACACAATTTTTCGATAAAAAAGCGGATCCTCGGCCAGCTTTCCAAGAGCCCATTCACCAAAAATTCGGCGTTGTGGTAGGTCGGCTGGCTTTAGTTCTTGCACCAGCTGTATCTTAAAAGGCTTTACGCCCAAATCCTTCCGCAAAATTTTCCACGTAGTGCTGTAACAAAGGCCTAACTGCTGGGAACGGCGCCGAATCGACATTTCGCGGTCTTCTGTCACACTAGCTGATACGGCCGCAATATTTTCTTCACTACGCACAGTACGTAAACGTGTTGGTGGTTTAATGTCCAACAAAGTAAATTTGGTGCGAAATTTGGTCACAATCTTCCGAATAGACTGCTCAGAAGGTCGAGAATGCCGATCATAAAATGGAAGCAGCGCGCGATGAACATTTCGAACCGAGCACGAATTTTGATAGTAAAATTCAATAATTTGCAAGCGTTGTTCATTTGTAAGACGATCCATGGTTAAATTGCAAACCAAACTGAAGCTGTTTGACAGTGACACAAGGTACTAAACACACGTCAGCTGTCAAAACCAGTGTTGCCAAAACCAAACCAGCTAAAAAATCACCCTTTACAAAAGCTAAGATTACTCACGGTTTTACGTCCCCCGTTCTGGCGCCAGCACAAGAAGTTTCAATGCTTTTTTTTTATAATTTGTTGGCTTAAAACTACCTATTTTCTAGTATACTGTTCGCGCACAAAACTAAAATATTAAAAGTAGGTAAGTAAGAAAATAAAAAAAAATAAAAAATAAAAGCTACGTTAAAAGTTGAGAAGGAAATTAATAAAACTACGTTAAAAAAATTCAATAAAACTACGTTAAAAAAAACTCAATAAAAAAACTGTGGCACTTCACAAAAAAAATTCACTATTGCTGGTTCGCTCGTGTTGATGCTGATTTGGGTGGGGTGGCGAAGCACCCCTGTTGATCATTCAGACGGGTGAGACAATAGCGTAGCGCTTGCTTGTACCCCGGTGAAGGTTATTCCCTTTGCTGGGTCAAGAAACTCGGGCTTGTTAAGTGCCTTTGTTCCGCGACTGTGGGCTTTGGACCCGTTAGCGTTTTTGTATGGAGACCGTTGGCTGGATATTATGTTGGCGTGTCGCAGTCCAACGGCAGAAATCTCGCTTTACGGCCCCACAGGTATTTTGCGGACACGGGTTAGGTAAGGCTTAACAGAAGCCCGAGCCACCTTTTCGCTGATGACTAGCCTATATATACCCAAATGGGGAGATGTTAGAATAACCACAAAATGTCTAATAGTTTGCCTACCTTCACAACGCCGATTAGGGTTCTCCGGTGATTTTAGGAATATTATTTCAATTCCCACTATACTGTCACCTGCACCATGAAGAAATTATAATTTTAATCCTGCAAAAAATATCTTTTTGCGCTAACTCACCCCGGAATTCAAAAATGATGAGTATTTTTTTTTGTCACTGTATACCTCAAAACTATTCTCCAGCTGATGTCAGAGGGCATCGACCGCTTGCTTGTCAACCAAATATAATTGTGGAGGCCTGTCGGCAAACCAATTTTGCATTTGCGGTGCACTTGTTTTACCCCTTCCTTTGTTTTCTCAAGTCTCCACAGACCCTGTCTTTCTATTTCCTATGAATTCCTATTTGTCTTTTGTTTTTTTCTTTTGTTTCCCCTTCGTTTCCTCAAAATTCGGTTCTCTTGGAATGAGAGCGAGGGGTCTCTTTGTTCCTAATCGTCAAGTCGTATAAGTCTTCTTCTCCTATCTCCTAATAACATACATACATAAAGTAACGATACTTAACATAGAGAAAATAACGTAACTTACAACAAAAAAAAACTTCACCTACACCTTTACGATCACCCACTACCTTGGAGCACAATGGAATGGAACGAAGAAAACTTAACGACGAATAAACGATTGACTAGCCAAAACGTCAAAATCAAATCGGGAAGTGCAACAGATGGACGTAAACATGGTAAGAAATTATTTTATGTTATTGATTATAGTTAATTTATCTTATTTTATATTTTCAGATCAAGTCTAATTTATTGCACAGGTAAGTTTATTTTTCTTTCATTGTGGTTTGTCCCCTCAACGCGTATTCAATAGGCGGTTGAGCGGCCAAACACCAATGTAAGATTTTGTTTACATTTCTTTTCTTTTTTTTTTGTTTCTTTTTCACACGCAGGTACAAAAAAATATATTTGGTAAATTTTTCAGCTAGTGGAAATGTGGACTACCTAATTAATTTATTTTTGTGTCCCTAGGTATGGCTCCGTAACAGGCTCGACGGCGTTCGCCGAGTGGCCGGGAGGCTAACGACCTCGTAAGAATCGTAGCCATCCAGGTGAAATCTTAGATGGTGATAATCAACATTTTGGCTTGACCTTATTGATTTCGCCGAATCGTGTGGCAAGGGCCCATACCCTGAGATCACATCGCAAAATTGTTAAGCCGGGCAGTGTTAGTGTTGTGTTTTTGGTGATCTTGATAGATAATAAATCGGATAGAATCTTTAATAGTAAAGCGATTGGTGTCTATCTTTCTCAGTGTTTTGCGTCTGTTTTGGTTATTTACAGGTGGAGAAGAAGTGTGAGAAGGGATTACCGAACTAGTCGCGTTTATCACAGTATTGTTATCACTTTGTTTGGGACATATTCTACTATCAAAGACTAACTTAACTACAGTCAACTCTCGATTAACCGGGGTGCTCGGGACCGAGCTCGTACCGGAAAATCGAAATTCCCGGATAATCGAAAATTATATTATCAACGAATAAACCAACTTTTTACAATATTTTTCCATTTATTTGTAATAAGATTTTGTACTTTGAAACAGTCAACAAACTAAAAAACATAATAAGAAAGACAACACCTACAGATACGTTTCTACACGTGTGGATAGAAAAAATACGTAGTATTTATAAAAAATGATCACGGATAATAGAGTGAATCCCGGAAAATCGATTTCTAAATTAATAAATTTTTGAAAAAAAATGTCGCGGTTAATAGAGTTGCCGGTTAATAGAATGCCGGATAATCGAGAGTTCACTGTATATAAATAAATAAAATTCTATTGTAAATAAATAAACTAAATAAATAAATAAATATAAACTCTGAGACGGACAAATAAGATAAATAAATAAATAAATAAATAACATAGAATATCACAGATAATCAAGCAACGACATGCAAGAGTGCGTCATGGTTTTTGTTAAGTGTGAAGATCTTTGGCGTGAAAAACTCCAACTTTTTCTCCCATAAGGTTTCCCATTTCGTATAGTGAATTGCCAATTGCTGTCAGCACTATACATTTTATAAATTTAGGACCCAACTTGGCGTTGTACCTGTCCAGTAGATTGCTTTGTTTAAAATTTCTCCTATAGACTATTTGTCCTTCTTTGTATTTTATGTCCCTACATCTTGTGTTATACGCTTTTTCTGCTTTCTGATGCGCTAGCCCTAGGTTGTCAAGTGTTTTAGTCCTTATTAGATCTAGCTTGTCGTTTCGTGTAACAATTTCCGTGTTCATGTTTTTGATCGTGTCAAGGCGTCGGAGAATGTTATATGCACTTGCGTGTTGAATCATGTTAGTGCCAAACACTGCGTAGTAGGGCTCAAACAAGGTCGAATCATGAACCACGCTCCTCAAGGAAAACGCCGCATCGGATACGTGTTGGTCCCAGTTCCTTTGGTCGTCCTTTAAGTAAGACCTTATTTTGGCTAGGACGGAACGGTTAACTCTTTCTGAGGCGTTTGCCTGAGGAGAGTAGAAAGCTGTTCGAAAATGCTTGACCCCATATTTTGATAATAAGCTGGCAAACAATTCGGAAATGAACTGCTTACTGTTGGCAACGCCATAAATTCTTGACAGCATCTGTAACTTCATTATGTCAAGACAACTTTCTTTTTTTTTCTTTCTTTTTAACCTTAACTACTGTACGAAATGGACGTAAAATAAAACCTCGTGAATTCATTTATATTAAACTTCTATCGTATATTAATTAATACTCATCCAACAGCAAGGGAATACAACAGTGGCGACGAGGATTAAAAAAAATTTAATTCAACAAGACATTTTCACTTCGTTTCACTTTCCCCGCCATGGAGGAAGTTTTCCAGAGATTGCTGCAACAGATGCAGGAGCAACAGCATAGCGATAATCTTGCAATGCAGACGCTGGTTTCGCAGTTGATAGCACAACAACCAGGAAAGACAACAGGTCCCACTGAAACCACGAAAGCTGATTACAAGGAAATCAAGAGCCCAGAATTTATCATGGAAGCACTCGCATCAAACATCACTGAGTTTTGCTTTGACGTGGAAAATAACCTCACTTTCGACACATGGTATGCTCGTTACGAAGACCTCTTTGAAATCGATGCTGTTCAATTGGACGATGCAGCAAAAGTTAGACTCTTACTGAGGAAACTCCATCCCATTGTTCACAGCAAGTATATCAGCTACATCCTGCCAAAGCACCCTCGTGACTTCGAGTTCAAGCCAGCTGTGGAAAAGCTCACTCAACTATTCGGATTACAAACATCACTCTATGATTACTTTAAAAGCAGATACATCGCTCATTGAGAAGGTGAAAACTGACGCTCAAGTTAATCGACTGCACACCACAACCAACAAAAACAACAAACCAAAAGCTGTTCCAAAAAGTCCATGCTGGTTCTGTGGCAACATGCATTTCGTCCGCGACTGCACATACACAAAACATAAATGTGAACAATGCAACACTGTAGGTCATAAAGAAGGGTACTGTAACGCGGGAAAGAAGCAGCAAAACCAAACGAAGAAGCATAACAGAGGGAGAACAAATAAGAAGTATAACAACAATAACACATTTCGGCCCGAATTAAAAAGCATTTTCATCACAAACAAAATTGATCCATCGCATCGAAAATATGTCAACGTCAACATAAATGGTACAAACATCGATCTGCAGCTGGACACAGCATCTGATATAACAATTATATCAGAAACAAACTTCAAAACCCTCAAGATTTCACATGTCAAAAATGTGGAACACACTGCCAGAAGTGCAACCGGAAAATTACCTTTGTCCGGTCAATTTGATTGCAACATCAAATTCAGAGCGAGAAAAGCACAGTCAACATGTTACGTCACACCAATCAACAACTTAAATGTCATGGGACTCGATTGGATTAAGGCATTGAATCTCGAAGACATGTCAATCAGTACAAACTGCAACCAAGTCACTCGTTGAGGTAGAGCTCCAGCGGCTACAAGACACAAATGTGATTTCGCCAGTCAATTACTCGGAGTGGGCTGCCCCTATAGTAGTCATCAAGAAACCGAATGGAAACATTCGAATTTGTGCTGACTTTTCTACTGGTCTCAATAATGCGCTCGAAAGTCATCAATATCCCCTTCCATTACCAGAGGATATTTTCGCGAGACTCGCCAACGCTCGATTCTTTAGTCACATCGACTTGTCAGACGCATTTCTCCAAATCGAAGTCGACGAGGTATCAAAGCATCTACTCACAATCAACACTCACATGGGTCTTTTTCGATACAACCGAATGGTGTTCGGTGTGAAAACATTTCCGTCAATTTTCCAACAAATCATAGATCAAATGCTTTCAGGGGCATCTGGTGCAGCCGCGTACATCGATGACATCTTTGTATCAGGAACCGACTTGGCGGAACACAACCGAAATTTAAATGAAGTTTTGCGTCGTATTCAAGACTACGGTTTCAAGATCAAATTTGCTAAATGCAAGTTCTTCGTTAACGAAGTCAAGTACCTTGGGTACATTATCAACCAGGATGGACTTCATCCTGATCCGGAACGTATACAAGCCATCAACAACATGCCTGAGCCAACCAACGTGTCAGAGCTTCGATCATTCCTCGGTGCTATAAATTTCTACGGCAAATTTGTAACCAACATGCGACAGCACAGAGGACCATTGGATGAGTTACTAAAAACAAACACACATTGGAAATGGACAGAAAATCATCGGCATAGTTTTCTGAGTTTGAAGAAAATTCTGTCATCCAACCTACTTTTAACTCATTATGATCCGAAGAAAAATATCATCGTTGCGGCAGATGCATCCAACTACGGCTTAGGTGCATGTATTCTTCACGAATTTCCTGGTGGATCTGTCAAGGCGATCTGCCATGACTCAAGATCGCTCACAGCAGCTGAGAAATCATACAGTCAGATCGAGAAGGAAGGCCTCGCACTTGTGTTTGCAATAACCAAATTTCATAAAATGATTTTTGGTCGAAAGTTCAAACTACACACGGACCATAAACCACTTCTTGCTATTTTTGGGAAAAAGACAGGAATAGCCGTTCACCAAGCCAATCGCCTTCAACGTTGGGCAGTCAAGTTATTAGCATACGATTTTGACATCAGCTTCATCTCAAGTAGTAGCTTTGGATATGCAGATGTGCTTTCACGGCTCATTGACAAAAATATTCCCATCAAAGAAGATTTTGTGATTGCATCAATCAAAATGGAACGGGAAGTTAATCAAATACTTACTGACAATCTCGAAAACTTACCAGTCACACACCAGATGATTAAGTTCGAATCGGCGAAGGATGATATACTTCGTCGATTACTTAATTTTTTAACAGAGGGCTGGCCAAATTAAGTTAACGAAAACACAGAGTTGAAAGCATATTTCAACCGCAGAGATGACATCAGCATCGTCGATGGATGCATCATGTTTGGTCAACGAGTCATCATTCCAAAGCTGTACAGAAGAAGAGTTCTCAAACAACTCCACCGTGGCCACCCAGGCATCGAAAGGACAAAATCCATAGCCAGAAGTTTTGTCTATTGGCCAAACATCGACGAGGATATTAACACTCTCGTACAAAACTGCAACAGTTGTGCCTCAGCAGCC
Source organism: Cheilosia variabilis (assembly GCA_951230905.1). Lineage (NCBI taxonomy): Eukaryota > Metazoa > Arthropoda > Insecta > Diptera > Syrphidae > Cheilosia > Cheilosia variabilis. The sequence continues at coordinate 101,291,439 of OX579676.1, read as the reverse complement.
AAGATGCCATCAAAAACAACGCTTCAGCCATGGACCACACCAACGGAACAATGGGAACGACTTCACCTGGACTACGCCGGACCAATCGAGGGAAACTACTCTCTGGTTTTGGTGGATGCTTATTCCAAGTGGCCGGAAATAGTTGCGACGAAGTCCATCACTTCTCAGCGTACCATAGAAATTCTTAGAGAGACATTTTCCCGATTTGGACTTCCGAAGACAATTGTATCAGACAATGGAACTCAATTCAAAAGCTCACAATTTCAACAGTACATGTCAGAGAACGGCATCAAACATATTTTCAGCAGTCCATACTACCCGATGTCAAATGGCCAAGCTGAGCGATTTGTGGACACTTTTAAACGTTCGCTTCTGAAATTAAACAAAGAAGGGAGCACCATCCAAAACCTTCAAACGTTTCTACAATCATATCGCTCTACACCAAATCGAAACACACCAAATTCAAAGTCTCCAGCCGAAGTCATGTTTGGCAGAAACATTCGCATAGTCCTGAATCTTATTAAGCCAGACTTAAGTGAAAACCAGCAAAACCAAGAGGATATTATCAACAAAAATCAAACACGCATGGCCAATCAATTCAATCGAAAATTCAATACCAAACCGAGAACTTTCAACAATCAAGAGTTAGTTTATGTCAGTGTACATTCTAACAACAACAACTTCCAGTGGAAGCCCGGACAAGTTATTGAACGTACTGGTAAGGTCATGTATAATGTTCTATTACAGAATTGTAAATTAGTTCGTGCACATGCGAACCAACTCCGAATTCGTCATAGAGAAGTTATAGACACCGAACTTTCTACCGAAAAAGCATGGGACAAGGCGCTCGACGTGTATGAAACCGAAGACACTCCGTGTGAACCTGTACCACCATCAACCACGCCTCGTGAACTTGGTACGCCACCCGACATATTTGACTCCAGCTGTATTAAAACTTCTCCAAGCAACTTTGTAACAGCTTCACCATCGATACCACGTCGAACGCAGAGAACACGTAGACCGATCGACAGATTTGTGCCAGGGTAACTATACCATTCGATAGATCACTCAAAAGGGGAGATGTTGGCAACGCCATAAATTCTTGACAGCATCTGTCGCTTCATTATGTCAAGACAACTTTCTTTTTTTTTTTTTCTTTTTAACCTTAACTACTGTACGAAATGGACGTAAAATAAAACCTCGTGAATTCATTTATATTAAACTTATATCGTATATTAATTAATACTCTTCCAACAGCAAGGGAATACAACACTTACCATTGTCAGAGTGGATATACTCCGGGACACCAAATACATGAAACACTGATTCTTCTAAATACTTAACTACCTCTGCAGCCGTTGCTTTCCTAATGGGTTTTAAGAATACGTATTTACTAAAATGGTCTAGGACAATAAATATATGTGTGTTTCCGTTTTTTCTTCGAGTGTAAGGGCCTAGAAAATCTATATAAAGCCTTTGGACAGGTCGCTCCGTTATCGTTTGCTGTCCCATCGGCGGTCGCGATATCATGTTTACTGGTTTGACGCACTTGCATACATCACAGGCTCTCACCCAGTTCTGCACGTCGGTGGCCATGCCAGGCCAAAAGTATAGCTGTCGCAACCGGGACAGTGTTTTGTGGATGCCACCATGTCCTGCCGATGGCGAATTGTGGGCGGATTCCACAAGGTTCCCACGCAACTCTACCGGAATCCAGAGTTTCCAGGCTCTGTCGTCTTGTATTGCGTCTCCTGTGCGAATGTCGGTTCGTTTGTAGACAAATCCGTCTGAAACGCAGATGTCAGGAAGTTGGTCTTGTCGTTCGTTAACGGTCTTCCTTAGCTCATCATACTCTTCCGAGGAAAAGAACGGTGAGTCAAGGTCAACCTGGAGTATGTCTGTTTCAGGAACGAGCTCATCCATATGGACGCGGGATAGAGTATCAGGGACTATGTTCTGAACTCCCTTCCGATGCTCAATGTCGAAGTCGAACCCTTGAAGCTTCAGGCTCCATCTGGCCAAACGACCAGACAGATCCTTCTGCGTCATGAGCCACTTCAAGCTGGCATGGTCTGTGATAATCGTGAAAGGAAGTCCCTCCACATAGGCCCTGAATTTTTTTACAGAGAGAACGGCCGCATAGCACTCAAGTTCCGTCACACTGTAATTACGCTGGGCGGAGTTCAGCTTCTGGGACATGAATGCTATGGGTCGCTCGTTATTTTTCGCATCCATTTGGAAAAGCACACTCCCTACTCCTGTCGTCGATGAGTCACATTGAATGTAAAAGCGTTTCGTGAAGTCGGGATTTGTAAGTATGGGTGCGGACACCAAAGTCGCCTTAAGTTTATTAAATGCGTTAAGCGCTACGTCCGTCATTATGAAGGTTAGTCCTTTCTTAAGGCAGTCAGTCATTGGAGCGGACAATGCAGAAAAGTTCGGAATGAACCTCCTATACCATCCTGTCATCCCCAGAAACCGCCGGAGCTGCTTGGGAGTCTTGGGAACCGGAAAACCGTCGACCGCCGATACCTTGTCTGGGTCAGTTCGTAGGCATCCATCGCCGACGATATACCCTAAATATTTTATTTCGCGGTAACAGAATTTACTTTTCTCGACGTTAATCGTGAGCCCCGCTTCCCGAAGACATTTTGCTACCTCTTCTAGCGTTCTGACATGCGACTCGAAGTCTGGAGAACAAACCAAGAGATCGTCAAGGTAGACAAAGACACACTCTCAACCGAGCGGGTATGGCCTTGTCCATAAGCCGACACATTCGCTGTGCGGCATTGCACAGCCCGAATGGCATCACCGTGAACTGGTACAAAGGCCGCCCAGGGACTGTGAAGGCCGTCTTCTCTCTTGATCTGTGCTCCAGTGGAATCTGCCAGAACGCGTCCTTCAGGTCAATGCCTGATATAAAGCTTGTATCTTGCAGTCTGCTCAAAAGCCCCTCTATGTGTGGAAGCGGGTATGCGTCTTTCTTTGTCACCGCGTTGACTTCTCTGGAGTCCAGGCACAATCTGTTTTTGCCTGGTTTTCTCACCAGCACAACCGGAGAACTCCAAGCGCTGTTGCTCTCCTCGATGACCCCCAAGAAGATCATTCGATCCAACTCGTCATACAAGAGCTTTTGGATCGCCGGTGAGATCGGGTAATGTCGTTGTTTTATGGGGATCTTGTCGTCTTCCACCTCGATAATATGCTGTTCGAGTCCGGTCTTACCTAACCCTAACCGTGCGAAGGAGGGGAACAGCTGCTTGGTTCTCTCCAGCTGATGAAGTTGTTCCGGTGAGAGTGCCTGAACCGGTATTCGATCCTCCGTCGGCGATGGAACGTCGAGCTCGTCAATAATGTTTGGAGCGACCTTAAATGTCTTCCAAAAATCTACCCCTAAATAAAGTGCCTGCTGGAGACTTGGGACTACAAAAATTTCTAGTGGGTGTGACTTGCCACCCCATGAGACGGTTGTCGTGAATCGTCCGTGAATGTGTTGGTGGTTTCCGTCTGCTGTTCTAATGTCTGCTTTCATTTTTGTCATCTGTATATTATGTTTTCCTAGGAATTCTATAGCTCCTTTTCCAAGGCAGCTAATTGATGCTACGCTATCCAATACGCCCAGGAGCTCTTCGCCTACAATCCTAACTTTCGCGTAGGGCCTATTGTCGTCAGTAATGGTTATCACAGATGCTACAATGTTTCTCTTTCGTCGTCTATTAATTGCACATAATTCCCTAAGCCTACTAATTTTCCTATAGTTTCTACTTTTCTTAACCGACGATGCCACTTCCTCACCGAAAATCCTCTTCCTAGTCTTATTGTAAAATTGGAGTCTTTCATGTAGACTCTTTTGCTGAGGGATCTCCTTACTCGGGGAGACGCATTCCCTAACCGTATCCCTCTTTAAAATTTTGAGCTGTCCGGGTGGACTTGGTTCTCCGGGAAAGCTGACTTCATCGGCTGGTGACTCCCGGGTGCACTGCCGACTTTTAAGTTTTCCTGGCACTTGGCACAGTGGAAACTTATGTTTCCCTGACCGCAGTTAAAACAAGTCAGGGAATGAAAATTGGAAGGGCATTTCGGTTATTTCCCTTCTGTTTTTACAGCTAAATTTGCCTTGCCTAAGCTCGTCTGTTCGCCCCTACGATCTGTCCTCACTTGACCTGCGTGTCTTTCCGACCGATGATGTTGCAGCCCGGCAAGGTTCAGGCTATCCTGTTCATCGTCAAAAGTTATTAGCTGCTCATTGCGGTCCCTATACGCTTCATGATCGTCAATTTCTGTTATTTTTCGTCTAAATTTTTGTTCTCTTGCCGATAAATACTTTTCGGCTCGTCTGCACTCTTCGCGGAGGTCCTGGATGCTCCTTATGGAACACCCGAAAATGAGAGTGACGACCTTATCCTTTATATTTTGCCTGAGGATATCTACTAGGTCTAGTTCGTATGGTCTTTTTGTCATCTGGAAAGTCATTGAGCGAATGTCGCCGTAAAAGTCGTCGAATGACTCATGGGGTAGCTGTCTCCTATCCATAATTAACCTAAGGATTTCATGGTCCCGCCTATTTTTGCTAAATTGGTTTACCAACTATTTTCTGAGATCAGAGTATCTCAGGCCTTCACAATCCTCGTTTTCTTGCAAAAACTGCCAATACCATTTCTCTGCTGGCCCTGATACTAGGTGGTGGAACTGTGCAGGTGTTTACCGGATAACCCGCTTTGGCGCTGTAGAGTCTCTACCCTGAACAAAAAGCTCTCTACCGACATTGCCTTCGTGGAGCCATCGAACTTCAACCCCCATTTGTGTACGGGCGTCACTACTCTTCCTCCTGACTGTTGTGGGTAAAACTGTTCAGGCCCTCGTCTCTCATTGTCGAGGTCTAGTAGTTGTGGTGTTTGGTGGTAGTTGTATTGTGTTGATACGGTGGGCTGTGTTGGCTGTTTTTAGGTATCGTCTTGTCGGTGTATAGTTGTGTCCCTTGGTCCTCTCTGTTCTGCAATGGAAACTTCCAGGCTGGAAACTTTATTGTTTATGGCCTTCATGCTGGTTTCGAAGGTAATCATCATGGACTTCATCGTCTGTGCTAACGCTGCGAGAACTTCAGCCTGGTTACCTCCCATTGCAGTAGAGATTTCTTCCGGCATGTCTTGAGATGTCGGTCCTTCTTCCTTCACCGTATTAAGTCGTTCGTCGTGTTCCTCTTCGCGAAACGAATGTTCCTGTTCCTTATGTTGTCCTCCTCGTGCTACAGATCCTGCACTAAGTTCGTCCGTTGGCAGGGTTTTCTGTCCTTGTTGTTGTACCGCTAATTGGCGGTGAATTGGCAGACGCTTCTGTGTCGAAGTCCGTTGCTCGTGTTCGTTAGTGTCGTATATATCGTCGTGTCAAAGTCAAATCTGTTCGTCCCCGTTAGCAGAAGGCTTGAGAGACGAGGCTTTTTGCTGGCTTGGATCTGACCTAACATTCCCCATTGTGAAATACCCAAGAGATTTTCCGGAAGTTCCGGATTCTTGGAACGTGGTCCCCTTTGGGACGGCTCCTGGATTGGCTTGACCCTTATCCATTTCAAGAAAATTTTTTATTTTCTGGGTTAACGTTTCCTAATTATTGCTCTCTGTGGGTGTATCTATCTACTCCAAATCTGTTAAGCAATTCAATGTTATGTGTGTATTCTATCAAATTATAAGTAGTTGTGTAATAAATGTATCCCTGTGGTAGATGTTTTCAATGTTTTCTGTTTGCGTTTAGATTTAACTATATGTGGTTAGATATATAAGATCGCTTTGGTGTGTGAATACTAGGAAAGGTTTTTTCCGCAAAACCGTTTTGTAGATCAGTTAATAAGTATGTATGTTATGCATACAAACATAACATAGCAAAGTAAGTATAAAAGTATGTGTAGAGTTTGTTTAAGTCCGTCCTATGTATTGTCAAGTTGTGACTGCTGTTTCGAAATCATGACGATGGCTGAAGTATATGCTTTCCTCTCTGCCACAATTGTTATCTGGCTGTACCAGATACCAAGATAGCAAAGTCTCCGATATACTTTCCAACCTGATCAGGTTTTCCAGGCCCCCACCCACGCCTCACATAGGCTCGGAATATACTCCATTACCTACGGATAGCAGCTAAGGTAAAGTCTAGTCAACCTGACCTAGCTTTCAGTTCCACTAAAGACCCTCGCCTACCTCACCCATCCCTTTAGCTACGCGCTTGGGGATTGGAAAGCAGCCACGAGTCCACAATAAAACCAAAAGTTCTACCATCTACCAGTCCTTGAACAAAAGATAGACAGGAAAGTAAAAAAAATCAAAAGATTTAAACTAAAAAAAAATTGCGAAGGCTGTTGCAAGTCCAAGGCGATGACCTTCACAAAGGAAAATCATCCCCTTGAAGTCGCAATCGGCGTAGCCAAAAAAAAAAACGTTGGGCGCCATTGTTGTGAGCCAGGGTCGAGCCACAGGGGCAGCTTCGGTACAGGTGAGAAGGGCGCGGCATGCTAGTGGTTGCTCGGCTCAGCTCGTCGGACGGGGGGTGTTCTTGCCCCCTAACCACATACCACCTGCTCAACAAACATTTTATATCATGCCAAAAAAAATAGAGAAAGAAAATAAATGGAAGAAAGCTACTCGACTTTGACCACGGACTGACAAACGGACAATAAACCTGAAAGATAGTGTAGAAAAGGAAAATGTCCAAGGACCTATGCCAATACCCCGAAGAAAGAACGGAAGAGACACCGCGAAACTAAGCTACCTATCCTAATCTATTTCTAAACTAACCTAAATGGAATAAAATAAACCCTAAACTATACCTATTATAACTTAAATCTAACCTATCTACTTTTACCCTAAACGCAACTTGTCCTTCCGTAGTCTCTTGGAGGTAGAGGTTCGCCATGACTTCGAAATACGCCGGATGTTAATGGCAAGGGATGGCCAACCCACCCTTCATGTCCTCAGACATATCCAATAGCTACTCTCTTTGGCCGGAGTTGTGAGGGATAGCCCCTTTTATAACCCTCCAGTCACAACACTAGTTGAGCCAGAATGGCCGAAAAACAACGCTGAAAAGCGTCATGTCAGGTCGTCAGTTAGTCGCGTATTGTCATTGTCGATCTATCAAAAGGACGGCCTTCCCAAATATCCACACACCGTGAGCTTTTGGTCTTAGCCGCTCATATTTAAAATGTATCTAAACCACGAAAATATTTTGAAAACATGGGACAAATAGTGCCACTTTTATTTAAAAAAAAAATCAAATTCAATGTAAATCTTAACTCTAGCAAAGGAAACTAAAAAAAAAAACAAATCAAGAAAAGAAAAAAAAAAAGAAAATAAAAGTAAATATAAAAGAAGATTGAATCTTAAATTGAGGAAAAGAGAAAAAAATAATCCTCTCCTCTTAATACTATTAAACTTACAATCTAAAACTACCTATTTTCTAGTATACTGTTCGCGCACAAAACTAAAATATTAAAAGCAGGTAAGTAAGAAAATAAAAAAAAAAAAAAGCTACGTTAAAAGTTGAGAAGGAAATTAATAAAACTACGTTAAAAAAATTCAATAAAACTACGTTAAAAAAAAACTCAATAAAAAAACTGTGGCACTTCACAAAAAAAAATTCACTATTGCTGGCTCGTTCGTGTTGATGCTGATTTGGGTGGGGTGGCGAAGCACCCCTGTTGATTATTCAGACGGGTGAGACAATAGCGTAGCGCTTGCTTGTACCCCGGTGAAGGTTATTCCCTTTGCTGTCGCAGTCCAACGGCAGAAATCTCGCTTTACGGCCCCACAGGTATTTTGCGGACACGGGTTAGGTAAGGCTTAACAGAAGCCCGAGCCACCTTTTCGCTGATGACTAGCCTATATATACCCAAATGGGGAGATGTTAGAATAACCACAAAATGTCTAATAGTTTGCCTACCTTCACAACGCCGATTAGGGTTCTCCGGTGATTTTAGGAATATTATTTCAATTCCCACTATACTGTCACCTGCACCATGAAGAAATTATAATTTTAATCCTGCAAAAAATATCTTTTTGCGCTAACTCACCCCGGAATTCAAAAATGATGAGTATTTTTTTTTGTCACTGTATACCTCAAAACTATTCTCCTGCTGATGTCTGAGGGCATCGACCGCTTGCTAGTCAACCAAATATAATTGTGGAGGCCTGTCGGCAAACCAATTTTGCTTTTGCGGTGCACTTGTTTTACCCCTTCCTTTGTTTTCTCAAGTCTCCACAGACCCTGTCTTTCTATTTCCTATGAATTCCTATTTGTTTTTTGTTTTTTTCTTTTGTTTCCCCTTCGTTTCCTCAAAATTCGGTTCTCTTGGAATGAGAGCGAGGGGTCTCTTTGTTAAGTCTTGTTCTCCTATCTCCTAATAACATACATACATAAAGTAACGATACTTAACATAGAGAAAATAACGTAACTTACAAAAAAAACTTCACCTACATCTTTACGATCACCCACTACCTTGGAGCGCAATGGAATGGAACGAAGAAAACTTAACGACGAATAAACGATTGACTAGCCAAAACGTCAAAATCAAATCGGGAAGTGCAACAAATGGACGTAAACATGGTAAGAAATTATTTTATGCTATTGATTATAATTAATTTATCTTATTTTGATTTTCAGATCCAGTCTAATTTATTGCACAGGTAAGTTTATTTTTCTTTCATTGTGGTTTGTCCTCTCAACGCTTATTCAATAGGCGGTTGAGCGGCCAAACCCCAATGTAAGATTTTGTTTACATTTTTTTTTTTTTTTTTTTTTTCCACGCAGGTACACCAAATATATTAGGTAAATATTTCAGCTAGTGGAAATGCGGATCACCTAATTAATTTATTTTTGTGTCCCTAGGTATGGCTCCGTAACAGGCTCGACGGCGTTCGCCGAGTGGCCGGGAGGCTAACGACCTCGTAAGAATCGTAGCCATCCAGGTGAAATCTTAGATGCTGATAATCAACATTTTGGCTCGACCTTATTGATTTCGCCGAATCGTGTGGCAAGGGCCCATACCCTGAGATCACATCGCAAAATTGTTAAGCCGGGCAGTGTTAGTGTTGTGTTTTTGGTGATCTTGATAGATAATAAATCGGATAGAATCTTTAATAGTAAAGCGATTGGTGTCTATCTTTCTCAGTGTTTTGTGTCTGTTTTGGTTATTTACAGGTGGAGAAGAAGTGTGAGAAGGGATTACCGAACTAGTCGCGTTTATCACAGTATTGTTATCACTTTGTTTGGGACATATTCTACTATCAAAGACTAACTTAACTATATAAATAAATAAAATTCTATTGTAAATAAATAACTCTGTAAATAAATAAACTAAATAAATAAATAAATATAAACTCTGAGACGGACAAATAAGATAAATAAATAAATAAATAAATAACATAGAATATCACAGATAATCAAGCAACGACATGCAAGAGTGCGTCATGGTTTTTGTTAAGTGTGAAGATCTTTGGCGTGAAAAACTCCAACTTTTTCTCCCATAAGGTTTCCCATTTCGTATAGTGAATTGCCAATTGCTGTCAGCACTATACATTTTATAAATTAAGGACCCAACTTGGCGTTGTACCTGTCCAGTAGATTGCTTTGTTTAAAATTTCTCCTATAGACTATTTGTCCTTCTTTGTATTTTATGTCCCTACATCTTGTGTTATACGCTTTTTCTGCTTTCTGATGCGCTAGCCCTAGGTTGTCAAGTGTTTTAGTCCTTATTAGATCTAGCTTGTCGTTTCGTGTAACAATTTCCGTGTTCATGTTTTTGATCGTGTCAAGGCGTCGGAGAATGTTATATGCACTTGCGTGTTGAATCATGTTAGTGCCAAACACTGCGTAGTAGGGCTCAAACAAGGTCGAATCATGAACCACGCTCCTCAAGGAAAACGCCGCATCGGATACGTGTTGGTCCCAGTTCCTTTGGTCGTCCTTTAAGTAAGACCTTATTTTGGCTAGGACGGAACGGTTAACTCTTTCTGAGGCGTTTGCCTGAGGAGAGTAGAAAGCTGTTCGAACATGCTTGACCCCATATTTTGATAATAAGCTGGCAAACAATTCGGAAATGAACTGCTTACTGTTGGCAACGCCATAAATTCTTGACAGCATCTGTAACTTCATTATGTCAAGACAACTTTCTTTTTCTTTCTTTCTTTTTAACCTTAACTACTGTACGAAATGGACGTAAAATAAAACCTCGTGAATTCATTTATATTAAACTTCTATCGTATATTAATTAATACTCATCCAACAGCAAGGGAATACAACAGTGGCGACGAGGATTAAAAAAAATTTAATTCAACAAGACATTTTCACTTCGTTTCACTTTCCCCGCCATGGAGGAAGTTTTCCAGAGATTGCTGCAACAGATGCAGGAGCAACAGCATAGCGATAATCTTGCAATGCAGACGCTGGTTTCGCAGTTGATAGCACAACAACCAGGAAAGACAACAGGTCCCACTGAAACCACGAAAGCTGATTACAAGGAAATCAAGAGCCCAGAATTTATCATGGAAGCACTCGCATCAAACATCACTGAGTTTTGCTTTGACGTGGAAAATAACCTCACTTTCGACACATGGTATGCTCGTTACGAAGACCTCTTTGAAATCGATGCTGTTCAATTGGACGATGCAGCAAAAGTTAGACTCTTACTGAGGAAACTCCATCCCATTGTTCACAGCAAGTATATCAGCTACATCCTGCCAAAGCACCCTCGTGACTTCGAGTTCAAGCCAGCTGTGGAAAAGCTCACTCAACTATTCGGATTACAAACATCACTCTTCAACATACGCTATAATTGTTTTCAGCTCACAAAAGAAGCACATTCTGATTTCATCACGTACTCAGCCAGGGTAAACAAACATTGCGAAAGTTTTAAGCTGAATGATCTTACCCTAGATCAATTCAAGTGCCTAATATTTGTAATGGGAATGAAATCTACATCAGACTTCGAGATCCGAACAAAAATGTTGAATAAATTGGACAGCGAAAGTGACACAATCACGTTAGAGGTGCTATCAAGAGAATGCCAACGTATGATTAATTTAAAAGCAGATACATCGCTCATTGAGAAGGTGAAAACTGACGCTCAAGTTAATCGACTGCACACCACAACCAACAAAAACAACAAACCAAAAGCTGTTCCAAAAAGTCCATGCTGGTTCTGTGGCAACATGCATTTCGTCCGCGACTGCACATACACAAAACATAAATGTGAACAATGCAACACTGTAGGTCATAAAGAAGGGTACTGTAACGCGGGAAAGAAGCAGCAAAACCAAACGAAGAAGCATAACAGAGGGAGAACAAATAAGAAGTATAACAACAATAACACATTTCGGCCCGAATTAAAAAGCATTTTCATCACAAACAAAATTGATCCATCGCATCGAAAATATGTCAACGTCAACATAAATGGTACAAACATCGATCTGCAGCTGGACACAGCATCTGATATAACAATTATATCAGAAACAAACTTCAAAACCCTCAAGATTTCACATGTCAAAAATGTGGAACACACTGCCAGAAGTGCAACCGGAAAATTACCTTTGTCCGGTCAATTTGATTGCAACATCAAATTCAGAGCGAGAAAAGCACAGTCAACATGTTACGTCACACCAATCAACAACTTAAATGTCATGGGACTCGATTGGATTAAGGCATTGAATCTCGAAGACATGTCAATCAGTACAAACTGCAACCAAGTCACCGCTGGAAACCCGGAAAGTTTTACATCTATTCAAAATAATATATCTCATTTAAAACATTCTTTTCCAGATGTTTTCAACGAAACATTAGGCTTGTGTAATAAAACAAAAGCGCATCTGGTGACGAAGCCCAACATCCAACCAGTTTTTCGACCAAAGCGTCCAGTCGCTTATGCTGTCAAAGATCTCGTTGAGGTAGAGCTCCAGCGGCTACAAGACACAAATGTGATTTCGCCAGTCAATTACTCGGAGTGGGCTGCCCCTATAGTAGTCATCAAGAAACCGAATGGAAACATTCGAATTTGTGCTGACTTTTCTACTGGTCTCAATAATGCGCTCGAAAGTCATCAATATCCCCTTCCATTACCAGAGGATATTTTCGCGAGACTCGCCAACGCTCGATTCTTTAGTCACATCGACTTGTCAGACGCATTTCTCCAAATCGAAGTCGACGAGGTATCAAAGCATCTACTCACAATCAACACTCACATGGGTCTTTTTCGATACAACCGAATGGTGTTCGGTGTGAAAACATTTCCGTAAATTTTCCAACAAATCATAGATCAAATGCTTTCAGGGGCATCTGGTGCAGCCGCGTACATCGATGACATCTTTGTATCAGGAACCGACTTGGCGGAACACAACCGAAATTTAAATGAAGTTTTGCGTCGTATTCAAGACTACGGTTTCAAGATCAAATTTGCTAAATGCAAGTTCTTCGTTAACGAAGTCAAGTACCTTGGGTACATTATCAACCAGGATGGACTTCATCCTGATCCGGAACGTATACAAGCCATCAACAACATGCCTGAGCCAACCAACGTGTCAGAGCTTCGATCATTCCTCGGTGCTATAAATTTCTACGGCAAATTTGTAACCAACATGCGACAGCACAGAGGACCATTGGATGAGTTACTAAAAACAAACACACATTGGAAATGGACAGAAAATCATCGGCATAGTTTTCTGAGTTTGAAGAAAATTCTGTCATCCAACCTACTTTTAACTCATTATGATCCGAAGAAAAATATCATCGTTGCGGCAGATGCATCCAACTACGGCTTAGGTGCATGTATTCTTCACGAATTTCCTGGTGGATCTGTCAAGGCGATCTGCCATGCCTCAAGATCGCTCACAGCAGCTGAGAAATCATACAGTCAGATCGAGAAGGAAGGCCTCGCACTTGTGTTTGCAATAACCAAATTTCATAAAATGATTTTTGGTCGAAAGTTCAAACTACACACGGACCATAAACCACTTCTTGCTATTTTTGGGAAAAAGACAGGAATAGCCGTTCACCAAGCCAATCGCCTTCAACGTTGGGCAGTCAAGTTATTAGCATACGATTTTGACATCAGCTTCATCTCAAGTAGTAGCTTTGGATATGCAGATGTGCTTTCACGGCTCATTGACAAAAATATTCCCATCAAAGAAGATTTTGTGATTGCATCAATCAAAATGGAACGGGAAGTTAATCAAATACTTACTGACAATCTCGAAAACTTACCAGTCACACACCAGATGATTAAGTTCGAATCGGCGAAGGATGATATACTTCGTCGATTACTTAATTTTTTAACAGAGGGCTGGCCAAATTAAGTTAACGAAAACACAGAGTTGAAAGCATATTTCAACCGCAGAGATGACATCAGCATCGTCGATGGATGCATCATGTTTGGTCAACGAGTCATCATTCCAAAGCTGTACAGAAGAAGAGTTCTCAAACAACTCCACCGTGACCACCCAGGCATCGAAAGGACAAAATCCATAGCCAGAAGTTTTGTCTATTGGCCAAACATCGACGAGGATATTAACACTCTCGTACAAAACTGCAACAGTTGTGCCTCAGCAGCCAAGATGCCATCAAAAACAACGCTTCAGCCATGGACCACACCAACGGAACAATGGGAACGACTTCACCTGGACTACGCCGGACCAATCGAGGGAAACTACTCTCTGGTTTTGGTGGATGCTTATTCCAAGTGGCCGGAAATAGTTGCGACGAAGTCCATCACTTCTCAGCGTACCATAGAAATTCTTAGAGAGACATTTTCCCGATTTGGACTTCCGAAGACAATTGTATCAGACAATGGAACTCAATTCAAAAGCTCACAATTTCAACAGTACATGTCAGAGAACGGCATCAAACATATTTTCAGCAGTCCATACTACCCGATGTCAAATGGCCAAGCTGAGCGATTTGTGGACACTTTTAAACGTTCGCTTCTGAAATTAAACAAAGAAGGGAGCACCATCCAAAACCTTCAAACGTTTCTACAATCATATCGCTCTACACCAAATCGAAACACACCAAATTCAAAGTCTCCAGCCGAAGTCATGTTTGGCAGAAACATTCGCATAGTCCTGAATCTTATTAAGCCAGACTTAAGTGAAAACCAGCAAAACCAAGAGGATATTATCAACAAAAATCAAACACGCATGGCCAATCAATTCAATCGAAAATTCAATACCAAACCGAGAACTTTCAACAATCAAGAGTTAGTTTATGTCAGTGTACATTCTAACAACAACAACTTCCAGTGGAAGCCCGGACAAGTTATTGAACGTACTGGTAAGGTCATGTATAATGTTCTATTACAGAATTGTAAATTAGTTCGTGCACATGCGAACCAACTCCGAATTCGTCATAGAGAAGTTATAGACACCGAACTTTCTACCGAAAAAGCATGGGACAAGGCGCTCGACGTGTATGAAACCGAAGACACTCCGTGTGAACCTGTACCACCATCAACCACGCCTCGTGAACTTGGTACGCCACCCGACATATTTGACTCCAGCTGTATTAAAACTTCTCCAAGCAACTTTGTAACAGCTTCACCATCGATACCACGTCGAACGCAGAGAACACGTAGACCGATCGACAGATTTGTGCCAGGGTAACTATACCATTCGATAGATCACTCAAAAGGGGAGATGTTGGCAACGCCATAAATTCTTGACAGCATCTGTCACTTCATTATGTCAAGACAACTTTCTTTTTTTTTTTTTTCTTTTTAACCTTAACTACTGTACGAAATGGACGTAAAATAAAACCTCGTGAATTCATTTATATTAAACTTATATCGTATATTAATTAATACTCTTCCAACAGCAAGGGAATACAACACTTACCATTGTCAGAGTGGATATACTCCGGGACACCAAATACATGAAACACTGATTCTTCTAAATACTTAACTACCTCTGCAGCCGTTGCTTTCCTAATGGGTTTTAAGAATACGTATTTACTAAAATGGTCTAGGACAATAAATATATGTATGTTTCCGTTTTTTCTTCGAGTGTAAGGGCCTAGAAAATCTATATAAAGCCTTTGGACAGGTCGCTCCGTTATCGTTTGCTGTCCCATCGGCGGTCGCGATATCATGTTTACTGGTTTGACGCACTTGCATACATCACAGGCTCTCACCCAGTTCTGCACGTCGGTGGCCATGCCAGGCCAAAAGTATAGCTGTCGCAACCTGGACAGTGTTTTGTGGATGCCACCATGTCCTGCCGATGGCGAATTGTGGGCGGATTCCACAAGGTTCCCACGCAACTCTACCGGAATCCAGAGTTTCCAGGCTCTGTCGTCTTGTATTGCGTCTCCTGTGCGAATGTCGGTTCGTTTGTAGACAAATCCGTCTGAAACGCAGATGTCAGGAAGTTGGTCTTGTCGTTCGTTAACGGTCTTCCTTAGCTCATCATACTCTTCCGAGGAAAAGAACGGTGAGTCAAGGTCAACCTGGAGTATGTCTGTTTCAGGAACGAGCTCATCCATATGGACGCGGGATAGAGTATCAGGGACTATGTTCTGAACTCCCTTCCGATGCTCAATGTCGAAGTCGAACCCTTGAAGCTTCAGGCTCCATCTGGCCAAACGACCAGACAGATCCTTCTGCGTCATGAGCCACTTCAAGCTGGCATGGTCTGTGATAATCGTGAAAGGAAGTCCCTCCACATAGGCCCTGCATTTTTTTACAGAGAGAACGGCCGCATAGCACTCAAGTTCCGTCACACTGTAATTACGCTGGGCGGAGTTCAGCTTCTGGGACATGAGTGCTATGGGTCGCTCGTTATTTTTCGCATCCATTTGGAAAAGCACACTCCCTACTCCTGTCGTCGATGAGTCACATTGAATGTAAAAGCGTTTCGTGAAGTCGGGATTTGTAAGTATGGGTGCGGACACCAAAGTCGCCTTAAGTTTATTAAATGCGTTAAGCGCTACGTCCGTCATTATGAAGGTTAGTCCTTTCTTAAGGCAGTCAGTCATTGGAGCGGACAATGCAGAAAAGTTCGGAATGAACCTCCTATACCATCCTGTCATCCCCAGAAACCGCCGGAGCTGCTTGGGAGTCTTGGGAACCGGAAAACCGTCGACCGCCGATACCTTGTCTGGGTCAGTTCGTAGGCATCCATCGCCGACGATATACCCTAAATATTTTATTTCGCGGTAACAGAATTTACTTTTCTCGACGTTAATCGTGAGCCCCGCTTCCCGAAGACATTTTGCTACCTCTTCTAGCGTTCTGACATGCGACTCGAAGTCTGGAGAACAAACCAAGAGATCGTCAAGGTAGACAAAGACACACTCTCAACCGAGCGGGCATGGCCTTGTCCATAAGCCGACACATTCGCTGTGCGGCATTGCACAGCCCGAATGGCATCATCGTGAACTGGTACAAAGGCCGCCCAGGGACTGTGAAGGCCGTCTTCTCTCTTGATCTGTGCTCCAGTGGAATCTGCCAGAACGCGTCCTTCAGGTCAATGCCTGATATAAACCTTGTATCTTGCAGTCTGCTCAAAAGCCCCTCTATGTGTGGAAGCGGGTATGCGTCTTTCTTTGTCACCGCGTTCTCTCCAGCTGATGATGTTGTTCCGGTGAGAGTGCCTGAACCGGTGTTCGATCCTCCGTCGGCGATGGAACGTCGAGCTCGTCAATAATGTTTGGAGCGACCTTAAATGTCTTCCAAAAATCTACCCCTAAAAAAAGTGCCTGCTGGAGACTTGGGACTACAAAAATTTCTAGTGGGTGTTACTTGCCACCCCATGAGACAGTTGTCGTGAATCGTCCGTGAATTTGTTGGTGGTTTCCGTCTGCTTTCATTTTTGTCATCTGTATATTATGTTTTCCTAGGAATTCTATACGCCCAGGAGCTCTTCGCCTACAATCCTAACTTTCGCGTAGGGCCTATTGTCGTCAGTAATGGTTATCACAGATGCTACAATGTTTCTCTTTCGTCGTCTATTAATTGCACATAATTCCCTAAGCCTACTAATTTTCCTATAGTTTCTACTTTTCTTAACCGACGATGCCACTTCCTCACCGAAAATCCTCTTCCTAGTCTCATTGTAAAATTGGAGTCTTTCATGTAGACTCTTTCGCTGAGGGATATCCTTACTCGGGGAGACGCATTCCCTAACCGTATCCCTCTTTAAAATTTTGAGCTGTCCGGGTGGACTTGGCTCTCCGGGAAGGCTGACTTCATCGGCTGGTGACTCCCGGGTGGACTGCCGACTTTTAAGTTTTCCTGGCACTTGGCACAGTGGAAATTTATGTTTCCCTGACCGCAGTTAAAACAAGTCAGGGAATGAAAATTGGAAGGGCATGTCGGTTGTTTCCCTTCTGTTTTTGCAGCTAAATTTGCCTTGCCTAAGCTCGTCTGTTCGCCCCTACGATCTGTCCTCACTTGACCTGCGTGTCTTTCCGACCGATGATGTTGCAGCGCGGCAAGGTTCAGGCTATCCTGTTCATCGTCAAAAGTTATTAGCTGCTCATTGCGGTCCCTATACGCTTCATGATCGTCAGTTTCTGTTATTTGTCGTCAAAATTTTTGTTCTCTTGCCGATAAATACTTTTCGGCTCGTCTGCACTCTTCGCGGAGGTCCTGGATGCTCCTTATGGAACACCCGTAAATGAGAGTGGCGACCTTATCCTTTATATTTTGCCTAAGGATATCTACTAGGTCTAGTTCGTATGGTCTGTTTGTCATCTGTAAAGTCATTGAGCGAATGTCGCCGTAAAAGTCGTCGAATGACTCATGGGGTAGCTGTCTCCTATCCATAATTAACCTAAGGATTTCATGGTCCCGCCTATTTTTGCTAAATTGGTTTACCAACTATTTTCTGAGATCAGAGTATCTCAGGCCCTCACAATCCTCGTTTTCTTGCAAAAACTGCCAATACCATTTCTCTGCTGGCCCTGATACTAGGTGGTGGAACTGTGCAGGTGTTTACCGGATAACCCGCTTTGGCGCTGTAGAGTCTCTACCCTGAACAAAAAGCTCTCTACCGACATTGCCTTCGTGGAGCCATCGAACTTCAACCCCCATTTGTGTACGGGCGTCACTACTCTTCCTCCTGACTGTTGTCGGTAAAACAGTAAAACTGGTGGGCTGTGTTGGCTGTTTGTAGGTATCGTCTTGTCGGTGTATAGTTGTGTCCCTTGGTCCTCTCTGTTTATGGCCTTCATGCTGGTTTCGAAGGTAATCATCATGGACTTCATCGTCTGTGCTAACGCTGCGAGAACTTCAGCCTGATTACCTCCCATTGCAGTAGATATTTCTTCCGGCATGTCTTGAGATGTCGGTCCTTCTTCCTCCACCGTATTTAGTCGTTCGTCGTGTTCCTCTTCGCGAAACGAATGTTCCTGTTCCTTATGTTGTCCTCCTCGTGCTACAGATCCTGCACTAAGTTCGTCCGTTGGCAGGGTTTTCTGTCCTTGTTGTTGTACCGCTAATTGGCGGTGAATTGGCAGACGCTTCTGTGTCGAAGTCCGTTGCTCGTGTTCGTTAGTGTCGTATATATCGTCGTGTTCTATTGGAAGGGGTTGTTGCTTTTGCTGAGCTACCTTCAAGTTTGTCGTCGAGTTAGTTGCGACGTTCTGTCTGGGGTCGTCTGGGCTAAACTGTAAAAAGTCAGCCGAATGTGTAGACAAGTCCGTAAAGTCAAATCTGTTCGTCCCCGTTAGCAGAAGGCTTGAGAGACGAGGCTTTTTGCTGGCTTGGATCTGACCTAACATTCCCCATTGTGAAATACCCAAGAGATTTTCCGGAAGTTCCGGATTCTTGGAACTTGACCCTTATCCATTTCAAGAAAATTTTTATTTTTTGGGTTAACGTTTCCTAATTATTGCTCTCTGTGGGTGTATCTATCTACTCCAAATCTGTTAAGCAATTCAATGTTATGTGTGTATTCTATCAAATTATGAGTAGTTGTGTAATAAATGTATCCCTGTGGTAGATGTTTTCAATGTTTTCTGTTTGCGTTTAGATTTAACTATATGTGGTTAGATATATTTAGCCGTAAAAAATAAAATAAACGTCGTTAATTGAAAATGTCGTTTTTATTAAAAGAAAAACTCGTAGGGTAGGGAAACTTGCGTAGACCGTCTAGTCGCTTCGACTGTCTTCTTAGGAGAGAGTAGTTCGCCGACTTTTCTTCTCGATGTTGCCGGGTCGGCGTCGACGTGGAGAACGCTGATTGGCTGGTGCAGGCGGCTTCTATCCACTGGTGAATTGTCAGTTTTGACATGACCGGCGTTGCCCGGTGAAGTTGCCTCGCGGGCCTAAAACCCCCGCCACAGAGGCCCCCCAGAAGACTTCCGCTCTCTATAGGTAGCGTGCAGGAATCTGGACGCGGCGACCTATACGGGTGCGGGAAGGATGAGTTGTCGTTGGTTGTGGCGGTTGCAGGTTGCCCGGCGTGGGTGTAGGCGGTGTCGTGTCTTTGTCCTGGGCGACGTCCAAGTATGCGGGCTTTAAGCGGTCCGTTGAAATTTTTGTGTGTCTTCCTCGAACGTTAAGGTGAAGAATTTGTCGTGGCGTTCGGTTATTTTATAGGGTCCTTCGTATGGAGGGACTATCGATGCTTTGACTAAGTCGTTGCGAATGAATGCGTGACTCGACGTCTGTAGATCTTGGTGAACGAAAGGGCGCTGTCGGGTATGCCAAGCTGTCTGCTGGGGCCTTGTCTGACGCATCATATATCGGAGATCTTTGACGAATTCGCTTTGCGAGCGGTTATCGATCGTTGGTGCTAGCAAGTCGGCTGGAAGTCTGAGAGCTGTGCCGTAGACTAGCTCTGCTGGTGTGGCGTTGATGTCTTCCTTCAGAGTTGATCGGAGTATGAGCGGGAGGCGTTTTGCCCATCCTGTGGAATCGTTGCAGTTGATAGCGGCCTTCAGGGTTCGGTGGAATCGCTCGACGATTCCGTAAGACTGCGGATGGTATGAAGTTGTCATCGTGTGGTTCGTCCCCATACACCTACATAGTTCGGTGAAGACTGATGAGGTGAATTGCCTTCCTTGGTCGGACGTAATTTGTGCTGGGGATCCGAATCCGGCGATCCAGCCATTGATGAGGGCGCTTGCGCAGTTAACGTCTACCATTGGGTACG
This sequence comes from Cheilosia variabilis, assembly GCA_951230905.1. Classification (NCBI taxonomy): domain Eukaryota; kingdom Metazoa; phylum Arthropoda; class Insecta; order Diptera; family Syrphidae; genus Cheilosia; species Cheilosia variabilis. The sequence goes on along the minus strand of OX579676.1, from coordinate 101,271,316 downwards.
CTTCCGGCCACCTAGTGTAACGATCGATGACAGTCAAAAGATAGCGATAACCGTCGGACGGCGGGAACGGTCCTAGGATGTCGATGTTGATGTTGGCGAAGCGTTCGTCGGGTGGAGCGTAATGTTGGAGTTCCGTTCTCGAGTGGCGGTGTACCTTCGTTTGTTGGCACGGTACCTATGCAAGTTTTGGCAAAATTTGAGCATTCTTGGCGGATGTTAGGCCAAATGAAGCGCTCGGTCATAAGGCGTGCTGAGGCGCGGCGGCCTGGGTGTGAAAGGCTGTGTGTTGCGTCGAAGAATGCCTTACGAAGATCCTTTGTGATGAACGGCCGAACTCGGTTATGTGACACGTCGCAATAAATTGGTTTGTCTTCGAGGAGCTGCCGAAGCTCAACGTCTTCTCCTTGCGATTCCGCCAGTTTCGAATAAAGGTCCTCCTTGGCGCTGACGGCACCCATACGTGACAACAAGTCAGCAGCGTGGTTATCCTCCCCCTTAATGTAACGAATGTCGGTGGAGAACTCGCTGATGAAAGACAAGTAATTTGTTTGTCGCGGTGACGATTTCTCCGGTTGTTGTCTGAAGGCGAAAATAAGCGGTTTGTGATCCGTTAAGATGTGGAATCTACGCCCTTCTAACAAATCTCGGAAGTGGCGCACGGCTAGATACATTGCTGTGAGTTCCCTGTCGTACGTGGAGTAGCGTTGTTGCGTCGAGGAGAATTTCTTAGAGAAGTATCCCAGCGGCTCTGCTACGTTGTCGACCAGTTGATGCAGGGCAGCGCCTGCTGCTAAGTTCGATGCGTTGGTAACCAGGCTCAACTCTGCTTCTGCCACGGGGTGTGCCAGACGTACTGCTTGGGCTAGAAGTTTTCGACAGTCCTTGAACGCTTCGTCAGTAGAATGTGTCCAGTTCAGCACAGATTTGTCGTTCTTTCGATTACCTGTCATCAGTGACAACAGGGGTATTTGTATGGCGGCAGCGTGTGGAATGAATTTGCGGTAAAAATTTATTGTCGCGAGGAAACCCTTCAGTTGCTTTACTGTGTCTGGTCGTTTGATGCGTTGGATGGCGTCCACCCGTGACGGGAGGGGAGCTATCCCTTGCCTTGAGATAAGATGACCAAGAAACTTCAGCTGCGGTTGTCCGAAGACACACTTGGCTACATTGATTGCCAAGTTGTGGTTAGCGAGTCTCTTTAGCACTTCGGTCAAGTGTTGACGATGTTCTTCGACGTTCGAAGAGGCGATGCAGATGTCGTCCATATACGGAAATGCGAATTCCACCCCCCGTAGCACCTCGTGAATCAGCCGTTGAAGGGTCTGGGCTGCGTTCCGAAGGCCGAATGTCATGTGGGTGAACTCGTATAGGCCGAAAGGCGTGATGATAGCGGTCTTACGAACGTCGTCGGGATTGATCGGGACCTCGGAGTATATTGGCGAAGTCGTGCAGGTACGGAAGGGGGTATCGATCGGGCAACGTGATCGCGTTCAGGCTTCTATAGTCTCCGCAGGGCCTCCACGACCCGTCAGGTTTACGCACCATGTGAAGCGGACTGGACCAGTTTGATTTCGAGGGTCGGCAAATCCCAGCCCGCATGAGTAACTCGAACTCCTTCTTGGCGGCGATTAGCTTGTCTGGGGGGAGGCGGCGTGCTCGTGCTGAACATGGTGGGCCGTTTGTTTCGATATAATGAAGAGCTTCCGAGTTGGTAGATGCCCCGGCAGGTGCGAGGCGTGTGATGTTTGGGAATGCCCGTATGATGTCAGCGAAAGGTGCATTTCGATCGATGAGCTGCGGGAGCGGTTGGTTGGTCGACCATTAGATCATGATGTTGCAGGAAATCGGCCCCAATGATTGGAGAGGTGACGTCGGCGACGATGAATGTCCAAACGAATGAACGGCGAAGATCTAGGTTGAGTTCATGGGTGACCTCTCCGTAGACCTTGATGGGCGAACCATTTACGGCAAACAGCTGCATGGTGGTAGGGCGTGGCCTTTTTGTCGATGACGATGGCGGAATACAGGAGACCTCGGCACCTGTATCGATTAAAAAAGAAAGGTTAGTGTTGTTTTCACGTAAACATAGTCTATTGACAGAAGCTGGGGACGGTTGTTGTTCCGTCACCCTATCCGAGGCGGCCGGGCGGAGTCATGCTTGTGGCTGCGGGGGCGGAGTGGCGGGTATCTTTCGGCGAAAGCAGCATGGTTGTCGACAGTTGGTTGCCTTGTTGCCGAAATTGCGATGAAACCAGCAGTCGTCGAACTGGTCAATGGATTGCTCCCGTCTGCGCTGGCTCGAGATACGGGGCTGAGCTGGGCGCGATGGTGTGCGAGTGCGTGGACGTGATGGTCGTTGTTGGCGTTGCTCTGTTAGCAACTTTGAAAACTCCCTTACCAAGTGAGCGACTTCGGGTGTGGGCGAGGGCGTTAGCGTTGAGGGACTGCATGTAGCAGCGTTTAGTTGCCGGAGCTCTACATTTTCCATCACTGTGTCGGCGATCTGTGTTTTGTCTGCCGCGGAGCCTTTTACCATGACGGTCACTGCGTGGACGGATTGCGGTAGGCGCGATGCCCATAGGTCGAGTAAGACGGGCTTGCTTAGTGAGCCCTTGGCTGCCTGCACCATCTCATAATAGAGCTGGCTCGGTTTCTTGTCGCCGAGGGGCATGTCGTGAAGCACGCGGCGAAGTCGTTTTTGCTGGCTGTCAGCAAAATAGTCCGTGAGCTGTGTACGAATATAATCGTATTTGTCACGCTCCGGGGCGACGTCGATTATTGGGCGGAGCTCCGTAATCCGCGCAAGCGGGAGCTGCGAGCAAACAGTGTCGAATTTTCGGCCGTCGTGAGCAATTCCAGATGCCCGAAAGAAAAAATTTAGCAGGAAGAACCAGTTGTCGATGTCGGATTCCACGAACGGTGGCATTTGGAGGCGAGCGTAGTAGTTCGCGGCAACATCCGCGTGCTCGCTTGCATCTGCTTGTGGAGCACTCTGTTTGCCGCTAACACTTGGGGTTTCTTGTCCTTCGGTGGACATCACGTCGGGGTCACCACTTTAGCCGTAAAAAATAAAATAAACGTCGTTAATTGAAAATGTCGTTTTTATTAAAAGAAAAACTCGTAGGGTAGGGAAACTTGCGTAGACCGTCTAGTCGCTTCGATTGTCTTCTTAGGAGAGAGTAGTTCGCCGACTTTTCTTCTCGATGTTGCCGGGTCGGCGTCGACGTGGAGAACGCTGATTGGCTGGTGCAGGCGGCTTCTATTCACTGGTGAATTGTCAGTTTTGACATGACCGGCGTTGCCAGGTGAAGTTGCCTCGCGGGCCTAAAACCCCCGCCACATATATAAGATCGCTTTGGTGTGTGAATACTAGGAAAGGTTTTTTCCGCAAAACCGTTTTGTAGATCAGTTAGTAAGTATGTATGTTATGCATACAAAACATAACATAGCAAAGTAAGTATAAAAGTATGTGTAGCGTTTGTTTAAGTCCGTCCTATGTATTGTCAAGTTGTGACTGCTGTTTCGAAATCATGACGATGATTATCTGGCTGTACCAGATACCAAGATAGCAAAGTCTCCGACATACTTTCCAACCTGATCAGGTTTTCCAGGCCCCCACCCACGCCTCACATAGGCTCGGAATATACTCCATTACCTACGGATAGCAGCTAAGGTAAAGTCTAGTCAACCTGACCTAGCTTTCAGTTCCACTAAAGACCATCGCCTACCTCACCCATCCCTTTAGCTACGCGCTTGGGGATTGGAAAGCAGCCACGAGTCCACAATAAAACCAAAAGTTCTACCATCTATCAGTCCTTGAACAAAAGATAGACAGGAAAGTAAAAAAAATCAAAAGATTTAATCTAAAAAAAAATCGCGAAGACTGTTGCAAGTCCAAGGCGATGACCTTCACAAAGGAAAAAGGATAGCCCCTTTTATAACCCTCCAGTCACAACACTAGTTGAGCCAGAATGGCCGAAAAACAACGCTGAAAAGCGTCATGTCAGGTCGTCAGTTAGTCGCGTATTGTCATTGTCGATCTATCAAAAGGACGGCCTTCCCAAATATCCACACACCGTGAGCTTTTGGTCTTAGCCGCTCATATTTAAAATGTATCTAAACCACGAAAATATTTGGAAAACATGGGACAAATAGTGCCACTTTTATTAAAAAAAAAATCAAATTCAATGTAAATCTTAACTCTAGCAAAGGAAACTAAAAAAAAAACAAATCAAGAAAAGAAAAAAAAAAAGAAAATAAAAGTAAATATGTATAAAAGAAGATTGAATCTTAAATTGAGGAAAAGAGAAAAAAATAATCCTCTCCTCTTAATACTATTAAACTTACAATCTAAAATTCAAAAAAAAAAAAAAAATTAAAAAATAATACAAAAGCTAAGATTACTCACGGTTTCACGTCCCCCGATCTGGCGCCAGCACAAGAAGTTTCGATGTTTTTTTTTATAATTTGTTGGCTTAAAACTACCTATTTTCTAGTATACTGTTCGCGCACAAAACTAAAATATTAAAAGCAAGTAAGTAAGAAAATAAAAAAAAAAAAAATAAAAGCTACGTTAAAAGTTGAGAAGGAAATTAATAAAACTACGTTAAAAAAATTCAATAAAACTACGTTAAAAAAAAACTCAATAAAAAAACTGTGGCACTTCACAAAAAAAAATTCACTATTGCTGGTTCGCTCGTGTTGATGCTGATTTGGGTGGGGTGGCGAAGCACCCCTGTTGATTATTCAGACGGGTGAGAAAATAGCGTAGCGCTTGCTTGTACCCCGGTGAAGGTTATTCCCTTTGCTGGGTCAAGAAACTCGGGCTTGTTAAGTGCCTTTGTTCCGCGACTGTGGGCTTTGGACCCGTTAGCGTTTTTGTATGGAGACCGTTGGCTGGATATTATGTTGGCGTGTCGCAGTCCAAAGGCAGAAATCTCGCTTTACGGCCCCACAGGTATTTTGCGGACACGGGTTAGGTAAGGCTTAACAGAAGCCCGAGCCACCTTTTCGCTGATGACTAGCCTATATATACCCAAATGGGGAGATGTGAGAATAACCACAAAATGTCTAATAGTTTGCCTACCTTCACAACGCAGTTTAGGGTTCTCCGGTGATTTTGGGAATATTATTTCAATTCCCACTATACTGTCACCTGCACCATGAAGAAATTATAATTTTAATCCTGCAAAAAAAATGTTTTTGCGCTAACTCACCCCGGAATTCAAGAATGATGAGTATTTTTTTTTGTCACTGTATACCGCAAAACTATTCTCCAGCTGATGTCTGAGGGCATCGACCGCTTGCTTGCCAACCAAATATAATTGTGGAGACCTGTCGGCAAACCAATTTTGCATTTGCGGTGCACTTGTTTTACCCCTTCCTTTGTTTTCTCAAGTCTCCACAGACCCTGTCTTTCTATTTCCTATGAATTCCTATTTGTCTTTTGTTTTTTTCTTTTGTTTCCCCTTCGTTTCCTCAAAATTCGGTTCTCTTGGAATGAGAGCGAGGGGTCTCTTTGTTCCTAATCGTCAAGTCGTATAAGTCTTGTTCTCCTATCTCCTAATAACATACATACATAAAGTAACGATACTTAACATAGAGAAAATAACGTAACTAACAAAAAAAACTTCACCTACATCTTTACGATCACCCACTACCTTGGAGCGCAATGGAATGGAACGAAGAAAACTTAACGACGAATAAACGATTGACTAGCCAAAACGTCAAAATCAAATCGGGAAGTGCAACAAATGGACGTAAACATTAAATTATTTTATGCTATTGATTATAATTAATTTATCTTATTTTTCTTTCATTGTGGTTTGGTCTCTCAACGCTTATTCAATAGGCGGTTTAGCGGCCAAACCCCAATGTAAGATTTTGTTTACATTTTTTTTTTCCACGCAGGTACACCAAATATATTAGGTAAATATTTCAGCTAGTGGAAATGCGGATTACCTAATTAATTTATTTTTGTGTCCCTAGGTATGGCTCCGTAACAAATTTTGAGCAACACTTGCCTGATACGTGGGATCCAAAACGAACGGCGAATCTCGCAGCTGGTAGCCTCAAAATTCTGTTGCTTCATTTTTGAATGGTAATGTGTCACAACGAGTTCAGTGAACATATGTTTAGGGGGTAATAAAGGGTTTTTCAATAAGAGCGCTACGGTTTTGGATATCAATGAAATTCTTTATTCCTGTGAAAGTACGTTCGATGCCATTATGTATGGAACTTTTTTCTTTTGCATGGCCACCACGGTCACGCTTGCAGAAGTCCAGACGCTGAACCCAATTTTCGACGGTTTTCGGCCGATACTGCTGCAATTTCACGTTCGATATTCGTACGAAGTTCATCAATCGTCGCTGGCTTGTTGGCATAGACCATAGACTTGACGTAGCCCCACAGGAAATAGTCCAACGGCGTCAAATCGCACGACCGTGGCGGCCAAGCGACTGGACCATTTCGTGAGATAACACGTTCTCCAAACTTGGTTTCCAATAAATTGATTGTGACATTCCCTGTGTGGCTTGTGGCGCCGTCCTGTTGGAACCACATGTCCTCCAAATCCATATCATCCAATTGGGGCCAAAAATATTCGGTTATCATTGAACGGTAGCGATTCCCATTCACAGTAACGTGCCGGTCTTGATCATCAGGGAAGAAGTACGGCCCAATGACGCCGCCGGCCCTTAACCCACACCAAACCGTAATTTTTTCGGGATGCAATGATGACTCATGGAGTACGTGTGGATTGCTGCCTGACCAATACCGCATATTTTGTTTATTGACGAAGCCATTCAGCCAGAAATGAGCCTCATCGCTGAAGATGATTTTTCGATGAAAATCCGAATCATTTTCAAGTTGTTGATCAGCCCAATTCACGAACATACGACGCTTCTGGTGGTCAAGCGGCTTCAGTTCTTGCGTCAATTTAATCTTGCCGACTTATGTCGGAAGCATATGCTTCGCCTTGTGCCTGGCGAAATAACACTGTGTAAATTCAGAAACGTCAAACATTTGCGCAGTGATGCGGCATCACTGCTTATTTGCGATGCTGATGCGATGCACAGTTTATGCTGATGCGTTGCTGATTGAATATCACGCTTGAGTTTTAGAACGCATTGTTCACATCAAACATTTTAATGTCAAGATGGAAGTTTTGTAAAAGACGACAAATTTGTTTTCATGCCTTATTCTTGTCGTTATTAAAAGCTCTACCTCCGCCGCGCTGAAATACTCAATGTAAAAACAAAGAATTCAACAAACATTTATAAATTTTTCCGTCAAACGCCTATGTACCTATGGATAAAAATGTTTATTTACTTTCTTTTCTGTAGCTTCCGACATTTTTCTTACTTTTTTGCCGGCGAATCAACAGCGCATCACGGATTTCTGTGATGCTTTTATTCGTTATGTTTGCGCATCAGTTTGATCAAATTTGCAATAATGAACACTTGACGTTGAAAGTGAATAGTTGCATTAATGAACATTTTGCAAAGCATCATGAGCATCGTGATGCCAGTGATGCGTTACTAAATTTACACTATTTCAGCTACACGCAGTTCGTCCACCGTCAGACCATTATCTTCGAAATCGTCGTCATAGTGGTGTTGCAAAATAGACCACTGCTCTGGTATTATTCACGTTAGTCCAGGGCGTTGACCGTTTTGACATATGCGTCTTGTTCATATATGTATTTCTGATTCTTTTTTTTGTACAGTCAGTCGGGTTTTTTGGTTTTTTTTAATTAACTTGTTTTTTTCTAATTTTCCCATATGAATTGTAATCTCGCCTACTTGCATTTCAACAGCCTACGAGATAAGTACTCAACCAAATATATTATAATTACTCTTTGTCTTCACTATTGTTGTCAATTATTTCTTTGGGTTTAATTGGTATCTAGCTACGAGGTCTAAGCGCTGGTCCTTCATAGAATCGATTTTCGATTATTTGCATTCATCGAGCCGGATTTGGATTATTCGTTTGTACTAATCCCTGAGCAAACACACGACTCCCGTTCGATCGGTTTGATAAACGGACATCGCGTTAATCATACTCATCGCCATCAGTACCTAACATATTCTGGTCGTTCGTAAGTGTACCGTTGAATTAATTTAAGAAGTGCGAACAATCGCGTGCTTTGCATATGCAGACAATTTTACACGTGGTTATTAGAACGTTGGTATAGTTCGTGTTCAGATATTAATTTATGTGATCAGACTATTACTTATTATTGTTGAGTTTATAACATTTATATTTATATATTGCACACATATCCAACGCATACACTATATATCAAATACACTCGCACACACTCATGCATATATTTATACCAATTACTCTGCACACTTAAGTCTAATGTCTAATCTATATTACTAAGTTTTTCTGTTCTCAATAAACTGTCAAATCAAACGGACGTCGTAATTACTAAATCTGCCTGCGCGAACAGGTTATGGGCCCAGGCAGTCTCGTGTGTCGAAAAAAAAAAAAATTTAGTTGATTATTTTTTTTTTTTTAAGAAAAGTTGAAAAATGAGTTCGTCTATGCATCAAATCGAGAAAATCGATGACTCAAATTACGATGGTTGGTCCATCCAGATGAAAAGTGTGTTGATTTATTCAGACCTTTGGCCGTATGTCTAGTGTGACCACCTGTACGTAAATGACACGTACAGTACGTAAATTTGGGGTCATGTACCGTGTACCGAAGTGTTAACTCAAAATCACGAGATGTACGTAAATTGAAGCGACAAATTATTGTTGTACGTAAAATGTACACCAACGACAGGAAAAGAACAATGAAAAAGTTCTGTTTGCTTTTCGAAACACAACGATAATTCGATTGTTTTTGGTTGATAAACATTTTTTTTCCAATTTATGGATATATTTTCGAATAAAATAGATAGTTCCCCCCATCACCGCGCTCGATTGACATTTCTGGAGTACTTTTATTGTGTTCGTTCGTATTGCATTCTATTTTGATAAATTAAACGAAATTTTTCTGTTAAAATTTTGAATTTTCAAATGTTGAATAAAATTGCATCAGATCGAAAGTATGAGTTCAAAAAAACCAATCAAGAATAAATTGATTTGAACAGGCCAATACTTTTGGAAAATTGGTCACAATATCGTCTAATAAACTGAATAATTTTTTTTTCCAAAATTGCGTTTAAAATTTTGTATTGAATGCGACAATGAAAACTTTTGTGTACGTAAATAAGCTCTTGGAAAGGTGGTCACACTACGTATGTCTGTGGCGTTAAAATAAAAAGTGATACTATGACCGCGGAAGAAAAAATGTCTTGGGATATTAAAGATGGAAAGGCTTTGGCCTCAATAATTCTTAATATCAAGTCTTCGCAAATTAACCATGTGAAATATTGTCTAACATCGAAATCAGCTTGGGAAAAACTAAAAGAAATTTTCCAGCCACGTGGTCCAGCTAGGAAAATTGGCTTGTTCAAGCAATTATTGCATATGAGATTAGGAGAAAGTGAAAGTATGTCCGATTACATTAATCGTTTTTCAAATGTCGTCGAAAAGCTCACTGAAATTGATTTTTCTATTAACGATGAGTTATTAGTGATAATTTTATTGTCGAGCCTACCAAAATCATTGGATAATTTCGTTGTAGCCATTGAATCGCGTGATACATTGCCGAAGATGAGTTCTTTGAAAATCAAGCTGCTAGAGGAAGGGGACCGGCGTATGGAAAAAAGTGATGTTCTGAGTAGTACAGAGGAAGTTTTCAAGCAGCAAGCGTATTTGGCGCGGCCTAAGCAAAACAAGAAGTATGTAAATAAATCGAATGAGAAATGCTATAATTGTGGAATGAAGGGGCATTATGCCGCTAACTGTAGATAACAAAAAAGAGCGCATTATAGCCAAAAACAAGTTACATCTTTCTCCATGCTTTCAGCCTCTCACAGCAATGTACTTGGTTCCAATTGTTGGTGCATCGATAGCGGTGCTACGTCTCATATATGTTGTGATAAAAGCCTATTTACCTATATGCGAGAGAGTAAAGAAAAAATTAAGCTAGCGGGTGACAATTACGTCACTGCAACCGGTATTGGTACTGTCGTTCTATTTACGAAAATGTGTGAAGTAAGACTGCAAAATGTGCTGTATGTTCCAAATTTAAAAGCTAACTTCCTATCCGTAAGCAAAGCAATAGAGAACGGTTTAACAGTTGTGTTTACGAAGAACAATGCTACAATCAAACAAAATGATAGAATTGTGTTAGTCGCTGGCATGCAAAATGATTTGTTCATTTATAATTACAACGAAACACAAAAATTATATTCATTAAGTGCAAATTTGAATAGTTTTCAGAAGTGGCATGAGAGATATGGACATCTTAATGTCAAAAGTTTATGTAAAATGTTTGCATGCAATTTGGTAAACGGACTTAACCTCGGTACTGTTCCACCTGACTTTAAATGTAAAACGTGCATGAAAGCAAAAATTTGTGTAAAACCTTTTCCTCAAGAATCTGAGTCTAGGTCGAAGGACATATTGGAATTAATCCACACTGATGTGTGTGGCCCTATGAAAAAAGCATCTTTAGGTGGTGCAAGATACTTCGTCACATTTATTGACGATAAATCACGAAAAATATTCGTTTATTTCATTAAAACTAAAGATCAGGTGTTCGACATATTTAAACAATTCAAGGCTAAGGTGGAGCGTGAAACTGGGAAGTGTATAAAGACAATCCGCAGTGACAATGGCTCAGAGTACACTAGCAATGTTTTTTCAAAGTTCCTTCAAGACTCTGGCATAACTCGGCAGCTGTCAGTGCCGTATACACCATAACAGAACGGCGTGACGGAAAGGGCCAATAGAACCATAGTTGAGATGGCAAGGTGCATGATAGTTCAATCGAATCTTAAGGAATATTTGTGGGCTGAAGCAGTCAATACGGCTGTGTACTTAAGGAACAGATCTCCAACTAAGATCTTGCCTAACAGCACACCTGAAGAAGCCTGGAGCGGTCGCAAACCAACTATTGAGCACTTAAGGGTTTTTGGGAGCACATGCATCGCTTTAAACAAGACTAAGTGTTTGTCTAAATTTCAGCCCAAGGGGGAGGAATATCTGTTCGTCGGGTAATCCGCCACTTGCAAAGCATACCGTCTGTTCGATGAAACAAAAATGAGGGTCATTGAACACAGAGACGTTTCATTCATAGAAGATGTTCGCAAATTAAGCGATGAAAATGACACAAACACTTTTATTTTCTTGGACCAAGAAGATAAACAGAATTCAGACCAGATGGATAAGAAGAATTAGGACTTGGAAGGGGAAGTGGAAGAAGAGCGGGAACGAGAAGAGGAAATGGATTCGGGCGAGTATAGTGGAAATTCAAAACAAAGATAATGGTACAAGCATTCCAAATGAAAGGATATGTCACAAACGGCAAAGATCGGAGACAAGCAGTGAAGAAGATTGTACTGAGACACCTAAGTTCGGAAGGGGAAGACCGAAAATTATTAGAACGGGAAAGCCTGGACGTCCTAGAAGAGAGTTCAATGTTCTTAATTCAATTGGCATCAGGGAACAATTTGATAATCCCCAAACAATCGAAGAAGCACTGTCTTTACCCGATAGTGCTAAGTGGAAAAAGGCTATAGAAGACGAATACCAATGTTTAATTTCCAACAACACATGGGAGCTTGTCGAGCTGCCAAAAGGGCAGAAACCAATAGGAAGTAAATGGGTCTTCACTGTTAAAAGGGACAGAGATGGAAAAGTGGGAAGGTATAAAGCCCGCTTGGTAGCTAAGGGGTTTGCACAAAAATTCGGTGTAAATTATAATGAAACGTTCTCACCGGTCGTTAGATATTCGACGATTCGTTTACTGCTAGCTCTTGCGGCAGAGCAGAAATTGATTCTGCATCAAATTGATGTTTCGTCCGCATACTTAAATGGAGAGCTTCAAGAAGACGTGTATATGCAGCAGCCGGAGTGTTTTGTGAACCCCGAGCACCCGAACAAAGTACTTAAATTAAGGAAAGCGTTATACGGTCTGAAACAGTCTGGAAGAGCGTGGAATGACAAATTGGATTGCGTACTAAAGCAAATGGGATTTCGCCAGTGTAATAGTGAGCCTTGCGTTTACGTAATGAAAAGAGTAGGTAACCTAAATATTATTGGTGTTTACGTCGATGATCTCATTTTGGCTGGGCCAAATGAAGAATCTATCAACCTAATCAAATATAAAATTGCGAACGAATTTAAAATCGTCGATAATGGTTTACTGCATCACTTTTTGGGCTTTGAAGTAAATCGCGAAGGCAAGACTGGACCAATTTCAATTTGTCAAAAGCAGCTGATCATCAATTTGTTGAGAGAGACAGGAATGACCGAATGCAGAAAAAATCAAATACCACTGGATGCTGGTCAGCAGTTCTCTTGCGACGGCAAAAGTTGTAAGCGAACAAACAAAGAGGAGTATCAGTCTATAATTGGTTCGCTGATGTATCTGGCCATATCAACGAGGCCGGATATTCTACATTCAGTCAGCAAACTGGCACGATTTAACGTGGATCCACACGCAGAACATTTTACTGCCATGAAACATATATTGAGGTACTTAAATAACACACTTAATTATAAACTACGTTACTTACAGACAGGACGACCATTAGAGGGGTATGTTGACGCAGATTGGGGAGGGGACCTTACAGATAGGAGGTCCTATACAGGATTTGCATTTATGTTAGGAGGAGCTGCCATATCATGGGAATCCAAAAAGCAGTCAACGGTGGCTTTAAGCAGAACGGAAGCCGAGTATATGGCACTCTCGGCGTCGGCAAAAGAAGCTGTTTACTTAAAAAGACTAGTAAAGGAACTCGGGGGCAATGAATTCGTAAATTCTGAAGTAACTCTACATGGTGACAACATAAGTGCTCAACAACTTGTGAAGAACCCGGTACACCACCCACGAAGCAAGCACATCGATATTCGGTTCCACTATATAAGAGAAGTATACTCCAACGGCGAAATATATATATTAATTACATTCCAACTAATGAAATGATAGCAGACATCTTTACGAAGAATTTGCAAAAAGTTAAGCATAATCAATTTTGTAAGCTCTTGGGATTATGTTAACATATTGATCTATTTACTTTGTTTATGCATCTTTGTTTATAATTTATTTTTGTTTGTTTATATATGGTGTTCGCGTTGAGGGAAGGCGTTGAGTTTATAACATTTATATTTATATATTGCACACATATCCAACGCATACACTATAAGTATATCAAATACACTCGCACACACTCATGCATATATTTATACCAATTACTCTGCACACTTAAGTCTAATGTCTAATCTATATTACTAAGTTTTTCACCTCTCAATAAACTGTCAAATCAAAAGGACGTGGTAATTACTAAATCTGCCTGCGCGAACAATTATGCATGAACATTTATAGCAATACAAATTTGCATGAAAGGTGAATTGCTCTGGTATTTTACGTACCTATACTTATGCATATACCACATATGTCAACAAACATTTTCGCGCGCGTTTACATAAAATAGCAATCTCAATCTATAAATATGGTCGCTGAAAATATTTCTGTTTTGCGTGCAACGCCTGGCAACCTTAAGGGTTCGCTACTGAACTTATTACGGTCGATGCACTTGAAGTTCCTTTGGAAAAATTAGAGGATTTGTGGGAGAAATTTTATTCTTCGCAACAACAAATGTATATGTTTGCTAAGGAAGATGGGAACGTTGGCCCTGAACCAGAATTTGAGGATTTCGAATCAAAATATCTGCTCATCAAATCGGTTTTCGTTTCTTCGATTCGGGAAAGAAAGAAGCCGGAATCGAATACAGCTCAGGCTAATCCCTTAATCATCTCGCAAACCCCAGTCGTGCAGCAATTGAGCATACCAAGTGAATCTCACAAACTCACAATAACGACCATCTTCCCAAGTTTCATGTAGAGCCTTTCTCGGATAGTTATCGTGACTGGCCGGCGTTTCGCGATATGTATGAGAGTTCGGTACATAATAAGACGAACCTTTCGCCAACTCAAAAGTTTCATTTCCTCCGTTCTTCTCTTCGGGGTGAGGCATTAAACCTGCTTTCTCATCTCCCACTGTCTGATGCTACCTACGAGCAGGCATGGGAAAGGTTAGAAAAAAGATATGATCGACCACACTACATCATAAACAGTCTTTTGGAAACATTCATACAATAAAATATCGTAAAATATCAGACTGTGCAGACGAGGTTGTACGCGGCCCCAATTCGTTAAATTCGTACGAAAGAGATCCTTGGATGACATACGCTTTAGTAAGCAAGGTTGATCCAGACACTCGACAAGCTTGGTCAGCTGATAGTATAGACACTGAGTATTCCACTATAGATCCTTTTGTAACTTTTTTGGAGCGTCGTTGCGAGGCTCTAGAGTCATGTAAACCCCATGTTCGTGACCCAACTAAGAAGATTACGTCTTTAGCGATTTTTTCAATATAATAAAAACACGACTCTCTATTACGACAATTTATTTAATTCACTTTATTTTATATACTAGAATTACTTTACTCTATGCACTAGGTATTACAATTGATTTTATTACGCCGCGGATATCGTGCTGCTGTCTTTTCGGGTTTTTACGAAGAAATGAGGTTAAAATATCCGCGCGGTCGCGATGACATTCTTCTGTTACTTTGACGGCCTGTCGAGTGCTACCAAGTCGCGCAGTCTCTGCAGTGTTACCCAGTCGCCACACTACTCCACCCTAGTGGACCTCGCAGTCCGGTCCACGATACCTATGAGGCAGCTTTGAGGTCCGCCCAGACCTGGTGGTAATTGGTTGTTTCTGTGTTGGTTCGTCTGCGGTGAACGTTACTTTCCGCGACTGGCTCTCTGTCCTTCTTGTATCTTCTTCTTTGGCCGTGGAGGACGTTTTTTCCACGAATGCTGGTTTGAGTCTATCGATGCTTATGTTTACCTGTTTTCCTTTTACTGTTAACGTAAAGCAATTCTAGTTACGCTCGATGACCTTGTATGGGCCGTCGTACGGTGCCTTGAGAGACGGACGCTCCGAGTCGTCTCGCACGAAAACTTGTTCGCATGAGTTCAGATCTTCAAATATAAAAGGTGTTTTATCGGAGTGGTGCTGGAATGTTGCAGGTCTAATGTTGTTGAAGTATTGTTTAAGACCCAACACAAATTCTGTTTGGTGGGTGTTGTCGCTGTCCTGCAAAAAATCCCCTGGTAGGCGTAGGGTCTGGCCATACACCAACTCTGCTGACGACGTTTGCAGATCTTCCCGAAACGTTGTACGAAGCCCCAGCAATATAAGTGGTAATGACTTCGACCATTGCGCGTTTTGCCGGCACATGATTGCTGCCTTTAGTGTCCTGGGCCATCTCTCGATAATACCGTTCGACTGTGGGTGATAGGCTGTGGTCCTGTTCCTTTTAAAATCAAGTATCTGCCCGAAGAGGTTTGACTCGAATTGCCTGCCCTGGTTCGTTATTAATGTTGTTATGATTTTGATGTTTGCTGCTTGTATTTGTTGATTTACACCATCACATTTGTGCACTTGAGAACGAATTTTGTTTAGTTTTCTCAAAAGTAGATGTTCGCGAATATCGAACAGGTTTAAAAACACTCGCTGAGAAGTATTATGTAGAGATAATTTTTATTTTATTTCATATAGTATTGGTAATGCAAGATTGAATGAAGTTCTTGTTTTGTTTATTTTCTTATTGCATAAATATTTTATTCTACGTTATTCACTGTTGCTTTAACAAAGCAAGGTATCGAACTGACAACACTGCTCTACGAAAATATACTAACTGTCTGCCCTGGCTCCAAACATGAATTTTTCTGGACGTGTCATTATCTTGAAGAAGAAGCTGGCAGTGTCCGGTTCACGCCGCGAAGTACTGCGATCGTGGGAAAGGAATGTTTGCTTGCATTTGTCATATAAACCCATATAGAAATATGCACTTGTCACATTAAACCATATGGAATTATTGTATAGTGGGAAGGAAGTAAGAAGGCAATCAGTAATTTGAATTAAACAAAACGTAGGCATATTTACGTATGCAAAGAAATATGTGAATGTGCTTTGGCCATATAACACGATATGAAGATATTGTATTTTGAGAAGAAGTATATGAATGGAAGATAGGATAGGCAGGTAAGACATAGGAGTTTTGCGCATGCAACAAATCCTTCCCCCCTAATTAAAGAGTGTTATTCTTTGAAGAGGAATAAGACTCGGAAAATATTTTCCAGTATTTGGTACCAGTTTGAAAGCAGAACAGGACAATTTAACAATGTTTTTGCCTAGTTTACCATTATTTTTAGTTTTTCTTTAATTTTAAATAGGTACTAGGTATGAATATATATAATTTTTTTTGTTACGTTTACTTTAATATTTATTTAGAAATTTATTTTTTTTCTTTACGCTAAACTTTTTGGATATTTTTTAATTTGCACTAATTACTAATTACTTATTAATTGTTGTAAGTATAGTCTTTTACATTTTTTGTTTGTTACTTTTACTTCAATATTTAGAACTTTTTTTTTTTACGCTAAACTTTTTGGATATTTTTCAATTTGCACTAATTACTAATTACTTATTAATTGTTGTAAGTTTAGTCTTTTACAATTTTTGTTTGTTACGTTTACTTTAATATTTAGAAAATTTATTTTTCTTATAAAATTTTTTTTTATGCTGTTAGTGCACGGATTTTGGTAGTGTAAGTGATCGAGTTAACGGTTTACTGGGGGTTTCACTACATGAAGGTTCTTGGAGGGCTCCGTAGCGGGTTCTATAACCTGGATTTCTATATCTTTGGGCGGTAAAGCCTTTTCCCTTTGCCAGTTCCTTAAAATGTTGGGTATAGTTTTACGATGACGACAAAAAGAGCTAATGTAAGTACACATGATATTGAGAAGGAAGTCACCGATAAGGTACGGTGGCTCGAAAAGTTGACCAAAGGGAAACATGATTGCATAATGTACTGTAGGGAAAATGAAAAAGAAGATGTAAAATTTAATGGTGGAAAAGTGGTGTTAATCTATTTTTTTTTATTCGTGGTAAGGCTTTAACCGATTGTTATGGATCACAATTTCTTTTCTACAAACTTTGATAGCTGTGTTTACGGGTCCTTTTATACTTGTTACTGTATGAGGCCCTCTCCATATGGGTGATAGTTTTCCTTTTCGGTTTTCGCTTTTGACGAGTACTTTATCCCCTACGTGAAATGAATGAGGTCTTATTGTTTTGTCAAAATAGGTTTTTGACCTGTGTTTGCTTGCTAAGAGGTGCGCCTGGCTATTGAATATGATTTTTGAAGTCTATATCTTAAAAGAAACAGTAATTTTCATGATTGTATATGGGTTCAGGATCTCTTTTGAGGTTAGAAGGTATGTCAGGCGTGAACCCATAGAGACATTCGATGGGTGTGAGTTTCGTGCTATCATGAATACTATTGTTATAAACGAAGGTTGCTGTTCGCAAGAACTGATCCCACGACCTGGGGTTTTCGTCAGTTATGCTTCGCAGATACTCCACTATTGGTCGGTGTGCTCGTTCGAGTGCACCATTTGACTGGGGATGGTAAGCTGTGGTCTGCAAATTTGTTATCTTAAGCAGTTTGCAGAACCCTTTAAATAAATCACTAAGAAAGTTTGTCCCCTGATCCGTGACAATCTGTTTAGGAATACCGAAGCGTGTAATTATATTATCGAAAACAACCTGAGCCACGGTTTGGGCCTCTGCATTTTGCATAGCATGGCAATCAACAATTTTCGTCAAATTATCGTGAAAGGTTAGAATATACAAATTTCCAGACTCTGACTGTTCTAATGGGCCTACGATATCTAAATAGACTTTATCGAAAGGTTTTTCGGCGATATCAGTGATCATCATTGGCATGCGTATTAAAGGTGTTGCTTTCATGGTCTGACATTTTTTTACATTTTTTGATGTCTCTGAGCATGTGCCGCCACCAATATTTTTTCCGAATTCTTTTATACGTTTTTACTACACCTTGATGACCACCAAACATCGAGTCATGGTAGTCCTTGAGAATGGTTTGTATCTCTTCGGGGCTACTGATTTCTTCTATGGGTTTTGTATTTACTGCTTGTAATTCCATTGCGCTCTGTGTTATAAAGGGAGACTTTTGATTTTTCAGAATCGCTTGGTTGTGTGATTTGGGTGCTTTGACTAACTGTAGGTGCTGGCTCAGGAGATGGACTTTTCGTTTGTGCTTGTAACCGCGTTACAGCATTAGATACTGCTGTTCAACGGTAGAATGTCCATGACCTTGTTCGGTGGTTGGTGCACCTCGGCTTGTACTTCAATTATAAAAGGCTCCGTAGTTTCCTTTGTAATTGACTGAGATGTATTCAAATTCGCACAAAACTTGCACTCTACAGGTTCAATTGTTGGCTTAGCTTTCTCGGCTTCGTATTCGGCATATGTTAGGATTTTGTCTGTAACTATACACTGTTTCGGTTGCCGTTCTTGTGCAGGTTTCGCCACATTACATTGTGGAATTCGGCTAAGGGCATCAGCATTGGTATTGTATTTGCCTGGCTTGTATTCTATTTTGTAATCGAATTCCGACAAGGCGAGTTGTGGGATCTTTCACGTTAAATACTCCCTTTAAAGGCTTATGATCTGTATATACAGTAAATTTGCGCCCTTGAACGTAGCATCTAAAATTTTTAGTAGCCCATACGATTGCTAGTAGCTCTTTCTCAATAGTAGAGTAGTTACGTTCGGCTTTGTTTAAGGTGCGGCTAGCATATGCAATGGGCTGGTCTTTACCTACATCGCCCTGGGATAGTACAGCTCCGATCGCTTCACCGTTTGCATCCGTCGTCAGATTAAAAGGCTTAGAAAAATCCAGGTAGATAAAGGAGGTGAGACCAAAAGTTCTTTGATTTCTTGAAAAGCTCTCTGGCATATTTCAGTCCAGTTGAACTTTACATCCTTACGGAGTAGGTTTGTGAGGGGACGAACTATTTTAGAAAATTGTGGGATAAATTTACGGTAGTAGTTAGCGAGCCCCAAAAAAGATTGGACCTACCTAACTATTCGTGGGGATGGAAAATGTTGCACTGTGGCAGTTGTGCTAGGAATTGGAAGTGCCCCTAATTCTGAACATATATGTCCCAAATAAACTACTTCCTTTTGTAGGAATCTGCACTTTTCCGGCTGCAGTTTTAAATTATTTCTTCTTAATCTATCAAAAACCCTTTTCAGTTTGATGTTATGATCCGTGAGGTTTTTCCCGTAGATGACGATGTCGTCCAGGTATACGAAGCATTCAATACCTTGTAACCCGGTAAGAACATATTCATCAAGCGTTGGAACGTGGCGGGCGCTCCTTTTAAGCCAAAAGGCATACGCTTAAACTTATAGTGTCCGTAGTTGGTGCTAAAAGCGGTTTTTGGTCGATCCTTTGGATCTACCAGAACCTGGTGATAGCCACTGGCTAGATCGAACGTGGAGAAATAACGCGAATGACCGAGTTGATCAAGTATGTCCTCTATTCGAGGAAGGGGGTAAGCATCACCTATAGTGCAGTCATTCAGTTTGCGAAAGTCAACCACGACTCGCCATCTATTTTCACCATCCGGACCCGGCTTTTTGGGGACTACCAGGAGAGGTGAGTTCCAAGGACTTTTGCTAGGTTGGACAATGTCGTCTTCCAATATCTCCTTTAACTGATCATTAATTACTTATCTGGGGTAGTCTGTACATTCTTTGATTTATCGCTGCCTGGTCCTGCACCAATGGTATTTCATGTGTTAGAGCGGTTGTGTATGAAAGGCGATCGCCTTTTAAATGAAAAATGTCGCAATACTCATTGCAGAGATTAACAATGGCAGTCTTTTCTTCAGAACACAGATTTTTCCCTATGTTGAGCTCGAGTTTTACTATCCGCATGTTACGTTGTGGATCGTCCGGATTATCGTTGTCCGGTATGAAGTATTTTACGTGCTGAATTGAATGTTTCGTCTCTGGATCATGTTCCTTTTCGGATTCCAGAGGAATTATTTTATAGTCTTGTGCTGGACTTAGTTTCAACCTTAATTTGTGTATGATAACTGTTTTGTTATTTATATTAAGGGCACTTATTAAATATTTCTTTTGACCTGAAGGAAAAATACAGTTAGAGAGGAAGACTCCATCACCTACTTTATCAGGTAAGCAGAGCATTTCTTCCGAAAACTCTAAAGGAATTGTTATAAGTTTTTGTGACCGTTCAGGCAGACAGATAGGCTTCTCAAGTACAACTTCCAAACACTTAAGTTGGTTGTAGGCGTTGTTTCTGTCCAAATTGTTTTTTACTACAAAACAAGCATCCTTTGTTGAGGTTACGCAGTCAGCTTCTTGGGTGCAAGAAGCCTTAGAGACTATACGGCTTTTGGATTGGGCGTCTGTTGGCTCCAATTTTGCTGTATATTGTCCCACTTCGACTGCCCTTTTAGGACTCGGAATAAAATCGGGGTAATGCAGAGGTAAGCTAAACTCCTGTGCATTGGTTTTCGTACAAGGGAATTTCAGTTGATGGTTAGGCCCATCTACATTACAATGTTTTGATAGAAAGTCGTTTCCGAGTATTCCGTCATCCGAAAACGTTGCGGTCTTACCCAGTACTTGGAAGGTGCAGGGAATTCTCTTTCCCTTAGCAAAAGGTGTTTGCAGTAGGCATGCCTTATCGGTTTCTAATTTTACATCTGGCTTGAGCTACTTCTGTTTGATTAGACTAACTTCGGAGCCGGTGTCTACGATTAGTTTTGCATGACCGTTTAGGCCTATGTCGAGAGGAAGAACTATTGTGGGGACACCGTGTTTGGGCTTCCGAAGGTTCCCTTTAGTTTTGTCGTTATAAGTTAATGTCGAGCCGGGGGTTTTGGGCTCGACAGTTGGGAGTTTCCCTGGTTCTCCGATTCCCATTTCATTTTTTGTCGGCATTCGGTGACATCATGACCGCGTCGACGACCGACGGGCCATTGGTCGCCTGGATTTAGGGGGAATTTTCATAAACCCTATGGGGATTTCTTTGATTGAAGTGATTTTTCCTATTATGGGCAAAATTGTTAGTATTTGGCTTGTTAGCTCGTCGGCAGTCTCTAATGTCGTGATTATATAGTCTGCAATTTGCGCAGAAAGGTGTATTTTTCCTACTCAGGCAATCGCTGTATGTATGCCCAGTTTTTCCGCAGAAGCTGCAAATCACACCGTGATTAAATCTATTATTTTGTGAATTATTTGGAAGGATTTTATTGTGGGCAAGGCTATGGGATTGCTGTATATTTAAATCGAACGGTGTTACTTGGGGATTTAGCTGCGGTTGAGGAAAACTAGTATTGTTCCCGGGCCATAAGCTCGGATTCGGGAAAATATTGTTAAAAGTTGGATTGGTAGGGGGTTGAAATTGGGCATTTAAATGCACAAGTTGTTGTGTTGGAAGGACAGTTTGTTGCAACCGTTACATATCTAATGCTCGTTGCACTAGTTTGTCTATAGATTCATCCCCTACCGTTAATAACTATTGACAAAGATACGGATTAGAGACCCCTGTTTTTAAAGCGTTTTTGGCTAAATCTTCCAACTGTGTTTTCACAGCTGGAGTTGCCACACAGCCATATTTAAGGTCCGCTGCCTCCTTGCAAAGCTGCAGCATCTGCTTTATCCTAGTGTCTAGTGTCTCATTGTTATTAGTTTATTTACCACTTCTTGGTACGTTTCACGGGGTAGATAAGTGCGGTTGAGGAGCTGTTCTGCTTCCTCAAAAGATGTTATTTGGTTAGATGCGACTAACAAATAAGCATCCCCTCGCAGTCTGGTAGGGAAAATTTGGACAAAAGCTCGGTGTTCGGCATCAGGTAGGCATTCAAGTACCTTCTTACAGCAGCCTAGAAACGTTTGTAGTTCTGTACTCAATGCAGGGCTTTGTTCACCCGAAAATAGTGGCACTATCTGCGCAGTTAGTTTGGCGATTTTGCAGTAATCTGCCGACATTTTAAAATTTGTTTCTGGTATATTTTCTATAGTTTGCGATTCAATGGATAATTCCTCTTCAGATTCATTAACGGAAATGTCCAACCAGTTTAAAATAATTTCGCTATCCCTCAAATCACTTTCACTACTATCTTTCCATGTTAACTTATTATATGTATCTTATCTATAGCAAGGGGGTGCGTTTGACCTTCAAAATCTAACAATTCCTTTTTAAATTGTGCAGGTGCTTCTTTAAGATGGCTAATTTTACTGAGTCTCTGCTCACGGGTTTTTTCTAATTCTCTGTTTATATTTTCACACTGCAGAACTGTTAGATTTTCATTGTTTCGCGCTTTATCTAATATTAATTCTAAATAATCACTTAAACTTACACTATTTGACAATATCGTCCCGGATCGAAGTCTTCTGGGTGAAAATGCTGGTTGTAGTGGTTGCGGTGGTTGTCCTGTTGAAGTTCCTGCTTGGTCGGCTGGATTTTCTTCTGGAGTTGAGTCCTCTCTAGTTGGTGTTGCTTGGTTCATTTACGAGGGTATATACCCTCGAAACCAGACTCAGTTTCGAGTTTAAGGGTAAGGTAGTCTTGCCCAGTATAATTATTCGGATTAAGGCTTTTCCAGCTATTATCAGTTTAAAACTGTTGCTTCCTTAATCCTACCGGCTGCGCCAATTTGCTATGATTTTGATGTTTGCTGCTTGTATTTGTTGATTTACACCATCACATTTGTGCACTTGAGAACGAATTTTGTTTAGTTTTCTCAAAAGTAGATGTTCGCCAATATCGAACAGGTTTAAAAACACTCGCCGAGAAGTATTAGGTAGAGATTATTTTTATTTTATTTCATATAATATTGGTAATGCAAGATTGAATGAAGTTCTTGAAGTACGTTGTTCACTGCTGCTTTAACAAGGCAAGGTATCGAACTGACAACACTGCTCTACGAAAATATACTAACTGTCTGCCCTGGTTCCAAACATGCATTTTTCTGGACGTGTCATTATCTTGAAGAAGAAGCTTGCAGTGTCCGGTTCACGCCGCGAAGTACTGCGATCGTGGGAAAGGAATGTTTGCTTGCATTTGTCATATAAAACCATATAGAAATATGCGAAGTACTTGTCACATTAAACCATATGGAACTATTGTATAGTGGGAAGGAAGTAAGGAGGCAATCAGTAATTTGAATTAAGCAAAACGTAGGCATATATGTAGGAAATATGTGAATGTGCTTTGGCCATATAACACGATATGAAGATATTGTATTTTGAGAAGAAGTATATGAATGGAAGATAGGATAGGCGGGTAAGATATAGGAGTTTTGCGCATGCAACACTGTGGATGGGACGCCAAAACGTGGAACCCATTCGCGACAAATAGCCTCCGCCCTGTCTCCGTCGTAATGTCGCTTAGTGGAATTGTTTCCGGCCACCGGGTGTAGCGATCGATGACCGTTAGGCAGTAACGATAATTCTCCGATGTTGGCAGGGTTCCAATAATGTCCAGATGCACCGTATCGAACCTATTGCTTGTTTTTCCAAAATGTTTTACTGCGCCGCAAACGTGTCGCGAGATTTTGGAGCGTTGGCATGTGATACAGCTCTGAGCCCATTTCCTTATGTCTTTGTTAATGGCCTTCCAAATGAATTTACTCCTTGCCTATTTAGCGCTGGTTCGTATACCGGGATGAGACAGTCCATGGATATTATCGAATATTGTACTTCTAAATTGCGCGGGTATGTATTGACGCGGTGTGCCTTTTGACTCATCACAGATGATGTATTCGTCTGCGCCCTTTACCGGAAACTTCCGAAATTTAAGCGTACCCTGTTTCGCCAGTAGTGACTTCAACTCTGTCTGTCTCTGCTGGAGGGCGAATGTGAGCGGCTTGTGGTCAGTGTACAACGTAAAGATGCGTCCTTCTAGCATTTGATGGAAGTGGCGAATCGCGCTATAGGCTGCTAATAGCTCTCTGTCGTAAGCACTATACTTCTGCTGGGCTTCTGTGAGCTTCATGGAGAAAAAACGTAAGGGCTGCCAACCGTCTGACGTCTTCGGCTGCACTACCGCGCCGACTACCATGTTCGAAGCGTCTACCACTAGTAAAAGCTTAGCATTTGCAATCGGGAATGCGAGCATTGTCTCGCCTTTGAGCTCACTTTTGTAAAGTTCGAAAGCCTTTCGTGTCTCTGTAGTCCATTCTATTCTTGTCTTGTCGTTCCTCTTTTTGCTGCCTTCCAAATATTTGTTCAGCGAAATTTGCCCTCGGTATAAATTGACGATACAAATTCAGCATCCCCAAAAACCGGCGCAAGTCATTCACCGTTTCCGGAAATGTTAATTTGGTGATAGCTTAGATTTTTCTCTGCTGAGGTTGGATACCATACGCGTTGATAGTATGCCCGAGAAAGTCGACTGAAGTCTTCGCAAACACTTTTGGCAATGTTTACCACTAAACCGTTTTCGTGTAGTTTGTTCAATACCTCTTCTAAGAGGTTCATGTGTTCTTCCCTCGTTCTGGATGCTATTAAAAGGTCATCGATGTATACGAAACCAAAAGGAAATTCTTGCATGATGGAGTTGATAAACCGTTGAAAAGTTTGAGCCGCGTTCCTCAGACCGAACATCATCCGCTTAGATTCGAACAGGCCAAATGGGGTGCATATAGCCGTCTTGGGGATGTCGGATTCTTCTACTGGGATTTGAAGGTACGCTCTTACTAAGTCCAGTGTTGTGAAGACAGTAAATCCACTCAACTGCTGCCCAAAGTCGTGAATGTGCGGTATTGGGTATCGGTCTGGCTGCGTTACGATGTTTAGGCCCCGATAGTCCCCGCATGGTCTCCATTCCCCATTCTTCTTGGGGACCATGTTTTTTGCTTTTGGATGGGCGGCAGATATATTCCTGGAGCAGGAACTCAAACTCTCTTTTAGCTATAACGAGTTTGTCTGTTGCGAGTCTGCGGGGCTTAGCAAAAACCGGTAGACCTCTAGTTACAATATGGGGTGTAACTGTGTGACCAATACTTTCCTTAATCGAGTTTTCAGCGTGAATGCTGCAGTATTTCTTAATTAAAGATTGTATCCATGCTAGTGCTAGATACCAATGAGACGGTTGACGAACTCTGTGCTAACTGGCATTTGGATTGTAAAGACGTTAAAGGGTCGATGAGTCGTCTTTTTTTTAGATCCACTAATAGCCCGAAAGTTTTCAAAAAATCAGCGCAAATAATTGGTTTCTCCACGTCCGCCAAAACTAAAATCCAACGAAAAGTTCTCCGGAGGCCTAGCTCTAGCTCCACACATTTTTTTTCCGTACGTGTTGACGCGTGTGGAATTGGCAGCGAAATGGATAAACTTGTCCGGCTTGCATTTTCTATCAGTAGATGAAACGGGTAATACCGATATATCAGCACCCGTGTCTATTAGGTAGCGTGCATTGGTTGGTCGATCGAAAATGAAGAGGCGACAATTGAGATTTTGTTAGTGGATCGAGCGTCGCCGAAAGCGATCGACTTTTTAGCTTTCCGCCTGCTGGTTATTGAAAGCACAGGGCCTTGTGCAACGTTCGGCCTTGTCGCCAAATCGTTTGTGGTACCAACAGACATCGGAAGACGTACGTCCAGGGTTATTTGCCCTTCTAGATCGGCTCCTCGCCCGAATCGGCTTTCGGTCGGCCCTGATTTGGTTCAATTGCGCAGCAGGACATTCGATGCGCTCTTCTAGAGCATTTTGAGTCCCCGTAGCTTTCGCCCTGCGACTTTATGATGACCCGGCCATAGTATTAGAGCCAGATCGACATACGGAAGGACCATTTTGAATGCAGTTCAGACTGAAGTTCTGTGTGGCCTTTATTATCTTGTCGGCCGTTAAAGCCATTGGTTCAAGTTCTTCAGTACAGCCTTCTAATATTGCTTTTACTACATCCGGTAAGCGTTGCGTCCAAAATTTTTAATAAGCGGTCTTGAAAATTCTGAACCAGCCAATGACGACATGTCACGCAAAAGCTGACCAGGCTTTTTATCCCCAAAGTCCAAACCGCTAAGCAATTGCTGCAAACGTGTATCTTCTGAGTCCAATAGCCTCGTTAGTACAGCATTCTTAAGAGCTTAAAATTTTTGTTGGGTTGGTGGGATGCAATAATATCTCGTACGCGTTGAACGGTGTTCATGTCTGGCATGGTGGTCGTACCAGACAGCGTTATCTCTTATTTTTTGCTTTATTTTCTAACGTGTACGATTTCATATTTCTGTTCTCAGCAAGATCAGCAGAATAAAAACTCTCACGATTTATCGCTGGCTCTGCTTGACACCTGGTAATTTAAGTTGTAAATATTTGTACCTAACGTAAGCAATATTTTAGTATTTAAGGAAGAAGAATAATAAAAACGAGTTAATTTCGTAAAGAAAAGACCTTAGAGAATTATCATTTGACTTCCCCCCACCAGGGGTAGGGGGCAACATTTTCTCTAATCTTTGCATTTGGTCCTTCGAGACGGATGTGTTTCGGTAATGCCGCCCATCAACCAGCTTGTTGGGGGTAATCGATCTTCCTTAATCGACGTCTCCAATGTTTACGTATGCTTCAGTGCCCTTCCACTTTATTCGTTGTTGAAGATGTGACAAGTACTCCGTAGACCATGTCTTCCAGAAATCTTGAGTCATCTTTTGTAATAACCGCCAGCGCGATCCATAGTTTCGTGTATCGTCTAAACAGGGCTCGGGTACTGCATTCAGAGCGGATCCAATAAGAAAATGACCAGGAGTGAGAATTGGAGTATCTTCTATGTCATTCCCTACTTTTATCAGCGTTCGAGAATTCAGGCATGCCTCTATCTGCGTTCGAAGAGTGGATAGTTCTTGAACATGAGCATTAAATTGATTAAGAACTTTCATTGTATTAAAGAACAAA
Source organism: Cheilosia variabilis (assembly GCA_951230905.1). NCBI lineage: Eukaryota > Metazoa > Arthropoda > Insecta > Diptera > Syrphidae > Cheilosia > Cheilosia variabilis. The sequence goes on along the minus strand of OX579676.1, from coordinate 101,244,380 downwards.
TTCAAAAACTTAATAAAATTATTCCGAGCTGCAATAACAAAAAGAGCGCAAATTCCTTTTTCTCTTTTGAGGTGATATTTTATGGACTTAACTCCAACTTCCCACAGGCCGCCAAAGTGTGGTGCTGCTGGTGGTATGAAATGCCACTGTATTCCATTCATAAATAACCTTTTTGAAGCATTTTTCTCCGCTTGATTGATGGTGAGTATTCGAAGGTTTTGAAGTACCTTATTGGCTCCGACGAAAGTTGTTCCATTGTCACTGTATATGTGACATGGCAATCCTCTTCTTGATATAAAGCGCCTCATAGCTGCGAGAAAGGCTTCTGATGTTAGGTCAATATGAATAGCCTTTGTAGCTAAACAAACAAATATACAGCCTTATTCTGCTATTCACGTGAATCGTAGGTTCGATTCACCCATTCGATTCCCTTTCACTCCGCCTTTCCAATCTGCTATCCATCGGGTGAACTACATTATCCAAACCAATTTGACATTCAAGTTAACAGCTGTTCATGTGAAAATCATAAGAAGTTTGTTTTTTTTTTGCAAATTGAGATAAATGTATTCAATTTGATCCTTGGAAAGTGATAAATTATTTTGGTTAATTGTTTTAAATAAAACAAAAAAATATAAACAAACAGGTATGGATAGCTTTTTTTCCACTTTCTAACAGTGAAACAAGAGAATCCTCAAACAGAGAACTTCGCAGAAACGTAAGAAAATCCAAAAAAGATATCATGGAACTGTCGGATGAAACGTAAGTTGATTCATTTTCAATTTTTAATAGATAAATCAATTGTTTCTAAACCGTAGTTTCGTCAAAAATGTTCGCTTAAGTAAAAAAGCTACTGAAATGCTTGTATTGAATGTTCTTGAGTCGAATCTTCCACCTCCGCAGCGAAATGATGCACTTTCAAGAAAAGAGAAATTGATCGCGTGCTTAAGATTTTTTGCCGAAGGCACTCGCAACATGGCGTTGGACAAGACTTTAATGTAGGGATCGCTCAGTCCACATTAAGCAAAGTCTTGGAGGAGATACTGCACGTATTACAAGCCCATTTATGTCCGAAATGGATTACCCTACAAATGACAGCAGAAGAAAAACTTGAAGCAAAGCTCTGGTTTTACCAAAAATGTGGTGTGCCTGGGGTTGTTATGTGTGTTGACGGTACACACATTCCCCTTAAGACGACTTATCAAAGTCCACATCTGTTCTACAACAGAAAAGGCTACCACAGCCTAAATACAATGCTCGTAAGTGCAATAAAATGGGTCTAAAATTTCCTTTGAATAAATTTACTTTTAGATATGCAATCATAAGCAATGGATTACCTACGTTGACGCAAGTTATCCCGGAAGTAGTCTCGACTCGTTAGTATGGAACAATACGGAAGCAAGTTCTTATTTTGAAAGTATCTTCAATAATGGAGAAGGAAATCTCAGACTTTTAGGAAGGTACATAATACGTACCCAGAAATGGATGTAGTTCACTTTTTTTTTAGGAGATGGAGGGTATGGTTTATTTCCGTGGTTTCTCACTCCTTTTCGAAATCCGGAAGCAGGTTCTCAACAATCCAAATTCAATACACAACACTGAAAGGGACCAAACGTAAAAGTAACAAAAAATTTTTTTATCGATTATAAAAACAAAAAATAAAAAAAAAACAATAAGATAAGAGCTACTTTTGTTTCAGCTCCAACTCCAGAAGCTTCTTCTTTACTTGGAGTTTATTGACAGCGATTCCTTGCATTTGTACGTTGTGCTAATTGTTCTCGACTTTGATTTCCTCCAGGTCTTTATAAATTCTCCTTGTGTTGCATGTTTTTGTAGTTCTCTTGTGCAAATTTCAATGACTTTTCAATAGTTTGAGTTTGACTCCTCTGGATCTCAATTTGGGATTTCATAAGCTGATATTGAGCAAGGAAAAGTTCAAATGGAGTCATTTGTTTTTTTTTTTTTGTCTTTTTGGCACATATTCCAAGTCTTGAAAATCTATGGATTGAATTTGAGTAAAAGCAATATGTTGATTCGTCATGCAACAAAGTGTGGAACGCACTCATCCAACAAAATGTCCCATTGGTGTCAGCTGTCAAAAATAAATATATACGTTTTTTCTTCTATATAAACCGACCTATATAAGGCACTGTTTTTTGTATTAAATAAAAATCTCTTCTCTGTTTTATAACGTCTTAACAAGCGGTGTTTTTTATTGCGTTTGTAATACAGTTTTTTAACTTGCAATTGCGAACAATTCTTTTTTGCGTTTTAAGCCGAACATTTGGTCCTTCGAGCCGGATTATCCCGATCCCGTCGTAAATTTGTTGTCTTAAATTTTCGTGTGTGATTTTGCTGCAAATGTATTCAAATCAACTTTATTCGTTACTGCCATAAGAAGGAAACCGTAAACTCTGGAAGACAAGCCGATCTCATCTTTGGACTCAATTGTCAACGCCAACAATTATTGCGTTCACCTGAAACCGATCTGGACTTTGGACTCTGTGACTGCGACTGTGAATATCCGAATAATTTGCATGTAAGTACATCACTTCTTGTATTATTTCTTGTGTGTCTACAAATAAGATATAGAATTTTAAAATTATGAAGCCAGACAAGCTAAATCGCGTACTTACCCGCTTGGGAAAAGATATTGAAAATTTCGGCAAAAGGGGATCCAGTACTCGGACTGCAAATTATTTGTCGGGCCGTTTACTTATGCTGAAAGAAACAATGCAGGCAGGTGAAAAAGCGTACAAAGAGTTAGTAGATAGTCAGGATGCTGAGGGTGATGATTCTGAAGTGGAGCAGATCTAGTAAAGATAGTTTATTGAATGGATGGTTGTTTCCAATTGCCTTTATTTCTTAAAATTGGTTTGCTTAAATACTACATTATTGCTAAGTAATCATAATGCTGCCCTACTGACAATTTATGCATTACTACCTTATTGCTACCTTATTGCTAAGTAATCACGATGCTGCCCTACTGACCATTAATGCGTGCCATCGTGATTACGCCATGCAATTATGCTGTTTTTTGCATGACCTTCATTTTATTGTTGACTGTGTCAACATGTTCCCCCCTTTGAAGTTAGTCTACTTCAACCGTGAATCTCTCGTCAGCCTTGTAGTTTCCAGTATCGAAATATTGCACAGCCAACCAATACAAACAGCACCATTGCATAGGACACCGAAAATTGATGGATGTCATGAATTGATATGTCCGGTAAGCTTGTGGTGTCAGCAAGGTGAACCTTTAATTCGCTAAACTGATGATTCTTCTCGAATACTAGTGGCTGTATGACTTTTATTGCCGGTGCCGTCCTCTGGGTTGGCAGCGCCTGTGATATGTTTGTAAATGGTATGAATGGGACAGTGCTGCTGGTGTTCATCATTGTGAAGCTGTGTATGGTCGCAACCTTAGTCTCCAACTGACATTTTTCCGTCATGGTAAGCTCTCCTTGCCCTTGTAAGTGAATTGGGTAGACTTGGGCTCCACATATCGCATTGATAGTTTGCGGCAGTAGTGTTGAAAAGATCCAGGTGTTTGATGTTTGTAATTGTATCCAAACCTGGTTTTCTTTGATGGTGATCAAAGTGCAGCGCTGGTATGGGGTTTCTGCGTGTTCGAAGAATTCCATTTCACATGGGGCGTTGTCTTCCTTATATGTGTATATTGGGTGTTTGCCCGTGCAAATGTACTCTTGATCGTCCACCTTCTCACACTCCTTAAGGTCTTTCGTTGTGAACCTTACAAACTGATCCCGATGAAGCGTTACAGCTAGGTATTCTGTTGTTGGCTTGACAAACATCAGTCTTTCGTTTTTTGGTATTGGCAGTGGTATCACCTTGTAAAGCTCGAATAGAGTATCTTGTACTAGTGGCAAGTTGATGTTGAATATGATTCCACCCTCCATAATTCTGGTCTTGATCCGCGCCAAGGAGTAGATTGTGCTGAGCCTGTCTGACGGAAGTGCCGTGTTGTCTGGAACATGTGGCCTTATGAGGTCTAGTTGACGTCTTAACTCTGATGGTGTCAAGATACGAGTGCTGATCTTCCCGTGATGTGCATCCATGACGGCGTCGATTAGTGCCGTTTGCATCCTCTGATACCGTGCAAGGCTCAAGCTTAAAATGCTTACCATTGAGTTGAACAATAGCATCGCTCTAGTTTCATCCAATGTCTTTGTCCTATCATTCCATGCTCGTTGTAGGTTAGCTACATGTTCATTCAATGATTCCAGCTGACTATTTGTATGCCTTTCGTCTCTTTCGATGATATTGAGGGTTGAGTTAAGAACCGTTGTTTGACGTTTAGTTAATTCGTTTTGGTACTTCTGATTTTGTCCTAATCGTTCGATGTCTAAGTTAAATTGCTCAGCCTGCTCCTGATCTACTATTCCAAACAATTTGTTTGCCACTGTGCCGATTATATCAAACGGCGATCGACGATTTCGCTCATGGTTTTGCCCGCGCATTACCTCATTCATTTGAAGTGCACTTTGGTATTGGTACTCCAGCTCGCTTAATGTTGTTCGGCAGTTTGTTGTATAGTATAGTGTGTGTTTGCATAGACGGCTCATATTTTGTAGTGACAGACGCAGGACTTCCAACTATCTAAAGTAGATGGTTGTGTTATGATATACAACGATGTTCCATGAGTCGGTTATCAATTTCGTCTTTCCTAGCCCTTCGAAATAGATTCCAGAGCTTGAGTTCAACTGTTTGACTGATATGGGTGCCCTTGTTTCTGTGGTGGCGGTTGTAGGGCATATACAACACAGCACTATTAAAAGTGTGTTCAACAGCATCCTTCCTGTCGTTGTTGTTGTTGGTTGCGGTGCTGGTGTGCGACGTTTCATAGCCCATGGATTGGCTAACCAATTGGCGTTAATTGGGTGAATGCGTCTCGTCTTGGCCGCTCGTGTGCTCAGATTGTGGCGCATGGTGTCGCTGGGGAAGGTGCTGTTAATTTCTGCATTTCTGCCGCGCTTCAGTGTTGCCGTAAGCGATGATGATGATGCCCCCTTCTCCTTCACTGCTAGGTGTTCCATTGGTAGGGTTGCGTTGGTTTCATGTGGTAATGGACAGATTTTGGTTACAGCTCGCTTGTATATTCCATTACTTGTTCGTACCTCCACTACCCGGATCACCTTATCTTCACCTCGATGTATCTTGAGAATTCTGCCCAGTGGCCATTTAAGTGGTGGTTGATTCTCTTCCATCATCAGAACCATCATTCCAGGTAATAGTTCCCTGTTGCCATCCTTCCATTTCGATCGACCTTGAAGCTGAGTAAGATACTCTTCGGACCATCTCTTCCAAAATTGCTGTTGGATGAACTGCAACCGTTGGAAGCGTTTTAGATGCTCAATCCTTTTTTCTGTGACACTGGGTTCTGGCAATGCACATAATGGTTCTCCGATTAAGAAGTGTCCTGGTGTTAATGCTTCCAAATCATTGGGATCATTTGACATGGGTGTGATGGGTCTAGAATTTAAAATTGCCTCGATCTGTGCTAACGTGGTGTTTAATTCTTCGTAGGTCAACGTTGCCATTCCGGTGTATCTAATTAATAATTGTTTTGCAGATTTAACTGCTGCCTCCCACAGACCTCCGAAGTGTGGCGACCGGGGGGGTATGAATTTCCATTTAATTGTTTTCTCTTGACAGTACTGTTGAAGGCCATCCTTGCTGCAAATGTATTCAAATCAACTTTATTCGTTACTGCCATAAGAAGGAAACCGTAAACTCTGGAAGACAAGCCGATCTCATCTTTGGACTCAATTGTCAACGCCAACAATTATTGCGTTCACCTGAAACCGATCTGGACTTTGGACTCTGTGACTGCGACTGTGAATATCCGAATAATTTGCATGTAAGTACATCACTTCTTGTATTATTTCTTGTGTGTCTACAAATAAGATATAGAATTTTAAAATTATGAAGCCAGACAAGCTAAATCGCGTACTTACCCGCTTGGGAAAAGATATTGAAAATTTCGGCAAAAGGGGATCCAGTACTCGGACTGCAAATTATTTGTCGGGCCGTTTACTTATGCTGAAAGAAACAATGCAGGCAGGTGAAAAAGCGTACAAAGAGTTAGTAGATAGTCAGGATGCTGAGGGTGATGATTCTGAAGTGGAGCAGATCTAGTAAAGATAGTTTATTGAATGGATGGTTGTTTCCAATTGCCTTTATTTCTTAAAATTGGTTTGCTTAAATACTACATTATTGCTAAGTAATCATAATGCTGCCCTACTGACAATTTATGCATTACTACCTTATTGCTACCTTATTGCTAAGTAATCACGATGCTGCCCTACTGACCATTAATGCGTGCCATCGTGATTACGCCATGCAATTATGCTGTTTTTTGCATGACCTTCATTTTATTGTTGACTGTGTCAACATGTTCCCCCCTTTGAAGTTAGTCTACTTCAACCGTGAATCTCTCGTCAGCCTTGTAGTTTCCAGTATCGAAATATTGCACAGCCAACCAATACAAACAGCACCATTGCATAGGACACCGAAAATTGATGGATGTCATGAATTGATATGTCCGGTAAGCTTGTGGTGTCAGCAAGGTGAACCTTTAATTCGCTAAACTGATGATTCTTCTCGAATACTAGTGGCTGTATGACTTTTATTGCCGGTGCCGTCCTCTGGGTTGGCAGCGCCTGTGATATGTTTGTAAATGGTATGAATGGGACAGTGCTGCTGGTGTTCATCATTGTGAAGCTGTGTATGGTCGCAACCTTAGTCTCCAACTGACATTTTTCCGTCATGGTAAGCTCTCCTTGCCCTTGTAAGTGAATTGGGTAGACTTGGGCTCCACATATCGCATTGATAGTTTGCGGCAGTAGTGTTGAAAAGATCCAGGTGTTTGATGTTTGTAATTGTATCCAAACCTGGTTTTCTTTGATGGTGATCAAAGTGCAGCGCTGGTATGGGGTTTCTGCGTGTTCGAAGAATTCCATTTCACATGGGGCGTTGTCTTCCTTATATGTGTATATTGGGTGTTTGCCCGTGCAAATGTACTCTTGATCGTCCACCTTCTCACACTCCTTAAGGTCTTTCGTTGTGAACCTTACAAACTGATCCCGATGAAGCGTTACAGCTAGGTATTCTGTTGTTGGCTTGACAAACATCAGTCTTTCGTTTTTTGGTATTGGCAGTGGTATCACCTTGTAAAGCTCGAATAGAGTATCTTGTACTAGTGGCAAGTTGATGTTGAATATGATTCCACCCTCCATAATTCTGGTCTTGATCCGCGCCAAGGAGTAGATTGTGCTGAGCCTGTCTGACGGAAGTGCCGTGTTGTCTGGAACATGTGGCCTTATGAGGTCTAGTTGACGTCTTAACTCTGATGGTGTCAAGATACGAGTGCTGATCTTCCCGTGATGTGCATCCATGACGGCGTCGATTAGTGCCGTTTGCATCCTCTGATACCGTGCAAGGCTCAAGCTTAAAATGCTTACCATTGAGTTGAACAATAGCATCGCTCTAGTTTCATCCAATGTCTTTGTCCTATCATTCCATGCTCGTTGTAGGTTAGCTACATGTTCATTCAATGATTCCAGCTGACTGTTTGTATGCCTTTCGTCTCTTTCGATGATATTGAGGGTTGAGTTAAGAACCGTTGTTTGACGTTTAGTTAATTCGTTTTGGTACTTCTGATTTTGTCCTAATCGTTCGATGTCTAAGTTAAATTGCTCAGCCTGCTCCTGATCTACTATTCCAAACAATTTGTTTGCCACTGTGCCGATTATATCAAACGGCGATCGACGATTTCGCTCATGGTTTTGCCCGCGCATTACCTCATTCATTTGAAGTGCACTTTGGTATTGGTACTCCAGCTCGCTTAATGTTGTTCGGCAGTTTGTTGTATAGTATAGTGTGTGTTTGCATAGACGGCTCATATTTTGTAGTGACAGACGCAGGACTTCCAACTATCTAAAGTAGATGGTTGTGTTATGATATACAACGATGTTCCATGAGTCGGTTATCAATTTCGTCTTTCCTAGCCCTTCGAAATAGATTCCAGAGCTTGAGTTCAACTGTTTGACTGATATGGGTGCCCTTGTTTCTGTGGTGGCGGTTGTAGGGCATATACAACACAGCACTATTAAAAGTGTGTTCAACAGCATCCTTCCTGTCGTTGTTGTTGTTGGTTGCGGTGCTGGTGTGCGACGTTTCATAGCCCATGGATTGGCTAACCAATTGGCGTTAATTGGGTGAATGCGTCTCGTCTTGGCCGCTCGTGTGCTCAGATTGTGGCGCATGGTGTCGCTGGGGAAGGTGCTGTTAATTTCTGCATTTCTGCCGCGCTTCAGTGTTGCCGTAAGCGATGATGATGATGCCCCCTTCTCCTTCACTGCTAGGTGTTCCATTGGTAGGGTTGCGTTGGTTTCATGTGGTAATGGACAGATTTTGGTTACAGCTCGCTTTTATATTCCATTACTTGTTCGTACCTCCACTACCCGGATCACCTTATCTTCACCTCGATGTATCTTGAGAATTCTGCCCAGTGGCCATTTAAGTGGTGGTTGATTCTCTTCCATCATCAGAACCATCATTCCAGGTAATAGTTCCCTGTTGCCATCCTTCCATTTCGATCGACCTTGAAGCTGAGTAAGATACTCTTCGGACCATCTCTTCCAAAATTGCTGTTGGATGAACTGCAACCGTTGGAAGCGTTTTAGATGCTCAATCCTTTTTTCTGTGACACTGGGTTCTGGCAATGCACATAATGGTTCTCCGATTAAGAAGTGTCCTGGTGTTAATGCTTCCAAATCATTGGGATCATTTGACATGGGTGTGATGGGTCTAGAATTTAAAATTGCCTCGATCTGTGCTAACGTGGTGTTTAATTCTTCGTAGGTCAACGTTGCCATTCCGGTGTATCTAATTAATAATTGTTTTGCAGATTTAACTGCTGCCTCCCACAGACCTCCGAAGTGTGGCGACCGGGGGGGTATGAATTTCCATTTAATTGTTTTCTCTTGACAGTACTGTTGAAGGCCATCCTTGCTGCAAATGTATTCAAATCAACTTTATTCGTTACTGCCATAAGAAGGAAACCGTAAACTCTGGAAGACAAGCCGATCTCATCTTTGGACTCAATTGTCAACGCCAACAATTATTGCGTTCACCTGAAACCGATCTGGACTTTGGACTCTGTGACTGCGACTGTGAATATCCGAATAATTTGCATGTAAGTACATCACTTCTTGTATTATTTCTTGTGTGTCTACAAATAAGATATAGAATTTTAAAATTATGAAGCCAGACAAGCTAAATCGCGTACTTACCCGCTTGGGAAAAGATATTGAAAATTTCGGCAAAAGGGGATCCAGTACTCGGACTGCAAATTATTTGTCGGGCCGTTTACTTATGCTGAAAGAAACAATGCAGGCAGGTGAAAAAGCGTACAAAGAGTTAGTAGATAGTCAGGATGCTGAGGGTGATGATTCTGAAGTGGAGCAGATCTAGTAAAGATAGTTTATTGAATGGATGGTTGTTTCCAATTGCCTTTATTTCTTAAAATTGGTTTGCTTAAATACTACATTATTGCTAAGTAATCATAATGCTGCCCTACTGACAATTTATGCATTACTACCTTATTGCTACCTTATTGCTAAGTAATCACGATGCTGCCCTACTGACCATTAATGCGTGCCATCGTGATTACGCCATGCAATTATGCTGTTTTTTGCATGACCTTCATTTTATTGTTGACTGTGTCAACATGTTCCCCCCTTTGAAGTTAGTCTACTTCAACCGTGAATCTCTCGTCAGCCTTGTAGTTTCCAGTATCGAAATATTGCACAGCCAACCAATACAAACAGCACCATTGCATAGGACACCGAAAATTGATGGATGTCATGAATTGATATGTCCGGTAAGCTTGTGGTGTCAGCAAGGTGAACCTTTAATTCGCTAAACTGATGATTCTTCTCGAATACTAGTGGCTGTATGACTTTTATTGCCGGTGCCGTCCTCTGGGTTGGCAGCGCCTGTGATATGTTTGTAAATGGTATGAATGGGACAGTGCTGCTGGTGTTCATCATTGTGAAGCTGTGTATGGTCGCAACCTTAGTCTCCAACTGACATTTTTCCGTCATGGTAAGCTCTCCTTGCCCTTGTAAGTGAATTGGGTAGACTTGGGCTCCACATATCGCATTGATAGTTTGCGGCAGTAGTGTTGAAAAGATCCAGGTGTTTGATGTTTGTAATTGTATCCAAACCTGGTTTTCTTTGATGGTGATCAAAGTGCAGCGCTGGTATGGGGTTTCTGCGTGTTCGAAGAATTCCATTTCACATGGGGCGTTGTCTTCCTTATATGTGTATATTGGGTGTTTGCCCGTGCAAATGTACTCTTGATCGTCCACCTTCTCACACTCCTTAAGGTCTTTCGTTGTGAACCTTACAAACTGATCCCGATGAAGCGTTACAGCTAGGTATTCTGTTGTTGGCTTGACAAACATCAGTCTTTCGTTTTTTGGTATTGGCAGTGGTATCACCTTGTAAAGCTCGAATAGAGTATCTTGTACTAGTGGCAAGTTGATGTTGAATATGATTCCACCCTCCATAATTCTGGTCTTGATCCGCGCCAAGGAGTAGATTGTGCTGAGCCTGTCTGACGGAAGTGCCGTGTTGTCTGGAACATGTGGCCTTATGAGGTCTAGTTGACGTCTTAACTCTGATGGTGTCAAGATACGAGTGCTGATCTTCCCGTGATGTGCATCCATGACGGCGTCGATTAGTGCCGTTTGCATCCTCTGATACCGTGCAAGGCTCAAGCTTAAAATGCTTACCATTGAGTTGAACAATAGCATCGCTCTAGTTTCATCCAATGTCTTTGTCCTATCATTCCATGCTCGTTGTAGGTTAGCTACATGTTCATTCAATGATTCCAGCTGACTGTTTGTATGCCTTTCGTCTCTTTCGATGATATTGAGGGTTGAGTTAAGAACCGTTGTTTGACGTTTAGTTAATTCGTTTTGGTACTTCTGATTTTGTCCTAATCGTTCGATGTCTAAGTTAAATTGCTCAGCCTGCTCCTGATCTACTATTCCAAACAATTTGTTTGCCACTGTGCCGATTATATCAAACGGCGATCGACGATTTCGCTCATGGTTTTGCCCGCGCATTACCTCATTCATTTGAAGTGCACTTTGGTATTGGTACTCCAGCTCGCTTAATGTTGTTCGGCAGTTTGTTGTATAGTATAGTGTGTGTTTGCATAGACGGCTCATATTTTGTAGTGACAGACGCAGGACTTCCAACTATCTAAAGTAGATGGTTGTGTTATGATATACAACGATGTTCCATGAGTCGGTTATCAATTTCGTCTTTCCTAGCCCTTCGAAATAGATTCCAGAGCTTGAGTTCAACTGTTTGACTGATATGGGTGCCCTTGTTTCTGTGGTGGCGGTTGTAGGGCATATACAACACAGCACTATTAAAAGTGTGTTCAACAGCATCCTTCCTGTCGTTGTTGTTGTTGGTTGCGGTGCTGGTGTGCGACGTTTCATAGCCCATGGATTGGCTAACCAATTGGCGTTAATTGGGTGAATGCGTCTCGTCTTGGCCGCTCGTGTGCTCAGATTGTGGCGCATGGTGTCGCTGGGGAAGGTGCTGTTAATTTCTGCATTTCTGCCGCGCTTCAGTGTTGCCGTAAGCGATGATGATGATGCCCCCTTCTCCTTCACTGCTAGGTGTTCCATTGGTAGGGTTGCGTTGGTTTCATGTGGTAATGGACAGATTTTGGTTACAGCTCGCTTTTATATTCCATTACTTGTTCGTACCTCCACTACCCGGATCACCTTATCTTCACCTCGATGTATCTTGAGAATTCTGCCCAGTGGCCATTTAAGTGGTGGTTGATTCTCTTCCATCATCAGAACCATCATTCCAGGTAATAGTTCCCTGTTGCCATCCTTCCATTTCGATCGACCTTGAAGCTGAGTAAGATACTCTTCGGACCATCTCTTCCAAAATTGCTGTTGGATGAACTGCAACCGTTGGAAGCGTTTTAGATGCTCAATCCTTTTTTCTGTGACACTGGGTTCTGGCAATGCACATAATGGTTCTCCGATTAAGAAGTGTCCTGGTGTTAATGCTTCCAAATCATTGGGATCATTTGACATGGGTGTGATGGGTCTAGAATTTAAAATTGCCTCGATCTGTGCTAACGTGGTGTTTAATTCTTCGTAGGTCAACGTTGCCATTCCGGTGTATCTAATTAATAATTGTTTTGCAGATTTAACTGCTGCCTCCCACAGACCTCCGAAGTGTGGCGACCGGGGGGGTATGAATTTCCATTTAATTGTTTTCTCTTGACAGTACTGTTGAAGGCCATCCTTAAGTTGCTGTGACTCAAACAAGCTGTTTAAGCGGCTTAATTCAGCCTTTGCTCCCACGAAATTGGTGGCATTGTCACATGATATTGTGGAGCAACATCCTCGCCGTGAGATAAACCTCTTTAAGGCATTTAGAAAAGCCTCGGTCGTAAGATCGCAGACTACTTCTAGGTGCACTGCCTTTGTTGTGAAGCATACAAACACCGCAACGTATCCTTTATTGGGTGCGCGTCCCCGAATTCTGGAGTGAATTTTCAATGGGCCCGCAAAGTCCACACCAGTGTGATAAAATGCTCGTGATGGTTTTACTCTTTCGGCTGGCAGATCTCCCATTAGTTGCTGTATTTGTTGTGGCTTTGACCGGAAACATCTGATACATTTGTGGACGATTTCTGTGCTCTCTTTGCGTCTATGATCCTGGGGGGTGGTTCCCTACCAGGCGCGACCACAGGTGGCGGATAGTGGAGCCTAGGTACGATCCGTTCGCGATCCTAGGATTTAGGGTTATAGCAGGGATGTGGTCATGTGGGGTTGGTACTCGTACGGACAACTATTGTTCTACTCTCTGTGAAAGCCCTATCGCGGACCAAACCGCTTGTCATCCCAACATCTAAAGCCGGATGACTTACCGAGAGAGAATACATATCTATACTGCGTTCAGATAGATTTTTCCCATGTAGCGGTTCGTCAAACGGGTTTTGGGAAAGGTGATGACCCCAAGGCAAGGAACGACGCGCCGAGGCCTGCATGGCTGGGGGGGTGCTCAGTCGCAAGCGCAAACTCTGAATACCTGGGGACCTTCAGTTTTAATTCAATTCCCCTTACCTGCATACAGGGGGTGAGTGCAGGCGGACATCTTCTTCCCCCTTACTCGTGGGACCCAAATGTTTAAAAATACAACAACAACAAAAAATAAAGCGAAGAGTACGGACCGGCCAGGTGCTCCTAGCTCAACAAACACTGACCGAAAAACGGAAGTTAGTGCGGATGACGCACTTGTACACATTTCGGACGGGGAAAGCGTTGGAGTGATTGACGCTTATCTAGAGAAACTTCTTCTAGATTCTAGCGACACTTGCTCCATCGCTAGCTCATCGTTCTCTTTCAGCTCCACCAGCTCTAGGCACGCCAAAAACTGCAAACTAACAGTAAAGAGACTGGGGACAAAGAAGTGGGAGGAACTGTCCGAAAATGATAGGAAAAGACTCCACAACGCGCGGACCTACCTCCAGGGGCGGTCGGTATCGGGGGATACTCCAAAGGAGTGCACCCCTCTACCGTCGGTGCCGGGAGACCTGAGCGTGAGCACACTGATGGGGCCGCCTAAGTCCGCGACAAGCCTCTGCCAGTCAGGACCAATGGTGGCCGCATCGACAAGCTCGGAGCCTTTAACCCTCTCAGTGGCGATGCACAAGCCGGCTGAAGATCCATCCCTCTCAGCAACGATCGGGGCTGTCCCGCGTTTGAGTGAGGATGGAACTCAGGTAGACGACAGCAAAGTGGCGATGGGTGATCCGAAGGAGACAAGCCTCTGCTTTTCTTTGGAGGAAAAGTCATCGTTACCCGCAAAGTCAGGCGATAGCAGCCCTGAAGACAAGGGTAATTCTACTACAGGCAGCTTTGCGACAGTAGTTAGGACAGGTAGAGTGGATCGGGATGCGCCCTGTCCAGTCTCTACACAAAAGACTAGGGACGAGACAAGAACGCCAATACGGAATCGTAGACGTAATGCCATTCGTCTGATTCGGCGGCTTGGTAAGCGTGATCCGAAGTCCTTCACGGACAAGGAAAGAGCTGCTCTGGATAGAGCCCGCAACACGCTCAAGCTCGCAAGGTCCACTAGGGATGACGTAAACAAACGGGGACAAAAGGAGAGAAGACCTCTTACGTCGAGGGCGGGAAGCCGCTTGCTCCCCACCTCAGGCGATGAGAGACTTCGGCCAGCAATCGACTCGAAATCACATGATTCCGAGCCGGTTGCAAGCTCCTCCAAAAAAGTCTCAGACGTACGCGACCAACAAACGACAGACACAGTAGGTAGACGACGCTTCATAGGGACGACTAGGCGAGCTGCTGGTAGTCTGGACGGGACGAGGAGGGTAAGCCGTTTGCTGTCCACCTCAATCTCTGACAGACTCAAGCAACCACAAATCGGCGCGGAAGTAGTCCTCGGACAGGCGTCTGAGCCGACGAAGGAAAGCTCAAAGAGGGGTAGGCATGACGACACACTAACGCCACCCTCGACAAGTAGGGTCAACAAGAGGGCCAAGCTGACTGCGACCACCAAGCCCAATCTACAAGTGGCGGTAGTGGACTTCAGCAAGCCGGATCGTAGGTTGAGCAAAGACCAATGGAGACTCATAGAGTTGCGCATCCTTGATGGTGTTAACGGAACTATCGTTAACAAAGAGGGTCAGTTACCCTTCTTTGAGCAACTCTCGACCTTCAAAGGTTTTAAGCTCCTATCGTGCGATAACGAATTCACGATGAACTGGCTCAAGACTTTCGTGGAAACTACACAGGCTCCATGGGCAAATGCCGACTTACGACTTGTCGTAAAGAAGGACCTGCTAGAATTCACAAGACCTAAGGGTCGGATTTCGATTCCCGGCCCACATATCCCAAAGGAAAGAATCGAGAGAAACCTACGGCACCTAAATCCCGAACTCCATAGTGAGAACTGGGAGGTGCTCGAGGTAGGTGAACACTCCGAAGCAGGTACTGAAATTGTGGTTTTGTTAAACCACAAATCAATGCCTTTGCTGAGGAAGTTCAACAACAAGGTCCGTACTGGAATTACCCGGTGCAAGGTTCGACCCTTTACGGAAAGAACTGAGAGAGGGAGGAAGGCGGTTGATGATCAGGTAAGACCGACATGAAAGTAGCACAAATAAATCTACACCACAGCATAGCTGCTAGCGCTAACCTCATCTATCTCTTAGGTGAAAGAAAAATAGATGTTGCCTTGGTGCAAGAGCCATGGATATCCCGTGGCAAAATATGTGGGCTAAATCATAAAGATTTAGTAACATACAGCATCAAACCGCTTAATGCGGAGAGTAAGAACAGAACATGCATAGTAGCTAGAAAACATATTAATTTACTACTTCTATCTACCTACAGCAATCTAGACCAGACCGTGGTAAGGCTTGAACGGAGGGGGCTCCCCCCACTGATTTTATCAGCCGTCTATATGCCCTACGAGTATGAAGGACCACCAGCTGCAATCACCCACGCCTTAGTCCACAAAGCGGAAGAGGAGAGATGGGACCTTGTTATGGGATGCGACGCTAATGCTCACCATTCACAATGGGGTAGCGGAGACATTAACCCACGAGGTGAGTCAGTTTTTGAATTTATTATTGAAAACAATCTTCTAGTAGCCAATAAAGGGGATGAACCAACATTTATAGTTAGAAATAGGCAGGAGGTTTTAGATTTAACGCTATTTAATAACTCCGACACCCTCACTATCGATAAATGGAGCGTTCTTAATGTGCAATCCTACTCTGACCACAGAATCATCGAATTCATTGTAGGCAACTTCAATAACCCTTCCCAACCACGCAGAGATCCAAGAAAAGCTGATTGGGCTCTTTTTAGCAGGGAGATTGAGAAAAGAAAGGATCTTTTACAATGTGGTAATCTTAATTGCCCGGACGACATCGACCTGAAAGCCGAGCAAATAGTCACTATTTTCAAAGAGGCCTTCGAAGACGTATGCCCGTTAGTAAAAAGGAAAACCAAATTATCACCTCCATGGTGGAACAGAAAACTGGCCGCAATTAGGAAGGAAACAAGGAGACTTCTTAATACGGCCAACCGGACGAAGTTGGACTCTGACTGGGATATATACAAAGCAAGTCAGAGAAACTTCAAAAACGAAATTCAAAAATCCAAACGACAATCATGGAAAAATTTCTGTGATGAAATAAGGGGTACCACGGAAACCGCGAGATTGAGGAAAATCCTTACCAGAGAACCTGTTACTCTGGGATCTCTCAAGGACCCCGAAGGCAATTGGACCGAATCTTGTTCGGATTCCTTGAATATGCTACTGAAAACGCACTTTCCAGGTTGTACTGCTCAGCCATGCATTGAGGAATATACCTATAATACCAGGGATACAGACCTTCCTGGAGATTTGATCACAGAGGATAGAATAGATTGGGCCATCCGATCTTTCTCTCCCTTTAAATCCCCAGGGCTCGACGGTATTTTTCCTATAATGCTGCAAAGAACTGCCAACACTATAGTTCCGGTATTAAAGGGGCTTTATATTGGCTGTCTCACAAAGGGACATATTCCAAGAACATGGAGAAAAGTGAAGGTTATTTTTATACCAAAGGCTGGCAAGGCAAGTCACACTAATGCAAGTGACTTCAGACCAATAAGCCTCACTTCCTTCATATTGAAAACATTAGAACGACTGTTGGATATACACATTCGTAGTAGGTTACGCCCGGAAGACTTGTCCCCGGCCCAACATGCCTACACTAAAGGCAAAAGTGTGGAAACCGCCCTACACTGTGTTGTAAGTACAATTGAAAAAACTCTGAATGACAAGGAGTTCACCCTTGCGGCCTTCATGGACATTGAAGGAGCGTTTAACAATGTCAGAACGGATGCCGTACGCAGGACACTAAGTAAGCATAACATTGAAGGCTTCATTATCAACTGGATTGTGAGCTTACTCGAAGGAAGACATATAATTACTGAACTTGGGGGCTCTAAGCGAGAAGCCTATGCCTCTAGAGGAACTCCCCAGGGTGGGGTTATATCACCACTACTATGGGTCATAGTTTTAAACGAGGCACTTATACAGCTTAGTAACAGTGGCATCAGAATAACGGCTTATGCCGACGACGTAGTTTTGTTGGCAACGGGTAAATTCCTTCCAACACTCAGCGAACAAATTGGTGGCGCCCTAAAAACCCTCGATATCTGGACCCGGAACTGCGGTCTTAACTTAAATCCCCAGAAAACAGAACTGGTTATCTTCACAAATAAGAGGAAAATACCACGGTTTGTTGCACCCTCTGTTGGCGGTATACCACTCAGAGTATCTGACAGTGCAAAATATCTGGGTCTTATACTGGACAAAAAACTAAATTGGAAACTAAACACACACGAAAGAATCAAAAAAGCCTCAGTAGCCTTCTACTCATGCAGCAGAATTTTTGGGAAAACCTGGGGACCATCCCCTAAAATCAAACTGTGGATGTACACGGCTATAATAAGACCTATACTGACCTATGGCTGTCTCGTATGGTCGCCGGCAACCTGCAAAACCACCTACCTAAAGGCCATTACGAAAGTACAAAGACTAGCGTGTATTGGCACCACGAGTGCCATGAGGACTGCTCCTACTGCAGGTCTTGAGGCTATTCTCAACCTGCTGCCGCTAGACATCTTTATACAATCTTCAGCTGCAATCAGCGCCTTGAGGATAAGTCAGACAGTAAGCTGGAGAACAAATGCAACGGGTCACTCCTCGATCCTAAAGAAATATTTTGGCTATGTACCCAACACGGACTACATTACGCCATACCTAGAGTTCACACCTTTTTTATCGACAGCCAGGCAGCAATAAAAGCATTAACTGCGATAGACATAAAATCAAAGCTTGTGAAATGCTGTCGCGAAGAACTTAGGGTTCTTGGCACTCAGCATAAGATATTGCTCTGCTGGGTTCCGGGACATGAAGGCATTCCAGGCAACGAGAAAGCTGACGAACTAGCAAGACAAGGTTCGGCAGCTGTATCAGAACAAGCTGACCCCTCTGTGAAAATCCCGCCTTGCGCACTCAAGCTTGAAGCAGGAAGAAAAGCCACAAGAGAGGCGAACGCTAGATGGACTGCACTAGAAACTTGTCATACCACAAAAAGGCTATGGCCAACTTTCAATGAAGCCAGAACCGAGAGTCTAATGCGAAAGGATAGAAAATCTCTTTCCACCCTCGTAGGAATTATAACGGGGCACAATACTCTACGGTACCACATGAACAAGCTACGCTTGACTGAAGAAGAACTGTGTAGGGGCTGCGGTGATGAGGAAGCTCTTGAGGACACAACCCACTTCCTATGTCACTGCCCAGGCCTCCAGCACTACAGGCACAGATTCCTAGGGAGACACTTCTTCCACGACCTAGAGGAACTTTCTGGAACACATATAGACAAGATAATGAGCTTCATCAAATCCACAGGATGGTTTGTATGCAATAGCACAGTGAGTACTTAGTCTCAGGGTTATTACGGGTAAGGGACAACCTCTTCCCCCAATGGGCATCACAATGGGTCAGTATTGACCTGAGTGTGGCACGGAGCTTTCCACGCCAACCCACGTACCTAACCTTGCGTCTATGATCCAATATTTATCCCGTGATAATGCTACAAGGGCCTGTGGTCCCACATGCATATGCTGTTTGTGCAAGGTTTCCAGAATTAGTTGAGACACTTGGCTTCGTTTTGGAAGTAGGATTGGGTGTTTACTATCTATACCGAGCTCAGAATGCCTGAGCCGTCCTCCCACTCGTATTAGACCGTGGTCATCCATGAATGGTTGTAACGTCAACAGTTTACTGGAATGGTCGATGGATAGTCCTTGTCTTAATTGCTGGTATTCTTTCTTAAAGGCGACTAGTTGGGTGTTTCGTAATAACACTATCAACCCGTTTCTGATTTCGTCATCGGTTGGTACTGCCTCGTAGGTTGCCTTGCTCGGTGCTCGGGCGTTAGTAATGAATCTCAAGCAGTAGGCAAATATTCTCTGCATTCTTAGCAACGATCCTTGTCTATGAATTGGAGTGTATTCATGTATCTGCACGTTCTTCCATGTGCTAGTAAGGGCGGATTTAACAACTCTTCGCTCAGGTACCTCTTCCATCTCGCTGGCATAGCGTATAGGCCATGAGGTTTCTTGTTGCTCAAGAAATGGTGGCCCCTTAAACCGAATTGAGGCGTGAAAGCTGGGCAGCGGGTAATCCACGCGAGATCAAGTCGGCCGGGTTGTCCTTTCCCGCTATATGACTCCACTGGTCTCGATTAGACAAGGCTTGGATTCGTGCAACCCTATTTGCGACGAAGGTCTCCCATGTGTAGGAAGGTGAAGAAATCCATGAGTGCACTGTAGTGCTGTCGGTGTAATAACTAACCTTGTTGATTGTTATGCGTAGTATCTTCATTAGTCGATCTACCAGCTCGACCATTAGCACTGCCGCGCACAGCTCCAGTCGTGCCAGTGTCGTAGTCTTCAATGGCGCTACTCTGGACTTGGCGCACAGTAATGATGTCTGAATGTTACCCAGGTTGTCTATTGACCTTAGGTAGCAACATGCTCCGAATGCTGCCATACTGCTGTCTGAGAATGCGTGTAGTTGGATGACTGATGCTTGTGGAAGAAGTATGCATCTGGGGATGCGCACCTTAGTTAATGCGTATAACTGCACCTTGTATGCTTCCCATTTGCCACGTTGTTCTGCAGGTAATGGTTCATCACACGCTGAGTTGGATCTCCAGAGTTCTTGCATGAATAATTTCCCTAAGACCACCACCGGGCCTATGATGCCAAGGGGGTCAAATAGTCGTGATATTTCAGCGTATGCGGTTCGTTTCGTAATGTGGTTCGAGTCACTGAAGTTGTCTGGGCAACAGAAGAAAAAGATGTCTCTTGATGGTTCCCAGATCAGCCCTAAGGTTTTGACTACGTCTCGTTGATTTATTGATAATGTTTTCTCTCGATGTTCCTCGGGAATGCCTGCGAGTATTGCTGGGTGATTGGAGCAAAATTTGCGTAATTCGAATTTGCCTTGTGCCAGTATCTTGATTAGTTGATCACGTAACATTGTGGCCTCTTCCTCAGTGTCCGCGCCGGTTAAGATGTCATCTACATATGTTTCTTCGCTTATGACTTGAGCTGCTCTTGGAGTCTTGATGCTGTTTTCCTCAGCTAACTGTTTCAGACATCTTGTAGCAAGATATGGTGCTGCAGCCGTTCCATAGGTGACCGTGTTTAATTTATATGTCCGGATCGGTTCAGCGGTACTCGGTCTCCAGAAAATCATTTGATACTTGCGTTGTGAATCGTCGACAAGTATTTGTCGGTACATTTGCCGTATGTCGGCGGCAAAGGCGTATTGGTTCAGTCGAAATTTAACCAAAATGGAGAAGAGATCGGATTGAACCGTTGGTCCGATCATCATTGATTGGTTTAATGATGTTCCATTGGCGGTTTTTGCCGATGCGTCGAAAACCACTCGGAGTTTGGTAGTTGAGCTGTCTGGCTTCAACACTCCGTGATGTGGGATGAAATGACTGTTTGGTGAAACATCGCATCTCCTGACTCTTGTCATATGCCCCTTTTCTTCATATTCCCTCATGAATTTTGTATATTGATCACGCAGGTCGGGTTGTGCTAGCAGCCGTTTCTCTAGAGCGAGGAACCGCTTCATTGCTAATGCTTCGGAGTGCCCTACCGCCTCTGGATCACGCTTAAATGGTAAGTGGATTATAAATCGACCGTCCTTGTCTCGCTTAACCGTGTCTTGGTAATGAGTTTCACATTCTACCTCCTCTTGCGACGTTGGCGTATTCTCTTCAATGTGGTTTTCTAGCAACCAGAATTTCTCGATTTGTTTTTCCAATGTGCTAGTCGAATGTTTGGTGGCGATGTTGCAGATCCGCGTCTTATGGCCAAAATGTTTACGCGCGCTGGCTCTTCCTGCTAATATCCATCCCAAAGGAGTATTTTGTAGTGTAGGTAGTGAGGGTCCTAGCTCTATTTGTCCAGGCAGTATGAGATTTAGGTAAAATTCCGCTCCTAGCAGCAAGTCTATCCTTTGGGGTCGGTGGAAATCAGGATCTGCTAATGGCGTGTATGGAGGTAAGTTCCATTCCTCGGTTTCCAAGTACTCCGTTGGTTGTGCCTCGCTTATTTTCGGCAGGACAACAGCCTCAATAACCGTTTGGAAACAAGTGGTGCGAGACTGGATTCTTACAGTCGTGCTATACTTCGCTGTTGTTTCGATATCACCAATTCCCGCGATAGGCACATTCATTTTTGACCTTGGTAGTCCGAGTTGTTGGCAAATCTTCTCAGAGATGAAGTGCATCTGAGATCCCGAATTCAAAATAGTGCGGCATGGCATTGAAGTTCCATGGATGTTAACTGCGTCTACTACTGCTGTTGCCAAGATAATCTCATGGTCTCCCTTTGGTGAGGTGTTAGCTTTAAGCACACTGTTGCTTGGCTTCTTCGCTCCAGCTTCGGGATGAAGCATCGTGTGGTGACGGCTGTTGCAACGTTTGCAAGATTGGGCCGTGCAGTTGCCGCTTCTGTGACCCTTTTGAAGGCAGTTGAAACATAGTTCCAGATGTTTAACTAACTGGCATCGTGCGTCGTACTTTTTCTGGGAAAATTGCCTACAGGCAAATATTGTATGTCCAATGGTATTACATACTACACATTTTTGGGAATTAGCCGTCATCAAACTCGTTTGTCGTGGTCGATCACTCTTTGTGTTGATTGCTTCTAATGTCTGATAGCGTGAGGTCAGAAATTCGTAAAAGTCGGATAGCCCTTGAAGCTCCTTGCTTGATTTGAGTGACTGTTCATAAAGTCGCCGACTTTCCTTGTCTAGTCTTTGAACCATTAGGTGCAACACTAATGGATCCCAGTTGCTAACGTCGATCCCAAGGTTCGATATGGCGGCCAGACATTCCCTTGTTGTGTCTAAGAGGCACTTTACTGCTCCAGCGGTCTCGCTGGTTATGGCGCTCTGCTGACACAGATTGTTTAATATCGATGTTACGATCAACCTTTTGTTCTCGTATCGGTCCACTAGCATCTCCCAGGCTGCTTGGTAATTATGGTCCGTTGTAGCAAAGTGTTGCACGAGCTTGCTAGGTTCTCCATGTAGATTAGCCTTTAAGTAATGAAGCTTCTGCGCTCCATTCATAGCCCGTTTGTGTATCAATTCAGTGAAGATATCCCTAAACTCAGTCCACTTGGTGTATTGTCCATCAAAAGTTGGTAGGGTAATTCTTTGTAGTTTTACCTCTCCTTCTCCTTCACTGATGCTGCCCCTGAGCTGGTCCATTTCGTTTTGTAGGTGGATGGAGGCCTTTAGATATTCGTCTTCCGCGTTGAAGTATTCCTCCTCTTGATACTCGGTAGTGGGCTCTTGCGTCATGATCTCTTGATGACCTTGAGCAATGATGGTCCAATACCTGTCTAAGTCTTCTAGCTGCTTGACGTAGAACGCCTTCGTTTGACGTTCTGCTGATGCCGCTTGATCGGCAAGACGTTTCATCGCCTTGATTGATGCCCGTTGGTGCCTGATCACTTCTGAACCTCCTGTTGGCTCAGGCGTGTCTTCTGTTGCCTGTGTGGATGACAAGGCAGTTAGCATCTTCTCCGAATATTTAGAGTATAATGCCGCTATTTTCTCAAAATATTCCGTGGCGAAATATTCTTCCGCGGGATGGCCGTCCTTCTTTAACTCGAGCTGGCTGTGTCGGTTCCTGAACTGGTTCCACTCCGTCTGAAGGGTGCTCATCCTCTGCACCAGATACGTACTAGTCCATCGCCTTGGACCGTCCTTGGCGAAGTTGCTACAGATACTTTCAATCTGTTTGACTGTTGCGCTCTGTTCATCAAAGAGCGCGTCCATACTTATTGGTTTCTTGAAAAACTTTTCAAGCTTCAGGTCTCCTGGCAGGATCGCCAATGATCACTTCAATTATACTATTTACCGCGGATGGGGGGAAGTATAAAGATAGTTTATTGAATGGATGGTTGTTTCCAATTGCCTTTATTTCTTAAAATTGGTTTGCTTAAATACTACATTATTGCTAAGTAATCATAATGCTGCCCTACTGACAATTTATGCATTACTACCTTATTGCTACCTTATTGCTAAGTAATCACGATGCTGCCCTACTGACCATTAATGCGTGCCATCGTGATTACGCCATGCAATTATGCTGTTTTTTGAATGACCTTCATTTTATTGTTGACTGTGTCAACAAC
This sequence comes from Cheilosia variabilis, assembly GCA_951230905.1. NCBI lineage: Eukaryota > Metazoa > Arthropoda > Insecta > Diptera > Syrphidae > Cheilosia > Cheilosia variabilis. Next base: position 101,220,987 of record OX579676.1, on the reverse strand, counting down.
GACCATTATTGGTTTCTTGTCAACACCCAAATGAAAAATCTTTTTAATCAGCCTTCAGTAACCCACGAGCGACCTGAAGCGATTGAGGAATTGTTAGATACGTCTACCGAATAGTTCACAGCCTTGACAATTTAAAAGTGCCAGTAGAACACTGGGATGTAGTGTTGATTTACGTGCTTTTGCAGAAATGACCCACTAAAACACAGCAGCTTTGGGAGGAGAAGCTGGGGTCCAAGGACAATACAAAGGAACTGGCGACCTTTGCTGAATTTAAACAGTTTCTCGAATCGAGGTTCCGTACACTGGAGGCTGTGAGCTACCAGCAGGGTAAACTATTGGCAGAACCGCCCAAAAGGGGACTTCAGCGCAATAGTTTCCATGCGCAAGCTGATTCGTCAAAGTATGCATGTAAGCTTTGCAATAAAGGTCAACATGCCATCCGTCGCTGCAACCGTTTCCTAAAGATGAGCATTAATGAAGCTGTCAAAGTATAGGTAGACTAGGTCTATGTAGGAATTGCTTAGCTTACAGCCATGTGTCTCCTAATTGTCCAAGTACTCGGAGGTGCTATTACTGTCAACAACCGCATCATTCCCTTTTGCACAATTCTTCACAAAATGTACCACAACCAAATCGTCAGTCTCATCCTTGTAACACAGTAACCTACAATCAGAATTCGTTACAACAACCACGTTCACTAAATACAAATGCTCTCACCTCAACAATAAATCCCGATGCTCCAAGTTTTACGCCACCCAATAATGAACAATCCGATCCATCTTCCGCAAATCAACATCGGACTATGCAACCGATAAACGAAGAGCAACCTTGGTCCAGCAGGTCTCTTCGTACGTACCACACTGTGCCACATGCGTCTACATAAGTTATGTTGGCCACAGCTAATGTAAAGGTGAGCGGGTCGTCAGGACAGGTTATTTCGCTTCGGACGTTGCTAGATTCAGGATCTGAGGCATCCTTCATCACCGAGTCAGCTGTGCAACTGCTTCGTCTCAACGATAAACCAACTTTTGTCGAGGTGCCCGGGTTAGGTTTGGTCAGCAGCGGCCCATGTAGAAAGGTCGTTGACATAACGATTACGTCTCATTATTCAGCCTTTAAAATCGCCACACAAGCCCTCGTGTATAAGTCGCTGTCTGGGCATATTCCGACCCGCACCCTTTCAGCCATCGATTGGAAGCACCTGGATGGCTTGAGCTTACCCGACCCTTCCTTTTTTGTGCCAGCCAAAGTTGATCTCCTGCTAGGAAGCGACGTGCTAGCCGATGTACTTTTGCCAGATTTGGTCAGGCTAAATGATGCCAATTTATCATTGGCGCAAAACACCAAACTCGGGTGGATTCTCTTTGGTTGAGCATCATTTTCTTCTCAACCCATAAATAATTTTCATCAAACATGCACTCTGGATGTAAGCATGCAAAAATTCTGGGAGTTGAAAGAAGCTCCATTTTCAATTCCAGAAACTCCTGAAAATTTAGCGTGTGAGGATCATTTTTTGCAGAATATCAAACGCTTGGCAGACGGACGATGTGAAGTCGCCCTTCCCTTCAAAGGAAATGTCCGTCCCCTGCTGGGAAGATCAAGAGAAGGTGCGGTGCAACGTTTCAAACAATTAGAAGGACGTCTATTAAAAAACGAACAGTTAAGAAAGGATTATTGTACTTGTATAGAAGAATACTTACGTTTGGGTCACATGAGCGAAGTCAAAAACGAGCACAATTTGGAGAGTGCTCCCCACTATTTCCTGCCACACCATGCGGTTATGAAAGACAGTAGTTCATCCACAAAATTAAGGGTTGTTTTTGACGCTTCTTTCAAAACATCTGACGGGACTACTCTAAATGACCGATTGATGGTGGGTCCGACCCTCCAAAATGACATAATCGATGTCATTCTCAGATGGAGGCTGTACAAGTACACATTTACAGCCGATATAGAGAAAATGCACCGCCAAATCTAGGTAAATGACAAAGATTCTGTTTATCAGCTCATTCTTTGGCGAAGTGATCCAAGTGAGGCGCTTAAGACATACCGACTGAAAACAGTTACCTTTGGCACAGCATCGGCTCCATATTTAGCCATACGTACTATGAAATGGTTAGCGGAAAATGCACGTTCTCAATATCCTCGAGCGTCTAAGATGATTCAGGAAGACATGTACGTAGATGATTTGTTGTCTGGAGCTGCTACAAAACAAGAAGCTGAAAGGAAAATGAGGGAGGTAAAAACAACACTTGAAGCAGCGGGGCTAAGCTTACGGAAGTGGGCGTCCAACACAGATGAGCTTTTGCGAGATAAACCTCCTCAAGATCGAGAGGATAAGTTTTCTCTCCCTTCCGAAGGTTCAAGCCAACTCAAGACGCTGGGAATTCACTGGCTCCCTAATCCTGATTGTTTTCTCTACAGCTACACTCCACCAAGTCATCCACAAGCAACGAAAAGGGCCATCTTGTCAACAATAGCCAGACTTTTTGATCCATCAGGTTGGATTTCACCCTGTATAATCAAGGCAAAGTGTTTCCTACAATTGCTTTGGGTAAAAAAGTTAGAATGGGACCAACCGGTGGACGAAGAGATGCTAAAAGAATGGAACACATTTTTTCAAGATTTGGGTGCCATCAACAACATTTGCTTACCTCGATATGTGCAGTTTGAAGCACAATTTGAAGTCCATGGATTCTGGGCATTTGGAGCTGCAGTCTACATTCGTGTTTTACATGAAGGAGGCAAAATCCACATGAACCTGGTACTCGCAAAAACTAGGGTGGCACCAGTGAAACCAGTGACCATTCCACGACTATAGTTGTGCGGAGCAGTTATTTTAGCGAGGCTCCTAAATCATGTCGTACAAACGCTCAATATAGCCGACAAAAAAGTACACGCGTGGACAGATTCAACCATCACTCTCTGTTGGATCAAGTCCCCACCATCCCGATGGGAGACATTCGTTGGAAATCGTGTTGGAGAAATTCAGCGTTTGACAGAATCGAGCATCTGGAGTCACATACCCACACGGCACAATCCTGCTGACTTGGCATCCCGGGGAGTACTGCCCTCGGCGCTAATAAACGATCAGCTATGGTGGAATGGACCTTCCTTTCTGCAAACCCATTGGAATTTTGAAACTCCGAACCAACCAACTGACTTAGTTAGAAGTAAGGGAAAACCCTATTATTGTTCTGATCGGTAAGGCATCGAAGTTCCAGAAGCTTGTCAGAATAGTTGCTTATTGCAACAGGTTCATCGGAAACTTTCAACAACACTACCCAAAATTTTGTTGCAATATCCGAGGTCTCCAAGATGGAAAGCAGAAAAACGCAGGAAAGAAACCCCCTTACACCGAGAGACCTCGATAAAGCAACTAAGACGTTGATAAAAAATGCGCAAACCGAAATATTCCCAGATGGAATTACAAAGGCAAGAGGCATAGGATCGCTACACCCATTTGTGGATGGCAATGGTATTATTAGAGTTGGCGGAAGACTATTACAGGCAAGCATCTCATATGATCAACAACATCCTATCATATTGGACCCAAAAAACAATCTTTCGAAACTTATTATACGCGATTCTCACATAAAGACGTTGCACGGCGGAGTTCAACTAGTGATGACCCAAATAAGGCAAAGGTACTGGATTTTCCATCTTAAGCGAGCGGTGAAGAAGTTTATTAACAGCTGCACCACGTGCTATAGATTTCGGAACCAGGCAGCGAAACAGCTAATGGGAGAACTACCAGCACCTCGAGTCACGGCATCAAAACCCTTCATGCACACCGGCGTCGATTATGCGGGGCCAGTCAATATTCGAGCGTGGAAAGGTCGCGGTGCTGTCTGGCAACCAAAGCAATGCATTTGGAAGCTGTTAGCGACTTAACTACCCAAGCTTCTCTCGCCGCCTTTCGAAGATTTGCGGCACGACGGGGGGTTTGCGCTCAGATTTACAGCGATTGCGGTACCAACTTCGTGGGAGCTGATGCAGAGCTACGACGCCTTATGCAGATAGGAACCCAGGACTGGAAGCATATCGCAAACGTATTAGCAACCCAGGGAACTACGTGGAACTTCATTCCGCCGGCTTCTCCCCACTTCGGAGGATTGTGGGAAGTAGGAGTGAAGACTGCCAAGTTCCACCTAAAGAGGATTGTTGGAAATGGGAAATTAACGTACGAAGAGCTCACCACGCTTCTGAGTCAAATCGAAGCGTGTCTAAACTCGAGACCTCTCTGTCCCCTAACAGAAGACCCAGAAGACCCAGATGACTTCCAGGCACTAACACCGGCACACTTCCTTATAGCCGAAACTCTTTTTGCAGTTCCTGAACCCGATTTGACAATAGGCAAACAAGGTTTCATCGATAGGTGGAAAGCGATTCAGGCACATTTGCAAGTATTTTGGAAGCAGTGGCAGACAGAATACCTAAGCCGTCTACAACCGCAAGCCCGCAGCCCCAGTTAAAGAAGGGAGATATGGTGATCATCAAGGACGAACGGCCTTCTCCAGCAAAATGGATGGCATGGAACTCATGCACACCACTGTCGTCATACTTTTATTTATTTATTTATTTATTTATTTAAGAAAGAAATGCATATTCACATTAAGACATGTTGTCTTATAATCTAGTGATAAGCTACAATTAAACAAAATGAGAGCTAGGGCTTACAATTATTTTTACAAAAAATTAATTCCAGGAAAAAAAAAAAATAGTAAACAAAAATGCAAAAGCATACTAGTATTAAAGTTACGCAGAAAAAAAAGTCTAAGTTTATTCTTCAATCTCGCAAAGTCGTCCTCTTCTCTTATAGAGCGCGGTAAAGAATTCCAAAGGCGGACTGAGTACACAAAAAATTGGCGTTCGGATGTAAGGGAGGCATGACGCGGGTTAATTAGGATCCGCGACCTTTGCGATGATGCATTAGTAAACATTTCATATAAATATTGCGGTTGATGGTTTAGGAGGATGTTTGAAAGCAAAGTTAGGGCACGATACTTAAGGAAATTTTCAAAGGTCATGTTGAGCAGTCGTTTAGAAAAATTTGATACATGGTCGTATCTACGTAGCCCAAAAATATAGCGTATTATACAATTAAATGCCACATTTAGCCTTCTTTTGCTTACGGAGTCACAAAAGGAGTATATTTCGCAACCATAGATTAGAGTAGGTATGACAAAAGTTTTCGCCAGTATCGTACGCACTCTAATGGGGGTAAAGGACTTTGTTGCCCAGAGAGTTGAAAGAATACAATACCAGTTCACTAGCAACTGTCAAAGCGACAACATTAAGTGTTCTATAAAAATTAATTGAAGTGAAAATCTTCTCTATTTCTATCAAAATTTAATTGAAGTGTATATCTTCTTTATTTCTTTTATAATAATTAAATTAAATAATCTCATTATGTCCTGTTCGTTGTGCAACACAAAAGCTATTAGTGATTTGGTAAACTGTGGTGGTATATGCAGAAAACAATTCTGCAAAACATGTACCAAGCTTTCCGACGGGCAATATCGATTGCTCGGTGAAAGCAAAAACTTGACATGGCGATGTGATTGTTGCTCTGTGGGAAACAATTTCAATCTCCTTTTTGCAAAACTGATCGACCTAGAATCGAAATGTTGCGCGGAGCGGGTATCGAAATTAATAGAGGACGTTTTTGCAAAGAATCTTAAGGAGCTGACCTCAAAAGTTCTTGCAGAGACAGCCAAAATCCAGAAGAGCATCAGTTTAATTGAACATGCTCCCACAAACACCAATGAAACCGGTACATCGAACGACCAAGGTGAGGAAAATAAAACTTTATTTAACAATAATACGGTGGAGAGTAAAATAAACTCCCCAATAGTGGCAGGTACAAGTAAAGACGCCAAAAAATTTAAACAGAAAGATGTGAACAAAACAAACACAGAAAAAAACAAAAACATAAGCCGCCGGCTAACAAAAGAAAAATTGATTAAACCTTCTTATCAATTTGTTATCAAAGCGGCTTCTTCTGTTCGTCACTTTCATCTTTCAAACGCTCATAATACAACAACTACTCAACAAGTTGTAGAGCATGTTGCAAAAGCTATACAAGTACCTCCCACTAATATTAAATGCAAAATGTTAGTCAAAAGCAGTGTTGATATCTCGAAATTACGATTTGTTAATTTCAAAGTAAGCATTATTTCGGATAATGCAGAGGACATTCTTAAGTCCAAGCATTGGCCAGCTAAAATGAAAATAAAAACATTCGTGCAAAAGAAAAAAAACGAAGGGGTCCACTTGCAAATGACGGAAACATGAAACAATTAAATTCTTGTGCTCACCATGGAGAACTTTCTGTTTACTTTCAGAATGTTGGCGGCACAAGAACAAAAATAAATTCTTTATCACTCTCCATTTCGATTAATACTTATAAAATAATATTGCTTGTAGAGACATGGCTTCATACGCACATTTTCTCACAAGAAATTTTCGGCAGCGAATACAATGTCTACCGAAGTGATAGAAGTGTTCACACAGGTATGATAAGAGGAGGGGGTGTACTCATAGCAGTGCACCGCTCGCTTGTCTCGTTTGAGAAGCCATTGCCGCTTGTCGATTACTCCATCGAACAGCTAGCGGTGAGTGTGTTGATGAGCAATGCTAATACCAACAACAATTTAAGTGAAATCATTTTTGTACTTTCTTACATTAGGCCAGCGAGTGCATGCAGCATGTATGTTTCACACACAAATAACATTGAATTTCTTGCAAATAATTTGCGAGAAAATCAAATGTTGTTTGTTGCTGGTGATTTCAATTTAAGTCACGTTTGTTGGGAGTGGGATAGAGATGAAAACTGTATGATTCCCTCCCAAGTAAGAACCGATTGCGAAGTGGTGTTTATTGACACACTTTTAAGTTGTGGGCTAATGCAATTGAATCATATTCCAAATTCATTTAATAGGTATTTGGACTTAGTATTTTCTAGCAAGAACGGAGTTGTAGTTGTGTGTGAAGCACATTCTTTACTTTTGCCCACATCTGTTCACCATAAGGCATATGTTGTTAGTATTACAACTGACAATTATTTGCCACTTCAAAGTGCTCAATATGAGTATAATTTCGCAAAGGCAGATTATAATAATCTGAATTTGTATTTAAATTCAATCTTATGGAATGATATTCTTGATGTTTCAAATTTATCGAGCATGTACAGCACTTTCATTTCAGTTTTAAGGACTGGAATCGAATTACATGTTCCTATAATAAAGCGAAAAGACCATAGAAAGCACCCATGGTTCAATATGCAGCTTTCTAAAATGAAAAACATCAAGAACAAAGCTTTCAAAAAATATAAACTGACCGGTATGTCAGAAGATTTTTCATTGTTTTCTCGTTTTCGTAGAGAATATGAGTTTCTTAATAAATTTTTGTACAAAAATTATATATATTCAGTGGAATCGAGAATAAAAAATAACAGCAAAGCGTTTTGGGTTTTTATAAATTCAAAACGCAAGACTACTGAAATTCCTGTTGGTATTGAATATGAGGGAGTTCGCTCAGATAATGTTCAATCATCTTGCGAACTTTTTGCCTCATATTTTCAGACTGTTTATTTGGATGACGTTTATACTTCTGTTGTAAACCAATACGATGATATTTCTCCTATCACTGATTTGGGAATAATTTCATTGACTGAAATTGAAGTACTGACGTCATCTCAGAAACTTGAGCCCAATTTAAATCCGGGATTTGATGGTATACCATCCATATTAATTTCAAAATGTAGTTCATCTCTCTCGATTCCGCTCACATTGATTTTTAATTTATCCCTTTCGACTGGCAATTTTCTAAACTGTTGGAAATATTCTTTTGTTAAGCCTATTCATAAGTCGGGTAGTAGGAATGTGGTGACAAACTATCGTCCAATTTCGAAGATGTCAACGATTCCGAAATTGTTTGAAAGTTTAGTGAAAGAGAAGATATACTTTTTTGTAAAGGAATCTTTATCCACCAATCAACATGGATTTATGAGAGGCAGGTCCACAGTAACGAATTTAACTGTATTTACTAATTTTGCCTTAACGGCAATAGAAGAAGGTGCACAGGTTGATGTAATCTATACTGATTTCGTTAAGGCATTTGATCGGGTAGACCACAAACTGCTAACAAGAAAATTAGAAGCACTTGGTATCCATTCAATACTTAACAAGTGGATTGCATCCTACCTTAGTAACAGAAAACAGTTAATTAGAATAGGAAATACTTTTTCGAGGCAGTTTGAAGCAAAGTCTGGTGTCCCACAGGGAAGTCACTTGGGACCTTTGTTGTTTGCATTATTTGTGAACGATATAGATTCAAGGGTATCTTTCTGTAAGTGTCTGGGATTTGCTGATGATGATCTGTAGCCGATTGCGAAAAGCTTCAGGTTGACATAGACGCAATTACGGATTGGTGTAATTGTAATAATTTGCAACTGAACTTAGGGAAATGTAAGGTTTCGTCATTTTTCCACATTAAGTTGCCTATATTCTATGGTTACTCTATAGCTGGGCACTTATTAACTAGATCTGAGGGAATAAAAGACTTGGGCGTTACGTTTGATTCAAAATTAAATTTCAATAAACACATAGACTGCACAATATCCAGAGCTAACTCTCTTCTTGGATTTATTAAAAGGAACAGCAAGGATTTTTCAGATATACAAACTCTTAAAACCTTGCATTGTTCTTTAGTAAGATCTGTTTTAGAATACTGTTCTATTATTTGGTCACCAGCATATCAGGTGCATATAAATCGGATTGAACGTGTACAAAAGTCTTTTTCAAGATATTGCCTTCGTCACTTTAATGGGTCAGTAGAAATGCCCAGTTATGAAGAAAGATGTCGGATAATAAACTTAAAGTCCCTGGAAACGAGAAGACTTATTCAGGACATAATGTTTGTAAAAGACATCGCTTCTGGAAGAATAAACTCAATGTTTTTACTGTCCAAGCTCTCTTTTTACGTTCCGGGAATACCGTTACGTGTGCATGGCTTGTTTTATGAACCTAATCATTCGACAAGCTATGGAATGAATGAGCCTTTAACAAGGTGCATTAGGAGTTTTAATTTAATATGCAACTCCGGTGATTCCAGTGTTGATATTTCGATCAACAGGATTGCATTTAAAAAACGGATAAATGAATTGTTATAATTGCTCATAGGGTTTTTTAACTTTTGCTTAGAATATTACGAATGTAATTATTAAAAGCACAAGTTTTTCCCTTAGGGTAATTGATTATATTTTTTCTTGCACACTAAGTGGAAGTTTTTTTTCCTTATTTCTTTTCGATAAATTTTTAAACTTCATTTTTTTTTCTCTTCACTTGAAGAGTTTTTTTTTTGCTATGTATACATATATTTAGTTATTTATTATTATTTTTTTTTTTTTTGTTTTTGTTTTTTTTTTTATTAAATATTTTTTCTCTTATGTTAAGAGTTTTTTTTTTGCTTTTTTTTTTTAAAAATTATGTAATTATATAGTCTGTAAATTGTAAAATGGTAGACTTAAATAAATAAACAAATAAACAAATAAACAAACAAATGTTCTACCCACTACTGTATTTATATGGTTGTTCCAGGTTAATGTGCGGTTAAACACCATGCCGAGATTTTTGGCGGTTTCGACATAATTATGTTACCGGGGTATTATGAAGGATTACAGGAGGAAAGTACGAGAGGTCAACTTTTTTTTTTGAAATCACTATAGACTTAGATTTGAGCGGGTTTAATAAGAGACCATTATTCTGGGACCAACAAGCGATGTCTTCGAGGTCTTCGTTAACACTGCTTATACCGTGTTCAATAAGACCGATTGGGCAACTGAGATACAGTTGCACGTCATCTGCATACATGTGTATTGAGGAGTGTTTAGCTATGGATGGTAGGTCGTTAACATAGAGCGAGAACAGAAGGGGGCCCAGGATTGAGCCTTGTGGAACCCCGCGTGACGTTGGAAGAAAATTTGACATATCATTGTTTAACTGAACTGCCTGTGAACGGCCTGATATGTAGGAGAAGAGAAGCTTCACCGCACAGGACGAGAAGTTGAAGTGTCGAAGAATTTTCTACATAAAACGGAGTGGTCGACCATATCGAATGCCTTAGAGAGGATTAGAAAGCTAATGCAATTGTTGTCCAGGGCTTGTCGCATATCTTCGGTGACTTTTAATAAAGCGGTAATACAACTATGTCCCTTTCGAAAATCAGATTGTTTAGATGTTAGTAAATTTGAAGTAATTAAGTAAAATGTCATTTGATTTTGCAGGATTCTTTCGAAGACTTTGGATAGGAAAGGTAGGATTGCAATGGGTCTAAATTCGTCTCCCCGAGAGTTTTTTGCGACGGGTAATATCTTAGCTACTTTCCACTGCACCGGATATATACCTATTGTTAAAATGTTATTGAAAATATAGGTTATATAGGGCAACACGATTGGTAATATTAACTTAAGAAATATTGGGTGCATCTCGTCTAGTCCAACAGCATTTGATTTTATGGAAAGTAAACTCGATACCACTTCGGTGCTATCCACTGATCTAAATGCAAATGTTGAATCTGAAGTTGATTCTGGAGTGCAAATAAATGTCTCAGTGCGGTTAACGGTGACTGTCGGGATTGCGGGTAAGGAAACAAATTTTTTATTAAGAACATTGCAGTCCACGCCATCAGTAGAACTATTTCGACTTTCTACAACGCCTATTTGTAGAAGATTTTTCCAGAGCTCTCGTCCCCTCAGCGAGGGATTTAATCGATTAGCATATATTTGGCGCTTTGCCGTGCGTATTGCCATTACAACTTGGTTCCTAAGTGATCGAAATATGCAAAGATGTTCGTGTAAGCGATAACGTTTCCAGCGGTTGTAAGCTTTGTCGCGCTCAAATATGAGCGAGCGAATCTGATGCGAGAACCAAGGTTTTGTGAGGGGTGTGCAGTTTCTTGCTAACAATGGAACGTGCCTTTGGAAAAGCATTGAGATGCATTCATTAAGGAAGTTGACCTGCTCATGGGATGAGCGCAAGTAATAAATTGTATCCCAGCTTATGCTTCTACCCAACACAACAAATATAAATTCAAACAACTCATTATAAACTCACTCAATATCTCACATTTTGCACACACATATTTGATATTCACACACAAGTCATTCACAGCACACCCATTAAAATACAGTCCGCTCTCTACTATTCTCTGAAAATTGCAAATAACACCCACACATCCTATAAATCAAAATCCAAACCAAATACACAATCATTCCCATCGATCAACACACCGCAACATAAACCTACACACACATCGAATCGCATTAACATTGACACCAAGTCAACTCTCAGGCAACACAAAGGAAAACAAAGTTGAATCACACACGCCGCACGCTATCATTGCAAGCCCCGAACACATGCACATAAACATTCGCACGAGAAAAAACAAAAAAAAGACAAAATAAAAAAAAACCCAAATGAATTCAAAACTATAATATTTGATTTAATTTACTCACCTGAAACACTGCAACCCATATAAATAATTTATAAATTAACTATTTAAAACTTAAACAACGAAAATAATAAATTTAATTCGCGCACCAAAACCACCAACAACATTAAACGAAGTAAACACCGAACACTGGGTTTCATCATCTTCGTCATCGTCTTCGTCGTCGCTCAACAACAACAACAACCATTGTAGGCAAAGCAAAGGCAAACACAGCAATCGCTCATCGATTCATCAGCAACAGCAATCGTCGACTTGGTCAATAAAAAAAAAAAAATAGATCAAATGCGAGAGAACAAGAACGGGATTTCGTGTAGTATTTGTTATAAGCGTTGTCCAGTAGCAAACCGTTTATCTTTCTCTTTGCGTTATTGTTTGTTTTATTGTCTGCCCCAATGTACACAAATATAATAATTCTTGCGTCTTTTCATGTACTAAAACTTATGAGCATAATATATATGTATATTGTGAATTGGATTTCGAGCAGCAGCATAGACGAGGGTACAGTGAGGCAAATCACAACTGGGAGACAAATTTTGATGATCTCCGCTCATCGGTGGGGGAGAATGTTGATTCGTCATGCAACACTAAAAGTGTGGAACGCACTCATCCAACAAAATGTCCCATTGGTGTCAGCTGTCAAAAATAAATAAATACGTTTTTTCTTGTATATTAACAACGCATCAGAAAAGGCATTTGGAGCTGCAGTCTACATTCGTGTTTTAGAAATAGGTCTGATAGCTTTGTAGCCCTTTGTAGTCCGAGTTCCTCTTCAATTTGACATTTTAGTTGTCAATGGTCCTGCATAGTCTACTCCAGAGTGGGTAAATGGCCTGGATGGTGTTACTCTTGGAGATGGCAGCATTCCCATTATTTGATGTTTGGATGACGCATTAAAATTATAGCATCGGACGCAGTGATAAACTATTTTCCGGGCTAATCGTTTAGCATGAGGGATCCAATATGATTGCCTTAGTGTGGCCATCATCAGATTGATACCGCCGTGAAGTGTTTTCTTGTGTACATATTCTGCCAGTAGTTTGGTAAAAACGCTACCATATGGTAAAATATACGGGTGTTTTTCGTTGTGAGTCATGTTGGCGTGCTCTAATCGCCCTCCAACAACTAACATATTGTCATAGTCCAGATGGGGATTTGGCAAAAGTAGGTTGCTCTTGGGGATGTCGTATCCGTTCTTCAAGCATTTCATTTCCTCCGGAAATGCCTCTAGTTGCACCAAATGGACTATTCGCTTGTTTGTCTTTTCAATTTCAGTTAGTGAGAGCTCTCCTGTTCCCCTGTCTTTCTTATGGTGCTTTATGCTAAACACAAATCGTATACAGTAGGCCACGGTCCGGATCAGCCTTGTGTAAGAAGAAAATCGATTACAATATGACCAACTATTGGATAGAATTTGAAGGATTCCAAGACCCTGTGAAGGATATGAATGACTACTGTAAAACTAAGTCTGACGCTCTGACTCACAATATAGTCCATCAATTTAACCATCAGTTAACGATTATAGAATGCAACAACGACTTACTGCATACGCAAGGAGCTGGAAATTCAAAAAGGATTAGAACAAAACGATCTCTCTTCGACTTTGTTGGTACGGTGGCAAACAAAATTTGTGGCGTACTAGATGAGTCGTATGCTGAACACTATGAGCAACAAATTCAGCAAACACGAACAAATGAGAATCACCTACTTGAATTGAGACGTCAGTAGCGGAGGCAAAAAACAATATATTTCAGAAAAATACTGAAACCATTCCCGAACAACTGCAAGCATTCCAAAACGATCTTGAGAATCTTAAGAGCATGACATCCAAATCAATCAACCAGAACGAAGCAAAACAGACATTTTTAGCAGTGACAACATACGCAACGTTAGCTATGTTGAATTATCAGCAAACACAGACGTCTCTATTGAATGTTCTGACAGATATTCATCAAACCAAAACTAGCCCTCTGGTGATAACACCAGACCAATTGAGATCACAGCTGATGTTAATAAGGAGCCACTTGCACCCGCAGTTATCTGTATCAGGAGACGAAACACACTCGAGCTTGGTAGGACTATATAAAATGTTCACAGCAAGAGCAAGAATAACTGATAAGAGTGTCATATTCGACTAACGAGTGCCGTTAGTAAATACAGAAGACTTCGACCTATTCAAGGTCATACGCGTTCCAACTCCCCATAACAGTGAATATGTTTTTATTGAACCATCGCTGGATTATTTAACAGTTAACCTGCTACGAGAAGCCTACTACAGATTAACAAGGGAAGAGCTGGGACAATGCACAAGAACCAGTGAAAAATATTTGTGCAAGCAACAGCATCGGATGTTTAATCGCCGCTCCAAAATCAGCAAATGTGAAATGGATCTACTGACGCATGAGAAGGAATTGTCATCACACTGTAAATTGCACAGCATCAAACCATCTCCTGTATGGATTCAACTCAACAACGGCAATAGCTGGATTTACGTCTTGGACAGGTTGCATACATTTAACGTTATTTGACAGACAGATTAGAGATATCATTGCAGAACGACGGGATATTGACACTACAGCCAAAATGTATCCTTGAACATGATTCAATGACTATCACATCATATAGCAGTAGTTCCAGTAGCATAAACGCAGCATTCATCTAATTGGCAAACTTGACAGAGTTGTTGTCTGAAAGCCCTAAGAATATATCCAAACCACTAGTTATTCCACACGTCATACTTAAATCAAACAATGAAGACATCAAAATTCTTAGCAAATGGATAACGGATATAAAAAATGAGGAGCATTTGTCCAATAGCGCAGCAGTACATCCGATTCATCATGGACTGACTTACAGCCTAATAACTATACTGCTTATTTTGATGATTTCTTACATCATATGGCAATACTACAAGATCAAGAGGAATATCCAGATAGAGGTCCAAGCTCAAGAACTACCACCAATACCTGCTACTCGGCGTTTTTCTACAGCTGATTTCGCTGTGACGTAAAGGGCGGCCCCAGCATGTCATGGTGACCTTACCAGACTCTTTTTTTTGGCTTTATTTTCTAACGTTTACGATTTCATATTTCACCGCTTGACACCTGGTAATTTAAGTTGTAAATATTTGTACCTAACGTAAGCAATATTTTAGTATTAAAGGAAGAAGAAGAATAGAAACGAGTTCATTTCGTAAAGAAACGTATGCGGGAATGTAACTGCGCTGATGGTTTTTCCGTGCGGTTGTGGAAATGATAGGGACGTTGGGATGTGAGCGCTTTAACTTTTTCCTCGAAGTCCCGCGGTGCTACTTGCAACTGGCCTAGTAGTAAAAATGAACGTTAGGTTTGGTTACCTAATCCCTCGTTGTCCCTCGGCGCTACTTGCAAATGGCCTAGTTCGTTCCATCCAGTGTTGATTGCAGTGCGCACCTCGTGTTCACAGTGGTACTGTACTGCTGGGAATGCCAGAGTGCGCACGCTACCGACTCCTGAAGTTAAGACACAGTACGTAACAGCAACGGAATTGTATAGCGGCGTTTTAAGGTGGTTGCAAAATTAACGGCGACCGACGACAGCAACAGCGATGGAAAAATGTTCGACGCAGTCCGTTATAACGGTGACGCCGCCTTGCACAAAGGAAACGAATGTACAATATTTCGCGTGAAATTAACAAAAAGAGATCACATCTGGGTCACCACTTTATCGATTTTTTCAGTATAATAAAAACACGACTCTATTACGATAATTCATTTAATTCACTTTATTTTATATACTAGAATTACTTTACTCTATGCACTAGGTATCACAATTGATTTTATTACGCCGCGGACTATCGAGCTGCTGTCTTTTCAGGTTTTTACGAAGGAATGAGGTTAAAACTATCTGTGCGGTCGCGATGACATTCTTCTGTCACTTTGACGGCCTGTCGAGTGCTACCAAGTCGCGCAGTCTCTGCAGTGTTACCCAGTCGCCACACATCCTTGAGGAGTATGCAAGTTGCGTCCTCAACTCAGTGTTCCAAATGCAATTCTTCTCACGCTCTATTTCAATGTCCGGACTTTCTTGCAATGGACCGAGAATCAAAGAGGGACTTTGTAAAAGCGAAAAGGCTCTGCTTTAATTGCTTACGCAGTGGTCATAGTGCAGTGCGTTGTGAGTCAAAGTAGATATATAGAACGTGTAACTCACGGCACCATAGTCTAGTACATCTTAGTACTGCTAGTTCTAATAACAGTCACTCGCTTTCGGAAACTACCAATACATTACATTGCGACATATCGAGCTCCACTCGTCCATCGTCGTCATTGCATAACTCTAATCTTACATCGTCATCATCGCATAACGCCAATCTTCAATCGTCATCCTCGTATAACTCTAATCATCCAACTCATCACCCATCACTCCATTAACTTTGCTCAGCTTCGCCCACAAACTTTACTACCTACCGCAGCTTGCAAAATCCTTGATAGCAATGGAAACTATCAATTCATTCGCCTTCTAATCGACTCTGGATCGCAGGTTTCTTTCGTCACCGAGTCTTGCGTTCAAAGCTTCGGACTTAGACGAACGAATGCTCGCATACCCATTAGCGGAATTAGCGAAACCTGCGCTGGGCCTTGTTTCGATGGTAATTGTTTCTCGGTTTGATTCCGTCAATATCGCGGTTGATACCTAAATTTTATCAAACTTGACAGCGGATTGCTGGATTTGGGATGACATTAAAAATCTCAACTTAGCTGATCCTTCATTTAATCAACCAAGTTCGGTAGATGTGTTACTTGGGGCGGATTAGGCCTGGGACGGTCTGCAATACTCTCGGTGGTGCAGTTTCGTGTCTTTCGGCAACTTTTTTTTTGTACTCAAAGTTTATGGAGGAGTATTTGACTTTGGGGCACATGCGTAGGATACCGTCATCGGAAATTTTGAAGCCCAATATTTTTTATTTACCACACCACGCAGTGCTGAAACCAGATAGCAGAACAACAAAGCTTCGCGTTGTATTCGACGGCTCGTTTAAGGACACGGGCGGAAATTCCTCCAATACAAAGGAACCTTTTCTCGGTCTGTTTGAGATTTCGTCGCCATAATTATGTTTTTACCGCTGATATTGTGAAAATGTTTCGCCAGGTTTGGGTGGCAGATGAAGATACTGATTACCAAAGGATCGTCTGGCGAAAATCGCAAACAGATCCAATTGAACATTTTCGGTTGTGCACGGTAACATATGGCACATCGTGTGCTCCATATATTTCGGTACGCGTTTTAGAGCAATTGGCCCGCGATTATCGCGAAGAGAATCCCATAGCGTCGGAGGTACTACTTAATTACTTTTCCGTCGACGACGTTGTGTCGGGTAGAAATTCGCTCGCTGATGCGATGTCAAAAAAAAATTCATTAACTGAGCTCCTTGCAAAAGGGGGTCTCAAACTAAGCAAGTGGCAAAGCAATTGCAAAGAACTAATTCAAGAAGAAGAACTTTCACAAAGTAAGTACATTTCATTCGATAGTGGCGCAGATTCGTGGGTAAAAGTACTGGGTTTGTACTGGCATTCTGAACTCGACTATCTCGCCTTTCCCTTAAATCTGACACCCAGTGAAGCGACAACTTCTTCGAGAAGTTGCTCGAATTTTCGATCCCCTCGGGTTTCTCGCGCCCGCGGTAGTGCAACTGAATTGTGGCATCTTAAGCTCAGCTGGGAAGAGCCTCTCCCAGACTCCATCGAATCACAATGGTACAAGCGCCGCGAACTGCCCGATCTTACCAAAATTCGTAAATCTCGCTGCACCAATAAGGCACTGATCTGCCGTAGATTGGAACTGTGTGGGGCTCTGTTGCTTGCTCGTCGTTGGGATGTCTTTGTAGGGAATCGAACATCGGAAATTTTAAGTACTATCCCTCGAAATCGATGGTTTCATTACAATTTGCTTCAAGTGTGAAACCCAACTGGACGACTTCACTACAAGCCAACTGGTTACCAGCAGGCGACCTAATCAGATAATTCAACGGCGCCCTCGTCCTGCCGACCCGAGAGTGCGTTGACCGTTTCGCGAACAATTCCTACAGTTTCTGCGAACAACTTCCTGTTGCCCTCAGCCTATACACCGCCTAGGAGCAGAACACCTACTGGCAAAATGCCCTTCCTGGTTGAAGTTAAAGCAGCTCACCGGTTGAGGTTCTCTACCTACAACCGCTACTACTGGTTCCTCGACCGCAACGTATGCTAAGTCGGGTTCCAGCAGGTTTCTAGACCGATTACTAGGTGGAGGAGTGAAAGTCTCCACATTCGCCTAACTGTCTCTTAACGTCTACCCAGAGCAACAAGATCGATTACCGTTTTCGCGTCAGCGAGACCAAGTTGTGTCTGGTAGAACGGTGCCAGATTTTTCTGAAGAATGACAAGCATTCTTCGTTCAGATAATGGTTCTGATTATTTTCTGAACATGTTTCACATCGTGGCGACGTATACACCAATCGACTCCGCCTGTCCTTGTGTACGTCGCCTAATCTCATCCATCAGAAGATCATCATAGATTGGTGGTAGGAACTCTGCCTTTAGTTCACATACCAACTCATTCCATGTCCTAACATTAACTCGGATCGCCCTAAACCAGATGAGTGCTTCCCGGTGAATAAATCTACCGCCGACCTAAAGAGGTGCGTTTCTGAAACGCTTCTTGCCTGCCTAAGTTCCTCAACTCTCTCTAAAAATGCGTTTACAGAAGCCCCACAGCATTCCCCAGTAAACTTAACGTCCCACTTCTCAATTCGCTCTGTGCATCTATCTTGAATCACCGATACTGATTCAATAAATGGTTGTTGTTGTAGTGGTTCGTGTTGTTGTTGTAAAGGTTCAGCTTGTTGCACTGCCCTTAAAGGGTGTATAGTTGGCGATGGTGGTGCGAGCCTTACTGCTCCCCTGGAGGGAACTGCCTTCTCCTCAGGTTCCGGTTCATCTTCGTCGCCGAACTCAAGTTTAGCCGCCAAGCATACCAACTGGTTTCGCAGTTTCAACTTGAAACTTTCCTCTTCACTGCTCTCAGCGCGAGCTCTATCTAATCTGCGCAAACACCATTCGATCTTTGTTACTATCTTTAAAAACTCCCCTGACTTAGGATCGCTAGGCTTATCCTTCAATAGATCTTCTATCTCCTGTGCTTTTTAATTCCACCAAAAAAAATTAACGAAATCAAAAATCACGAATAAGTAGAGGAAAAGGTGGTAATATGGAACCTGTTGTTAAATTGGAACCCCCTTCTAAAACCAAAACTGTAAGTGCCATCTATTACTCAATAGCTACACACTGCGAAGACTCAAACCAAAACTCATATTATAAATTTACACAGCTTTCGCTTTGATCATTTCGACGTAAAGTTATTTTCAGTAACCGAGCAAAATGGAAAACTTTTTTTTCATTTTGTTTGCAAGTCTAGAACCTTCAAGTCGTTTTGTTTTTTTTCCTGCAGAAAATTCGGAAGTAATAATTAGTGTGTGAATTAACATTTTTTCAGGTAAGATTTTTCTTATTACTTTGAATAAGTGATAAAACCAGTGTTTTTTGTTAAAATATGAAATCTTGTAATATGGAACTCCTATAGGAACCTAATATGGAACCGGGTTCCATATTACCATTACGTGTTTTTGCCCGTGGTAGACGTGATGGGCGTGGTGTGAATATCTACTAGGAAAAGACGTGGTCATCAATTAGAATCATCATCTGAATCCGATAGAGAAATATCGTCTGGTGATTCCGTTTTTTCCGAAAGCGGCAGTGGACATACTCCAACAGAAGAAGACAATGATGTCAGTTGCATGTTCTGCTCTCAAATGTATTCAGACGATCATCGTGGTGAGGTTTGGGTTCTATGTCAATCCTGCAACCTATGGGCACACAATGATTGCGCAGGATGCGATCATGATTATTATGTTTGCGATTTTTGCACACAAATGTAAATTGTTATTTTTACATACATTTAATATGGAAACCGGGGTTCCATATAAGGAACATAAAAATGAAAAATGTAAAAATGACTTTCTTTGAATAAAGTACAAAATTTAATACAAAAAGTATTCAGAATATGTTTTTTTTTCTTATATATCATGTAAGAATATATACATAATATAATTGAACAATTTTTAATGTCTTAAGATAACGGGTATGAACAAAAAATTTTAAAAACCAAATGGGGTTCCATATTCCAACCTTCTCCTCTACCAAACCAAATAGTCTCGTATTGAAAACTTTAAAACAAATTCCCCGCAAAAGCTGTGAAAACAAGTAATATATTTACACAAAAAACACCAGAAAATATTATTATCCTAATCACAAATATGGATGAATAAAAAGGAATAAATAAGAAAATGTATTGCAGAAGGTTATAAATCAATAATAATAAAATTATATCCAGAGAAAAGTTATCGATGGCATCCCTAAAATGACGTAGCCGCCAACCGATGTATCACAAGAAAACAAAATCCACTATTCGTGGCGACGAACAAGAAAAAAAAATCCTGTTTTACAAGAAATGCAATTTCAATGTGCCGGTAGGTATATGTATATTATATCCCTAATAATATAAAACAAAGTGAATATTTTTTTTTATCGGAAGCTACACAGCAAACGGGTTAACCGATTTTGAATTTTTTTTTTATTTATTAGGTTTTTATGAGGAGCAATTTCGTGCATTTAAAATTATTTGGTTTTGATTTTGGAAGTCCAAGACATTCAATAATTAGACTTTGAACACAAAAAATATTAATTCCAGTTTTTAGATATCTAAAACGCGCATCTTTTAAGTCCAAAATGTAGTTTCTATTTGCTATATCAGCTGAGCAATATTAACAAAACTTTTGCGAAATTCCTTTTTTTATCAATTTGTTAATTGACCAAGATTTTCAAATCGATCTCTGTGGTGGTTTCTTTTTTTAGTTTTCTTTTACATATTTCTTTACTAACGAAATTGCTGCTCTTTTTTTCATACGTTATATAGAGACACCAATGGAATTGAAAAAAAGTATACGTTATATCGATCATTGGTTATACTGGACCACCACTGTACATAAAAATCAATTGCGGGCGGTGCGTATTTGAATGATTTTTTTTTTATTTTGCTCAAAATCAAAAATTAAAATTCGCAACAGGTGGCGCTGTAGGCAAATTTTGTGTTTCATCCATCTCAGATTGTGTTTGAATTGACGTTCTCTTAATGCGTGAACCGATTTTGTTTCTGGAAACTTCAAAAGAAAGGTGACGTCAATACCAAGGTTTGTATTCGTATTTTTTGAGAGAGCGGGAGGGTTTTTTTTTTTCATGTAAATACTCGGCATCGGAACTGGATTCGAATGCATTTGGTCTGCTCAAGTGCTCATGCGCTTAAGGTTTTGCGGAGTGAATTTTTTTGTTGTTCAGTTGGATAGATGTAGATTATGTATGAATATGAATGTGTGAGTGAGATTCCTAATATAATTACAGTGAGTGGTTGTGCAGTATTAATGGCCAGGTGTATTCGTTAAATCGAAAAATTCGTAATATCGAGCACATTTTAATTGTACGAAACGTTAAATAAAATGTACAAATATATTCATTCGTTTTATTTCATTTATTCATAAAGTTAAAAAAAAACATTGTGAGTTCAAATACATAGCTTTAATGCACAATAACAAAAACTTATACGTAGTAGCTAACAGTTTTACAACAGGCCCATACAAATCCATACATGCATTCACAACCCAGAGAGTTGCTTTACACCTGCCTACATATGTATGTACATATCATTGACTTATTATATATGGACTGCTAGTAGACAACTTCGGGTTGGTTCCAACATAAGCGCTAGCTCTCATGGCTCGGAGCGGAATAAATTGGAAACTCATATCAGACGTTTCCATTTCGTTGCAGATATAAGTACTTTAAGAAATATAGATGTAAGCAATTTATATGATGAATTAAATTCTCATGTACTTGAATGTGATATTCTTGACAATCGTAAGTATTTCTTGATCAGAAATATACGCTAAAGTGTTATTAAATCATATTTCCAAAATTAATAAAGAAAAACAGCATAAAAAACTAATTCGCAATAAATATACGAAAATTTTGCAATTTATGGGACAATGAAAAACGATTTTTTATTAAAATTTTGTTGGTTCCATCCATTATTAATTATTTAAACTAGCAAAATTTCGAGATGACATCTATTATAAACAATGCCGCAACAATTTGAATTTCAACCGTTTCACTTGGCAAATCCACACACGCCCAATAGGTGGCTCTAGCATTCTATGGAGAAATCCAAGATGGTTGTCATTTTGTTTCACTTATTTTTCGCATAGAACCACAAGCGCTAGTTATGTTGGCGTCATTTTCTGGGCAGAGATTGTATGGAAGTGACATTTCACTAGCAGTCCATATATAATAAGTCAATGGTACATATATACATATTTCTTTACTAACGAAATTGCAACTCTTTTTTTCATACGTTCTATAGAGACACCAATGAAATTGAAAAAAAGTATACGTTATATCGATCATTGGTTATACTGGACCACCACTGTACATAAAAATCAATTGCGGGCGGTGCGTATTTGAATGATTTTTTTTTTATTTTGTTCAAAATCAAAAATGAAAATTCTCAACAGGTGGCGCTGTAGGCACATTTTGTGTTTCATCCATCTCAGATTGTGTTTGAATTGACGTTCTCTTAATGCGTGAACCGATTTTGTTTCTGGAAACTTCAAAAGAAAGGTGACGTCAATACCACGGTTTGTATGTAAATATATAAGGTCTTTGTATGTGGATTGGTTATACGAGTTATAGGCATTTTAGTGAACATACATGTGTTGTCGACCTCAGAAAGCCCTCAACCACTTTAAATTAACTTTTGTGATTATGAATGGTAGGTTGCAGCTTAAAGGACAAGATAGTTTTGGACCTGATAGGTGGCGCTGTTGTCCATCTGAAACCACTAAACTGATTTCAAGGAAATTTTGTGGATTTAGTATAAATGGTTGTTTTGAGCGAGGTTGGCCACAGGGGCATCTTCGGAGAAGTGGAGGAGGACGGTGGCACGCTCGCGGTTGCACGGCTAACGCACGTCGGACGGGGTAGTTCTTGTCACCCCTCACACTAAACCACCTGCTCAAAACAAAAAAAAATCGTGCAAAAAAACAATAAAAGATGGATAGGCGGAGAACTAAATCTAAACGACTTCGGACGGACAGATCGAAGACAGGAAAGAGGAGAGAAGAGAATGTAAGAAAAGAGGAAGCGGAACTCTCAACAACCTATGCCTCGCCAAAGAGAGAGTCCGGAAAGTCAGATGCACTCTGCCTATGCTAAACCGTAAGCTAAATCCTAATATACAATCCTATCTATCTTAAAACTAACCTATTCTACTCCTTTGCATCCACTGCTTTCCACGGTCGCTGTTCGGTGAGGTTCGTCTCGTCCCAGCGACGTGCCTGATGACGTCGGCACTGGCTTGGCCTACCCACCCCATGTCTCAATGGACACATCCATGACTACCTCTCTGCCGAAGAATTCGAGAGATAGCCCCTTTAACTCCTCTATCCAGTCACTCTTGTCCGTTCGTGCATCGTCACGTCATAGGTGCATGTTCTTAACTCGTCTGTTTAGTGTAACTGTCCCGGCAATAGCAGGGAAACGGCTGCCCCATTTCACCACACACAACAACACTCTCGCTCTACTCCATAATGAAACTCACGTCATGGACCTCAAAAAAAATTCATATAATTCATTACTAATTCAAACTAAAACTAAACAAAGAAAATATAGATACCGGCGTTCACTACGGCTCGTGATTTCAAAAATTAAGTATATGATACGGGCGAAATACCCGCCCTGAAGCAAACAAAAAATAACAAACTTACGGCGATTTATTTAGCGACGTCCCTCGTTGTCCTGCCGGCAGCACTCGGAGCGATGTTTTCCTGCAATGGGAGTTACTTTCACAGATTGGCTTTCATCGCCTCTTTCCCGCTTAATCACTGTCGTTGAACACTATATCCCCTCACATAAAAGATTTAACTCTCAAAGAATTAAAAAAAAAAAATATAAAAATTCACTAAATCTAAATTCAACTTCACTTTTGAATTGTTTGTTTTTGTATCTTGCAGATAAATTCTGCGAGTTTTGCGATAACTGGCACAATCTGTGGACTCTGCTTTCAGGAGATATCACCTAGGCTGTTTACCGCTGCCTTTAGCAGTTGGGCTCCCGTTGACGGTGAGGACTTTTGGCCCGATTTGGTGTCCCTTTGACCTTGGATGCGGTGGCGACTTCTAAATTTAGCTAAATGCTTGTCGACCTGCGTACCCGTTGCCTGCGTTCTCTTCGCACCTATGGCTGAAACCGTGTGCTTTTCGGTGAGCCGCAGCGCTAACGTTTCAGTGTGCAGGGATCTCGTTCCAGAATTCGCCTAGTCAAAAAAACCACGGCAGAGGTGAGGGTCGTCTTTTGACGGATTGCCCCAACCCAATACCTCTGCTTATTGTTTCCCCTCGTTTAGCAAATGCTTTGGGCTTTCCTATGTGTCAGCTCAGTCTACGATACCCCAGTTATGTTGTTCTCGCTGTTTAAAATATCTTAACTCAGCGGAGTTGTCGCGTGAAATTTTTGAAAAAGTTGTAGGATGTGTTCGAATTTGGCTTCTTGCTGCCTCTAGACACTAGGATAGGATTCTAATGACCTCGCTATGACTGTCAAGTTTCAACCGTTTTTTTTTTTTTGCTTTCCTTGTCAACCATAAAATTCAAATATATGTCCCCTTAGTGTGAGCTGTATGGCGACATCACTTTGTCTCTTCTCGTTACTGTTGTAGGCCTCTGTATTCTATTCGTGCTACTCAATCCTCTGCAACATGTTGACCACTTCTTCCTATCGACACCTAAACATTACATCTGTCAATGACCTTAATCAGATTGTATCTCACTAACCTTAATATAAATTGCACTATCCCAACTGATTTTGTGATCTGAGATCTTAACCTACTTCCTATACTTATTCAAAAAAAAATGTAACTAACTAATGGAGTTTCATTCGTTCAATAGAGAGGTTCAACTATTAAAAGGATGTTAATAATTTAATAAATTTTAGGCGGTACGAAGTTCGCTGGGTCAGCTAGTATATACATATTTTCGTATTAAGCATAAAAAAAAAAATCATTGGTTCGGTTCATGCATCCATACAAGCTTTTTGTATCAGATGCAAGTTTTGTATCAATGTTGACTTTGTTTAAATTACTTGAAATCTTTTTTTTTTTGCGATTCATTCGTGTTAATGAAAGTTATTTGTATAAATAAAATGTTAACGAAGATATCAATCATGTCGTGTTAAAGATTCACTTATCGGTCGCCTTCTTTGTCATCATCATCATCCCCTAACAGCTTTTCATTAATTCTACCACCATGTCTGAACCAATTGCATATATGTACGTATGTCTAGTCATATTTAATTTTGTGCACCGGTTGCAAACAGTTGGTTGCAGATCCTTTTTCAAATTTTTTTTTACATCAGTTCGGTGTACTCATGCCAGCCAAATGTGTTTTGTTTGTGTGACGTAATCAATGGCAGTATGATCCTCACAGGATCACATATGCACTTTGTGTGATTGTACTCTAAAATACAAGGTGGGCCAAAAGAAGTCATCCGATTTTTTTTCTAATTGAAAAACATCGATTCTGTTTTTTTGATTATGTTTATTTACCTTTAGAATTTTATTGGTCAAGTCGATATCGGCCAAATGGGAGCCGTCACAATTGATTGCTATACGGGCTCGTTTTATGGCATTTTTCATAACTTCGGCGAGAACTTCGGGCGACAGATTCTCGCACTCGTGTCGAATGTTGTCCTTGAGGGCTTCTAGGGTCTCGGGCTTGTTCACGTAAACACGGGACTTCAAAAAACCCCACAAAAAGAGTCTGGAACGGTTAAATCGGGCGATCTTGTGGGCAAGTGCAAATCGCCAAAACGAGAGATGAGGCGACCCGGGAACGCCGCCTTCAGAATATCGGTTGTGGCTCGCGCAGTGTGGGCCGTAGCTCCGTCCTGTTGGAACCACATGTCCTCCAGTCCAAATTCGTCCAATTGCGGCAGAAAAAACTCGGTTAACATGGCCCTATAGCGCGCACCGTCCACGGTTGTCGTTTGACCAGCGGCGTTCTCGAAAAAAAATGGCCCGATGACTCCTCCAGCGTGAACAGCTATCATGCAGTAACTTTGAGCGGGTGTAATGGCTCCTGGTGCATTACTCCTGGTGATTTTCTGTGCCCCAGAAGCGATAGTTTTGCTTGTTCACGTACCCGCTGAGGTGGAAATGAGCCTTATCGCTCATTATGATTTTGGTCGATAAATCGTCCTCGAGATTGAGGATGGCTTGGGCGTAAGTTACACGCGTTTGGCGGTCGACAGGCAGCAGCTGATGCACGGACTGGACTTTTTACGGGAACATGCGCAAGTCTTTGACCAAAATTCGCCTTAGGGACGACCGGCTGATGGCTAATTGCGAGGCACGGCGTCTGGTCGATGTTTCGGGCGACGGCTCGACATCCTCGTCAACAGCGGCGATATTCTCGGCACAACGGGCGCTCCGGGGCCTGCCACTCTTGGCAACGACTCGTCTCTTCAAGGTTGGTGGCCAAACGGCGCAGTGTTTGCGCAGTCGGTGTCGAACGGCCGTGCAATAGGCGACGGAATTCGCGCTGCGCCAACACTACAGACGAATTGTTACGCAAAAAAATAGACACTATTATTCCGCGTTCTTGGGGAGTGTATCGCTCCATGGCTTGTTCACTTGTATTCTACATCTGTCTAGTCCACAAAATTTTAAAACAGATTTGACATTGGCGGCCATTTGCAAAAATAAGAGCATCTTTCAATAGGGTGATCTCTTTTGGCCATCTTGTACTTGCTTCAAAAAAAGCAGTTCCAAAGAGAAACAAAAGAACATTTTTAATCAATTCAGGGTTTACAGAAATAGGAATGAAGAAGTATGGAAGATAGGATGACAGATGACGATGAGTGGAGCATAAGTGGGTGTGGATGTGGATAGTGTTTTTCTACGATATACAGTGATGCCAAACAAAAAAAAAATTAATTCAAATGAATATTAAGGAATATTAAACATACCGCCGGCCAAGAACGACTGTTGTTAATTACGAATTATTAATTAATTAATTACGATTAATTCAATACATAAGATATGGGCATTTACTCCCATATTGTTATTATTGTTATTTCGTTGACTAGGTTTTTCAGCGCCTGGTACTCGCTGCGAAAACATAATAAATAAATAATAATAAAGCTTTAAGCTAATAATGATGTATCAATCGGTCCATTTGTAGGAAGCAGGCAAAGTTTTGTTATGGGACGTTTATACTGTTTCCCATTTGATAGAAGAGTGGCCACTCTGCAAATGTCGTATTGTCCTGGTTGAACTTGAAGAATTCTTGTTAGTGGCCATCTTGCTGGAGGAAAATTATATCAATTATAAGCACAATATCGTTCAAGTTCCGTTGATCATTAGACAGCTTATTGGGTCGGTTTTGTAGTCTGCAGAGATATTCCGTTCTCCATCTTTCCCAGAAATGTTGGAACATTTGTTGGATCTGCTGCCAACGTTGAAGGGGGCTTTGTTTCACATCCAGTAGTGCAGGTTCAGGTACTAAAGGGTGATTTTTTAAGAGGTTTAGAACTTTTTTTTAAAAAAAAACACAAAAAATTCGAAAAAATGAATGAAATATTCATCGATAATATCGATAGTTTGAACCTTGCAATTTAATGTTTAAAGATAATTTCATGGAAATGTTGACCGCGGCTGCGTCTCAGGTAGCCCATCCGCTGAGTCCAATTTTGGCATACTCTTTCACACATATCGGCCGGTATCTCACGAATGAATGCATGGATGTTGGCTTCCAGTGCGTAAATCGAAGCGGGCTTGTCCCTATACACATTAGCCTTGGCATACCCCCACAAAAAATAATCTAATGGTGTCAAATCGCACGATCTAGGCGGCCAATTGACCGGCCCGAAACGTGAAATTAACTGTTCACCAAACTCGCCTCGCAATTGCGCCATTGTTTCGCGTGCTGTGTGGCATGTGGCACCGTCTTGTTGAAACCACATATCATGCAAGTCAAGAACTTCCATTTCGGGCAAAAAAAAGTTTGTTATCATCGCTCGGTAGCGTTCACCATTGACAGTAACGCTGCGATTCGCATCATCTTTGAAGAAATATGGCCCAATAATGCCGCCGGCCCATAAACCGCACCAAACAGTGGCTTTTTCGGGATGCATTGGTAGCTGTTGCAATGCTTCTGGCTGATCTTCACTCCAAATGCGGCAATTTTGCTTATTTACGTACCCATTCAACCAAAAATGAGCCTCATCGCTGAACACAATTTTTCGATAAAAAAGCGGATCCTCGGCCAGCTTTCCAAGAGCCCATTCACCAAAAATTCGGCGTTGTGGTAGGTCGGCTGGCTTTAGTTCTTGCACCAGCTGTATCTTAAAAGGCTTTACGCCCAAATCCTTTCGCAAAATTTTCCACGTAGTGCTGTAACAAAGGCCTAACTGCTGGGAACGGCGCCGAATCGACATTTCGCGGTCTTCTGTCACACTAGCTGATACGGCCGCAATATTTTCTTCACTACGCACAGTACGTAAACGTGTTGGTGGTTTAATGTCCAACAAAGTAAATTTGGTGCGAAATTTGGTCACAATCTTCCGAATAGACTGCTCAGAAGGTCGAGAATGCCGATCATAAAATGGAAGCAGCGCGCGATGAACATTTCGAACCGAGCACGAATTTTGATAGTAAAATTCAATAATTTGCAAGCGTTGTTCATTTGTAAGACGATCCATGGTTAAATTGCAAACCAAACTGAAGCTGTTTGACAGTGACACAAGGTACTAAACACACGTCAGCTGTCAAAACCAGTGTTGCCAAAACCAAACCAGCTAAAAAATCACCCTTTATAAAGGCCGGCTCTCCGATGAGGAAATGTGCGGGCGTAAGACAACTGGTATCAGATGGATCGTCATTCATGGGACAAAGAGGTCTGGAATTAAGGACACATTCGATCTGAATTAAAAGCGTATTAAGTTCTTCAAAAGCTAGATTTCTATTTGATAATATTCTCTAAGTGGTACTGACGCATTCATCTGACGCAGAATCTTGTTAGCGCCGATAAAGTTTGTCCTATTGTCGCTGTATAAGTTACTGCAGCTCCCTCTTCGCTCTGCAAAAACGTCTAAAAGCTGCTAAAAATCCCTCCGAAGACATGTCTGACACAAGTTAGATGTGGATTGCTTTTGTTACCAAGCAGACAAACACACAGATGAAGCCTTTATACGTTTTGGGCGATCTCTCCTTAGAAATACGCATGTCAACAGGACCAGCATAATCAACACCGCCGTGGCGAGAAGGTCTGGTTTCATTCACTTGTGCCTTATGAAGTGATCCCATGAGTTGTGTTGAACGCTTGTGGTTGAAACGAAGACATAAAGTGCAGGCATGAAACTTCAATTTCGTAAGATTTCTTAAATTAAGAATCCAGAATTTATGCCTTACGTATGACATCATTAATTAAGGACCACCGAGAATGGTTTTGATGTGAGAATCAGAAACAATAAGTTTTGCTAGATTGCAATGATTCGACAAAATAATCGGGTGCTTTGCATATTGGTCGATATCAGCAAATTGCAATCTACCACCGCCGCGCAGGATACCTTCCTCGTCGATGAATGGATGAAGATTTCTAATTGTACTTCTAGCGGATACTAGTTGGTTTGATTCTAAATCTCTAATCTCTGACGCAAAGCGTTGAGACTGCGATAGACGAATGAGGCTCGAAAGGGAATTCAGAATTTTCTTGGGATTCAGAATTACCTCAAATGTATCTCTTTCTTTAAACTTATAAAGACGGTAGATATAACTTGTTACACGAAGAAGTTTGTTTAAAGATGAATATATTGAAAGAAGATTAAATGTAGGAGTTACAATTATATTAAAACAATTCATGTTAGCCTTTTCCTCCAGCTCAGTTTGAAAGTTGGAAACTTCCTGATCTGGCCATTCAGATTGAGAGAGGCTAAGCCACTTCGGGCCAGACCACCACAAGGCATGGTTTTGTAAGTCAGGAGGCTGAACTCCACAGTCAGCAGGATTGTCTTCAGAGCGTACATGATACCAATCTGAAATATTTGTCAGCTGTTGTACCTCGGAAACCCTGTTGGCAAAAAATGTTTTCCAACGTATTGGTAATGCATGGATCCATGCAAGTACGATTTTGGAATCAGTCCAAAAATATGGTTTAATGTTAGATGACTGACTGTCAATTGCAGTCATATATTTTTTAAACAGTTTGGAGAGTAACACAGCACCACATAACTCAAGTCGCGGTAGCGATACTTGCTTGATAGGAGCAACTTTTGTATTTGCGGTTATCTGATTGATAGACATTTTACTTTCGTTAATGCAGCGATAGTAGAGTACTGCTGAATAAGCTGAATTTGAGGCGTCTGAAAAGCCGTGCACTTCTGCAAAAGACGTAGTCTCAGTTCCCAGCCATCTTGGAATCCTTATAGATTCCAAGGCCTGTGGAGTTTTGCGGTAGTTTTCCCAATCAGCATTTAGTGGAGGTGGAAGTGGGTCGTCCCATCTTATTCCAGCACATCACAATCTCTGAAAATATATCTTTGTTTGAATGATCGTTGGGGCCAGCCACCCAAGAGGATCGAAGAGCTTAGCTGCATGAGATAATAAAGTTCGTTTTGTGTGTGAACTACGTAGTGGTAGTGATATTTTAAAGAAAAAGTGGTCACGATGTGGATTCCAGAAAATTCCAAGTGCTTTAATCGATGACTCTGAATTGCTATCGAAATCAAAAGATAATTCACAGACTTCTGATGGAAGATCAGATAGCAGTTCTGGAGAGTTTGAAGACCACTTTCTTAATTTAAATCCACCAGATAAGAGAATCTGCTGGAGTTTTATTTGGATATTTTTTGCTGTGTCTACATCATCAGCTCCAGATATTATATCGTCGACATAAAATTGTAATTATAAATAATAGGCCCTGTACACTGCGACCAGAAGAGATCTATTGTGTTGGCCTCTAATGTTTAACCCAGGGAGCTGTTGAGGCTCTTTATAAACCTCAGTACCCTTCTTGGTTCCATGTTTCCTATATCGGCAGGACTTAAAAATGCCTCTTGCTTATGGATCGTTCTGCCCCTTGCAACTGCAGGGCATTCGCAGAGTATATGTTCCGTTGTCTCTTCCTCTTCTCCGCATAGCCGACAGGAGTCATCGTCGGATAGTCCCATCTTTTTGAGATGGTATCTTAGTGGCCAGTGCCCAGTAAGAAAACCCGTTAGTATCCTTAGACCTTCTTTGTTTAGCTCGAGTAACTTTTTTGCTTTCTTACGAGCTGGTCTTATGAATCTTTTTGCTTGTCTCTGTCCTTTGGATTTCGTCCAGTATTCGGCAAGGTGATCATCTTCCCATTTCCTGAATTTGTAGTGTACGTAACTCAAAGGTAGCCCAAAGTAGGGTTCAGGACCAGTGAGTAGGCGTGATGCGCCTCTTCTCGCCAGACAATCCGCTCGTTCATTGCCATCAAATCCCTCATGACATGGTATCTAAGCAACGGTGACCGTATTGTCATTGGCCAGATCTTCGAGGAGATTAAGACAGTCCCAAACCAACTTTGACCTGATCGAGTATGATCTTAGGGCCTTAAGAGCTGCTTGGCTGTCTGATAGGATGTAGGTGCGGGTACCTTTAGTGCGCCTTCCGCTTGAAAGATGTCTGGTGATTTTCCCAGTGCTATAGCTCTTTGGATCCTAGGCCCATAGAACCCAGCCCCGGCGGCATCATCTTCCATCTTCGAACCGTCGGTGTACCAGATTTGTGATCCCGATGGTATTACGAATTGGTTTGTTCTCCAGGTGCTCCTGTCAGATATGACAGCGCAGCTTTTTAAGCATGGTATCTGATACCTTAATCACATGATCGTCGACATATATGTCTCGTTGGATATATGTCACTTTGGATCTCCCAGTTTCTACAGTTAGGGCACCTGGTCCTGCTGCAGAAACTGAACACTATAACACCATGTTGATTGGAGAGGACTCGGTCGTCACCTCTCGGATGGATGCTATATCGGCGGAAGAAGAAGCTGCTTCACTAGCATCCCCGAAATCATCAACAGCTATCGACAGACCATCTGGGTCAGTCAAACCAAAAGATGCTGGCAAAGTCAAGCTATCAAGTGCTGGATGTAAACGCCTGAAGATACTGTTGGACGCAGGGTATCCGATTGAGGAGGAGCGTTCAATGGCGTTGGAACCGGTGCAGTGCAAGGTTGAACTGACAGTTTAACCCCAACGAGCAACACTCCAAAACGGAAGGCTACTGAGGCTCCGCACTCATCACCTCAACAGGTACCCACCTTCCGGGATGTTGTTGGATGTAAAAAGATATGGGTGATACTACCCTGCTACCCTATGGTCCATAGACCAATTAAAATTGGTGCAAAATGGTGTCCTGGATAGTATAATTAAACAACAGGATAATACTACCAAGCCCCAGTTCCGTGGTTGCACATTCAAACCGGATTGGCTTGCCTTTACGTGCAAGGACCAAATGACAAGCGAATGGTTGGATAAAACAGTACCAACATTGTTACCATGGGAAGGTGCCAAACTCAGAGCTGTGAATGAGGAAGAAGTTCGTCGGCCATAAACCTTTGTCGGCTACTTCCCTGGGGAGGAAACCCCAACCAGCAAAATTCTTGGCCTCGTTAAAGGCCAAAACAACGGTCTGAGAGTAGACGACTGGACGGAGCTCACTTTAGCTCTAGACCCAACGTCTGTAAACACTCTCAAGGCCCTAAATGGCAGCATTAGCTACTGTTTCGGTGATGTACACTTACGGCCAAGATATAAGGACATCCCGAGACCAAAAGCCCCCAAGGAGGAGACTGCAGTCGCAAGCGCAGGACCCACCCCGGACCCAAAAGCAAAAACATCTGCTCAATGCTCTCCAAAGACTGTGGCTAATAAATACATCAAAGGTCACAACGGATGATACCCCTAGCTGCTCGTACAGACGACCGATGCCTAAGGTGCCAAAAATAGGTACAGGAACCACCGAAATTCTGGAAAAACAGAGGCAACGTGTCTCTGTCAGACCTCGCAAATGCGAGAGACGAGACCCTGAAGAGGCGGCGCTTCTAAACAGTAGCCGTAAAAGGGCTCCCAACTGAAGAAACCTGTAAGTTAATTTGAGATGTTACTCATGTCCATCCGAGGGCAGATTTTATGATAAATAAAAACTTAATTAAAACAACTTTTCCAATTTCAGAATTTATTCAAGGAGATTTGGTGGCGGCACTCATCGTAATACCAAACTCCGGTCAAAAGGGAGGGGTCTGAAGGTCGTTATCGCCTCTGAAACTGCATGTTTCCGGAGAAGCATCCATGTCGGACCACAATCACATCAGATTCGACTTGGAAGCTTATTCCGTAGAGAACACAGTTTACAGGAATACGAAATTATCTGACTGGGAAACCTATCGGTTAGTCCTCGAATCAGAACTAAATCGTTCTTTAGTTCCACTAGGGACCATTCCGGAGTTGGAAATTGAATCCGAACAGCTCCAAAAAGACTTAACCTTCGCCTATGACAGCAGCTGTGCCCTCAAAAATAGGATAACACGAAGAGATGTTCCATGGTGGAATAAAAGACTTGACGTCCTTAGAAGCACAGCAAGAAAACTTTTCAATAGAGCTAAGAACAACGGCAATTGGTGCCAATACAGAACAGCTCTAACTGAATACAAAAAATAATTAAGAAAATCAAAACGAATGACTTGGAGAAAACACTGTGAGAGCATAGAAAATCTCCCAGCAGCTACACGATTCCAAAAAGTCCTCGCTCGCGAACACTCAAATGGCATTTGCTTGAGTGACCTGCTAAGGCAGGTGGGAAATCAGAACAACTAGCGCTTCATGCGAGCCAGTTCGCATACCAAGCCGGCAAATCTACCGAAACTGCCATACATAGCCTTACAATGACGATTGAAAAAGCTCTGGCAGAAAAGGAAACGGCTGTCTGTGCCTTCATTGACATCCAGGGAGCTTTTGACAATACCTCTTCGATGCCATAACGAAAGCTATGATAAGGAAAGGCATTGCCCCACTAATCATAAAATGGGTTCTAAACATGTTAGAAAGCTAAATCAGAGTATGGAGGCTCACAAAAGACTGTAAAGGCCACTAGGGTCTGTCCTCAAGGAGGAGTACTTTCTCCTCAACTGTGGACTTTAGTCATAGATGAACTCCTAGACCACCTCACACAATCGGGGTACATAATACAAGGGTATGCAGATGATGTAGTAATCACTGTTAGGGGCAAGCATGAATCCACGATATCGGAGATCATGCAAAGGGCCCTAAGCTTAACCTATAAATGGTGTCAGAACAAAGGATTGACCATAAATCCCTCGAAAACAGTCATAATACCATTCTCAAGAAAGAGAAAACTAGAACTGAAACCTGGAATTCACACCTTGATCAAGTCACCAAGAAGGCGACAAAGGCAATTTTTATGTGCCGCCGTCTTTACGGCAAAACCTGGGGCTTAAAACCAAAAATGATCTATTGGTCATACAACACGATCATCAAACCAATGATCACTAAGCAGCGATATCATGGTGGCCAAAAACCGAACAAATAACGGCACAACAAAAACTAAATAAGATACATCGCATAGCATGCGTTGGTATAACGGGGGCATTGAAAACTTGTCTAACTGCAGCCATAGGAGCAATGCTCAGCTTTCTGCCTTTACATTTATCTGTAAAGAAGGAAGCTTGCCTCAGTGCCCTCAGGCTCCCTGATATATCAAATCTTAAAGCAGGAAACCTCACAGGACACCTTCGGGTACTACAAATGTTCCAAAATGATCCTGTGATCAAGATATCAGATACCATGCTTAAAAAGCTGTGCTTCTCCAGTAAATTTAAGATAGTCATATCTGACAGGAGCACCTGGAGAAGCAACCAATTCGCAATACCATCGGGATCATAAATCTGGTACACCGACGGTTCAAAGATGGAAGATGAACGCCGCCGGGGCTGGGGTCTATGGGCCCAGGTTCCAAAGAGCTATAGCACTGGGAAAATCACCAGACATCTTTCAGGCGGAGGTACACGCCATAGAGATATGTGTCCGAGAATGGTTACGAAGGCGCACTAAAGGTGCCCGCATCTACATCCTATCAGACAGCCAAGCAGCTCTTAAGGCCCTACGATCGTACTCGATCAGGTCAAAGCTGGTTTTGGAATGTCTTAATCTCCTCGAAGATCTGGCCAAGGACAATGCAGTCACCGATGCTTGGATACCAGGTCATGAGGGATTTGATGGCAATGAACGAGCGGATTGTCTGGCGAGAAGAGGCGCATCACGCCTGCTCACTGGTCCCGAACACTACTTTGGGTTGCCTTTGAGTTACGTACACTCAAAATTCAGGAAATGGAAAGATGATCACCTTGCCGAATACTGGACGGGATCCAAAGGACAGAGGCAGGCAAAAAGATTCATAAGACCAGCTCATAGTAAATCAAAAAAGGCGTTTTTAAGTCCTGCCGATATAGGAAACATGCAACCAAGAAGGGTACTGAGGTTTACAAAGAGCCTCAACAGCTCCCTGGGTTAAATAATAGAGGCCAACACAATAGATCTCTTCTGGTCGCAGTGTACAGGGCATATTACTTACAATACAACACAATATATGTCTCGTTTAGATCCGATTGGATACTTCTAGCCTCATCATCAGCTAGTTGCTGGAGCACACGGATTGATAAAAACGGTGCGCAAGTCGTACCATACGTAACAGTTAGGAGTTTGTGCAGCTGCAGAAGCTCAGCAGGGTCATTTCTCCAAATAATTTGTTGAAATTAAGTTTCTTCAGGATGTATCAGTATCTGTCTGAACATGTAATGAGTCGAGGTCAGGCCACAGGGGCATCTTTGGCATGGCGGAGGAGGACATTGGCACGCTCGCGGTTGCACGGCTAAACTCGTCGGAAGGGGTAGTCACCCTTCACACCAGCCACCTGCTCTTCACAAAAAAAAATCGTGCCAAGAAAACAAAATAAAAGGGATAGCAGATGATCTAAAATTACTTGACGGCGGACGGACAAAAAAAAATTGTAGATGAAAGAGAAGAGAAGAGAAGATAGGAAAGAAGAAAAGGAAATGCTCAATAGAACCTATGCCTATACCGAGGAACAAGGGTGGAAAGTCAGATGCTTTTGGACATTCTTCTTAAAATAAACTAAACTATCCTTACTCTACCCGACACCAAAAGAACGCACTAACCTAATATATGTACCTGAGCATCTTCCCAGCTTTCCACTGTCGTTCCTCTGTATGGGTTCGTCTAAGTCCGGAGATGTGCCCGATGTAATTGGCACAAACGCGGCCTTCCCTCCCCATGCCTTACGTGGCACAACCTTGGTTATCTCCTTTGGCCAAGAAATCGGAGATAACCCCTTGATTCACTGGAACCAGTCCGTCGTCCGTTGTCAGTACATGTTCGTTGTGTCATCAGTATAGATACGTCTGTCACATCTCGCGAAGTTACCCCATCGAACTTGTGGAAGGACGGCCTTCCCAGCAACCCACACACCGCATCACTGAAAAATTTACTCCATCCTACGATACAAAAACCACTTTCAAATTGGAGTTCAACAATATAAAGTTTTTATTTGCGGGGCTCAAAAGGGAATGCAAAAACTCGCATCCCCTGTGCTTAATCAGTCGGCCTCTCTTACTCGCCGTGATTAGACGTGCTTAGTCATTATTCTTAGTCACATATACTAATCTGCTTAAGAATGAATTTAGCTTGCTCTATATGCTTAAATTCTCTAACTAATGATTGTTTTATATCGTGTGGACTGTGCGGTTTACCAACTCATCGCGAATGTACAGACATATCCGCTGAATTTATAAAATTTATTAATGACACAGATAATATTTTTTTCAAATGTAATAAATGCAAAAAATTCGATCTCGATAAATGCATAAAGAGTGTTAATGATCACTTTGCTCTCTTGCAAGAAAGTGTTAATGTGCTTAATAAACATATACATTCACTTTTTAAGCGAGATGAATCCAACGAAAATTTAAACATTAGTCCTGATATACGTGAAAAAACACGTCTGCAACGAAAGCCCAAGGTCAATGACCCTCCTAAATCTAAAACATCCAATAAAGAATCAATGAATAGTGCACTTTCGTCATCCTCTTTATCTCGATTCTCGCCCTATACATGTGTTTCCCCTACTGTCCCTCGCACCGGCAGTGGACAAATTAAGTCTATTGCTAGTACCTCTCGCAGGTCATCATCATTCCCAAATATTACTTGTGTCAATAATGACAAAAACATAAAGAAAAAGAAAAAGAAACTCAGAAGTAATTGTTGTTGTGACCAATGCTAATAGCTTAAATGATGGTGATGTTGTTGGTGGTACTGCTGTTGGTGTTTCGAATGAGGTTGTTGCTGACACTGCGGCGGCTGCTGTGGGTATAGAGAACGGTTTTGGTAACGATAGTAGTGCAAGTAATAATAACGTAGAAGACTCAAAGAAAAGTAAAAGTCCAGAAGCTGTTGTTGTTGCACCTGATGCCAAAAACTTAAATAATGCTGTCGCTGTTGATGTTACTGTTTTCAATAATGTTGTTGCTGCTTATGATGATGCTGCCGTGGACGTCGTTACCAATACTGCTGCTGTTGTTGTTGGTAATGAGAGCGCAGTTGCTATGGAAAATATTGTTAGTAATGCGAATGCTTTTGATAATGCGACCCCTTCTGTCTCACATATGAGTTTGCCGGCCGATACAGCTGTTAAAGTTAAAAGCAAAACAATAATCGGTTCCAAGACCCAATGTTATGGCCTTAAAATAGCGAAGAAACTTAAATGGTTCCATATTGGAAGTTTTCGCAACTCTACCGCTACGGATGATATCGTCAACTACATATCTACTAATCTCGAATTCCATCCAGGTGAAATTCAATGCTATAAGCTTCTTCTCTGTGGAATGCGCTAAGAATATCTACGTTGATACTTTTTGGCCTAGTGGGGTAAAAATACGTCCTTTTGTGTTCAAGCCAAAAAACTTGGAGGGTTAGAGGGATCTCTGTTACCCTCTAGTTCTTCTCCTCAACCAATTCGCCTAAATAATCTGCCTAATCAACATCATAATTCATCGCTGAAGGTATACTTTCACAATGCAAGTGGCATTCGGACGAAAATATCTGAACTGTTTAACAACTCAAGCCACCTTCATTACGATTTAATCATTATCGTCGAAACTTGGTTATACCCTGATATATCTTCGTCTGAACTTTTTGATTCTCGGCATTTTGTAGTATATCGACGCGACAGATGTAACTCTATCTCTGAACGTGGAGGAGGAATCCTGATTGCTGTTAGTACAAAGCTATGCTGTATGGAGGTTGCTTTACATAACTTGGACGTTGAGCAATTATGTATTTCTATTACCTTATTTTCTATACATAATGTTTCTTTATTTTTTATCATAAGCTATATTCCACCTAGAAGTATTTTTGAAGTTTATGAAAAACACTTTCTGAATATTGATGCTATTAATAATACCTGCTCCGAATTCGATATTGTATGTTGTTTTGGAGATTTCAACTTGTCAAATATTATATGGAACTGGTCAGTTAGTGATAATATGATGTTAGCCTCTAATATGATTAAAGATTTTGAATATTATTTCATAGATTCTTTTCACTCACTTAATCTGAATCAAATAAATAGAATTCCAAATGATTTGAATAAGATATTAGATTTAATCTTTGTATGTAGTGAGTTTCTTAATTGTAAAATCTCTACAGTCCCTTTTTCACTCCTAAATGAGTCTATTCACCACAAAGAATTATTTGTTAATATCGAATTATATATTTTCCCGTCTTATGAATCTAACACATGTTTAAAATCGTATAACTTTAACAAGGCTAACTTCATTGAACTAAACAGTTTTCTTGAATCCTCCAATTGGTCTCATGAATTTTTAAATTTAAATCTTGAACAAATGTACTTGAGATTTACATCAATTATATTTGAAAGTTTTTCTAAATTTGTTCCTCTTTCTCTAGCGTCTAAATTGAAGAAACTACCAAAGATTCCGTGGTACAAAGATCATTTAACAAATCTTAAAAATATTAAACGTAAAGCTTTTAATAAATATAAGAATACTAATAATGAGTTAGACTATGCTAAATTTAGCAAATTGCGAAAAGATTTTTCAATTCTTAATAAATTCCTTCATCGGTGTTATATTATGAGTATCGAAAGTAATATCAAGTCCAATAGTAGCTCATTTTGGTCATTTGTCAATACTAAGAGAAAGTCTTCTGGATATCCGAATAATATGTCATATAAGAACTCAGATGCTTCGAACATGACTTCGATTCTGGATCTATTCGCGGATTTTTTTCAATCGGTATATTCAGATCCAAATAACTTAAACAAGTCATATTTGCCCAATATAACAAGCAAGGTTGATATTGGCGCGTTACATGTAAGTATTGATGAAGTTCTCTTAGCAATCCAGTCACTAAAGCCTAAAACTAAACCTGGTGCGGATGGTATACCAGCTTTATTTCTAAAGAACTGTGCCAGTACACTATGCTTTCCTTTGCTCTGCATTTTCAACAAATCGCTCTCCGAAGGTATATTTCTTAACGAATGGAAAACTTCATATCTTATTCCAATTCATAAATCCGGCTCCAAGAAATTAATAGAAAATTACAGAGGGATCTCTAAACTTTCCTCAATTCCTAAATTATTCGAATGCATTGTGAAAACAAAATTAGAGTTTTTAACCCGCGAATCCATATCTGAATTACAGCATGGTTTTATCTCTGGGCGCTCTACAACAACAAACATGGCCCTATTTTCATCGTATGTTATCGAGAATATTGAGGGAAAGAGTCAAATTGATGCAATTTACACCGATTTCAGCAAAGCTTTTGATTCGGTTAACCATTTTAGCTTACTGCGAAAACTCAAATTATTTGGTTTCCACTCAACATTTCTAAGTTGGATCTCATCTTATTTAACAGGCAGATCACAAAAAATTGTAATCAATAATTCTTATTCGAAATCTATTAATTGTATTTCGGGTGTTCCTCAGGGAAGTCACTTGGGTCCGCTTCTGTTCAATATTTTTATAAATGATATAACATCAGTTATAAAATATTCGTATTGCCTTCTTTATGCTGATGATCTGAAATTATTCCTTAAAATTAATAGTGTTGAGGATTGCCGCCTACTACAATTAGATATTGATCGAATTTCAGAATGGTGTAATTTAAATTGTCTAAAATTAAACATAAAAAAATGTAATGTGATCTCATTCTATAAGATTCATTCGCACATAAACTTCGATTACCAAATTGATTCAGACCCACTCTCGCGCGTTGAAAATATTAAGGACCTTGGTATAATGCTTGATTCAACTTTCTCTTTTAAAAGTCATATTGACTATATGATTGTTAGAGCTAATTTACTTGTTGGTTTCATTAAGCGAAATTGTATTGATTTTTGTGACCCATACGCTTTGCTTTCTTTGTACATATCTCTAGTTAGATCGTTACTCGAATATGCGGATATTATCTGGAACCCAGCCTTGAAGACTTTTTCTGAACGTATTGAAAAAGTCCAAAGACGTTTTACAAGATTTATATTTTATAAAATGAAATGGACTTTTATCCCGGAATATAAGTCTCGTTGTTTATTTCTGGGAATTAAATCACTGGAATCCAGAAGATGTATGCATGATATAATGTTTGTGAGGGATATTTTGAATTATCACGTTAGATGCCCTTCCTTACTCCCTAAAATACCACTTTATGCACCATCAAGAGTTTTACGTCCCAAGGATTTGTTTTTTGAGCAATACCACAGAACAAACTATGGTTGTAATGAACCCATCTGTAGATGTATAATACAGTTCAATGAAGTTTGCCAAAATATTGAATTAAGCTGGACAAGAGATTTATTCAAAACTAAACTTGTCTTAATATTTACATTTTAATCGATTTTTTCTTTTATTGTAATTTATGTTGTTATTTGTTTTTTGTTATTATTTAAAACATTTTTAAAATACTTTTTCTAAAATCTGTTAGCCTTAGCTTGTAGATAATAAATAAATAAATAAATAAATAAATACCAATGTTAATTCTTAATTTAAACTATAAAAACTAAACTAAACTATAAAAGGCACCAAATAAAAGAAAAAAAGAAAAACTAATGTGCCAAGGGTAAGGGTA
The DNA here is from genome assembly GCA_951230905.1 of Cheilosia variabilis. Taxonomy (NCBI): domain Eukaryota; kingdom Metazoa; phylum Arthropoda; class Insecta; order Diptera; family Syrphidae; genus Cheilosia; species Cheilosia variabilis. The sequence goes on along the minus strand of OX579676.1, from coordinate 101,180,087 downwards.
GATACCCTACTAATGTAAGGTATCTACCCTTAAACCATAAAAATTTAATTCACTCTTAAAACTACACTTCAAAAAAAACTTAAGCAAAAAAATAAAAAAATAAAAAAACTTACGTAGCGATAAGGTGGTGAGGATCCCTCGTCGTCCTGCGCGCAGCACTTGGAGAAATCGTCGTTGTAGAACACCTTGAAATGGAATTTAAAATCCTATTTACGCGACCGAATCCTTTAGACGCACTTGGCTATTTCTCTAATTAATCTAAGGAAAGCACTTCAATTTCTTGAATGGCAAAAGCAGACAAAAAAAATCTTAAAAATGTAAATTTAAATCTAGTTCAACACGCAGTCGCTCACAAATTCATAAAAAAAATTGTCTTTTGTTTGACCTGTGTAAGGGACCTTTTTTTTTTGATATTGTTGTTGTTCGGTGTATGTAATGTTACCTCTAAAGTCCTCAGTTGGAAAACCCGTTGGGGCTTTGTCCGCCCTTACGGTTCTTGTGATCGTTGCGCAAGCCTTTGCACTGCTCACCAAAATACGTGACCTCACACGGTTTCTAATGGGCCGCTTGTCGATAACTCTGAACTAAGAGCGGCGTTGATGCCCGTATAGGAGACGCAAATGGTGGCGAGCTTGTCGCTTGGCGGGAACAAAGAACCTAGCAAAGGTCTGGATCGTTTCTACGCCCAGTGGCCTCAATCCAGTACCTCTACAGGAGCATTCACTAAATAAATCGTCCAATTCCATAACTAAAATAACATATACCTCTGCTTAGTGATAGGATATTTTATCCCTTTTCTTGTTGGGGAAGCCCCAAATTATCTGCTGGCTGAGATTTTCCTATTCGATGAGAATCACATGGGTACTAATTTGATTTTAGGACATTATTATTTTTTTTCCTCACCTCACTACACTTAAATGCACCGCTTAGGATTCATTTCCAATGAATCAAAAACTTATTCAAATATGAACGAAACTAGTCGCTTCTACTTGAAATTTGTAAATTTAAAATGAAATAAACGAATTACTGTTGCACTATTGCTTGGCAACTCTGCTATAACGACACAGCTGTTTGTAATGACGCTATTATTGGTAATGACCTATATATTCCTAATTAAGTAAGTGTCAATGCCCTTTCGTTCGTCTTCTTATTTCTTTCATTAAGTGCTTCTGCATTCCCCTACACATTTACAGCACAGCGCAGTTTGCATTGCAATGGGTGACGAACCATTGTGTGTGTAGGATAATTGCCTTCTCCTTCTTGCCTCTTTTCTTTCTTACTTCTATGAGTGAACTCGGTTCTGATCACAGTTGACCTAGAATCGCCTTATACCATTCTCACCGCTGTCCACATATAAATTAAAACCTTTAACTTCTTACTCAAACTACTCTGGTTATCTATAAAGCTAACACGAAAATACGTATCACTAACATCTAACCTTATCCTAAATAACATACAATAAAATACGAGTGTACCTATAATTAAAAATCCCAACGTCGACCTAATTGGTCTAAATCGATTTAATATCACTTTTCATTTGCTATTGTGAATTGACCTCTGTTGACAATTCGAGATAATCTGTGGCAGAGTGGACGACAGAGGTGGCAAGTGTTGTCGATGAGGTGTGAGACAAGGACAAAGGTAAATGATGCATGTAGAGCACAATCCAACAAATGTCAAAACAAATCGACAAGCAGAAATTAAAACACGCGTTTGGACACACACCACAGGTAATTTATTTAATTTTTGTTAATTTTCAGACAATTCCTATTTTGTATTTGCCTACTTTTTCTAGGAAGATGCCATTAACAAATCGTGGATTCGATTTGCAGGATTTTAACCCAAGAAACACCGGATTGGTGATAAAACCCAACCACCAAAGGAAACGGTGGCGAGCCGGGTGTCTTCAATGGTGTTTCTTGTGAAATTCCTAGGAAACGGGAACTAATTTCATAGTTGTTGGCGCAGGCGTATACCGGTGAGTGAATTATATTATTATCGGGGTTGTTTCTTGTCTCTACTTCTAGCCAGCTATTCGAACCAACCCCCTGTCGCTAATTATGTTGTTAATTTTGTTTTTAGCCTATTCTGCAGGTACACGCAACAGGATCGACGCCGGTGGGCGAGAGGTCGTGAGCACACCGATCTCGTAAAAAAAGGTACCTACAATTATTGTCCCTTCCATCTTATGAGCGTGCCTCTGTACTGTCTTGGATGAACGTGTGGCAAGGGCTCACTTCCTGAGTTTCATCTCATGCTCTATCATTACATCTTTATATACCTGGGTGTCACTATTTGTGTTTGTGGTTGTCGTTCATGGATTCTCAATGCATTGTCTCTTTGGTACAGCATATCTAATTTAATGGGATCTGGTATGTCTTATTTTTCCTTACTTATTATCTAATATTGCACAAGTTATTACTGGAGTAGTTTATATTATGAATAAATTATTTTTCTTATCGAAATACTATTTGGTATCTTCGTCTTCAGTTGGTAGGCCGCGTTGCATTTCGGATATGTAGTATCATATGCATTTCTTTCTGTCGGTAGGTTAACTATCGAATCTACCTGGCTCTACCCATGACTAGATAACATAAAGGTTACATACATAACATACATAATTGAATAAATCATGAATAGACAACACAAGAATAAATAAATAAATAAATATATAAATAAATAAACTCTCGAATAATTAAACTCTAATATATGAATAAATCTGTAATAAGTAAATAGATCTCTAATAAATAAATAAGTTAAGTCAGTCAATAAGAGGGTGCAGTTGGAGATTTGTGTGGGAGACAGCTGGCAAAATATTTGCAAGAAGAGAAGAGAACACAGATTCGATTCACATCAGCTCAGCTAGCGATGTTAGTAAAATACTCATTTAATAGCTTACAAAATGAGTAAAAAAGAAACACAGAGCAAAGTAATGAAATTAATATAAAAAAGAAGGAAAATGAATTATATTATATAGATGGTTTCGAATCAGAATTTCTTAACCGAAAAAATTCCCGAGGAGGGGGAATAGCATTATTTATAAAAAAACAACTTTAAATTTCAATTTCAATTTCAATTTTATTTCAATTAACAATTTAACAATTTTTATAAATTTTCATTTCCGCGAAGCCGTATGGCTTTTCTGCAGAAGGTTATTTTTCCAAAATTATATTTTGGAATGAGCAAGTTCTACATATTTTTGCTAGGTGATTACATATTTTTTTTTTTTTTGTATAAGTTTAACTTAGATTAGATTTCAGACATTGAGTTTAAGAAAAATAATTTTATAATTTTTTTCCTATATTTATGGTTTCTAATTACTCTTAGTTCATGGGGTAAGTTATTTAAGACTGTGGGGACGCTGTATTTTAGCTGCCTTTTCCCATAATTGTTGCAATTCCTTGGAACTTGGAACAGGCCATTGGCACGTCTTCTGGTGTTGATTTCATGATCGATTGGCCTCTTGAACCGCATGTCATCGTAGTAATCGAGTATAAGAGTCATCTTGTAAATACGCTGAACTGTCATCACCTTAAAACGATTTTCATCAGAAGATTCTCTGTTATTTATAAGCCTGACCGCTGAGTTTTGGAGTTTTTGAAGCTTCATAATGTGTGTTTTGGACGCATTTCCCCAAGCAAGTATACCATACCTCAACTTAGACTCAAATAGTGCATAATAAACTTGCTTCAAGATTTGCAGTGTTGCATGATGTTGTAGATGCGCCAAAGCAAAAACAGCCTTTTTTAAGTCAGAACGGATTTTATCGATGTGGGTGTTCCAAATGAAATGACTGTCAATAATCACTCCCAGATATTTGTAGGTGTTCACAACTTCAATGGGTAAATTGGGTGTCGAAGCACATGCGTCATTTTTGATATAAATCTGCTGCTGAGTGACTTTGTGATGCGGGCTTCTGATGTGCATCATCTTCGTTTTCGACGTGTTGATTATCAAGCCATTATCATGGCACCACTTCACTGCGTTGTTGCACTCCTCTTGCATTATTTCTGTCGCCGTCTCCAACGACCTGTGTCGAACCACTATCGCGGTATGGTCGGCATAGGCAAATGGTATGCTTTTATTGAAAAGTCGTAGTAGCTCATTTGTATAAAGGATAAAAAGAATTGGACCCAATTTCGATCCTTGCGGAACGCCGTATTGAACCTCCTTTTTGATGCTATATTCATCCTTAATCTTTACACAGAAATGCCGGTTGTTTAAATAGTCCCTCAGCCAATCCGCCATAGTCCCACGAATACCAATCCGTTCAAGGGCTTCTAGCAGCTTTGTGTGGTTTAACGTATCAAATGCTTTACTAAAGTCCATAAACAATACAAGTATATGGTGACTTTTATTTAGGCTCTCGTTAATGCAGTTTGCGAATTCTCCTAGCAAATTTCCAGTGCTTTTGTTTTTTTGGAAACCATACTGACTCTCGTGAATAAGGGAATATTTGTTAATGAAGTTATGCATTCGATCAGTGATCACATCTTCCAAGCATTTTTCCATTACTTGTAATATTGATATTGGTCGATAGTTACTTAACTCGCATTTTACACCTCCTTTATATATTGGTCTCACCACGGCAGTTTTCAAGGTTTCAGGAATTTTCCCCTGTATTAAACTTAGGTTTATAAATTTGGCTAAGATGGGGACAAAAATATCAGCGTGTCGTTTTATATCCACCGCTCTAATACCATCTATTCCTGGCGATTTATTTGCACCCATGCACCTGATAATATTATGGACTTCTGTAGTATTACTTTCCTCCGGAAATATTGTATTGGCTATGGTGAAGTTGTGGTGAATTGATGTAGTAAACCCGCATCGATGTATTATTTGATGTGTTTGTTGAGAGAAGTGTTGCGCACATTCGTTTGTTATATTAATTGTAGAGTTTGTGGAAAAATTCTTAATTATTACTTCATCCACGTTAAGTTTTTTCCTTCCCATTATTTCGTTGATTAAATTCCATGTTTTTCGAGGATCTGCTCTAATTTCATTAAACTTGCATTTATAGTAGTTAGATTTTTGTATAAGTATTTCTTTGTTTAATTTATTTCGATAGTATTTATATTCTGTTTCATAAGATGTGTTGAGTCTGTTGTTTTTCCATTTCCTGTAAAGATCATCTCTTTTTTTACATTTTAAAATGATTGAAGCGGACATCCATGGGTTTTTCTTGTGCTTAACTTTTACTGTTTTCAGGCAGGTTGATTTGAAATAAATGTCTTTAAATTTGAGGACTAACTTCTCATAGAGAGTACCTACCTGCATCACCTTCCCTAAGTACATCGTTCCAATTTGCTTCAGAGATGAGCGCGTTAACTTTGCTGTTACATATATACGACATAGATATTGATTGTCCTATATTTAATTGAGGTCCTCCTTTGCAATATATGGTAGGGTAGTGGTCAGTTAATCCACTTTCAATTACAAAGGAATTAATTCGATTGTTAATTTTTCGTACTAAAATGTAGTCAATTATAGATTTCGTTCCTCTTTCCTCGTATATTTTGTGATTACATTTAATAGGCCCACTGACGCTATCATTTCTAAATAGTTATTAGCATAACTTAAGTTAGATTCACATACATTAATGTTAGTATCGCCCATAACAATAACTTCTTCGTTACTTCTTATTTCGTTAATATTAGCCTCTAATTCGGCGATGAATGCGTTTAGGCTTAATCCGGGTGGTCTATATACACCAAATACATATTCCTTCTCATCGTTTAAATATATTTTGATGTTTTCGTAAGATACGCTTTCAGATGGCAAACGTTCGTACTGAAAATCGTTTCTAACAAACATTAAGATCCCGCCACCTCTTCTATTATTTCTATTATTAAATTCTGGGATATGGAAACCATCCAGTTCGTAAAATTTGACTTCGTCATCCTCTATATTCGTTTCAACGAGAACTATTATTTTCAAGTAATTTTTAAAATGACTTATATTTAAACAGAAACTATTCCAATTCAAACGTAGTGATCTTATATTAAAACATAAATAGCAGCTTTTATGATTTTTTAATTCCTTTCCACTGATGCCGGTAAAACCTTCCATCACCCTACAATCAATGTCAACAATCAAGTTATCATCTCTATTTGTGTTTTCCATTTTTATTAATACAGTATTATGTTTCTATAGTTATTCACATACAATGCAACAACTATGCTATGCATGTGATTTTCTCAACATCGCTCACTGTGCTGATGGCTATTGCTTGTGTGCTTTCGTTTCTTTTTGCTAAAATTTTACCCGTATTCTCCCACACAAGTTTCCAATTTTCCTGTTTTGCTTTTTCTTTAGCCATCCAGAGCAGGTGTTTGTTTTGTCTTGTCAGCTGATTATTGATATAAATAATGTTATCGGGCATCGTTGTGGTTGTGTTGACATTGTTGGTGTTGATATTCTGCATTACTGCTTTTAGTTTTATAGATCGTGTTGCTCGCGCTTGTTTGACGAACCGTGTTTTGCAGATGTTCGAAGTAAACGTTGTAATTATGGACGATTTTTCGGGATTTTTTGTTTTAGTTCTATAAATATCAATAATGTCATTATCATTTATTTCGTGTTGAATAGTTTTCCCAATTCCTTTTACAATTTCAATTAGATTTTCATTTGTTGTTGGTATAACATTTTTTATTTCGACATTGTTTTTTATCAGTTGTTGTTCGATGTGGTTAATTTGCGTTTGCATGTTTTGTATTATTTCGTCTTTTTTTTTACCGCTTTCTCTAAGATCAGCTATTTCTTTAGTGAAGTGTTCAATTAAACGATTGTTTTTTGCCATGTTAGTGTTTAGTTCGTCATATTTTGCCCCTAAAAATTCGCAGCTTTTTCCAATTTCTTTCATTTCAGCTCGCAAAAGTTTTATCTCCGCTAGAACAGCTGAGCTGTTATCATCGTTAGTGCTATTGTTAACGGGACTGCTAGCTGGTCGCACTCTTTTGGCCGAAGGCACCTCGGGTGTTTGTGTATGAGACACTAACACATTATTTGTAGTAGGCTCAGCGTTTTGGCTATCTCCTCTGCTTCTGCATATCTGACATTTCCAAGTTTCTCTTCTCGCACCCATGGTTCTCCACGATTTTTCGGTAACCGTAGTGCACTCGAAATGAAGTTTACGTGTACACATCGTGCATACTGCAAAGTCACCTTCTGGAGGCAGATTATCACCACAATGATTGCACACATACATTGCTCTTGTGCGGTGACAAAAGGGACACAGAAAATATGTATGAAACAGGGAAAGACCATTCAATAAAAGAGATATAAACTACACTTTTATGCTATCTAAAGCTTGTTTTTTAAAGTCACTGTCTTTTGATTAGTTTTAATTGCACTTGGGTAAGTTAAACTCTTATAAAAAACTAGGTAAAAAGAAAAAAAGATATAAAAATACCACTTGAAATCACAAAGCTAATTAATACACGTCCACTTACTAGCTCATTCACGCAAAATATGAAAGATTCAAAACAAATACCGTGTCTTATGAAAGTATAGACATAGAAATAATAGAAAACAAACATTAACAAACGTTATAAAACAAAGTACTCGTTTAGTTCCGAGCACAAACACCGCCACACTAATTGATCACTTATTTGTCAGCATTACAAACAGCGAAATTATGTCAGCGGTTATCGAAACAGACATATCAGATCACTACGCACTGATGTATGCCACACTGAAGGATACCGGCAATGAAGATGTACACGAAGTGCGCGGACGAATCGACCAACAGAGGGTTAATCTTCTGATTGAACATACTGATTGGCAGCAACGCTGTGAGGAAACCAAACTAGAGTGCCTTTATAGCAAACTTGTAGATGAAATTAACCACATATATACACAATCAACAAATACAAACAAAAAGAAAAAGAAACGTCAGTACAAACCTTGGATCACCTCCGATATGATCCAAATGTGCAAAAGAAGAGACGAATTGAATAGAAGGTGGAAAAACAATCCGCGAAATCAAGATTTCCAAAGTGAATATAAGCACTATCGAAACTTTGTAAGTAAAAAAATATTATTTGGTAAATCGAGCTACTACAGGACACAATTTATAAATTCAAAGAACGATCCCAGGAAAACGTGGAATGTTCTCAACGAAGTTCTTGGGAGGAGGAAAAAAAAGATAGATGACATAATTACCAACAACTTTGCTGGGAAAAAGGAGCTAGTGACAATTGTGAATGAGTTTGCCGAGCACTTCACAACAACTAGAATTTTGCACATCTGTAACGAAATTACATCTAAACATCAAAAACGGAATATTGTCCACTCTATGTTCCTCAAGGAAGTGGAAGTGTACCTATAGCATGTTGTGTTGTCTAAAACCGAATAAAGGTCCTGGAGCAGACAATATTAGACAAATTGACCTGAAATGTAACGCGTTAACTCTGACTCCGATTGTGAAGCAAATCATTAATCAAAGTTTTGATCAGGGTTTCATACCAAAGGCGCTTAAGACATCAATTTTTGCATACGCAGATGACATTGCTATAGTGGTCAAACATCAACAACTCGCAACGGCGATTGCAATAATTCAGAAGGAATTCGACAAAGTGTCAAGATGGTGCCACGATCACAACTTGGTGATAAACTCGGAGAAGACAAAGCTGATGCACATACGCACACCGAATCAAAGAACGGCAGATATAAATATCTTTCATCAAAATGAAAGCTGTCCAACCACACATAGGAGCGAAGCAATTGAGGTCGTCAAATCAATCAAGTATTTAGGTATAATCATCGACGAGCATTTCATTTGGCACGAACACATTCAGCGTTTGCGCTTGCAGTTAAAAAGTGCTGTTTTTGCGATGGTTTATCTGAAGAAGTACACTACAACAGATGTCCAAAGGCAAGTGTACTACTCACTGGCTGAATCGAGAATTCGGTACGGCATTTTGGCTTGGGGAAATGCATCGAAAACGCACTTGGAGAAAATACATAACCTCCAACGACGTCTGGTAAAAATTATATAAAAAAGCAATACCCATTTCAATTTCTAGACGTCAAGAGCATATTTAAGATGACGGCAGCTCTGGAGTACTACAATGACTCGCGTTTCCAACAACCCATACGTCATAATCAGAACACTAGAAGACGAGCACAACAACTTCTCGAAATACCTGGAGTATTTAACAAATATGGACGAAGACAATTAGCTCACAGTATTCCAACATTGATGAACTCACTACCAGCTAACCTAAAAAATATAGTCAATTTCAAAAAACGCAAAAAAGATCTTAAAGTATATTTCCTTAACTCCAATTAATTTTTGTTTTAAATAATTAATACTTTAACATACAATTTTAGATTTTAAAAACAGTATTAACATTTAAACTCACCTTTTATTGTAATACTTCCAAACATGAAAATATTTGAAACGCAATCACCTGCAGATAAGGCTTGAGCTTCGCAGGTACATAACATATTTATTTATAACGTTTTTAAAGAAAGAAAGAAATAAAGAATAAATAAATAATAATAAAAAATAAATAAATAAATAACGATACTATACATAAACCTAGCAACGGCTAGCGTGAGTGCGTCAACATTTAGGGTTTCTTACGCCTGGATGTCCTTTGCGTGAAAGACTCCTACTTTCCTACAATGGACTTTAAGAATTTGGGTCCCAATTTCGCATTGTAGCTATTGGGTAAGCTGCTCTGCTTAAAGTTGCGTCGATATACTACCTGCCCTACTGAGTACTTCACGTCTCTACTTCTCGTATTATATACCTTTTCGGCTTCAAATTGTCAAAAATCGTACTCCTAGTTAATTCTAATTTATCAGTCTTATTTATGATGTTCAGTCTTGTGTTTCTTAACATGTCCAATTTTCGGATGATCGCATAAGCACTTGCGTGCTGAATCATTGGCATTCCGAATACGGCATAGTACAGTTCCATACCAGTTGACTCATGAGCCACGCTTCGCAGTGCAAAGGCTGCATTGCTGACGTGTAAGTCCCAGTTCTTTTGGTCACTGTCTAGGTATGATCTGATTTTTCCTAGCAGTGAACGATTGAGCCTTTCCGACGCGTTCGCTTGTGGCGAATAGAATGCCGTCTTAACGTGTTTTACACCGTAATTTTTCAAGAAGCTGGTAAACAATTCAGATACGAATTGTTTGCCTTTGTCAGAATGGACAAAATCAGGAACACCAAATACATGAAAGACATTAGACTCCAAATAACTAACTACCTCCGCTGCCGTTGCTTTACGGATAGGCCGCAACAATACATATTTGCTAAGATGGTCTAATACAATAAAAATTTATGTGTTTCCTGTTTTTGATTTTAGGTATGGACCCAAGAAGTCGATATAGAGGCGTTGGAAGGGTCGCTCAGTCGTTGTCTGTTGTCCCATCGGCGGCCGAGTTATCACGTTAGGTGGTTTGCTGAACTTGCAGATTTCGCAGGACTTTACAAAGTTCTGCACCTCGGGTGCCATTGCTGGCCAGAAATATTTTTGTCGCAGCTTTGATAGGGTCTTATTGATGCCCCCATGACCTGCGGCTGATGAATTGTGAGCGGATTTCAAAAGACCCTCTCGCAACTCCTTCGGTACCCAAAGCTTCCATGCCCTGTCTTCTTGGAGTTCGTCTCCTGTCCGTACTTCTGTTCGTTTGTATACATACCCGTCGGATATGCACATGTCTGGTAGTCTGTCTTGGTTCTCCCCGATTGTCTTGCTCAACTCCTCATACTCTTCCGAAGAAAAGCATGGAGAATCGAGGTCAACTTCAAGGAGAACAGCGTCGGGTGTGATCCCCTCCATGTGGACACGTGAGAGGGTATCCGGGACCACGTTTTGTGTACCCTTCCTATGTTCAATCACGAAGTCAAACCCTTGGAGTTTAAGACTCCATATTGCCAAGCGGCCAGATAAGTCCTTTTGGGTCATTAACCAGTTGAGACTTGCGTGATCCGTGATTATAGTGAAAGGATCATCAGATATTCACTAACTTTAGGATTCTATCCTAAACAAGAAGCTGTCTACTGTCATGGACTTGGACGACCCATCAAATTTTATACCCCACTTGTGCATATCCGGGCTTTTTTCGGGAAAGCGCGGCGACACCTGTTCACGCTAAACCTCAGGCCTTCGGCCCATCCCTTCTCCACTCAAAGTTGGAGTATATTCCCTATTATTTGCGTTCCGAGCGAGATTCGCTTATCCTCCTCACCTATCTTGTTATGAGTGTTTTCTTCCCCTATCTTGTCGTTGTTCTTGTTTCTGCGGTTGGGTTTGTTGTTGTTTTTGTTGCATCAGTAGCCTTTGCCTTTGCTGACGTTGTAGAAGCAGCATTTGCTGTGCTCTTCCTGGTCGATCGTTGTGGTCTGCTCTATTAGGTCAGTTTGTTCATGCGTATCTGTCTGTTCATCCTGGAGCGTTTTTCTCGACATTTCCCCATTCGAATCTGATGCTTCGGCCTGTGGAGATATAGCGTTTTGACCGTCCTGTCGCTCTGTCACATTTTGGGTAGTCGGAGATGAAGGGTTCCAAAATGGTATCTCGTAACCCGGTAAGCTCACATCGTTGACCTTCTTATTCCACTTTTCTTGACTCTGCCCTATATTCCCCTCTTGCCCTATTTCTTTTTGCCTTTGCTGCCACTATCTGGTAGCGGGCCTTTGGGAGTTCTCAACTGGCTGAGACTTTGGTGAGTTTTATTTGTGAAATGAAAGGTTTTGTTTCCTCTGTATGATTACTAATTGTGTGATGGTGTGTGGATCACTTTTCCGGTTTTCCTGTACTCTTCCGCTGAAGTTCTTTCGTCGGTCATGTCTTCGAGTCTGTTCGTAAGTCCTACTAGTCAGTTAGCTGTCTCTTATGTCTGTCTTTGACTGGCTCTTTCTCCGGAATTCGACGAGTGTGGAAAACATGCACTTCTAACCCCCACTACTGTTATCTAGCTGTACTAAAAACCAGGCTGGTAAGGCTTTTCAGTGCATATCTCCCACACGAACGAGGCTTCCAGATCGAGGCTCCAGCCTCACGAAAAACCGAACAAGTAGTTTTTGTCCTTCGGACAGCTGTTAGAGCTTTAATCTTTCCGCTTCGTTCCGCTCTTCGTGCTAGCATAGATTTCGGACTACCTCACGTTATCCTTTGGCTCACGGCCTACGGACAGGACAGCCGTCCTCGGTCTATGATCTGCACTACGAGCATATACGGTTATTGAACAATAGAGAGAGATAACTAAAAAAAGCTGTTGTAAGTCCAAGGCGACGACCTCTGTAAGTAAAAATCGTCCCCTTGGAAGCGCAACTGGACTTTCTGTAACATTCCGTTGGGCACCATTGTAATGAGTCGAGGTCAGGCCACAGGGGCATCTTTGGCATGGCGGAGGAGGACATTGGCACGCTCGCGGTTGCACGGCTTAACTCGTCGGACGAGGTAGTTCTTGTCACCCTTCACACCAGCCACCTGCTCTTCGCAAAAAAAAATCGTGACAAGAAAACAAAATAAAATGGATAGCAGAAGATCTAAAATTACTTGACGGCGGACGGACAAAAAAAAAATTATAGATGAATGAGAAGAGAAGAGAAGATAGGAAAGAAGAAAAGGAAATGCTCAATAGAACCTATGCCTATACCGAGGAACAAGGCTGGAAAGTCACATGCTTTTGGACATTCTTCTTAAAATAAACTAAACTATCCTTACTCTACCCGACACCAAAAGAACGCACTAACCTAATACATGTACCTGAGCATCTTTCCAGCTTTCCACTGTCGTTCCTCTGTATGGGTTCGTCTAAGTCCGGAAATGTGCCCGATGTAATTGGCACAAACGCGGCCTTCCCTCCCCATGCCTTACGTGGCACAACCTTGGTTATCTCCTTTGGCCAAGAAATCGGAGATAGCCGCTTGATTCACTGGAACCAGTCCGTCGTCCGTTGTCAGTACATGTTCGTTATGTCATCAGTATAGATACGTCTGTCACATCTCGCGAAGTTACCCCATCGAACTTGTGGAAGGACGGTCTTCCCAGCAACCCACACACCGCATCACTGAAAAATTTACTCCATCCTACGATACAAAAACCACTTTCAAATTGGAGTTCAACAATATAAAGTTTTTATTTGCGAGGCTCAAAAGGGAATGCAAAAACACGCATCCCTGTGCTTAATTCTTAATTTAAACTATAAAAACTAAACTAAACTATAAAAGGAACCAAATAAAAGAAAAAAATTAAATGTGCCAAGATACTAAGGTATCTACCCTTAAACCATAAAAATTCAATTCACTCTTAAAACTACACTTCAAAAAAAAACTTAAGCAAAAAAATAAAAAAACTTACGTAGCGATAAGGTGGTGAGGATCCCTCGTCGTCCTGCGCGCAGCACTTGGAGAAATCGTCGTTGTAGAACACCTTGAAATGGAATTTAAACTCCTATTTACGCGACCGAATGGTTTAACTTTAGACACACTTGGCTATTTCTCTAATTAATCTAAGGAAAGCACTTCAATTTCTTGAATGCCAAAAGCAGACAAAAAAAATCTTAAAAATGTAAATTTAAATCTAGTTCAACACGCAGTCGCTCACAAATTCATAAAAAAAAATTGTCTTTTGTTTGACCTCTGTGAGGGACTTTTTTTTTGTTGATATTGTTGTTGTTCGGTGTATGTAATGTGACCTCTAAAGTCCTCAGTTGGAAAACCCGTTCGGGCTTTGTCCGCCCTTACGGTTCTTGTGACCGTTGCGCAAGCCTTTGCACTGCTCACCAAAATACATGACCTCCCACGGTTTCTAATGGGCCGCTTGTCGATAACTCTGAACTAAGAGCGGCGTTGATGCCCGTATAGGAGACGCAAATGGTGTCGAGTATGTCCCTTGGCGGGAACAAAGAACCTAGCGAAGGTCTGGATCGTTTCTACGCCCAGTGGCCTCAATCCAGTACCTGTACAGGAGCATTCACTAAATAAATCGTCCAATTCCACAACTAAAAGAACACATACCTCTGCTTAGTGATAGGATATTTTATCCCTTTCCTTGTTGGGGAAGCACCAAATTATCTGCTGGCTGAGATTTTCCTATTCGATGAGAATCACATGGGTACTAATTTTATTTTAGGACATTATTATTTTTTTTTTCTCACCTCACTACACTTAAATGCACCGCTTAGGATTCTTTTCCAATGAATCAAAAACTTATTCAAATATGAACGAAACTAGTCGCTTCTACTTGAAATTTGTAAATTTATAATGAAATAAACGAATTACTGTCGCACTATTGCTTGGCAACTCTGCTATAACGACACAGCTGTTTGTAATGACGCTATGATTGGTAATGACCTATATATTCCTAATTAAGTAAGTGTCAATGCCCTTTCGTTCGTCCTCTTATTTCTTTCATTGAGTGCTTCTGCATTCCCCTACACATTTACAGCACATCGCAGTTTGCATTGCAATGGGTGACGAACCATTGCCTTCTCCTTCTTGCCTCTTTTCTTTCTTACTTCTATGAGTGAACTCGGTTCTGATCACAGTTGACCTAGAATCGCCTTATACCATTCTCACCGCTGTCCACATATAAATTAAAACCTTTAACTTCTTACTCAAACTACTCTGGTTATCTATAAAGCTAACACGAAAATACGTATCACTAACATCTAACCTTATCCTAAATAACATACAATAAAATACGAGTGTACCTATGATTAAAAATCCCAACGTCGACCTAATTGGTCTAAATCGATTTAATATCACTTTTCATTTGCTATTGTGAATTGACCTCTGTTGACAATTCGAGACAATCTCTAGCAGAGTGGACGACAGAGGTGGCAAGTGTTGTCGATGAGGTGTGAACAAGGACAAAGGTAAATGATGCATGTAGAGCACAATCCATGTACGAAAACACTCAACAAATGTCAAAACAAATCGACAAGCAGAAATTAAAACACGCGTTTGGACACACACCACAGGTAATTTATTTAATTTTTGTTAATTTTCAGACAATTCCTATTTTGTATTTGCCTACTTTTTCTAGGAAGATGCCACCAAGAAATCGTGGATTCGATTTGCAGGATTTGAACCCAAGAAACACCGGATTGGTGATAAAACCCAACCACCAAAGGAAACGGTGGCGAGCCGGGTGTCTTCAATGGTGTTTCTTGTGAAATTTCTAGGAAACGGGAACTAATTTCATAGTTGTTGGCGCAGGCGTATACCGGTGAGTGAGTTATATTATTATCGGGGTTGTTTCTTGTCTCTACTTCTAGCCAGCTACTCGAACCAACCCCCTGTCGCTAATTATGTTGTTTATTTTGTTTTTAGCCTATTCTGCAGGTACACGCAACAGGATCGACGCCGGTGGGCGAGAGGTCGTGAGCACAACGATCTCGTAAAAAAAGGTACCTACAATTATTGTCCCTTCCATCTTATGAGCGTGCCTCTGTACTGTCTTGGATGAACGTGTGGCAAGGGCTCACTTCCTGAGTTTCATCTCATGCTCTATCATTACATCTTTATATACCTGGGTGTCACTATTTGTGTTTGTGGTTGTCGTTCATGGATTCTCAATGCATTGTCTCTTTGGTACAGCATATCTAATTTAATGGGATCTGGTATGTCTTATTTTTCCTTACTTATTATCTAATATTGCACAAGTTATTACTGGAGTAGTTTATATTATGAATAAATTATTTTTCTTATCGAAATACTATTTGGTATTTTCCGCTTATCTTCGTCTTCAGTTGGTAGGCCGCGTTGCATTTCGGATATGTAGTATCATATGTATTTCTTTCTGTCGGTAGGTTAACTATCGAATCTACCTGGCTCTACCCATGACTAGATAACATAAAGGTATGGACATACATAATTGAATAAATCATGAATAGACAACACAAGAATAAATAAATAAATAAATATATAAATAATTAAATACATAAATAAATAAACTCTCGAATAATTAAACTCTAATATATGAATAAATCTGTAATAAGTAAATAGATCTCTAATAAATAAATAAGTTAAGTCAGTCAATAAGAGAGTGCAGTAGGAGATTTGTGAGGGAGACAGCTGGCAAAATATTTGCAAGAAGAGAAGAGAACACAGATTCGATTCACATCAGCTCAGCTAGCGATGTTAGTAAAATACTCATTTAATAGCTTACAAAATGAGTAAAAAAGAAACACAGAGCAAAGTAATGAAAACAATGGAGAAAACAAATAATGAAGCTGATGTCGATTTTCAGGTAATCAATGGTTTTACCGGCATTGACAAAAGTTTTCTTAAAAATAAAACTTTTTGCTGTATGTGTTTTAATATTCGGTCCATGAGGAAAAATTGGAACATTTTTCTTGCAGAATAGAATATGTTTTAAGCTATATAGATCTTATTATCTTAAACGAAATTAATATAAAAAAGAAGGAAAATGAATTATATTATATATAATCAGAATTTCTTAACCGAAAAAATTCCAGAGGAGGGGAAATAGCATTATTTATAAAAAACAACTTTAAATATGAAAGATTCAAAACAAATACCGTGTCTTATGAAAGTTAGACATAGAAATAATAGAAAACAAACATTAACAAACGTTATAAAACAAAGTACTCGTGTAGTTCCGGGCACAAACGCCGCCACACTAATTGATCACTTATTTGTCAGCATTACAAACAGCGAAATTATGTCAGCGGTCATCGAAACAGACATATCAGATAACTACGCACTGATGTATGCCACACTGAAGGATACCGGCAATGAAGATGTACACGAAGTGCGCGGACGAAACGACCAACAGAGGGTTAATCTTCTGATTGAACATACTGATTGGCAGCAACGCTGTGAGGAAACCAACCTAGAGTGCCTTTATAGCAAACTTGTAGATGAAATTAACCACATATATACACAATCAACAAATACAAACAAAAAGAAACGTCAGTACAAACCTTGGATCACCTCCGATATGGTCCAAATGTGCAAAAGAAGAGACGAATTGAATAGAAGGTGGAAAAACAATCCGCGAAATCAAGATTTCCAAAGTAAATATAAGCACTATCGAAACTTTGTAAGTAAAAAAATATTATTTGGTAAATCGAGCTACTACAGGACACAATTTATAAATTCAAAGAACGATCCCAGGAAAACGTGGAATGTTCTCAACGAAGTTCTTGGGAGGAGGAAAAAGTCGATAGATGACATAATTACCAACAACTTTGCTGGGAAAAAGGAGCTAGTGACAATTGTGAATGAGTTTGCCGAGCACTTCACAACAACTAGAATTTTGCACATCTGTAACGAAATTACATCTAAACATCAAAAACGGAATTTTGTCCACTCTATGTTCCTCAAGGAAGCAAGTGAAGAGGAAGTGTACCTATAGCATGTTGTGTTGTCTAAAACCGAATAAAGGTCCTGGAGCAGACAATATTAGACAAATTGACCTGAAATGTAACGCGTTAACTCTGACTCCGATTGTGAAGCAAATCATTAATCAAAGTTTTGATCAGGGTTTCATACCAAAGGCGCTTAAAACATCAATTCTGCGGCCTATTTACAAAGGAGGAGTTAAGACAGAAATTGGAAACTACAGACCAATTTCGATCTTACCTGTGATCAAAAATGTATGGAGGAGATTTTTGTTGATCGCTTAAAGAAATTTATAAGGGCCCTATATTGTTTGTTCTGTTCACAAACGAACTTCTTCGTGTTTTTGAACAATCGACTGCATTTGCATACGCAGATGACATTGCTATAGTGGTCAAACATCAACAACTCGCAACGGCGATTGCAATAATTCAGAAGGAATTCGACAAAGTGTCAAGATGGTGCCACGATCACAACTTGGTGATAAACTCGGAGAAGACAAAGCTGATGCACATACGCACACCGAATCAAAGAACGCAGATATAAATATCTTTCATCAAAATGAAAGCTGTCCAACCACACATAGGAGCGAAGCAATTGAGGTCGTCAAATCAATCAAGTATTTAGGTATAATCATCGACGAGCATTTCATTTGGCACGAACACATTCAGCGTTTGCGCTTGCAGTTAAAAAGTGCTGTTTTTGCGATGGTTTATCTGAAGAAGTACACTACAACAGATGTCCAAAGGCAAGTGTACTACTCACTGGCTGAATCGAGAATTCGGTACGGCATTTTGGCTTGGGGAAATGCATCGAAAACACACTTGGAGAAAATACATAACCTCCAACGACGTCTGGTAAAAGTTATATAAAAAAGCAATACCCATTTCAATTTCTAGACGTCAAGAGCATATTTAAGATGACGGCAGCTCTGGAGTACTACAATGACTCGCGTTTCCAACAACCCATACGTCATAATCAGAACACTAGAAGACGAGCACAACAACTTCTCGAAATACCTGGAGTATTTAACAAATATGGACGAAGACAATTAGCTCACAGTATTCCAACATTGATGAACTCACTACCAGCTAACCTAAAAAATATAGTCAATTTCAAAAAACGCAAAAAAGATCTTAAAGTATATTTCCTTAACTCCAATTAATTTTTGTTTTAAATAATTAATACTTTAACATACAATTTTAGATTTTAAAAACAGTATTAACATTTAAACTCACCTTTTATTGTAATACTTCCAAACATAAAAATATTTGAAACGCAATCACCTGCAGATAAGGCTTGAGCTTCGCAGGTACATAACATATTTATTTATAACGTTTTTAAAGAAAGAAAGAAATAAAGAATAAATAAATAATAATAAAAAATAAATAAATAAATAAATAAATAAATAAATAACGATACTATACATAAACCTAGCAACGGCTAGCGTGAGTGCGTCAACATTTAGGGTTTCTTACGCCTGGATGTCCTTTGCGTGAAAGACTCCTACTTTCCTACAATGGACTTTAAGAATTTGGGTCCCAATTTCGCATTGTAGCTATTGGGTAAGCTGCTCTGCTTAAAGTTGCGTCGATATACTACCTGCCCTACTGAGTACTTCACGTCTCTACTTCTCGTATTATATACCTTTTCGGCTTCAAATTGTCAAAAATCGTACTCCTAGTTAATTCTAATTTATCAGTCTTATTTATGATGTTCAGTCTTGTGTTTCTTAACATGTCCAATTTTCGGATGATCGCATAAGCACTTGCGTGCTGAATCATTGGCATTCCGAATACGGCATAGTACAGTTCCATACCAGTTGACTCATGAGCCACGCTTCGCAGTGCAAAGGCTGCATTGCTGACGTGTAAGTCCCAGTTCTTTTGGTCACTGTCTAGGTATGATCTGATTTTTCCTAGCAGTGAACGATTGAGCCTTTCCGACGCGTTCGCTTGTGGCGAATAGAATGCCGTCTTAACGTGTTTTACACCGTAATTTTTCAAGAAGCTGGTAAACAATTCAGATACGAATTGTTTGCCTTTGTCAGAATGGACAAAATCAGGAACACCAAATACATGAAAGACATTAGACTCCAAATAACTAACTACCTCCGCTGCCGTTGCTTTACGGATAGGCCGCAACAATACATATTTGCTAAGATGGTCTAATACAATAAAAATGTGTGTGTTTCCTGTTTTTGATTTTAGGTATGGACCCAAGAAGTCGATATAGAGGCGTTGGAAGGGTCGCTCAGTCGTTGTCTGTTGTCCCATCGGCGGCCGAGTTATCACGTTAGGTGGTTTGCTGAACTTGCAGATTTCGCAGGACTTTACAAAGTTCTGCACCTCGGGTGCCATTCCTGGCCAGAAATATTTTTGTCGCAGCTTTGATAGGGTCTTATTGATGCCCCCATGACCTGATGCTGATGAATTGTGAGCGGATTTCAAAAGACCCTCTCGCAACTCCTTCGGTACCCAAAGCTTCCATGCCCTGTCTTCTTGGAGTTCGTCTCCTGTCCGTACTTCTGTTCGTTTGTATACATACCCTTCGGATATGCACACGTCTGGTAGTCTGTCTTGGTTCTCCCCGATTGTCTTGCTCAACTCCTCATACTCTTCCGAAGAAAAGCATCAAGAATCGAGGTCAACTTCAAGGAGAACAGCGTCGGGTGTGATCCCCTCCATGTGGACACGTGAGAGGGTATCCGGGACCACGTTTTGTGTACCCTTCCTATGTTCAATCACGAAGTCAAACCCTTGGAGTTTAAGACTCCATATTGCCAAGCGGCCAGATAAGTCCTTTTGGGTCATTAACCAGTTGAGACTTGCGTGATCCGTGATTATAGTGAAAGGATCATCAGATATTCACTAACTTTAGGATTCT
The DNA here is from genome assembly GCA_951230905.1 of Cheilosia variabilis. NCBI lineage: Eukaryota > Metazoa > Arthropoda > Insecta > Diptera > Syrphidae > Cheilosia > Cheilosia variabilis. The sequence continues at coordinate 101,159,864 of OX579676.1, read as the reverse complement.
ATCCTAAACAAGAAGCTGTCTACTGTCATGGACTTGGACGACCCATCAAATTTTATACCCCACTTGTGCATATCCGGGCTTTTTTCGGGAAAGCGCGGCGACACCTGTTCACGCTAAACCTCAGGCCTTCGGCCCATCCCTTCTCCACTCAAAGTTGGAGTATATTCCCTATTATTTGCGTTCCGAGCGAGATTCGCTTATCCTCCTCACCTATCTTGTTATGAGTGTTTTCTTCCCCTATCTTGTCGTTGTTCTTGTTTCTGCGGTTGGGTTTGTTGTTGTTTTTGTTGCATCAGTAGCCTTTGCCTTTGCTGACGTTGTAGAAGCAGCATTTGCTGTGCTCTTCCTGGTCGATCGTTGTGGTCTGCTCTATTAGGTCAGTTTGTTCATGCGTATCTGTCTGTTCATCCTGGAGCGTTTTTCTCGACATTTCCCCATTCGAATCTGATGCTTCGGCCTGTGGAGATATAGCGTTTTGACCGTCCTGTCGCTCTGTCACATTTTGGGTAGTCGGAGGTGAAGGGTTCCAAAATGGTATCTCGTAACCCGGTAAGCTCACATCGTTGACCTTCTTATTCCACTTTTCTTGACTCTGTCCTATATTCCCCTCTTGCCCTATTTCTTTTTGCCTTTGCTGCCACTATCTGGTAGCGGGCCTTTGGGAGTTCTCAACTGGCTGAGACTTTGGTGAGTTTTATTTGTGAAATGAAGTGTTTTGTTTCCTCTGTATGATTACTAATTGTGTGATGGTGTGTGGATCACTTTTCCGGTTTTCCTGTACTCTTCCGCTGAAGTTCTTTCGTCGGTCATGTCTTCGAGTCTGTTCGTAAGTCCTACTAGTCAGTTAGCTGTCTCTTATGTCTGTCTTTGACTGGCTCTTTCTCCGGAATTCGACGAGTGTGGAAAACATGCACTTCTAACCCCCACCAGCCGCCGGTAAGTTCATCTACCTTTATCCGAAGATTGGGCACCTTGTCGTGGTGGGGCGGCTTAAGTAGATTAACAGGATGCTAGACCAGGGTAGTGGCCCAACTCCTCTGGTAGAGCTGAATGTGAATTGAAGAACCAAGACTCAATCCGATCAATCGATCAACCCTTAAACTCCAAGATGACTAGTCTGCAATGTCGAGGGAGCTGTGATGAGGTAGGTAAAACTACTTGTTCACAGGGTTCAGGGGTAATTGAACCGCTAATGGAGACTCCTCAGGGGCAGCTCAATCCTCTGTTGTAATTTAGTTGAGTAGGATAGGTATTGGGGATCTCTGCCTATTCGGTCCGTTTAATTCTCCCCTACTCGTGGGTACATATATGGACCTAAATTTAAATAATAAAAATAATATTCCTTCGGAAAACGAGGTGGAAGGCTTAGGAGGGGTCGAGAAGGCGCTGGAAAGTGCTGACATGAACCCGAATAAGCTCGAGGGGTCAGTGGACTCTGATGGGAAACCAAAAGAGTTAGCAGACCAATCGTCAGTGGAGGTGGACAATGCGGGGCAGAAATGCGCCAAGAGGTCAGCCGGAACTGCGGAAGCCGGATTGGAAGAGGAGAGAAGTCCCGACTCCGAGCGGAAGTTGCACCAGCAACTGAAGCAAAGAATGAAGAGGGTCAGAAGGAGGCAAAGATTGGCCTTGGCCAAATCTGTCTCGGCGAAAGGCATAAGTAAGTCTGTTGAGGAGTTGACTGAAATGGTTGCCAACTTGACGTCGACCGAAACCTCTCCAGAAGACGGTGGATCTAGGAAACGGTTCAAATGTTCCGGGACCATGAATCCACCTAAAACTGTGAAGAAGGGGACGGAAGGCGGAAGGGAAGACGGACAGTCTGTACAATATGGGGTCAGTCTACAGGTACCACACTCCAGTGGTTATGTGGATGGACAACATTTACAACGGACTATTAGTCAACCCGGAAAGCAGAAATCGTGCAAGGCCGAGCAACCTGGACCAAGCAAGGTAAAGCGAAAGCTGAGCCAAGCTATGGGAAGGAGAGCAAAGCAAGCAGATGCTGCAAAGCCTTACGCTAGGAGTGAGAGAGCCAAAGTTGACAAGGGTGTAAAAACCTTTGCTCAGACAGCGGCGAACGATCTCCAAATGGGTGTTGCCGACATGAGTCGAGAGGGGGGGATAGAAGCTTCACAGTTGAGTATTTTCAAGAATGCTCTGCTGAGGGCTCTTGACTTACTTCCGACAAATGCAGGTGATATCGGTGTAAAGGAGATAACCTTGGAGGAAGGGATTATAGCAATAAAATGCGTAAACCAAGAAACCAAAGGGTGGCTATGTGAGACTGTAGGGAAGATGACCGACCTATGGGAGGGAATCAACCTTAAAATAGACAGGCTTCACATACTAAAGGATGTGGAAAGGTTGATAATCTTCGTTCCCGGTGAACCCGTGAGCAAGGATGTCATCCTTGCCAGACTTTGTCGTCAAAATTCCTGTGTGAAGGACACTTCGAAATGGAGGGTTATTCATGTGGGAAGATATGATGACAAAAAAATTGGTGGAACCAAGCTGACGATCTGGTGTCCGAGGGAGGAAGCGAGGCTGGTTAGACAAGCAGGAGATAGACTCTTTTGCGGGTTGGACATAGCATTCGTGAAGTTCCAAGGATCATCGGAAAAGACTCAACCGGGAAAGCCACCCGGTAGGGCGACGAAGTGATAGACACCATGGAGATGGGATCAACACAAGTCGGGCGGGAGGTGGGCCCGTACCGGGAAAAGCTGAGGGTGATTCAATTGAACCTTCATCACAGCAAAGCAGCATCGGCAATGATGACTAAGTGTTTTGATGAGGATTCGTTTGATATAGCCCTGATACAGGAGCCTTGGATCTTTAGAGGAAAGATTAGAGGACTCCCAAATAGCATGGCTGAGTTGCATTATGCACAAACTAGCGGAAGAATTAGGTCCTGTATCTTGGTGAGGCACGGAGTTCAAGCATATAAATTGCCGGATCTGTGTGCCCCAGACCTTGCAACAGTACGAGTAGGATCAGGTGCGGGAAGTTTTGTCATAGCATCTGCATACCTGCCGTATGATTCTCCAGAACCTCCTCCGACAAGAGAGTTAGAGTCTTTGGTGAATGCATGCAGGAACAGGAACGAGGATCTAATAATTGGTTGTGATGCCAATGCACATAATACAGTGTGGGGCAGCACCAACGATAATTACAGAGGAGAAGCCTTATTCGAATTTGTATCATGCAAGGATCTAGCTATCTTAAACCGGGGAACAGAGCCAACCTTCGTCGATGTGAGACGAATGGAAGTGATCGATGTTACCCTATGCAGTAGCCAGATAATTGAAAGAATATCAAATTGGAGGGTAATGGATCAGGCTACATTGTCGGATCACAGAGCCATTTCATTTGATGTTCGCTATGGATCTAAAAGGAAAAAAGATCGGAAATACATCAGAATTCCGAAGAACACAGATAGGATAAAATACCTTGAAGTGTTGGAGGAAAAACTGAATGTAATGACATTCGGAATACCGAAAAACACTTGGCATGTAGAATCACAGTTGAAGCATCTGCAATCAGCTGTTGAAGTTGCGTACCGAGTGGCTTGTACACCTACTTTAGTGGAAAAACAAGATCCTGCGCCTTGGTGGTGCCGGGAACTTGAAAAGCTAAAAAAGGCTGCGAGGAAGGCCTTCAATCACGCCATGAGGAGGGGAGAACCCGAAGCATGGGATGAATATAAGGCGAAAAAGAAAGAGCTAAACGTTACTCTGCGACGACGTAAAAGGGAGTCATGGAGGGACTTTTGCTCGAGTATGAGGAGTACATCTGAAGTCAGTAGACTACAAAAGATTGTCTCGAGAGATCCAGTTTCTAAGATCGGACTCATTCGTAATAGAGCGGGGGAGATGGTGGAAACACTGGATCACACAAATGAGGTCCTAATGGAGGTACACTTTCCAGGAAGCTATAAGTCAGCTCAGCCCTGGGCTCCAAGGAAACAAGGAGCGAACAGGATGGATAGGACGGAAGCAGAACGGATCGTGACACCAAAAGCGGTCAAGGGTGCGATAGCAACATTCTCACCCTTCAAAACTGCGGGGCCGGATGGTATATTTCCAGGTCTAATGCAATGGGGTATAGACCTAATTGCACCAAGGCTCAGGAATATATACGTTGCATGCCTAGCAATAGGCTATATCCCGATAACATGGAGGGAAGCAAATGTGGTCTTCCTTCCAAAACCGGGAAAAAAGGACTACACCGAGGCAAAGTCATTCAGACCAGTCAGCCTAACATCCTTCCTGTTAAAAATAATGGAAAGGGTGATGGTGGACTATATGGAGAGTACTGCGCTTAAGATGTATCCTTTAAATAGTAGACAGCATGCATACAGGGTAGGTATGTCTACAGAAACAGCGCTACACCAAGTAGTACGCGTTGCGGAGGAAGAGCTAAATACCGGGGGCATTGCGATGACCACTATAATGGACATTGAAGGTGCCTTCGATAAGATATGCTTTGAAAGTCTGAAACAAGCCTTGGAAAAACGTAGGGTTAACCCACTGGTGGTAAGATGGGTGGACAATATGTTGAATACGAGGGCGATTAATATTCAGACGGGAACCTCAAAACTCAGAGGAAGGGTTAGCAGAGGTTGCCCACAAGGAGGTGTTCTCTCACCTACACTGTGGAATATCACTGTGGACTCTCTTCTCGACAGACTCGAGGCGACGGGCATTCACACAGTGGGATATGCCGACGACATAGCAATAATGGCCAGAGGCAAATTCATGGACGTCACAGCAGATATCATGAGGAATGCACTCAGAGTGGTTGAGCGGTGGTGTCTGGAACAAGGGCTCTCCATTAATGCGGCGAAAACAGATCTAATAGTCTTCACTAGGAAGAGGAAAAATCTGGAATTTCGGCCCTTAACACTTTTCGGATCGGAACTAACAATGACTAAGAAGGTTAAGTATCTGGGAGTCTATCTAGATACTGGACTTACTTGGAATTACCATGTTGAGGAGAAGGTCCGGAAGGCAAAGAGGGTACTACATCAGTGCAAACGTGTATGTGGACAGAGGTGGGGACTCTCGCCTAGGTCAGCATACTGGATGTATACGATGATAACTAGACCCATTATCACGTACGCCTCGGTTGTATGGTGGGCGAAAGCCTCTCAGAAAACTGTGAGGAAGCACCTGGATAGGGTTCAGCGTTTAGCATGTATGGGAATTACAGGTGCAATACGTACAACCCCAACATGCGCATTGGAAGTCATCATGGGGATATTACCGCTAGACTTATTTATTAAGAAAACAGCGGCCCAAACAGCACTTCGCTTGCATCGAGATGCGAAATGGCACCATCGTGGTACGATCTATGGACATAGGAAGATCCTGGGACTTGTTAAAGACGAGATTAGGGAGCTAAACATGCCTATGGATCGAATAACAAGGGTGCGTATTATGGAAAGAAATCATAAAACTCGTATTGAGAACGGATTACTTCCAGAAAAAAGAAATGGTGAAATAGTGATTTTCACGGATGGATCCATGATGGATGGCGGGGCGGGGGCCGGTATCTATTCAGAAGAGCTGGAACTTGCCCGTCACATTAGCCTCGGGAAATACACTTCAGTATACCAGGCTGAGATGATTGCCTTGCTTTATGCGTTGGACTACTTGCTTGAGTGTCAGGTGGAAGGAAGAAATATCCTCATAGCACTGGACAATCAGGCGGTGATCAGATGCATGGAACAAACAAACATCACAACATCACTGGCACTGGAATGCGTACTTAAACTCAATAAGTGTTCATCTAAAAATGAAGTAACACTGACTTGGGTACGAGGACACATAGGGATCGAAGGCAATGAAAAGGCGGACTCCCTTGCAAAACAGGGGTCAACTGAAAAGTTGCTGGGACCAGAACCATTCTCTTCAATTGGCAGAGGAATGGTTGAACAGCTTGTCCACAAATGGATCACGGCAGAACACCTGAGAAGGTGGTCAACCGTGGAACAATGTAGACAAGCTAAAATGGCAATAAAGTGGCCTACCTGCTCCACTCAAAGAAGAGTTCTAAGCATGAGTCGAGGAACATTGAAATGGGTGGTGGCTTTGTCTACAGGACATGGTAATTTCAGGTATCACTTAAGGAAAATGGGCCTTATAGAGGATGATACTTGTAGACTATGCCTGGAGGAATCTGAGACAGCGGCACATATACTGTGTCAATGCCCGGCATTGGCTGGCAGAAGAATGAGGATCTTGGGACATCAATGGGTCGAGACCCAGTCGATGAAACGGATCTCCCATAAACAGATGCTAGCGTTAACACTAGGAATTGAGCCCAGAGAAGAACTGTGGAGAAATCCAGAGAGTCTCTCTGAGTAAGATTTACAGTGGTAGAGAGACGAAAAGAGACCCGACAATGGTGGTCTGATTCGATTATCTCTCGAAATATATATATATATAACCCCCACTACTGTTATCTAGCTGCACTAAATACCAGGCTGGTAAGGCTTTTCAGTGCATATCTCCCACACGAACGAGGCTTCCAGATCAAGGCTCCAGCCTCACGAAAAACCGAACTAGTAGTTCTTGTCCTTCGGACAGCTGTTAGAGCTTTAATCTTTCCGCTTCGTTCCGCTCTTCGTGCTAGCATAGACTTCGGACTACCTCACGTTATCCTTTGGCTCACGGCCTACGGACAGGACAGCCGTCCTCGGTCTATGATCTGCACTACGAGCATATACAGTTATTGAGCAATAGAGAGAGATAACTAAAAAAATCTGTTGTAAGTCCAAGGCGACGACCTCTGTAAGTAAAAATCGTCCCCTTGGAAGCGCAACTGGACTTTCTGTAACATTCCGTTGGGCGCCATTGTAATGAGTCGAGGTCAGGCCACAGGGGCATCTTTGGCATGGCGGAGGAGGACATTGGCACGCTCGCGGTTGCACGGCTAAACTCGTCGGACGGGGTAGTTCTTGTCACCCTTCACACCAGCCACCTGCTCTTCGCAAAAAAAAATCGTGCCAAGAAAACAAAATAAAAGGGATAGCAGAAGATCTAAAATTACTTGACGGCGGACGGACAAAAAAAAAATTATAGATGAAAGAGAAGAGAAGAGAAGATAGGAAAGAAGAAAAGGAAATGCTCAATAGAACCTATGCCTATACCGAGGAACAAGGCTGGAAAGTCAGATGCTTTTGGACATTCTTCTTAAAATAAACTAAACTATCCTTACTCTACCCGACACCAAAAGAACGCACTAACCTAATATATGTACCTGAGCATCTTTCCAGCTTTCCACTGTCGTTCCTCTGTATGGGTTCGTCTAAGTCCGGAAATGTGCCCGATGTAATTGGCACAAACGTGGCCTTCCCTCCCCATGCCTTACGTGGCACAACCTTGGTTATCTCCTTTGGCCAAGAAATCGGAGATAGCCGCTTGATTCACTGGAACCAGTCCGTCGTCCGTTGTCAGTACATGTTCGTTATGTCATCAGTATAGATACGTCTGTCACATCTCGCGAAGTTACCCCATCGAACTTGTGGAAGGACGGTCTTCCCAGCAACCCACACACACACAGCGCATCACTGAAAAAATTACTCCATCCTACGATATAAAAACCACAGCAGACAAAAAAAATCTTAAAAATGTAAATTTAAATCTAGTTCAACACGCAGTCGCTCACAAATTCATAAAAAAAAATTGTCTTTTGTTTGACCTGTGTAAGGGACCTTTTTTTTTTGATATTGTTGTTGTTCGGTGTATGTAATGTTACCTCTAATGTCCTCAGTTGGAAAACCCGTTCGGGCTTTGTCCGCCCTTACGGTTCTTGTGACCGTTGCGCAAGCCTTTGCACTTCTCACCAAAATACGTGACCTCCCACGGTTTCTAATGGGCCGCTTGTCGATAACTCTGAACTAAGAGCGGCGTTGATGCCCGTATAGGAGACGCAAATGGTGTCGAGTATGTCCCTTGGCGGGAACAAAGAACCTAGCGAAGGTCTGGATCGTTTCTACGCCCAGTGGCCTCAATCCAGTACCTGTACAGGAGCATTCACTAAATAAATCGTCCAATTCCACAACTAAAAGAACACATACCTCTGCTTAGTGATAGGATATTTTATCCCTTTCCTTGTTGGGGAAGCACCAAATTATCTGCTGGCTGAGATTTTCCTATTCGATGAGAATCACATGGGTACTAATTTTATTTTAGGACATTATTATTTTTTTTTTCTCACCTCACTACACTTAAATGCACCGCTTAGGATTCTTTTCCAATGAATCAAAAACTTATTCAAATATGAACGAAACTAGTCGCTTCTACTTGAAATTTGTAAATTTATAATGAAATAAACGAATTACTGTCGCACTATTGCTTGGCAACTCTGCTATAACGACACAGCTGTTTGTAATGACGCTATGATTGGTAATGACCTATATATTCCTAATTAAGTAAGTGTCAATGCCCTTTCGTTCGTCCTCTTATTTCTTTCATTGAGTGCTTCTGCATTCCCCTACACATTTCTCACCGCTGTCCACATATAAATTAAAAACTTTAACTTCTTACTCAAACTACTCTGGTTATCTATAAAGCTAACACGAAAATACGTATCACTAACATCTAACCTTATCCTAAATAACATACAATAAAATACGAGTGTACCTATGATTAAAAATCCCAACGTCGACCTAATTGGTCTAAATCGATTTAATATCACTTTTCATTTGCTATTGTGAATTGACCTCTGTTGACAATTCGAGACAATCTCTAGCAGAGTGGACGACAGAGGTGGCAAGTGTTGTCGATGAGGTGTGAACAAGGACAAAGGTAAATGATGCATGTAGAGCACAATCCATGTACGAAAACACTCAACAAATGTCAAAACAAATCGACAAGCAGAAATTAAAACACGCGTTTGGACACACACCACAGGTAATTTATTTAATTTTTGTTAATTTTCAGACAATTCCTATTTTGTATTTGCCTACTTTTTCTAGGAAGATGCCACCAAGAAATCGTGGATTCGATTTGCAGGATTTGAACCCAAGAAACACCGGATTGGTGATAAAACCCAACCACCAAAGGAAACGGTGGCGAGCCGGGTGTCTTCAATGGTGTTTCTTGTGAAATTTCTAGGAAACGGGAACTAATTTCATAGTTGTTGGCGCAGGCGTATACCGGTGAGTGAGTTATATTATTATCGGGGTTGTTTCTTGTCTCTACTTCTAGCCAGCTACTCGAACCAACCCCCTGTCGCTAATTATGTTGTTTATTTTGTTTTTAGCCTATTCTGCAGGTACACGCAACAGGATCGACGCCGGTGGGCGAGAGGTCGTGAGCACACCGATCTCGTAAAAAAAGGTACCTACAATTATTGTCCCTTCCATCTTAAGAGCGTGCCTCTGTACTGTCTTGGATGAACGTGTGGCAAGGGCCCACTTCCTGAGTTTCATCTCATGCTCTATCATTACATCTTTATATACCTGGGTGTCACTATTTGTGTTTGTGGTTGTCGTTCATGGATTCTCAATGCATTGTCTCTTTGGTACAGCATATCTAATTTAATGGGATCTGGTATGTCTTATTTTTCCTTACTTATTATCTAATATTGCACAAGTTATTACTGGAGTAGTTTATATTATGAATAAATTATTTTTCTTATCGAAATACTATTTGGTATTTTCCGCTTATCTTCGTCTTCAGTTGGTAGGCCGCGTTGCATTTCGGATATGTAGTATCATATGTATTTCTTTCTGTCGGTAGGTTAACTATCGAATCTACCTGGCTCTACCCATGACTAGATAACATAAAGGTATGGACATACATAATTGAATAAATCATGAATAGACAACACAAGAATAAATAAATAAATAAATATATAAATAATAAAATACATAAATAAATAAACTCTCGAATAATTAAACTCTAATATATGAATAAATCTGTAATAAGTAAATAGATCTCTAATAAATAAATAAGTTAAGTCAGTCAATAAGAGAGTGCAGTTGGAGATTTGTGAGGGAGACAGCTGGCAAAATATTTGCAAGAAGAGAAGAGAACACAGATTCGATTCACATCAGCTCAGCTAGCGATGTTAGTAAAATACTCATTTAATAGCTTACAAAATGAGTAAAAAAGAAACACAGAGCAAAGTAATGAAAACAATGGAGAAAACAAATAATGAAGCTGATGTCGATTTTCAGGTAATCAATGGTTTTACCGGCATTGACAAAAGTTTTCTTAAAAATAAAACTTTTTGCTGTATGTGTTTTAATATTCGGTCCATGAGGAAAAATTGGAACATTTTTCTTGCAGAATAGAACATGTTTTAAGCTATATAGATCTTATTATCTTAAACGAAATTAATATAAAAAAGAAGGAAAATGAATTATATTATATAGATGGTTTCGAATCAGAATTTCTTAACCGAAAAAATTCCAGAGGAGGGGAAATAGCATTATTTATAAAAAACAACTTTAAATATGAAAGATTCAAAACAAATACCGTGTCTTATGAAAGTTAGACATAGAAATAATAGAAAACAAACATTAACAAACGTTATAAAACAAAGTACTCGTGTAGTTCCGGGCACAAACGCCGCCACACTAATTGATCACTTATTTGTCAGCATTACAAACAGCGAAATTATGTCAGCGGTCATCGAAACAGACATATCAGATAACTACGCACTGATGTATGCCACACTGAAGGATACCGGCAATGAAGATGTACACGAAGTGCGCGGACGAAACGACCAACAGAGGGTTAATCTTCTGATTGAACATACTGATTGGCAGCAACGCTGTGAGGAAACCAACCTAGAGTGCCTTTATAGCAAACTTGTAGATGAAATTAACCACATATATACACAATCAACAAATACAAACAAAAAGAAACGTCAGTACAAACCTTGGATCACCTCCGATATGGTCCAAATGTGCAAAAGAAGAGACGAATTGAATAGAAGGTGGAAAAACAATCCGCGAAATCAAGATTTCCAAAGTAAATATAAGCACTATCGAAACTTTGTAAGTAAAAAAATATTATTTGGTAAATCGAGCTACTACAGGACACAATTTATAAATTCAAAGAACGATCCCAGGAAAACGTGGAATGTTCTCAACGAAGTTCTTGGGAGGAGGAAAAAGTCGATAGATGACATAATTACCAACAACTTTGCTGGGAAAAAGGAGCTAGTGACAATTGTGAATGAGTTTGCCGAGCACTTCACAACAACTAGAATTTTGCACATCTGTAACGAAATTACATCTAAACATCAAAAACGGAATTTTGTCCACTCTATGTTCCTCAAGGAAGCAAGTGAAGAGGAAGTGTACCTATAGCATGTTGTGTTGTCTAAAACCGAATAAAGATCCTGGAGCAGACAATATTAGACAAATTGACCTGAAATGTAACGCGTTAACTCTGACTCCGATTGTGAAGCAAATCATTAATCAAAGTTTTGATCAGGGTTTCATACCAAAGGCGCTTAAAACATCAATTCTGCGGCCTATTTACAAAGGAGGAGTTAAGACAGAAATTGGAAACTACAGACCAATTTCGATCTTACCTGTGATCAAAAATGTATGGAGGAGATTTTTGTTGATCGCTTAAAGAAATTTATAAGGGCCCTATATTGTTTGTTCTGTTCACAAACGAACTTCTTCGTGTTTTTGAACAATCGACTGCATTTGCATACGCAGATGACATTGCTATAGTGGTCAAACATCAACAACTCGCAACGGCGATTGCAATAATTCAGAAGGAATTCGACAAAGTGTCAAGATGGTGCCACGATCACAACTTGGTGATAAACTCGGAGAAGACAAAGCTGATGCACATACGCACACCGAATCAAAGAACGCAGATATAAATATCTTTCATCAAAATGAAAGCTGTCCAACCACACATAGGAGCGAAGCAATTGAGGTCGTCAAATCAATCAAGTATTTAGGTATAATCATCGACGAGCATTTCATTTGGCACGAACACAACAACTTCTCGAAATACCTGGAGTATTTAACAAATATGGACGAAGACAATTAGCTCACAGTATTCCAACATTGATGAACTCACTACCAGCTAACCTAAAAAATATAGTCAATTTCAAAAAACGCAAAAAAGATCTTAAAGTATATTTCCTTAACTCCAATTAATTTTTGTTTTAAATAATTAATACTTTAACATACAATTTTAGATTTTAAAAACAGTATTAACATTTAAACTCACCTTTTATTGTAATACTTCCAAACATGAAAATAATTGAAACGCAATCACCTGCACATAAGGCTTGAGCTTCGCAGGTACATAACATATTTATTTATAACGTTTTTAAAGAAAGAAAGAAATAAAGAATAAATAAATAATAATAAAAAATAAATAAATAAATAACGATACTATACATAAACCTAGCAACGGCTAGCGTGAGTGCGTCAACATTTAGGGTTTCTTACGCCTGGATGTCCTTTGCGTGAAAGACTCCTACTTTCCTACAATGGACTTTAAGAATTTGGGTCCCAATTTCGCATTGTAGCTATTGGGTAAGCTGCTCTGCTTAAAGTTGCGTCGATATACTACCTGCCCTACTGAGTACTTCACGTCTCTACTTCTCGTATTATATACCTTTTCGGCTTCAAATTGTCAAAAATCGTACTCCTAGTTAATTCTAATTTATCAGTCTTATTTATGATGTTCAGTCTTGTGTTTCTTAACATGTCCAATTTTCGGATGATCGCATAAGCACTTGCGTGCTGAATCATTGGCATTCCGAATACGGCATAGTACAGTTCCATACCAGTTGACTCATGAGCCACGCTTCGCAGTGCAAAGGCTGCATTGCTGACGTGTAAGTCCTAGTTCTTTTGGTCACTGTCTAGGTATGATCTGATTTTTCCTAGCAGTGAACGATTGAGCCTTTCCGACGCGTTCGCTTGTGGCGAATAGAATGCCGTCTTAACGTGTTTTACACCGTAATTTTTCAAGAAGCTGGTAAACAATTCAGATACGAATTGTTTGCCGTTGTCAGAATGGACAAGTTCAGGAACACCAAATACATGAAAGACATTAGACTCCAAATAACTAACTACCTCTGCTGCCGTTGCTTTACGGATAGGCCGCAACAATACATATTTGCTAAGATGGTCTAATACAATAAAAATGTGTGTGTTTCCTGTTTTTGATTTTAGGTATGGACCCAAGAAGTCGATATAGAGGCGTTGGAAGGGTCGCTCAGTTGTTGTCTGTTGTCCCATCGGCGGCCGAGTTATCACGTTAGGTGGTTTGCTGAACTTGCAGATTTCGCAGGACTTTACAAAGTTCTGCACCTCGGGTGCCATTCCTGGCCAGAAATATTTTTGTCGCAGCTTTGATAGGGTCTTATTGATGCCCCCATGACCTGATGCTGATGAATTGTGAGCGGATTTCAAAAGACCCTCTCGCAACTCCTTCGGTACCCAAAGCTTCCATGCCCTGTCTTCTTGGAGTTCGTCTCCTGTCCGTACTTCTGTTCGTTTGTATACATACCCTTCGGATATGCACACGTCTGGTAGTCTGTCTTGGTTCTCCCCGATTGTCTTGCTCAACTCCTCATACTCTTCCGAAGAAAAGCATGGAGAATCGAGGTCAACTTCAAGGAGAACAGCGTCGGGTGTGATCCCCTCCATGTGAACACGTGAGAGGGTATCCGGGACCACGTTTTGGGTACCCTTCCTATGTTCAATCACGAAGTCAAACCCTTGGAGTTTAAGACTCCATCTTGCCAAGCGGCCAGATAAGTCCTTTTGGGTCATTAACCAGTTGAGACTTGCGTGATCCGTGATTATAGTGAAAGGATCATCAGATATTCACTAACTTTAGGATTCTATCCTAAACAAGAAGCTGTCTACTGTCATGGACTTGGACGACCCATCAAATTTTATACCCCACTTGTGGATATCCGGGCTTTTTTCGGGAAAGCGCGGCGACACCTGTTCACGCCAAACCTCAGGCCTTCGGCCCATCCCTTCTCCACTCAAAGTTGGAGTATATTCCCTATTATTTGCGTTTCGAGCGAGATTCGCTTATCCTCCTCACCTATCTTGTTATGAGTGTTTTCTTCCGCTATCTTGTCGTTGTACTTGTTTCTGCGGTTGGGTTTGTTGTTGTTTTTGTTGCATCAGTAGCCTTTGCCTTTGCTGACGTTGTAGACGCAGCATTTGCTGTTCTTGCAGAAGTATAAGTTTTTGTCTTTGTTGTTCTTGCTCCTTAAAGAGCTTGGCTTGAAGCAGTTTCTGTTCTTTCAGTTGTTGCAGCTGAAGTTCGGTTTCTGCCTGGACTGCTGTCAAATCGATGTAGTCGTTTAACTCTTCCTAGTCGATCGTTGTGGTCTGCTCTATTAGGTCAGTTTGTTCATGCGTATCTGTCTGTTCATCCTGGAGCGTTTTTCTGGACATTTCCCCATTCGAATCTGATGCTTCGGCCTGTGGAGATATGGCGTTTTGACCGTCCTGTCGCTCTGTCACATTTGGGTAGTCGGAGGTAAAGGGTTCCAAAATGGTATCTCGTAACCCGGTAAGCTCACATCGTTGACCTTCTTATTCCACTTTTCTTGACTCTGCCCTATATTCCCCTCTTGCCCTATTTCTTTTTGCCTTTGCTGCCACTATCTGGTAGCGGGCCTTTGGGAGTTCTCAACTGGCTGAGACTTTGGTGAGTTTTATTTGTGAAATGAAGTGTTTTGTTTCCTCTGTATGATAACTAATTGTGTGATGGTGTGTGGATCACTTTTCCGGTTTTCCTGTACTCTTCCGCTGAAGTTCTTTCGTCGGTCATGTCTTCGAGTCTGTTCGTAAGTCCTACTAGTCAGTTAGCTGTCTCTTATGTCTGTCTTTGACTGGCTCTTTCTCCGGAATTCGACGAGTGTGGAAAACATGCACTTCTAACCCCCACTACTGTTATCTAGCTGTACTAAATACCAGGCTGGTAAGGCTTTTCAGTGCATATCTCGCACACGAACGAGGCTTCCAGATCAAGGCTCCAGCCTCACGAAAAACCGAACTAGTAGTTCTTGTCCTTCGGACAGCTGTTAGAGCTTTAATCTTTCCGCTTCGTTCCGCTCTTCGTGCTAGCATAGACTTCGGACTACCTCACGTTATCCTTTGGCTCACGGCCTACGGACAGGACAGCCGTCCTCGGTCTATGATCTGCACTACGAGCATATACAGTTATTGAGCAATAGAGAGAGATAACTAAAAAAATCTGTTGTAAGTCCAAGGCGACGACCTCTGTAAGTAAAAATCGTCCCCTTGGAAGCGCAACTGGACTTTCTGTAACATTCCGTTGGGCGCCATTGTAATGAGTCGAGGTCAGGCCACAGGGGCATCTTTGGCATGGCGGAGGAGGACATTGGCACGCTCGCGGTTGCACGGCTAAACTCGTCGGACGGGGTAGTTCTTGTCACCCTTCACACCAGCCACCTGCTCTTCGCAAAAAAAAATCGTGCCAAGAAAACAAAATAAAAGGGATAGCAGAAGATCTAAAATTACTTGACGGCGGACGGACAAAAAAAAAATTATAGATGAAAGAGAAGAGAAGAGAAGATAGGAAAGAAGAAAAGGAAATGCTCAATAGAACCTATGCCTATACCGAGGAACAAGGCTGGAAAGTCAGATGCTTTTGGACATTCTTCTTAAAATAAACTAAACTATCCTTACTCTACCCGACACCAAAAGAACGCACTAACCTAATATATGTACCTGAGCATCTTTCCAGCTTTCCACTGTCGTTCCTCTGTATGGGTTCGTCTAAGTCCGGAAATGTGCCCGATGTAATTGGCACAAACGTGGCCTTCCCTCCCCATACCTTACGTGGCACAACCTTGGTTATCTCCTTTGGCCAAGAAATCGGAGATAGCCGCTTGATTCACTGGAACCAGTCCGTCGTCCGTTGTCAGTACATGTTCGTTATGTCATCAGTATAGATACGTCTGTCACATCTCGCGAAGTTACCCCATCGAACTTGTGGAAGGACGGTCTTCCCAGCAACCCACACACACACAGCGCATCACTGAAAAAATTACTCCATCCTACGATATAAAAACCACAGCAGACAAAAAAAATCTTAAAAATGTAAATTTAAATCTAGTTCAACACGCAGTCGCTCACAAATTCATAAAAAAAAATTGTCTTTTGTTTGACCTGTGTAAGGGACCTTTTTTTTTTGATATTGTTGTTGTTCGGTGTATGTAATGTTACCTCTCATGTCCTCAGTTGGAAAACCCGTTCGGGCTTTGTCCGCCCTTACGGTTCTTGTGACCGTTGCGCAAGCCTTTGCACTTCTCACCAAAATACGTGACCTCCCACGGTTTCTAATGGGCCGCTTGTCGATAACTCTGAACTAAGAGCGGCGTTGATGCCCGTATAGGAGACGCAAATGGTGTCGAGTATGTCCCTTGGCGGGAACAAAGAACCTAGCGAAGGTCTGGATCGTTTCTACGCCCAGTGGCCTCAATCCAGTACCTGTACAGGAGCATTCACTAAATAAATCGTCCAATTCCACAACTAAAAGAACACATACCTCTGCTTAGTGATAGGATATTTTATCCCTTTCCTTGTTGGGGAAGCCCCAAATTATCTGCTGGCTGAGATTTTCCTATTCGATGAGAATCACATGGGTACTAATTTGATTTTAGGACATTATTATTTTTTTTCCTCACCTCACTACACTTAAATGCACCGCTTAGGATTCATTTCCAATGAATCAAAAACTTATTCAAATATGAACGAAACTAGTCGCTTCTACTCGAAATTTGTAAATTTATAATGAAATAAACGAATTACTGTTGCACTATTGCTTGGCAACTCTGCTATAACGACACAGCTGTTTGTAATGACGCTATTATTGGTAATGACCTATATATTCCTAATTAACTAAGTGTCAATGCCCTTTCGTTCGTCTTCTTATTTCTTTCATTGAGTGCTTCTGCATTCCCCTACACATTTACAGCACAGCGCAGTTTGCATTGCAATGGGTGACGAACCATTGCCTTCTCCTTCTTGCCTCTTTTCTTTCTTACTTCTATGAGTGAACTCGGTTCTGATCACAGTTGACCTAGAATCGCCTTATACCATTCTCACCGCTGTCCACATATAAATTAAAACCTTTAACTTCTTACTCAAACTACTCTGGTTATCTATAAAGCTAACACGAAAATACGTATCACTAACATCTAACCTTATCCTAAATAACATACAATAAAATACGAGTGTACCTATGATTAAAAATCCCAACGTCGACCTAATTGGTCTAAATCGATTTAATATCACTTTTCATTTGCTATTGTGAATTGACCTCTGTTGACAATTCGAGACAATCTCTAGCAGAGTGGACGACAGAGGTGGCAAGTGTTGTCGATGAGGTGTGAACAAGGACAAAGGTAAATGATGCATGTAGAGCACAATCCATGTACGAAAACACTCAACAAATGTCAAAACAAATCGACAAGCAGAAATTAAAACACGCGTTTGGACACACACCACAGGTAATTTATTTAATTTTTGTTAATTTTCAGACAATTCCTATTTTGTATTTGCCTACTTTTTCTAGGAAGATGCCACCAAGAAATCGTGGATTCGATTTGCAGGATTTGAACCCAAGAAACACCGGATTGGTGATAAAACCCAACCACCAAAGGAAACGGTGGCGAGCCGGGTGTCTTCAATGGTGTTTCTTGTGAAAATCCTAGGAAACGGGAACTAATTTCATAGTTGTTGGCGCAGGCGTATACCGGTGAGTGAATTATATTATTATCGCGGTTGTTTCTTGTCTCTACTTCTAGCCAGCTACTCGAACCAACCCCCTGTCGCTAATTATGTTGTTTATTTTGTTTTTAGCCTATTCTGCAGGTACACGCAACAGGATCGACGCCGGTGGGCGAGAGGTCGTGAGCACACCGACCTCGTAAAAAAAGGTACCTACAATTATTGTCCCTTCCATCTTATGAGCGTGCCTCTGTACTGTCTTGGATGAACGTGTGGCAAGGGCCCACTTCCTGAGTTTCATCTCATGCTCTATCATTACATCTTTATATACCTGGGTGTCACTATTTGTGTTTGTGGTTGTCGTTCATGGATTCTCAATGCATTGTCTCTTTGGTACAGCATATCTAATTTAATGGGATCTGGTATGTCTTATTTTTCCTTACTTATTATCTAATGTTGCACAAGTTATTACTGGAGTAGTTTATATTATGAATAAATTATTTTTCTTATCGAAATACTATTTGGTATTTTCCGCTTATCTTCGTCTTCAGTTGGTAGGCCGCGTTGCATTTCGGATATGTAGTATCATATGCATTTCTTTCTGTCGGTAGGTTAACTATCGAATCTTCCTGGCTCTACCCATGACTAGATAACATAAAGGTATGGACATACATAATTGAATAAATCATGAATAGACAACACAAGAATAAATAAATAAATAAATCTATAAATAATTAAATACATAAATAAATAAACTCTCGAATAATTAAACTCTAATATATGAATAAATCTGTAATAAGTAAATAGATCTCTAATAAATAAATAAGTTAAGTCAGTCAATAAGAGAGTGCAGTTGGAGATTTGTGAGGGAGACAGCTGGCAAAATATTTGCAAGAAGAGAAGAGAACACAGATTCGATTCACATCAGCTCAGCTAGCGATATTAGTAAAATACTCATTTAATAGCTTACAAAATGAGTAAAAAAGAAACACAGAGCAAAGTAATGAAAACAATGGAGAAAACAAATAATGAAGCTGATGTCGATTTACAGGTAATCAATGGTTTTACCGGCATTGACAAAAGTTTTCTTAAAAATAAAACTTTTTGCTGTATGTGTTTTAATATTCGGTCCATGAGGAAAAATTGGAACATTTTTCTTGCAGAATAGAACATGTTTTAAGCTATATAGATCTTATTATCTTAAACGAAATTAATATAAAAAAGAAGGAAAATGAATTATATTATATAGATGGTTTCGAATCAGAATTTCTTAACCGAAAAAATTCCAGAGGAGGGGGAATAGCATTATTTATAAAAAACAACTTTAAATATGAAAGATTCAAAACAAATACCGTGTCTTATGAAAGTTAGACATAGAAATAATAGAAAACAAACATTAACAAACGTTATAAAACAAAGTACTCCGGGCACAAACACCGCCACACTAATTGATCACTTATTTGTCAGCATTACAAACAGCGAAATTATGTCAGCGGTCATCGAAACAGACATATCAGATCACTACGCACTGATGTATGCCACACTGAAGGATACCGGCAATGAAGATGTACACGAAGTGCGCGGACGAATCGACCAACAGAGGGTTAATCTTCTGATTGAACATACTGATTGGCAGCAACGCTGTGAGGAAACCAACCTAGAGTGCCTTTATAGCAAACTTGTAGATGAAATTAACCACATATATACACAATCAACAAATACAAACAAAAACAAAAAGAAACGTCAGTACAAACCTTGGATCACCTCCGATATGGTCCAAATGTGCAAAAGAAGAGACGAATTGAATAGAAGGTGGAAAAACAATCCGCGAAATCAAGATTTCCAAAGTAAATATAAGCACTATCGAAACTTTGTAAGTAAAAAAATATTATTTGGTAAATCGAGCTACTACAGGACACAATTTATAAATTCAAAGAACGATCCCAGGAAAACGTGGAATGTTCTCAACGAAGTTCTTGGGAGGAGGAAAAAGTCGATAGATGACATAATTACCAACAACTTTGCTGGGAAAAAGGAGCTAGTGACAATTGTGAATGAGTTTGCCGAGCACTTCACAACAACTAGAATTTTGCACATCTGTAACGAAATTACATCTAAACATCAAAAACGGAATTTTGTCCACTCTATGTTCCTCAAGGAAGCAAGTGAAGAGGAAGTGTACCTATAGCATGTTGTGTTGTCTAAAACCGAATAAAGGTCCTGGAGCAGACAATATTAGACAAATTGACCTGAAATGTAACGCGTTAACTCTGACTCCGATTGTGAAGCAAATCATTAATCAAAGTTTTGATCAGGGTTTCATACCAAAGGCGCTTAAAACATCAATTCTGCGGCCTATTTACAAAGGAGGAGTTAAGACAGAAATTGGAAACTACAGACCAATTTCGATCTTACCTGTGATCAAAAATGTATGGAGGAGATTTTTGTTGATCGCTTAAAGAAATTTATAAGGGCCCTATATTGTTTGTTCTGTTCACAAACGAACTTCTTCGTGTTTTTGAACAATCGACTGCATTTGCATACGCAGATGACATTGCTATAGTGGTCAAACATCAACAACTCGCAACGGCGATTGCAATAATTCAGAAGGAATTCGACAAAGTGTCAAGATGGTGCCACGATCACAACTTGGTGATAAACTCGGAGAACACAAAGCTGATGCACATCCGCACACCGAATCAAAGAACGGCAGATATAAATATCTTTCATCAAAATGAAAGCTGTCCAACCACACATAGGAGCGAAGCAATTGAGGTCGTCAAATCAATCAAGTATTTAGGTATAATCATCGACGAGCATTTAATTTGGCACGAACACATTCAGCGTTTGCGCTTGCAGTTAGGTTAGGTTAGGTACGTGGGTTGGCGTGGAATGCTCCGTGCCACACTCAGGTCAATACTGACCCATTGTGATGCCCATTGGGGGGAGAGGTTGTCCCTTACCCATAATAACCCTGAGACTAAGTACTCACTGTGCTATTGCATACAAACCATCCTGTGGATTTGATGAAGCTCATTATCTTGTCTATATGTGTTCCAGAAAGTTCCTCTAGGTCGTGGAAGAAGTGTCTCCCTAGGAATCTGTGCCTGTAGTGCTGGAGGCCTGGGCAGTGACATAGGAAGTGGGTTGTGTCCTCAAGAGCTTCCTCATCACCGCAGCCCCTACACAGTTCTTCTTCAGTCAAGCGTAGCTTGTTCATGTGGTACCGTAGAGTATTGTGCCCCGTTATAATTCCTACGAGGGTGGAAAGAGATTTTCTATCCTTTCGCATTAGACTCTCGGTTCTGGCTTCATTGAAAGTTGGCCATAGCCTTTTTGTGGTATGACAAGTTTCTAGTGCAGTCCATCTAGCGTTCGCCTCTCTTGTGGCTTTTCTTCCTGCTTCAAGCTTGAGTGCGCAAGGCGGGATTTTCACAGAGGGGTCAGCTTGTTCTGATACAGCTGCCGAACCTTGTCTTGCTAGTTCGTCAGCTTTCTCGTTGCCTGGAATGCCTTCATGTCCCGGAACCCAGCAGAGCAATATCTTATGCTGAGTGCCAAGAACCCTAAGTTCTTCGCGACAGCATTTCACAAGCTTTGATTTTATTTCTATCGCAGTTAATGCTTTTATTGCTGCCTGGCTGTCGATAAAAAAGGTAATACCTTCAGGTGGTATTGCCCTTACCACAGACTCACGGGCTGCTGTTGTCACTGCCATGACCTCTGCTTGGAAGACACTGCTATGGTCGGTAAGTCGAATCGACTTTGATATGCCCAGCGACTCAGAGAAGACGCCAGACCCTACCCCGGTTTCCATTTTTGAACCGTCCGTAAAGACGGATACAGATTGTGCGTTGGGTACGAGTCCTTCGCTCCATTCTTCCCTACTGGGATAGGCGCTCGAGAAAGGTCTTGTGAACTCTAGGTATGGCGTAATGTAGTCCGTGTTGGGTACATAGCCAAAATATTTCTTTAGGATCGAGGAGTGACCCGTTGCATTCGTTCTCCAGCTTGCTGTCTGACTTATCCTCAAGGCGCTGATTGCAGCTGAAGATTGTATAAAGATGTCTAGCGGCAGCAGGTTGAGAATAGCCTCAAGACCTGCAGTAGGAGTAGTCCTCATGGCACTCGTGGTGCCAATACACGCTAGTTTTTGTACTTTCGTAATGGCCTTTAGGTAGGTGGTTTTGCAGGTTGCCGGCCACCATACGAGACAGCCATAGGTCAGTATAGGTCTTATTATAGCCGTGTACATCCACAGTTTGATTTTAGGGGATGGTCCCCAGGTTTTCCCAAAAATTCTGCTGCATGAGTAGAAGGCTACTGAGGCTTTTTTGATTCTTTCGTGTGTGTTTAGTTTCCAATTTAGTTTTTTGTCCAGTATAAGACCCAGATATTTTGCACTGTCAGATACTCTGAGTGGTATACCGCCAACAGAAGGTGCGACAAACCGTGGTATTTTCCTCTTATTTGTGAAGATAACCAGTTCTGTTTTCTGGGGATTTAAGTTAAGACCGCAGTTCCGGGTCCAGATATCGAGGGTTTTTAGGGCGCCACCAATTTGTTCGCTGAGTGTTGGGGGGAATTTACCCGTTGCCAACAAAACAACGTCGTCGGCATAAGCCGTTATTCTGATGCCACTGTTACTAAGCTGTATAAGTGCCTCGTTTAAAACTATGACCCATAGTAGTGGGGATATAACCCCACCCTGGGGAGTTCCCCTAGAGGCATAGGCTTCTCGCTTAGAGCCCCCAAGTTCAGTAATTATATGTCTTCCTTCGAGTAAGCTCACAATCCAGTTGATAATGAAACTTTCAATGTTATGCTTACTTAGTGTCCTGCGTACGGCATCCGTTCTGACATTGTTAAACGCTCCTTCAATGTCCATGAAGGCCGCAAGGGTGAACTCCTTGTCATTCAGAGTTTTTTCAATTGTACTTACAACACAGTGTAGGGCGGTTTCCACACTTTTGCCTTTAGTGTAGGCATGTTGGGCCGGGGACAAGTCTTCCGGGCGTAACCTACTACGAATGTGTATATCCAACAGTCGTTCTAATGTTTTCAATATGAAGGAAGTGAGGCTTATTGGTCTGAAGTCACTTGCATTAGTGTGACTTGCCTTTCCAGCCTTTGGTATAAAAATAACCTTCACTTTTCTCCATGTTCTTGGAATATGTCCCTTTGTGAGACAGCCAATATAAAGACCCTTTAATACCGGAACTATAGTGTTGGCAGTTCTTTGCAGCATTATAGGAAAAATACCGTCGAGCCCTGGGGATTTAAAGGGAGAGAAAGATCGGATGGCCCAATCTATTCTATCCTCTGTGATCAAATCTCCAGGAAGGTCTGTATCCCTGGTATTATAGGTATATTCCTCAATGCATGGCTGAGCAGTACAACCTGGAAAGTGCGTTTTCAGTAGCAGATTCAAGGAATCCGAGCAAGATTCGGTCCAATTGCCTTCGGGGTCCTTGAGAGATCCCAGAGTAACAGGTTCTCTGGTAAGGATTTTCCTCAATCTCGCGGTTTCCGTGGTACCCCTTATTTCATCACAGAAATTTTTCCATGATTGTCGTTTGGATTTTTGAATTTCGTTTTTGAAGTTTCTCTGACTTGCTTTGTATATATCCCAGTCAGAGTCCAACTTCGTCCGGTTGGCCGTATTAAGAAGTCTCCTTGTTTCTTTCCTAATTGCGGCCAGTTTTCTGTTCCACCATGGAGGTGATAATTTGGTTTTCCTTTTTACTAACGGGCATACGTCTTCGAAGGCCTCTTTGAAAGTAGTGACTATTTGCTCGGCTTTCAGGTCGATGTCGTCCGGGCAATTAAGATTACCACATTGTAAAAGATCCTTTCTTTTCTCAATCTCCCTGCTAAAAAGAGCCCAATCAGCTTTTCTTGGATCTCTGCGTGGTTGGGAAGGGTTATTGAAGTTGCCTACAATGAATTCGATGATTCTGTGGTCAGAGTAGGATTGCACATTAAGAACGCTCCATTTATCGATAGTGAGGGTGTCGGAGTTATTAAATAGCGTTAAATCTAAAACCTCCTGCCTATTTCTAACTATAAATGTTGGTTCATCCCCTTTATTGGCTACTAGAAGATTGTTTTCAATAATAAATTCAAAAACTGACTCACCTCGTGGGTTAATGTCTCCGCTACCCCATTGTGAATGGTGAGCATTAGCGTCGCATCCCATAACAAGGTCCCATCTCTCCTCTTCCGCTTTGTGGACTAAGGCGTGGGTGATTGCAGCTGGTGGTCCTTCGTACTCGTAGGGCATATAGACGGCTGATAAAATCAGAGCCCCCTCCGTTCAAGCCTTACCACGGTCTGGTCTAGATTGCTGTAGGTAGATAGAAGTAGTAAATTAATATGTTTTCTAGCTACTATGCATGTTCTGTTCTTACTCTCCGCATTAAGCGGTTTGATGCTGTATGTTACTAAATCTTTATGATTTAGCCCACATATTTTGCCACGGGATATCCATGGCTCTTGCACCAAGGCAACATCTATTTTTCTTTCACCTAAGAGATAGGTCTTACCTGATCATCAACCGCCTTCCTCCCTCTCTCAGTTCTTTCCGTAAAGGGTCGAACCTTGCACCGGGTAATTCCAGTACGGACCTTGTTGTTGAACTTCCTCAGCAAAGGCATTGATTTGTGGTTTAACAAAACCACAATTTCAGTACCTGCTTCGGAGTGTTCACCTACCTCGAGCACCTCCCAGTTCCCACTATGGAGTTCGGGATTTAGGTGCCGTAGGTTTCTCTCGATTCTTTCCTTTGGGATATGTGGGCCGGGAATCGAAATCCGACCCTTAGGTCTTGTGAATTCTAGCAGGTCCTTCTTTACGACAAGTCGTAAGTCGGCATTTGCCCATGGAGCCTGTGTAGTTTCCACGAAAGTCTTGAGCCAGTTCATCGTGAATTCGTTATCGCACGATAGGAGCTTAAAACCTTTGAAGGTCGAGAGTTGCTCAAAGAAGGGTAACTGACCCTCTTTGTTAACGATAGTTCCGTTAACACCATCAAGGATGCGCAACTCTATGAGTCTCCATTGGTCTTTGCTCAACCTACGATCCGGCTTGCTGAAGTCCACTACCGCCACTTGTAGATTGGGCTTGGTGGTCGCAGTCAGCTTGGCCCTCTTGTTGACCCCACTTGTCGAGGGTGGCGTTAGTGTGTCGTCATGCCTACCCCTCTTTGAGCTTTCCTTCGTCGGCTCAGACGCCTGTCCGAGGACTTGAGTCTGTCAGAGATTGAGGTGGACAGCAAACGGCTTACCCTCCTCGTCCCGTCCAGACTACCAGCAGCTCGCCTAGTCGTCCCTATGAAGCGTCGTCTACCTACTGTGTCTGTCGTTTGTTGGTCGCGTACGTCTGAGACTTTTTTGGAGGAGCTTGCAACCGGCTCGGAATCATGTGATTTCGAGTCGATTGCTGGCCGAAGTCTCTCATCGCCTGAGGTGGGGAGCAAGCGGCTTCCCGCCCTCGACGTAAGAGGTCTTCTCTCCTTTTGTCCCCGTTTGTTTACGTCCTCCCTAGTGGACCTTGCGAGCTTGAGCGTGTTGCGGGCTCTATCCAGAGCAGCTCTTTCCTTGTCCGTGAAGGACTTCGGATCACGCTTACCAAGCCGCCGAATCAGACGAATGGCATTACGTCTACGATTCCGTATTGGCGTTCTTGTCTCGTCCCTAGTCTTTTGTGTAGAGACTGGACAGGGTGCATCCCGATCCACTCTACCTGTCCTAACTACTGTCGAAAAGCTGCCTGTAGTAGAATTACCCTTGTCTTCAGGGCTGCTATCGCCTGACTTTGCGGGTAACGATGACTTTTCCTCCAAAGAAAAGCAGAGGCTTGTCTCCTTCGGATCACCCATCGCCACTTTGCTGTCGTCTACCTGAGTTCCATCCTCACTCAAACGCGGGACAGCCCCGATCGTTGCTGAGAGGGATGGATCTTCAGCCGGCTTGTGCATCGCCACTGAGAGGGTTAAAGGCTCCGAGCTTGTCGATGCGGCCACCATTGGTCCTGACTGGCAGAGGCTTGTCGCGGACTTAGGCGGCCCCATCAGTGTGCTCACGCTCAGGTCCCCCGGCACCGACGGTAGAGGGGTGCACTCCTTTGGAGTATCCCCCGATACCGACCGCCCCTGGAGGTAGGCCCGCGCGTTGTGGAGTCTTTTCCTATCATTTTCGGACAGTTCCTCCCACTTCTTTGTCCCCAGTCTCTTTACTGTTAGTTTGCAGTTTTTGGCGTGCCTAGAGCTGGTGGAGCTGAAAGAGAACGATGAGCTAGCGATGGAGCAAGTGTCGCTAGAATCTAGAAGAAGTTTCTCTAGATAAGCGTCAATCACTCCAACGCTTTCCCCGTCCGAAATGTGTACAAGTGCGTCATCCGCACTAACTTCCGTTTTTCGGTCAGTGTTTGTTGAGCTAGGAGCACCTGGCCGGTCCGTACTCTTCGCTTTATTTTTTGTTGTTGTTGTATTTTTAAACATTTGGGTCCCACGAGTAAGGGGGAAGAAGATGTCCGCCTGCACTCACCCCCTGTATGCAGGTAAGAGGAATTGAATTAAAACTGAAGGTCCCCAGGTATTCAGAGTTTGCGCTTGCGACTGAGCACCCCCCCAGCCATGCAGGCCTCGGCGCGTCGTTCCTTGCCTTGGGGTCATCACCTTTCCCAAAACCCGTTTGACGAACCGCTACATGGGAAAAATCTATCTGAACGCAGTATAGATATGTATTCTCTCTCGGTAAGTCACCCGGCTTTAGATGTTGGGATGACAAGCGGTTTGGTCCGCGATAGGGCTTTCACAGAGAGTAGAACAATAGTTGTCCGTACGAGTACCAACCCCACATGACCACATCCCTGCTATAACCCTAAATCCTAGGATCGCGAACGGATCGTACCTAGGCTCCACTATCCGCCACCTGTGGTCGCGCCTGGTAGGGAACCACCCCCCAGGGTGCGCTTGCAGTTAAAAAGTGCTGTTTTTGCGATGGTTTATCTGAAGAAGTACACTACAACAGATGTCCAAAGGCAAGTGTACTACTCACTGGCTGAATCGAGAATTCGGTACGGCATTTTGGCTTGGGGAAATGCATCGAAAACGCACTTGGAGAAAATACATAACCTCCAACGACGTCTGGTAAAAATTATATAAAAAAGCAATACCCATTTCAATTTCTAGACGTCAAGAGCATATTTAAGATGACGGCAGCTTTGGAGTACTACAATGACTCGCGTTTCCAACAACCCATACGTCATAATCAGAACACTAGAAGACGAGCACAACAACTTCTCGAAATACCTGGAGTATTTAACAAATATGGACGAAGACAATTAGCTCACAGTATTCCAACATTGATGAACTCACTACCAGCTAACCTAAAAAATATAGTCAATTTCAAAAAACGTATATTTCCTTAACTCTAATTAATTTTTGTTTTAAATAATTAATACTTTAACATACAATTTTAGATTTTAAAAACAGTATTAACATTTAAACTCACCTTTTATTGTAATACTTCCAAACATGAAAATATTTGAAACGCAATCACCTGCAGATAAGGCTTGAGCTTCGCAGGTACATAACATATTTATTTATAACGTTTTTAAAGAAAGAAAGAAATAAAGAATAAATAAATAATAATAAAAAATAAATAAATAAATAAATAAATAACGATACATAAACATAAACGGCTAGCGTGAGTGCGTCAACATTTAGGGTTTCTTACGCCTGGATGTCCTTTGCGTGAAAGACTCCTACTTTTTGCCCTCTTTGGTTGCCTACTTCGTAAAGCGAGTTCCTAATTACTTTGAGCACAATGGACTTTAAGAATTTGGGTCCCAATTTCGCAGCTATTGGGTAAGCTGCTCTGCTTAAAGTTGCGTCGATATACTATCTGCCCTACTGAGTACTTCACGTCTCTACTTCTCGTATTATATACCTTTTCGGCTTCAAATTGTCAAAAATCGTACTCCTAATTAATTCTAATTTATTAGTCTTATTTATGATGTTCAGTCTTGTGTCTCTTAACATGTCCAATTTTCGGATGATCGCATAAGCACTTGCGTGCTGAATCATTGGCATTCCGAATACGGCATAGTACAGTTCCATACCAGTTGACTCATGAGCCACGCTTCGCAGTGCAAAGGCTGCATTGCTGACGTGTAAGTCCCAGTTCTTTTGGTCACTGTCTAGGTATGATCTGATTTTTCCTAGCAGTGAACGATTGACCCTTTCCGACGCGTTCGCTTGCGGCGAATAGAATGCCGTCTTAACGTGTTTTACACCGTAATTTTTCAAGAAGCTGGTAAACAATTCAGATACGAATTGTTTGCCGTTGTCAGAATGGACAAATTCAGGAACACCAAATACATGAAAGACATTAGACTCCAAATAACTAACTACCTCCGCTGCTGTTGCTTTACGGATAGGCCGCAACAATACATATTTGCTAAGATGGTCTAATACAATAAAAATGTGTGTGTTTCCTGTTTTTGATTTTAGGTATGGACCCAAGAAGTCGATATAGAGGCGTTGGAAGGGTCGCTCAGTCGTTGTCTGCTGTCCCATCGGCGGCCGACTTATCACGTTAGGTGGTTTGCTGCACTTGCAGATTTCGCAGGACTTTACAAAGTTCTGCACCTCGGGTGCCATTCCTGGCCAGAAATATTTTTGTCGCAGCTTTTATAGGGTCTTATTGATGCCCCCATGACCTGCTGCTGATGAATTGTGAGCGGATTTCAAAAGACCCTCTCGCAACTCCTTCAGTACCCAAAGCTTCCATGCCCTGTCTTCTTGGAGTTCGTCTCCTGTCCGTACTTCTGTTCGTTTGTATACATACCCGTCGGATATGCACACGTCTGGTAGTCTGTCTTGGTTCTCCCCGATTGTCTTGCTCAACTCCTCATACTCTTCCGAAGAAAAGCATGGAGAATCGAGGTCAACTTCAAGGAGAACAGCGTCGGGTGTGATCCCCTCCATGTGGACACGTGAGAGGGTATCCGGGACCACGTTTTGGGTACCCTTCCTATGTTCAATCACGAAGTCAAACCCTTGGAGTTTAAGACTCCATCTTGCCAAGCGGCCAGATAAGTCCTTTAGGGTCATTAACCAGTTGAGACTTGCGTGATCCGTGATTATAGTGAAAGGATCATCAGATATTCACTAACTTTAGGATTCTATCCTAAACAAGAAGCTGTCTACTGTCATGGACTTGGACGACCCATCAAATTTTATACCCCACTTGTGGATATCCGGGCTTTTTTCGGGAAAGCGCGGCGACACCTGTTCACGCCAAACCTCAGGCCTTCGGCCCATCCCTTCTCCACTCAAAGTTGGAGTATATTCCCTATTATTTGCGTTTCGAGCAAGATTCGCTTATCCTCCTCACCTATCTTGTTATGAGTGTTTTGTTCCCCTATCTTGTCGTTGTACTTGTTTCTGCGGTTGGGTTTGTTGTTGTTTTTGTTGCATCAGTAGCCTTTGCCTTTGCTGACGTTGTAGAAGCAGCATTTGCTGTTCTTGCAGAAGTATAAGTTTTTGTCCTTGTTGTTCTTGCTCCTTAAAGAGCTTGGCTTGAAGCAGTTTCTGTTCTTTCAGTTGTTGCAGCTGAAGTTCGGTTTCTGCCTGGACTGTTGTCAAATCGATGTAGTCGTTTAACTCTTCCTGGTCGATCGTTGTGGTCTGCTCTATTAGGTCAGTTTGTTCATGCGTATCTGTCTGTTCATCCTGGAGCGTTTTTCTCGACATTTCCCCATTCGAATCTGATGCTTCGGCCTGTGGAGATATAGCGTTTTGACCGTCCTGTCGCTCTGTCACATTTTGGGTAGTCGGAGGTGAAGGGTTCCAAAATGGTATCTCGTAACCCGGTAAGCTCACATCGTTGACCTTCTTATTCCACTTTTCTTGACTCTGCCCTATATTCCCCTCTTGCCCTATTTCTTTTTGCCTTTGCTGCCACTATCTGGTAGCGGGCCTTTGGGAGTTCTCAACTGGCTGAGACTTTGGTGAGTTTTATTTGTGAAATGAAAGGTTTTGTTTCCTCTGTATGATTACTAATTGTGTGATGGTGTGTGGATCACTTTTCCGATTTTCCTGTACTCTTCCGCTGAAGTTCTTTCGTCGGTCATGTCTTCGAGTCTGTTCGTAAGTCCTACTAGTCAGTTAGCTGTCTCTTATGTCTGTCTTTGACTGGCTCTTTCTCCGGAATTCGACGAGTGTGGAAAACATGCACTTCTAACCCCCACTACTGTTATCTAGCTGTACTAAATACCAGGCTGGTAAGGCTTTTCAGTGCATATCTCCCACACGAACGAGGCTTCCAGATCGAGGCTCCAGCCTCACGAAAAACCGAACTAGTAGTTCTTGTCCTTCGGACAGCTGTTAGAGCTTTAATCTTCGTGCTAGCATAGACTTCGGACTACCTCACGTTATCCTTTGGCTCACGGCCTACGGACAGGACAGCCGTCCTCGGTCTATGATCTGCACTACGAGCATATACGGTTATTGAGCAATAGAGAGAGATAACTAAAAAAATCTGTTGTAAGTCCAAGGCGACGACCTCTGTAAGTAAAAATCGTCCCCTTGGAAGCGCAACTGGACTTTCTGTAACATTCCGTTGGGCGCCATTGTAATGAGTCGAGGTCAGGCCACAGGGGCATCTTTGGCATGGCGGAGGAGGACATTGGCACGCTCGCGGTTGCACGGCTAAACTCGTCGGACGGGGTAGTTCTTGTCACCCTTCACACCAGCCACCTGCTCTTCGCAAAAAAAAATCGTGACAAGAAAACAAAATAAAAGGGATAGCAGAAGATCTAAAATTACTTGACGGCGGACGGACAAAAAAAAAATTATAGATGAATGAGAAGAGAAGAGAAGATAGGAAAGAAGAAAAGGAAATGCTCAATAGAACCTATGCCTATACCGAGGAACAAGGCTGGAAAGTCACATGCTTTTGGACATTCTTCTTAAAATAAACTAAACTATCCTTACTCTACCCGACACCAAAAGAACGCACTAACCTAATACATGTACCTGAGCATCTTTCCAGCTTTCCACTGTCGTTCCTCTGTATGGGTTCGTCTAAGTCCGGAAATGTGCCCGATGTAATTGGCACAAACGTGGCCTTCCCTCCCCATGCCTTACGTGGCACAACTTTGGTTATCTCCTTTGGCCAAGAAATCGGAGATAGCCGCTTGATTCACTGGAACCAGTCCGTCGTCCGTTGTCAGTACATGTTCGTTATGTCATCAGTATAGATACGTCTGTCACATCTCGCGAAGTTACCCCATCGAACTTGTGGAAGGACGGTCTTCCCAGCAACCCACACACCGCATCACTGAAAAAATTACTCCATCCTACGATACAAAAACCACAGCAGACAAAAAAAATCTTAAAAATGTAAATTTAAATCTAGTTCAACACGCAGTCGCTCACAAATTCATAAAAAAAAAATTGTCTTTTGTTTGACCTGTGTAAGGGACCTTTTTTTTTTGATATTGTTGTTGTTCGGTGTATGTAATGTTACCTCTCATGTCCTCAGTTGGAAAACCCGTTGGGGCTTTGTCCGCCCTTACGGTTCTTGTGACCGTTGCGCAAGCCTTTGCACTGCTCACCAAAATACGTGACCTCCCACGGTTTCTAATGGGCCGCTTGTCGATAACTCTGAACTAAGAGCGGCGTTGATGCCCGTATAGGAGACGCAAATGGTGGCGAGCTTGTCGCTTGGCGGGAACAAAGAACCTAGCAAAGGTCTGGATCGTTTCTACGCCCAGTGGCCTCAATCCAGTACCTCTACAGGAGCATTCACTAAATAAATCGTTCAATTCCATAACTAAAATAACACATACCTCTGCTTAGTGATAGGATATTTTATCCCTTTCCTTGTTGGGGAAGCCCCAAATTATCTGCTGGCTGAGATTTTCCTATTCGATGAGAATCACATGGGTACTAATTTGATTTTAGGACATTATTATTTTTTTTCCTCACCTCACTACACTTAAATGCACCGCTTAGGATTCATTTCCAATGAATCAAAAACTTATTCAAATATGAACGAAACTAGTCGCTTCTACTCGAAATTTGTAAATTTATAATGAAATAAACGAATTACTGTTGCACTATTGCTTGGCAACTCTGCTATAACGACACAGCTGTTTGTAATGACGCTATTATTGGTAATGACCTATATATTCCTAATTAAGTAAGTGTCAATGCCCTTTCGTTCGTCTTCTTATTTCTTTCATTGAGTGCTTCTGCATTCCCCTACACATTTACAGCACAGCGCAGTTTGCATTGCAATGGGTGACGAACCATTGCCTTCTCCTTCTTGCCTCTTTTCTTTCTTACTTCTATGAGTGAACTCGGTTCTGATCAAAGTTGACCTAGAATCGCCTTATACCATTCTCACCGCTGTCCAGATATAAATTAAAACATTTAACTTCTTCAAAAAACGTATATTTCCTTAACTCTAATTAATTTTTGTTTTAAATAATTAATACTTTAACATACAATTTTAGATTTTAAAAACAGTATTAACATTTAAGCTCACCTTTTATTGTAATACTTCCAAACATGAAAATATTTGAAACGCAATCACCTGCAGATAAGGCTTGAGCTTCGCAGGTACATAACATATTTATTTATAACGTTTTTAAAGAAAGAAAGAAATAAAGAATAAATAAATAATAATAAAAAATAAATAAATAAATAAATAAATAAATAACGATACATAAACATAAACGGCTAGCGTGAGTGCGTCAACATTTAGGGTTTCTTACGCCTGGATGTCCTTTGCGTGAAAGACTCCTACTTTTTGCCCTCTTTGGTTGCCTACTTCGTAAATCGAGTTCCTAATTACTTTGAGCACAATGGACTTTAAGAATTTGGGTCCCAATTTCGCATTGTAGCTATTGGGTAAGCTGATCTGCTTAAAGTTGCGTCGATATACTATCTGCCCTACTGAGTACTTCACGTCTCTACTTCTCGTATTATATACCTTTTCGGCTTCAAATTGTCAAAAATCGTACTCCTAATTAATTCTAATTTATTAGTCTTATTTATGATGTTCAGTCTTGTGTCTCCGGTCCGGAATTTTAGAAAAAAGATTTGTTTAACTATACAGTAGTGTATTGAATTCTAAAAAGATTTGTTTAACGTAAATTTAAGTGTAATAAATAAAAATCAATTTTTGTCAATAAACCACATGGCCCGAATAGCACACTTGGGTTTTAATATGGTACATACAACTCTAATATAACTATCAAGTTATTTCCTAGGTATTGCAGTAACATTGTCACATCCCACATTGTAACCAAATTAGCCGCATTTCCCCTTATATTTTGCAACAACTTTGTAGTATTTGTGTTTTACTGAGGTTATTTTTTGTTAAATGATAGTTCTTATTACGTTGTTTCAACGAAAACATGTTGCTTATGCAAATCAGTTTAAATAACATGTTGGATATAAAATAAGTACGAGAAATGTTTCTGTAAACATTCCAGAAGTTTTAAATAAGTTATTATTGGAATGCTTTTTGAGTCTACATGTATAGACAAACAAATTATGAAGTATAAAAGGAAAGGTAAATATATTTGATCTGAAAGGTACTAGTATCTAAAACAGTTCAAGTTTGCTGCGATTTCAGACCAAAATCCTTAAACGAATACTACTTTTGTCATGAACATTAATGTTTTGGGTCCGGAAAATTCACGCGCCTCCAAAAAAGGGTTAAATAGAAGAAAAGTTTGAAAATCAGAAAATATTAAAATGTGTATTTAAGCTTCGAAATCCCAAAAGACTTGTAGAAACAAATTTTAATATACCATATTCATCAGTTTCTATACAAATGGATTGTAGAAGCTATGTAATATATTGGAAAAATTGAAATGTATTTTTCACATCTTAAGACCTATGGTTAAACAGGTATATAAAATGGTGAACAATATGGCGGTTGTTACATGAAACATCATTAAAACATGAACCATAATATTATAACTAAAATTAGAAGTATCCAAAATGAGGATTTACTAAACGTATCTGTAACTTATTACCAACCTTTTTAGAACTCTAACTTACGAACTCTTATAAAACTATTTTCAAACATCCCCCCCTTTTTGTGAACAAGTTTAAAACTTAAAAAAACGTATTTACAACATTTCGAATGACAATGTTACAACTAGTCCCGCGTGAACATGAATACAACTGATATAGAACGGATTTTGTTACAGATTACTTAAATATAACAGGAATACAATCGAAGTTTTGTTGCAAATCACAATCTGTGCTATTCGGGGGGGGCTCAACCGGGATCTACCGGATAATTTAAATATTGGTTTTATTTTTGCAATACTGTCGATTTATGGATGATCTGAACTTGCTAACGGTCAAGCAGTTACAGGCATTCTTACGTAAGAAAGGACTGTCATATCGCTACGCAATCAAGACAGATTTAGTGGAACGCATACGCGCAAATTTCGGTTCATTGCAAACAAGTGACGTGTTATCGGTTGTGATAAACGACGACGGGCTTAGTTCATATCAGACTAGCCAGAACGACGAAAGGTGCGAAGCACAGAATTACGAAGACAACGAAAGGTGCGAAGCACAGAATTACGAAGACGACGAAAGGCGCGAAGCACAGAAGTACGAGGACAACGAAGGGTGTGAAGCGCAGAATTACGAAGTAACCGTAGGGAACGACGACGACGACAGCAAAGAGAACAACGTACTATTCCACGAAGTAAACGAGGAGAGCAGAGATCAGAGCGACAACGACGCCTACGAGGAAGGTTACGCAGAAAACTACGAAGCAGAGAATTTAGGAGAGATAAGCAGAATGGCAAGTAAGAATAACTTTGTTTTCAGGGATATTGAAGAGTCACTGGAAACATTTTCCGGCGAAGAAAGCCGTAACTATCAAGATTGGGTAAAAGAGTTTAAGGACATCGCTTCAACCTGTGAGTGGAACGACGTTCAAAAGTATTTGTATGCGCGACGTCTATTGAGAGGTGCCGCCAAGTTAGCCGTCGAGGCGACGGGTGGAGTTACGAATTGGACTACACTAGAAGAGAGATTGGCGAAAGAATTTTGGAAAAATCCATCAGCTGCTGAGATTCACCGGTTGCTGGAAGGTAGGAAGAAGAACACGACGGAAAGCTTATTGGAGTATTTTTTCCATATGACCCAAATAGCTAACAAGGGTAAGGTGGATGAGTCATCTACAATTGAGTACATCATAAATGGAATTCCGGACTCTTCGGCTAACAAAGTGATACTTTACGAAGCATCCACGCTCGACGAACTTAAAGGGAAAATGGAGTGCTACAAAAGAATGCAGCGGCACGCGCCAAAGCAAAAAACCGAAATTAGGCCCGCCACACCAAGTAAGCCGAGTTCCTCGCGCGGGGGACGGCCAGATGCAGCAAATAAACGATGCCACAATTGCGGTTCTTCTGCACATTTCGCGCAGAATTGTCCCGATAAGGATAAGGGAAGAAAGTGTTTCAAGTGTAATCAGTTCGGGCACATGTCCGCCAGTTGCCCAAGCAACGACAGGAGGGAGGGACCAACGTCGAGGAATGTCAGCCGAATACAGAGACTACATGCCGATGATGGTCAAATACTGATAGGTATAGGGACCAATAACTATTATTCGTACTTAGACAGTGGTAGTGACGTATCGGTCATGCATGCATCCGTGCAAAAGGAGATTGGTTTCAACATGACCGAACAACCTGGGATGAAATTGAAGGGATTTGGTAACGCACCGCAGACTGCATTGGGATCTGGTGTAGTGGCATTGACGATAGACGATAATCAATATGAGGTCAGATTCCAGGTCGTACGCGATGAATGGATTCCAGATCGTATTCTTTTGGGTAAGGATTTTCTGGAGAACGTGGAGGTGATCATCAATCAAGGCAAGATAGTTAGCATTCGCGAACTACGTAAAAAGGAAGCAGATCTCCCGAACCGGGTAAAATTAGAGGAAAACGATATATTAAGTATCGCAGTAACCAGTTGGGAAGAAAATTGTAAGAAAAGTCCTCGCATTGGCAACGAAAACTTCAAGGAACGAATCGATAAGACCATCGCATCGTATTCACCCCGCAGGGTCGATAATTCCTGTGTGGAAATGAGCCTGATACTACAAGACGAAGTTCCGGTATATCAGAAGGCGAGGCGTTTGGCTGCTCCAGAAAGGGAAGTGGTAAGTCAGCAGATCGACGAATGGTTAGAGGAGGGTATAATCCAGCACAGCCGGTCAGACTTTGCTAGCCCTATAGTTCTAGTAAAGAAAAAAGATGGTAGCAGTCGATTATGTGTGGATTACCGTAAGCTGAACACGAAGATCATCAAAGATCGTTACCCTCTGCCAATTATGGAGGAGGTTTTGGAAAAGCTGCACTCCGCTAAAGTGTTCACAACACTGGACTTACGCAACGGGTTCTTCCACGTCAACGTATCTGAGAATAGCAGAAAATACACATCTTTTGTAACGCCGGACGGGCAGTATGAGTTCCTAAAGGTGCCTTTTGGTTTGTGTAACTCACCATCTGTTTTCCAACGCTTCATCAATACTGTGTTCCGGGATCTGATTCGACAGGATTACTTGCTGCTTTATTTGGACGATGTCATTATCGCTGCTAAAGACGAGGAGGACAACTTGCAGAAGCTAACCAGGGTGTTAGAAGTAGCCGAGGAGAACGGATTGGTCATCAAGTGGGAAAAGTGTAATTTCCTCAGCAGGAAAGTCGAATTTCTGGGTCATGTCATCGAAGATGGAAACATCAAACCTTCAGTGGAAAAGTTGAAGGCAGTTAAACACTTTCCAAGGCCAGCAAACACAAAGCAGATCCAAAGCTTTTTAGGATTAACCGGATTTTTCCGTAAGTTTATACCAAATTATGCTGTTGTGGCAAAACCATTGTCAGATTTGACGAAGAAAGATACTGTGTTTGAGTTTGGACTGGACCAAATCGCAGCGGTTGAAGCTCTCAAGGATATGCTGTGTGGGGAGCCTGTGCTGAAACTCTTTCAACCAACACTCGAAACCGAGCTGCACACGGACGCCAGCATGACGGGTTACGGAGGCGTGCTTTTGCAGAAGCACGATACAGGATTGCATCCAGTCTTCTACATCAGTTTTAAAGCAACACCAGCCGAACAAAATTACACTAGCTACGAACACGAAGTTTTGGCCGTGGTGAAATGTATCAAAAAGCTGAGGGTATACCTTCTGGGACAGCGTTTTAGGATTTACACAGATTGTAAGGCGTTTCAGGCGACTATGAAGAAAAAGGACCTATGCCCACGAGTAGCCAGATGGGCCATAATGTTACAGGAGTTTGACTGCGAGGTTTTACACCGCGCCGGATCAGCCATGCGCCACGTGGATGCCCTAAGTCGCTACCCGGCGGTTATGCGCATCGAGGATGGCATCATCCCACGGATAAAACACGCTCAAGGTAAAGATGAACATTGTCAAATAATAATAGATATTTTGGCCGTTACAGGGTCTTACAAGGACTACGAGATGAGGAACGACCTGCTGTATAAGTTTGTGGCTGGTAACTATCTCCTGGTGATTCCAAAGATCATGCAGAGGGAAATCATAAGAAGTGTACACGAGCCAGGACACATCAACTCAGTTAAAGTGGAAGCTATCCTCAAACAAGATTACTACATTCCGAACGTGGCCGCTGCAGTAGAACGTGTGATTTCAAATTGCGTAGCATGCATCCTGGCGGCAAGAAAATCGGGAAAAGGAGAAGGATTCCTGAACCCTATTGAGAAGAGTGATCAGCCTTTGCACACATACCACGTTGACCACCTAGGTCCACTACCATCTACGAGCAAATTGTACAAATACGTTTTCGTGGTAGTCGATTCGTTCACAAAATTTGTGTGGATTTATCCAACAAGGACAACCAACGCTGAAGAAGTCGTCAGTAAATTGGAAATACAGCGTGAGGTTTTTGGCAACCCTTTCCGGATAATTTCTGACAGGGGACCTGCTTTTACCTCCAACCTTTTTAAAGAGTTTTGCGATCGAAACAAAATCAATCATAATTTGACAACAACAGGAGTTCCAAGAGGGAATGGACAGGTCGAAAGGATTAATCGCATAATCATCGAAGTCCTGGCGAAATTAACGATTGAAGAACCTACCAAGTGGTATAAGACCGTCAGCAACCTGCAGGCAACACTGAACTCTACGGTGTCCAGGAGCACGAAGAGAAGCCCGTTCCACCTGATGTTTGGAGCGGTTATGAGGAGAGAATGTGATCTCGAGCTGAAAACGTTACTAGAGGAAGCAATTTTGGATGACTTCGAGAGCGGACGCGATGCAGTGAGAAGAGCAGCCAAGGAGGAAATTCTTAAAGTACAGGAGGAAAACAGACGAAACTATAACCGTAAACGAAAGCAGCCTCGAAAATACGAAGTTGGAGATCTGGTTGCTATTCAACGCACACAATTTGGAGTTGGGCTTAAGTTATGTCCAAAATTCTTTGGACCTTATGAAGTTGTAAGGGTCAAAAGAAATGATCGTTACGATGTCCGCAAGGTTGGCGAGCACGAGGGACCAGGCCAAACGTCCACAGCGGTAGATCTGATGAAACCATGGGTTAGTAACGAAGGGGCCGATGAAGATGAATATGAAGATGCTCCGCTGATCGACTGAGGACAGTCGAATTTTCAGGATGGCCGATTGTAGGTCAAAATAAGATAAGTCATGATATATTAAGTAGGTTTTATTTTCTTTATTAATCATTTTGTATTTCCAGACCGCCGACGCATCGCATTCCGAAATAATATATCAGTACAGCACAACCCAGTAAATACACCGTCACCGAGTCCAGCAATGTTATACCACATATCAAGTGAGTGTACTGGTACCTAGTATCGATAGCGCGATGACACACGGATCAGGTTGCGTTCGCTAGGAGGGATGACCTGATTCGTGTGCGGTTAAATACCGGACGGTGGTATGGAATTCGGGGAAAAGCAACACGATGTCGAAGCGAGCATTGGTCTGTGTTCTGGTCGCTGGAATGTTGGGGATCGGATGGCTGGTGAGCTGGGCAACGAAGGCGTGGGGATGGTACAGACTGCTGAGTCGCATGTACCTCTGGGAATTGCTGTAACTGGTGACGGGTGGCGGTGTCTGGGGCGAGCTGTTTTGTTGTCAGTTGTCAATATACCACGAGCGACGGCGGTCCGGAATTTTAGAAAAAAGATTTGTTTAACTATACAGTAGTGTATTGAATTCTAAAAAGATTTGTTTAACGTAAATTTAAGTGTAATAAATAAAAATCAATTTTTGTCAATAAACCACATACATACCCGTCGGATATGCACACGTCTGGTAGTCTGTCTTGGTTCTCCCCGATTGTCTTGCTCAACTCCTCATACTCTTCCGAAGAAAAGCATGGAGAATCGAGGTCAACTTCAAGGAGAACAGCGTCGGGTGTGATCCCCTCCATGTGGACACGTGAGAGGGTATCCGGGACCACGTTTTGGGTACCCTTCCTATGTTCAATCACGAAGTCAAACCCTTGGAGTTTAAGACTCCATCTTGCCAAGCGGCCAGATAAGTCCTTTTGGGTCATTAACCAGTTGAGACTTGCGTGATCCGTGATTATAGTGAAAGGATCATCAGATATTCACTAACTTTAGGATTCTATCCTAAACAAGAAGCTGTCTACTGTCATGGACTTGGACGACCCATCAAATTTTATACCCCACTTGTGGATATCCGGGCTTTTTTCGGGAAAGCGCGGCGACACCTGTTCACGCCAAACCTCAGGCCTTCGGCCCATCCCTTCTCCACTCAAAGTTGGAGTATATTCCCTATTATTTGCGTTTCGAGCAAGATTCGCTTATCCTCCTCACCTATCTTGTTATGAGTGTTTTGTTCCCCTATCTTGTCGTTGTACTTGTTTCTGCGGTTGGGTTTGTTGTTGTTTTTGTTGCATCAGTAGCCTTTGCCTTTGCTGACGTTGTAGAAGCAGCATTTGCTGTTCTTGCAGAAGTATAAGTTTTTGTCCTTGTTGTTCTTGCTCCTTAAAGAGCTTGGCTTGAAGCAGTTTCTGTTCTTTCAGTTGTTGCAGCTGAAGTTCGGTTTCTGCCTGGACTGCTGTCAAATCGATGTAGTCGTTTCTTGTACTCTTCCTGGTCGATCGTTGTGGTCTGCTCTATTAGGTCAGTTTGTTCATGCGTATCTGTCTGTTCATCCTGGAGCGTTTTTCTCGACATTTCCCCATTCGAATCTGATGCTTCGGCCTGTGGAGATATAGCGTTTTGACCGTCCTGTCGCTCTGTCACATTTTGGGTAGTCGGAGGTGAAGGGTTCCAAAATGGTATCTCGTAACCCGGTAAGCTCACATCGTTGACCTTCTTATTCCACTTTTCTTGACTCTGCCCTATATTCCCCTCTTGCCCTATTTCTTTTTGCCTTTGCTGCCACTATCTGGTAGCGGGCCTTTGGGAGTTCTCAACTGGCTGAGACTTTGGTGAGTTTTATTTGTGAAATGAAAGGTTTTGTTTCCTCTGTATGATTACTAATTGTGTGATGGTGTGTGGATCACTTTTCCGGTTTTCCTGTACTCTTCCGCTGAAGTTCTTTCGTCGGTCATGTCTTCGAGTCTGTTCGTAAGTCCTACTAGTCAGTTAGCTGTCTCTTATGTCTGTCTTTGACTGGCTCTTTCTCCGGAATTCGACGAGTGTGGAAAACATGCACTTCTAACCCCCACTACTGTTATCTAGCTGTACTAAATACCAGGCTGGTAAGGCTTTTCAGTGCATATCTCCCACACGAACGAGGCTTCCAGATCGAGGCTCCAGCCTCACGAAAAACCGAACTAGTAGTTCTTGTCCTTCGGACAGCTGTTAGAGCTTTAATCTTCGTGCTAGCATAGACTTCGGACTACCTCACGTTATCCTTTGGCTCACGGCCTACGGACAGGACAGCCGTCCTCGGTCTATGATCTGCACTACGAGCATATACGGTTATTGAGCAATAGAGAGAGATAACTAAAAAAATCTGTTGTAAGTCCAAGGCGACGACCTCTGTAAGTAAAAATCGTCCCCTTGGAAGCGCAACTGGACTTTCTGTAACATTCCGTTGGGCGCCATTGTAATGAGTCGAGGTCAGGCCACAGGGGCATCTTTGGCATGGAGGAGGAGGACATTGGCACGCTCGCGGTTGCACGGCTAAACTCGTCGGACGGGGTAGTTCTTGTCACCCTTCACACCAGCCACCTGCTCTTCGCAAAAAAAAATCGTGACAAGAAAACAAAATAAAAGGGATAGCAGAAGATCTAAAATTACTTGACGGCGGACGGACAAAAAAAAAATTATAGATGAATGAGAAGAGAAGAGAAGATAGGAAAGAAGAAAAGGAAATGCTCAATAGAACCTATGCCTATACCGAGGAACAAGGCTGGAAAGTCACATGCTTTTGGACATTCTTCTTAAAATAAACTAAACTATCCTTACTCTACCCGACACCAAAAGAACGCACTAACCTAATACATGTACCTGAGCATCTTTCCAGCTTTCCACTGTCGTTCCTCTGTATGGGTTCGTCTAAGTCCGGAAATGTGCCCGATGTAATTGGCACAAACGTGGCCTTCCCTCCCCATGCCTTACGTGGCACAACCTTGGTTATCTCCTTTGGCCAAGAAATCGGAGATAGCCGCTTGATTCACTGGAACCAGTCCGTCGTCCGTTGTCAGTACATGTTCGTTATGTCATCAGTATAGATACGTCTGTCACATCTCGCGAAGTTACCCCATCGAACTTGTGGAAGGACGGTTTTCCCAGCAACCCACACACCGCATCACTGAAAAAATTACTCCATCCTACGATACAAAAACCACAGCAGACAAAAAAAATCTTAAAAATGTAAATTTAAATCTAGTTCAACACGCAGTCGCTCACAAATTCATAAAAAAAAATTCTCTTTTGTTTGACCTCTGTGAGGGACTTTTTTTTTTTGATATTGTTGTTGTTCGGTGTATGTAATGTGACCTCTAAAGTCCTCAGTTGGAAAACCCGTTCGGGCTTTGTCCGCCCTTACTGTTCTTGTGACCGTTGCGCAAGCCTTTGCACTGCTCACCAAAATACATGACCTCCACGAGTATGTCCCTTGGCGGGAACAAAGAACCTAGCGAAGGTCTGGATCGTTTCTACGCCCAGTGGCCTCAATCCAGTACCTGTACAGGAGCATTCACTAAATAAGTCGTCCAATTCCATAACTAAAAGAACACATACATAGCTCTCCTTAGTGATAGGATATTTTATCCTTTTCCTTGTTGGGGAAACCCTCTTCTAAATTGCCCAAATTATCTGCTGGCTGAGATTTTCCTATTCGATGAGAATCACATGAGTACCAATTTGATTTTAGGACATTATATTTTTTTCTCACCTCACTACACTTAATTGCACCGTTTAGGATTATTTTACAATGAATCCAAAAACTTGTTCAAATATGAAATAATCGAATTACTGTCGCACTATTACTTGGCAACTCTGCTATAACGACACAACTGTTTGTAATGACGCTATGATTGGTAATGACCCATATATTCCTAATTAAGTAAGTGCCAATGCCCTTTCGTTCGTCTTGTTATTTCTTTCATTGAGTGCTTCTGCATTCCCCTACGCATTTACAGCACAGCGCAGTTTGCATTGCAACGGGTGACGAACCATTGTGTGTGTAGGATAATTGCCTTCTCATTCTTGCCTCTTTTCTTTCTTATTTTAATGAGTGAACTCGGTTCTGATCACAGTTGACCTAGAATCGCCTTATACCATTCTCACCGCTGTCCACATATAAAATTAAAACCTTTAACTTCTTACTCAAACTACTCTGGTTATCTATAAAGCTAACACGAAAATACGCATCACTAACATCTAACCTTACCCTAAATAACATACAATAAAATACGAGTATGCCTATAATTAAAAATCCCAACGTCGACCTAATTGGTCTAAATCGATTTAATATCACTTTCACAGCACAATCCATGTACGAAAACACTCAACAAATGTCAAAACAAATCGACAAGCAGAAATTAAAACACGCGTTTGGACACACACCACAGGTAATTTATTTAATTTTTGTTAATTTTCAGACAATTCCTATTTTGTATTTGCCTACTTTTTCTAGGAAGATGCCACCAACAAATCGTGGATTCGATTTGCAGGATTTGAACCCAAGAAACACCGGATTGGTGATAAAACCCAACCACCAAAGGAAACAGTGGCGAGCCGGGTGTCTTCAATGGTGTTTCTTGTGAAATTCCTAGGAAACGGGAACTAATGTTGGCGCAGGCGTATACCGGTGAGTGAATTATATTATTATCGGGGTTGTTTCTTGTCTCTACTTCTAGCCAGCTACTCGAACCAACCCCCTGTCGCTAATTATGTTGTTTATTTTGTTTTTAGCCTATTCTGCAGGTACACGCAACAGGATCGACGCCGGTGGGCGAGAGGTCGTGAGCACACCGACCTCGTAAAACAAGGTACCTACAATTATTGTCCCTTCCATCTTATGAGCGTGCCTCTGTACTGTCTTGGATGAACGTGTGGCAAGGGCCCACTTCCTGAGTTTCATCTCATGCTCTATCATTACATCTTTATATACCTGGGTGTCACTATTTGTGTTTGTGGTTGTCGTTCATGGATTCTCAATGCATTGTCTCTGGGTACAGCATATCTAATTTAATGGGATCTGGTATGTCTTATTTTTCCTTACTTATTATCTAATATTGCACAAGTTATTACTGGAGTAGTTTATATTATGAATAAATTATTTTTCTTATCGAAATACTATTTGGTATCTTCGTCTTCAGTTGGTAGGCCGCGTTGCATTTCGGATATGTAGTATCATATGCATTTCTTTCTGTCGGTAGGTTAACTATCGAATCTTCCTGGCTCTACCCATGACTAGATAACATAAAGGTATGGGCATACATAATTGAATAAATCATGAATAGACAACACAAGAATAAATAAATATATAAATAATTAAATACATAAATAAATAAACTCTCGAATAATTGAACTCTAATATATGAATAAATCTGTAATAAGTAAATAGATCTCTAATAAATAAATAAGTTAAGTCAGTCAATAAGAGAGTGCAGTTGGAGATTTGTGAGGGAGACAGCTGGCAAAATATTTGCAAGAAGAGAAGAGAACACAGATTCGATTCACATCAGCTCAGCTAGCGATGTTAGTAAAATACTCATTTA
The DNA here is from genome assembly GCA_951230905.1 of Cheilosia variabilis. Classification (NCBI taxonomy): domain Eukaryota; kingdom Metazoa; phylum Arthropoda; class Insecta; order Diptera; family Syrphidae; genus Cheilosia; species Cheilosia variabilis. Next base: position 101,115,865 of record OX579676.1, on the reverse strand, counting down.
ATAGCTTACAAAATGAGTAAAAAAGAAACACAGAGCAAAGTAATGAAAATAATGGAGAAAACAAATAATGAAGCTGATGTCGATTTTCAGGTAATCAATGGTTTTACCGGCATTGACAAAAGTTTTCTTAAAAATAAAACTTTTTGCTGTATGTGTTTTAATATTCGGTCCATGAGTAAAAATTGGAACATTTTTCTTGCAGAATAGAACATGTTTTAAGCTATATAGATCTTATTATCTTAAACGAAACATTACAAACAGCGAAATTATGTCAGCGGTCATCGAAACAGACATCTCAGATCACTACGCACTGATGTATGCCACACTGAAGGATACAGGCAATGAAGATGTACACGAAGTGCGCGGACGAATCGACCAACAGAGGGTTAATCTTCTGATTGAACATACTGATTGGCAGCAACGCTGTGAGGAAACCAACCTAGAGTGCCTTTATAGCAAACTTGTAGATGAAATTGACCACATATATACACAATCAACAAATACAAACAAAAACAAAAAGAAACGTCAGTACAAACCTTGGATCACCTCCGATATGGTCCAAATGTGCAAAAGAAGAGACGAATTGAATAGAAGGTGGAAAAACAATCCGCGAAATCAAGATTTCCAAAGTAAATATAAGCACTATCGAAACTTTGTAAGTAAAAAAATATTATTTGGTAAATCGAGCTACTACAGGACACAATTTATAAATTCAAAGAACGATCCCAGGAAAACGTGGAATGTTCTCAACGAAGTTCTTGGGAGGAGGAAAAAGTCGATAGATGACATAATTACCAACAACTTTGCTGGGAAAAAGGAGCTAGTGACAATTGTGAATGAGTTTGCCGAGCACTTCACAACAACTAGAATTTTGCACATCTGTAACGAAATTACATCTAAACATCAAAAACGGAATATTGTCCACTCTATGTTCCCCAAGGAAGCAAGTGAAGAGGAAGTGTACCTATAGCATGTTGTGTTGTCTAAAACCGAATAAAGGTTCTGGAGCAGACAATATTAGACAAATTGACCTGAAATGTAACGCGTTAACTCTGACTCCGATTGTGAAGCAAATCATTAATCAAAGTTTTGATCAGGGTTTCATACCAAAGGCGCTTAAAACATCAATTCTGCGGCCTATTTACAAAGGAGGAGTTAAGACTGAAATTGGAAACTACAGACCAATTTCGATCTTACCTGTGATCAAAAATGTATGGAGGAGATTTTTGTTGATCGCTTAAAGAAATTTATAAGGGCCCTATATTGTTTGTTCTGTTCACAAACGAACTTCTTCGTGTTTTTGAACAATCGACTGCATTTGCATACGCAGATGACATTGCTCGCAACGGCGATTGCAATAATTCAGAAGGAATTCGACAAAGTGTCAAGATGGTGCCACGATCACAACTTGGTGATAAACTCGGAGAACACAAAGCTGATGCACATACGCACACCGAATCAAAGAACGGCAGATATAAATATCTTTCATCAAAATGAAAGCTGTCCAACCACACATAGGAGCGAAGCAATTGAGGTCGTCAAATCAATCAAGTATTTAGGTATAATCATCGACGAGCATTTAATTTGGCACGAACACATTCAGCGTTTGCGCTTGCAGTTAAAAAGTGCTGTTTTTGCGATGGTTTATCTGAAGAAGTACACTACAACAGATGTCCAAAGGCAAGTGTACTACTCACTGGCTGAATCGAGAATTCGGTACGGCATTTTGGCTTGGGGAAATGCATCGAAAACGCACTTGGAGAAAATACATAACCTCCAACGACGTCTGGTAAAAATTATATAAAAAAGCAATACCCATTTCAATTTCTAGACGTCAAGAGCATATTTAAGATGACGGCAGCTTTGGAGTACTACAATGACTCGCGTTTCCAACAACCCATACGTCATAATCAGAACACTAGAAGACGAGCACAACAACTTCTCGAAATACCTGGAGTATTTAACAAATATGGACGAAGACAATTAGCTCACAGTATTCCAACATTGATGAACTCACTACCAGCTAACCTAAAAAATATAGTCAATTTCAAAAAACGTATATTTCCTTAACTCTAATTAATTTTTGTTTTAAATAATTAATACTTTAACATACAATTTTAGATTTTAAAAACAGTATTAACATTTAAACTCACCTTTTATTGTAATACTTCCAAACATGAAAATATTTGAAACGCAATCACCTGCAGATAAGGCTTGAGCTTCGCAGGTACATAACATATTTATTTATAACGTTTTTAAAGAAAGAAAGAAATAAAGAATAAATAAATAATAATAAAAAATAAATAAATAAATAAATAAATAAATAAATAACGATACTATACATAAACCTAGCAACGGCTAGCGTGAGTGCGTCAACATTTAGGGTTTCTTACGCCTGGATGTCCTTTGCGTGAAAGACTCCTACTTTTTGCCCTCTTTGGTTGCCTACTTCGTAAAGCGAGTTCCTAATTACTTTGAGCACAATGGACATTAAGAATTTGGGTCCCAATTTCGCATTGTACCTATTGGGTAAGCTGCTCTGCTTAAAGTTGCGTCGATATACTACCTGCCCTATTGAGTACTTCACGTCTCTACTTCTCGTATTATATACCTTTTCGGCTTCAAATTGTCAAAAATCGTACTCCTAATTAATTCTAATTTATCAGTCTTATTTATGATGTTCAGTCTTGTGTCTCTTAACATGTCCAATTTTCGGATGATCGCATAAGCACTTGCGTGCTGAATCATTGGCATTCCGAATACGGCATAGTACAGTTCCATACCAGTTGACTCATGAGCCACGCTTCGCAGTGCAAAGGCTGCATTGCTGACGTGTAAGTCCCAGTTCTTTTGGTCACTGTCTAGGTATGATCTGATTTTTCCTAGCAGTGAACGATTGACCCTTTCCGACGCGTTCGCTTGCGGCAAATAGAATGCCGTCTTAACGTGTTTTACACCGTAATTTTTCAAGAAGCTGGTAAACAATTCAGATACGAATTGTTTGCCGTTGTCAGAATGGACAAATTCAGGAACACCAAATACATGAAAGACATTAGACTCCAAATAACTAACTACCTCCGCTGCTGTTGCTTTACGGATAGGCCGCAACAATACATATTTGCTAAGATGGTCTAATACAATAAAAATGTGTGTGTTTCCTGTTTTTGATTTTAGGTACGGACCCAAGAAGTCGATATAGAGGCGTTGGAAGGGTCGCTCAGTCGTTGTCTGCTGTCCCATCGGCGGCCGACTTATCACGTTAGGTGGTTTGCTGCACTTGCAGATTTCGCAGGACTTTACAAAGTTCTGCACCTCGGGTGCCATTCCTGGCCAGAAATATTTTTGTCGCAGCTTTTATAGGGTCTTATTGATGCCCCCATGACCTGCTGCTGATGAATTGTGAGCGGATTTCAAAAGACCCTCTCGCAACTCCTTCAGTACCCAAAGCTTCCATGCCCTGTCTTCTTGGAGTTCGTCTCCTGTCCGTACTTCTGTTCGTTTGTATACATACCCGTCGGATATGCACACGTCTGGTAGTCTGTCTTGGTTCTCCCCGATTGTCTTGCTCAACTCCTCATACTCTTCCGAAGAAAAGCATGGAGAATCGAGGTCAACTTCAAGGAGAACAGCGTCGGGTGTGATCCCCTCCATGTGGACACGTGAGAGGGTATCCGGGACCACGTTTTGGGTACCCTTCCTATGTTCAATCACGAAGTCAAACCCTTGGAGTTTAAGACTCCATCTTGCCAAGCGGCCAGATAAGTCCTTTTGGGTCATTAACCAGTTGAGACTTGCGTGATCCGTGATTATAGTGAAAGGATCATCAGATATTCACTAACTTTAGGATTCTATCCTAAACAAGAAGCTGTCTACTGTCATGGACTTGGACGACCCATCAAATTTTATACCCCACTTGTGGATATCCGGGCTTTTTTCGGGAAAGCGCGGCGACACCTGTTCACGCTAAACCTCAGGCCTTCGGCCCATCCCTTCTCCACTCAAAGTTGGAGTATATTCCCTATTATTTGCGTTCCGAGCGAGATTCGCTTATCCTCCTCACCTATCTTGTTATGAGTGTTTTCTTCCCCTATCTTGTCGTTGTTCTTGTTTCTGCGGTTGGGTTTGTTGTTGTTTTTGTTGCATCAGTAGCCTTTGCCTTTGCTGACGTTGTAGAAGCAGCATTTGCTGTGCTCTTCCTGGTCGATCGTTGTGGTCTGCTCTATTAGGTCAGTTTGTTCATGCGTATCTGTCTGTTCATCCTGGAGCGTTTTTCTCGACATTTTCCTATCCGAATCTGATGCTTCGGCCTGTGGAGATATAGCGTTTTGACAGTCCTGTCGCTCTGTCACATTTTGTGTAGTCGGAGGTAAAGGGTTCCAAAATGGTATCTCGTAACCCGGTAAGCTCACATCGTTGACCTTCTTATTCCACTTTTCTTGACTCTGCTCTATATTCCCCTCTTGCCCTATTTCTTTTTGCCTTTGCTGCCACTATCTGGTAGCGGGCCTTTGGGAGTTCTCAACTGGCTGAGACTTTGGTGAGTTTTATTTGTGAAATGAAAGGTTTTGTTTCCTCTGTATGATTACTAATTGTGTGATGGTGTGTGGATCACTTTTCCGGTTTTCCTGTACTCTTCCGCTGAAGTTCTTTCGTCGGTCATGTCTTCGAGTCTGTTCGTAAGTCCTACTAGTCAGTTAGCTGTCTCTTATGTCTGTCTTTGACTGGCTCTTTCTCCGGAATTCGACGAGTGTGGAAAACATGCACTTCTAACCCCCACTACTGTTATCTAGCTGTACTAAAAACCAGGCTGGTAAGGCTTTTCAATGCATATCTCCCACACGAACGAGGCTTCCAGATCGAGGCTCCAGCCTCACGAAAAACCGAACAAGTAGTTCTTGTCCTTCGGACAGCTGTTAGAGCTTTAATCTTTCCGCTTCGTTCCGCTCTTCGTGCTAGCATAGACTTCGGACTACCTCACGTTATCCTTTGGCTCACGGCCTACGGACAGGACAGCCGTCCTCGGTCTATGATCTGCACTACGAGCATATACGGTTATTGAGCAATAGAGAGAGATAACTAAAAAAAGCTGTTGTAAGTCCAAGGCGACGACCTCTGTAAGTAAAAATCGTCCCCTTGGAAGCGCAACTGGACTTTCTGTAACATTCCGTTGGGCACCATTGTAATGAGTCGAGGTCAGGCCACAGGGGCATCTTTGGCATGGCGGAGGAGGACATTGGCACGCTCGCGGTTGCACGGCTAAACTCGTCGGACGGGGTAGTTCTTGTCACCCTTCGCACCAGCCACCTGCTCTTCGCAAAAAAAAATCGTGACAAGAAAACAAAATAAAAGGGATAGCAGAAGATCTAAAATTACTTGACGGCGGACGGACAAAAAAAAAATTATAGATGAATGAGAAGAGAAGAGAAGATAGGAAAGAAGAAAAGGAAATGGACATTGGACATTTTGGACATTCTTCTTAAAATAAACTAAACTATCCTTACTCTACCCGACACCAAAAGAACGCACTAACCTAATACATGTACCTGAGCATCTGTATTGTATTGTATTGTATAATTTTATTCATTATTCTCATTTACAAAATTTTATAAACATATTCTAACTGAACATTGTTTTTATTAAAGAGAATAGTTTGTAGCATTTGTATTTAAATGAAAAAAATAGAGATAATGCTACATTTTATAAAATAATAAATTAAAATAATAAATTGTGGGGTGAACAGAAAACATATTTAACATTACAATCAAGAAAACAATTTTACAGATGTATGAAGAGACAAGTTAAATTATTTTTAATCAACATAAGAGACTAAAAGCAAAGCAAGACTGAAAGAATAAAAGCAAAACAAAGATCAAATCAAAACAAAGATTAAATCAAACCACATAGCGCAACAAAACTTCGATTTCACTAACATCAAAAGCAAGAAGCCACGATTTTAAACTTTTTAAGAACATTGGTACAATTCTAATGCTTTCCAGCTTTCCAGCTTTCCACTGTCGTTCCTCTGTATGGGTTCGTCTAAGTCCGGAAATGTGCCCGATGTAATTGGCACAAACGCGGCCTTCCCTCCCCATGCCTTACGTGGCACAACCTTGGTTATCTCCTTTGGCCAAGAAATCGGAGATAGCCGCTTGATTCACTGGAACCAGTCCGTCGTCCGTTGTCAGTACATGTTCGTTATGTCATCAGTATAGATACGTCTGTCACATCTCGCGAAGTTACCCCATCGAACTTGTGGAAGGACGGTCTTCCCAGCAACCCACACACCGCATCACTGAAAAATTTACTCCATCCTACGATACAAAAACCACTTTCAAATTGGAGTTCAACAATATAAAGTTTTTATTTGCGAGGCTCAAAAGGGAATGCAAAAACATGCATCCCCTGTGCTTAATTCTTAATTTAAACTATAAAAACTAAACTAAACTATAAAAGGAACCAAATAAAAGAAAAAAATTAAATGTGCCAAGATACTAAGGTATCTACCCTTAAACCATAAAAATTCAATTCACTCTTAAAACTACACTTCAAAAAAAAACTTAAGCAAAAAAATAAAAAAACTTACGTAGCGATAAGGTGGTGAGGATCCCTCGTCGTCCTGCGCGCAGCACTTGGAGAAATCGTCGTTCGTTAAATTCCAAATGGAATTTAAACTCCTATTTACGCGACCGAATGGTTTAACTTTAGACACACTTGGCTATTTCTCTAATTAATCTAAGGAAAGCACTTCAATTTCTTGAATGCCAAAAGCAGACAAAAAAAATCTTAAAAATGTAAATTTAAATCTAGTTCAACACGCAGTCGCTCACAAATTCATAAAAAAAAATTGTCTTTTGTTTGACCTCTGTGAGGGACTTTTTTTTTGTTGATATTGTTGTTGTTCGGTGTATGTAATGTGACCTCTAAAGTCCTCAGTTGGAAAACCCGTTCGGGCTTTGTCCGCCCTTACGGTTCTTGTGACCGTTGCGCAAGCCTTTGCACTGCTCACCAAAATACATGACCTCCACGAGTATGTCCCTTGGCGGGAACAAAGAACCTAGCGAAGGTCTGGATCGTTTCTACGCCCAGTGGCCTCAATCCAGTACCTGTACAGGAGCATTCACTAAATAAATCGTCCAATTCCACAACTAAAAGAACACATACCTCTGCTTAGTGATAGGATATTATTTATCCCTTTCCTTGTTGGGGAAGCCCCAAATTATCTGCTGGCTGAGATTTTCCTATTCGATGAGAATCACATGGGTACTAATTTTATTTTAGGACATTATTATTTTTTTTTTCTCACCTCACTACACTTAAATGCACCGCTTAGGATTCTTTTCCAATGAATCAAAAACTTATTCAAATATGAACGAAACTAGTCGCTTCTACTTGAAATTTGTAAATTTATAATGAAATAAACGAATTACTGTCGCACTATTGCTTGGCAACTCTGCTATAACGACACAGCTGTTTGTAATGACGCTATGATTGGTAATGACCTATATATTCCTAATTAAGTAAGTGTCAATGCCCTTTCGTTCGTCCTCTTATTTCTTTCATTGAGTGCTTCTGCATTCCCCTACACATTTACAGCACATCGCAGTTTGCATTGCAATGGGTGACGAACCATTGTGTGTGTAGGATAATTGCCTTCTCCTTCTTGCCTCCTTTCTTTCTTACTTCAATGAGTGAACTCGGTTCTGATCACAGTTGACCTAGAATCGCCTTATACCATTCTCACCGCTGTCCACATATAAATTAAAACCTTTAACTTCTTACTCAAACTACTCTGGTTATCTATAAAGCTAACACGAAAATACGTATCATTAACATCTAACCTTAACCTAAATAACGTACAATAAAATACGAGTGTACCTATAATAAAAATCCCAACGTCGACCTAATTGGTCTAAATCGATGTAATATCACATTTCATTTGCTATTGTGAATTGACCTCTGTTGACAATTCGAGACAATCTCTAGCAGAGTGGACGACAGAGGTGGCAAGTGTTGTCGATGAGGTGTGAGACAAGGACAAAGGTAAATGATGCATGTAGAGCACAATCCATGTACGAAAACACTCAACAAATGTCAAAACAAATCGACAAGCAGAAATTAAAACACGCGTTTGGACACACACCACAGGTAATTTATTTAATTTTTGTTAATTTTCAGACAATTCCTATTTTGTATTTGCCTACTTTTTCTAGGAAGATGCCACCAACAAATCGTGGATTCGATTTGCAGGATTTGAACCTAAGAAACATCGGATTGGTGATAAAACCCAACCACCGATGAGTGAATTATATTGTTATCGGGGTTGTTTCTTGTCCCTTCTTCTAGGCAGCTACTCGAACCAACCCCCTGTCGCAAACTATGTTGTTTATTTTGTTTTTAACCTATTCTAATACTAATTGCAGGTACATGCAACAAACATCTTTTCGATGTCCGAATTGAAACCAATACAGTATAAACGCCATCGTAATATGACGGACGATAAGTCGTTTTGTAAAATTGGACCTGGTAGAAACTCTTCATTAAGGGCTTTTGAACATGGAGGCTTTGAAGAGCCATCAAATACCACTCGTAACTTGGTGGTGGAACTACTCTCTTTCCAAAAACCATGGTGTGGAAGGATAAAAACCATAGACAAACCATACTGAGACCCCCAACTCACAATCCTCTTGCCGCTGGCCCCCTCAATTTTTTTTCAAATTCGCCATTTTGTTTTCCTATCGGTGTTATGTCAAAAAAGAATCCGTGTGACATGCAAAAACATACAAAAAATGCTAAAATAAATGCTGCCAACCTCGGCAACCGTGGGGAAATGTGAAAGAGTTCGGGAATACCACATTTTTTCATTACTGAACGCCATTGGTTAGTTATTGTAAATTGTTAAAAGGCGAATAATTTGATTTGTTTGGTTAGTAAAACTATCTAAAGTTGATGTTCTATATACTAGAAACATATTAGAACAAACATGGTTGTGTATTTTCCGCTTTTGGATAGCATTAACTTCGATTTCGTGTGTAAATTTTTCTTAAATAATGAAGAAAATTTGCTCAAAATGTTTTCATTTTCCCTCAACCAATCTAGATTTTTAATTTTTCATGAACATTTTAAGCAAATGTGCACTTATTCCTAAAAAAAAATATTATCCAAACGTAACGAACAATTTCAAATTTAACGGATAAAACTCTATGAACTCTGCCAGCAACTTTGCCCACAGCGGAAGTGTCTCATATCTGCTGAGAGTGTGTTGGTGAGCCGGAATTTTTGAAGTTTCGTGACATTTGTCAATACGATTTTCTATGTAACAATACTAGCGCACCAGATGTGTACACTCCATAAAAAATATAGCTTGTAGGCTAAGTAACGGGAAATCGGCCGGAGTTGGTGGTCTCAGTATTGTCTCTGATAAAAACATTTGCTGACTCAGATATCTCGGCAAGATTGCATGAGAGCTCCATATGGTTGAGATCAGTATACTCTTTTACAAATTTCAAATACTCGGTTTTAAGGTTAATATTTTTTGGAAAAGTTCTCAGTTCTAAATACTATGAAAAGAGTTTTTGAATCATGGGTAGCCTTCACCTATGACTTTTGACTTAAACGGAAGTCTAACAATATATCGTCCTGAAGAAGAACGATAGTGTGTTTCTCGAAAGTACGTTTCACAAGCTTGTTCTTCAGAGGTTTGCATACGTTCTGTCGATACCTCCTCAAGTTCCCAGAACTTTCGAAGAGTATTGTCTATGTTAACTTGAGTGTGAAAGGATAAAATGTTTCGAATACCACTGTTCTGAGTATTACAGTTTTTGATTGGTCCTGAAAGAATCCAACCTAAATGAGTTTGTTGTGCCAATGGACATTATTAGTTTTGATAATACCGTCGAGGATAATTTCATGGAACACATCTGCACCAAGAAGAAACTCAATGCGTCCAGGCTCTGCAAACAAAGGGTCAGCTTAAATTATATTGGCAATATCAAAGGGCAATGCAGCGTCAAGTTTTGTAGCAGGAAAGTAGTTACTTATAGAAGTCATAACTAACGCCTTGACCAAAATCGAGAATTGAAGATTTGTACAGGAGTTGAGTTTGAATTCGACCAAAAACAATACCATTAATAACACAATGGAAAGGATTTTTCTTGAGCCTTAAGGTTTGAACACAATGTTCGGTAATAAACGATGACTGAGACCCTTGATCTATGAGGGCCCTGAAAATGAAGTCCCCAGCAGCACTTCATATTTTAACTTAAGCTGTTGCAAGAAGTATCTGTGAATTAGAATTTGAACCATAATTGGTTGAAACTTGAGAAAAAGTTTGGTTGGAAGAACTAGCAACAGGCATAGCAGAAGCGTCATTTGAATTTGAGATTTGATTCGAATGCTCAATATGCGTAATTGTGTTATGCCGTCTCCTGCATTTCCGGCATGTTAACTTGCTTCGACATGTTGAAGCAGAATGTCCTGGTAACAGACAGTTAAAGCAAAGGTTTTTAGATTGTAAAAATTCAGTTTTGTTCTCATGAGAGATTGCCTTAAAATTACACTGGTAAAGAAGATGGGGTTCACTACAATTTGGGCAGGAACCATGAAACGTAGTGACCTGATTTTGTCGTTTAGGGTTTGAAAATCTATCCCCCGATTCAGTAAATATCGAAGATGGCTTAGAGTCAATTGCCTCTAAAGATCGAAAGGAGTCTTCTAAAAACTCATAAAAATCAGTAAGCTTTGGAAGATCGTATTGCTCTACAGTAGATAAACCTGTGGATGCCTTATCCTGTTTTAAAGACTTGTATTGCGAGCTTTTCGCTGTCAAAAAGCGTTCCCAATTCTTGCGAGTTTGACCGTCAAGCTTTTGAGAAAAAATGTAAATAACTAACACATCCCACGATTCGGTTTTAACCTTTAAGTTTTTAATTGAAGTCAAACAATCCTTTGTGGTATAAAGAAGTCTCTTTATATGCATGACTCCTTTCTCATGAGGGGTTGTCACACAAAGTTTTCAAATACGATTCAACGATAAAACGTTTTTTATCGAACCGTTCGCAAAGCATTTGCCATGCAGAATCATATTTGGGTGCTGTACAGGGAATAGAATGAATCATTTTTTCGGCTTCACCTGACATACACTTCTTAAGATAATAAAGCTTTCTAGCATTATCTAGGCCAGGTTTATTATGAATCATTCCCGTAAATATGTCCTGAAAATGCATCCAATTCTTATAATCACCGTCAAATTCGGGAAGATTGGTTATTGCAAGGTGTGCACCACGTTCTTCATTAAAACTGCGATCAATAGACGACGCATTATGATTGCAGGAAGTTGTCTGTGCAGATGTGTACCAGAGGAAGAAAAATTTGCTTCTATTTTGTCGAGGATGTCCGATTTTAAGTCGGACTTAAAATCGGACATTCTTCTTAACAAGAATAGAAGATAGGATGATAGATGAGTGGAGCATAAGTGGGTGTGGACGTGAATAGTGTTTTTCTACGATATACAGTGATGCCAAACAAAAAAAATAATTCAAATGAATATTAAAGAATATTAAATACACTTCATCACGCTTCGTTCCTTCCCACACCCAACCCTGAGCAGAAGGAGGCATCTGGAGCGAGCCGTGTATGAGGTTTTATTTTGTTCTTGCTTCCTTCGATTTAATAGCGTAGATACATATATGCAGTGATGGGCACTGTAAGATATACGCTACAGTTATTATGGCGCCCAATCCGTATGGGGCTTCTTTTGTTAGCCCAAACCCAAAACTCTAACCGGATAAAAATATTTTTTTTGAAGTGACATTTTGAAATTTTTTTTTACATCAAGTAATTACGGAAAACAATAGAATTTTATTTAAAAGGTAAAATCTTTAGTTCGTATGGTGATGGTGTTATTTAGAGGTGTTTTCAAGATATATATTTTCTAGACATTCATAATACTATCAAAATTCATGTGAAATTTAGAATATTGCATATAGGATTTTTCTAATGCATTTCTTTTCGCAAGGGGTCCGACGAGCCTATGCTATTGGGGTTTAGAATACAGCTGTTTTGTTGAAAAGGGTGATGATAGAAGAGAGGAAGATGACCGATAAATTTATGATAAATTCAAAACTTTCCTTTTTAGATTTTTTTTTGTTGATACCCAAATTCAAACATTTGTTGCTGTTGGTATCAAACATGATTTTTATGATTTTTTTTTGTGCATTTTAATATTATTATTATTTTACTTACACTACAAGTGACTGTTTTTTTTGTTGAAGATGGAAAAGTTGGATTTTGCGTTGTTGGATGAAGATGATATTATGTATGAGTGCCAGGTGAGAGGCCTTGATCTTAGGGGAGGTGTGCGACAGCTAGCTAAGGAGCTAAAGTTTATATTGATAGAAGAGAAAAGTGGTATTATACAGTTCAAGCCAGTGGCAGTACTAAGTCCCAACTTGGAAATGGAGGCTTGCCAAGAAAAGTTTTCGAGCTTAGAAGCATTAGTTACTGATTGCCTCAAATCAGCCAACCAGGAAAGTGGCCAAAGGGTCGTATCGAGAGCTATACATTTGCGAAATCGTTTAAACTTGTTAGCGGAGAGGGAACCGAATTTCAGAGTCACCATAGCTAATTTGAAACTGAAGTTAAAGTCTTTGGTTGACCATTTGTTGAAGTCGAATAACGATGCTGGTCCAAGTTCTCCTTTGCCGTGTGCCGAGTTGGAAGGTGTCGATTCTCAGCTACCCCCGAATTTACCTGCTGTAGCTCAAAATACAATGGTTACTTCTGCACATCTTCAGCGACTTAGTGAGCTTTCTCACACTTCGTTGCCTTTCAAATAGGAAAAAACCCAAAGCCAATTCGTTAAACACAAGTTATCAGAACACTGAAAGAGTTGGTATTGGAGTACAGCAAAATGCCCATGATGAGAGTTTTCTTATGAGTGACATACATGATACACCTTACCGGTAATACCTCCGGAGCAAAACAATTATCATAAGATGCACGTTTCTTATTCTGCGCACAACACTTCATTCCATGATCATGAAGCTAGGGAACTTGATACACGTGTGGGTAGAGCTGAATCATTTCGTCGCGCTACAGGACATTCAGGTGAATATACAAGTAGGTTAAGACACATCAGCAACTGGAAGTTACGTTACGATGGCACGAACAGTCCTCTTACTGTTGAGCAGTTCACCATGCGGGTAGACATTTTAGCAAGCAGTGAAGGAATAATCTTTGACCAGCTTTGTCTGTCAATGCATATGTTGTTATCAGGAAACGCAAATGCGTGGTTTTGGATCTTTATCCAGAAAAATAGAAGTCCGAAATGGCAACTTCTTCGTAAGGCTTTGATCAGCGAGTTTCAATCCTATACAACTGACCAAAAGATTAGATTTCAAATAGAAAATCGGAGACAGGGATAAACAGGGATAGGGAAACGTTTGCAGAGTTCAAACTAGAAATTGAGATCCTAGACTCGATGCTTCGTGTTCCTTATTCCGAGGCGGAAGAAATTAGTGTTCTCAAAAGCAATATGCACCCTGCATTGTGCAAACGTCTAATCCTTGAACATGTTATTTCAGTGTCTGATCTTAAAGAGAAATGCATGTTAATTGAAAAGGACTTAAGCGACATTGGTGAATCTCTAGATGATCAGGTGTTCACCAGAAAGAAGTATGTCAACGAATTCTCTTATACGTCACAACCAACAAACGGCGAGCGGACATATTCTTCGGAACCAATCTTTTATCCTGCCGACCAAGAAGGCAGTGCACCGATTCTTTTCGGGTTGAGGAAAACAACTTTGTTATCTGCTGGAACTGTGAGGATATTGGTCACAATTTTGTTGACTGCCCTCAGCAGCAGAGAAATTTATTCTGCTATTCATGTGGGACGAAAAATGTCACCAAACCAAATTGCCTTCGCTGCAATAAGTTAAACCGCAAGCCGGATGTCCACAAGGAGAGGGGAGCGAGACATCCGGATGCAAATCAAGCACATCACCAAAACCAAGCGCACATTAAAAAAAGACCAACTTACTCTTAGACTCGCAAAACTCAAACCGATCATTCAAATATTTCAAAAATCGTAAACAAAGTTACAGACAGTCAAGCACGCCAAAGCATACAATCTTCGTGTAAGGGCAGTAAGTTTGACGATTGGACAGACTGTAATATCCGAGAAATTTTGTAAAAAGTAGTGCTCCTAACAACTATTGTGCGAAGTTAGTACCGAAATTCAGAAAATACAGAATTAGAAGAAGGATAGGGAACTGTTTGTATGACCTGGAAGACTTTGCAGGTAAATTTATTTGTAGGGCCCATGCAAAAGACTTAACACCTTAGTGCTGTATAGGTAAATGCCCGGCTAAGTTATTATAGAGCATGAGACACTCAGGGTGTGAGTCTGCCCCGCGTTTTTGGAGTTAAGTACCAGTCATGACCGTTTTTCTTCAATCATAACGTCTGGTTAAATCAGCCGTTCTGTTTGCTTTGTGGCATGACCTATTTTTGTGATACATCTTGGACTGCGCTGTAGTGTGAACAGAGCTTAGCGGTAGAGAGACCTCTTCATGTCAGATGGGGCTGTTCTTTGTTCGAGTCTCGCATCATGCAGATGGTACACAATTTCCGCCAACTGCGTTCTTTTGCTTTTTCAACGTCCATTAAGAAACATGGTAACAATCTAAGTCGTAAAAGAAACTCTAAATCTAAAGTAAGAGGCCATAAAGTATTTAAGTGATCTTAATATTTAGTTAAAACAGATAACGAAAGTGCTATGCCTAAATATTGTGTTTTCAATTAAAAAGCACAAACTATATGAGAGCTGAGGTAAGCTAGCATCCATATAAGTCGATTGGTAAATTTTTTTTAATAGTGACGTAGAACTTGTGTAGCGTGCCAGATACAACCTAATTTGTGTCCATATACTTTGTCAAGGTGACAAAATTCCTTGAGCCTGCACACATGTTTGTCTTCATATACGCATATGCATGAAGTACCTACACGTGCCATAAAATCATTTGCAGCAAAACACAAGTTTCTGACACGCTAACGCAAAACAAGATCTCGAGCAAGATATACTGCGAACTCTGCCATACGCACGCCAAACCACACACAGCAGGATCATACAAGAAGAGAGGAGAGGAAAAATCCTGACTCCTGCTCGACAAATCGTCCGACATCCAGCCGCAAAATCCCAACAACAGCTCATCGAACCAGATCACGCCAGCAGATATCCTGTTTAATAGTGTTTAAAATAGTGGAAATTGTTTCTCTCATTGCATACTTGCTAGTTGATAATTTGCATTGAGTAGGAATCATATTCCTTGTTTGAACTCGTGTTCTATACGTTCTATACGTTTTTTACGTACTCAACAGAAATTTAAATTAACTTCACCTCATCAAAAATAAAAAATAAGATAAAAAAATATATCTAGGTATATACCAAGATAATAATATAGCTGTTTTTTATTATCAGCGTGATCTGATCCGGTTCAGATCACGAAAATAAAACAAGACGGATCATTGAAAAGTTTAATTTTTGAATTGTGGCAACAGCATTATTTGAATCAAATTCGCGTAATTTTTCTTTTCAAAAATATTTTCGTGACACAAATTTAGTATTTTATGTTCAAATATGCAACACAATATTTTGCTGCTACCGCTTGAGTTTATCTTGGCATATTAAAGTGTGTCCAGACCAGCGAAACATTTCAGAAATGTTTATGAAATGTTTCTGAGGCAAATCGGACACATTTAATGAACACACAAGATTTCTGAAATTTATTTATTATGTTTATGAAATGTCTCAACTTTATCCTGTTTTGGACTAGAAAAAAATAATGTGGTGGGATTATTACCAGCGAGTAAAGTTTTTGTTTTTGTAATTTTGGTCTCGACAATAACGCGACACGCGATTTAATTCAAATAATCGTATTAAATGAATCACTTTCTCATTAGGTATTCGGAGCTTTTCTTGACATTTGTATTTTATTTAAAAAAAAATAATAATCGAAAAACTGCGCTTATTTTCTGCAGGAAAACTTGTAAAACAAAAATGATTTCCCATCACGATTGGGTGACTGTCTTATGTCTTATGAAACATATAGGTATTTAATTGTTTATCAAATGTTTGGCTGGTCTGAACGAGAAAAAACAAAATAAGTCGGAATACGGACAAAGAGTTTATTCGAATGTGAAAAAAATCAATTGATTTTTTGTAATCTAGTTTTTAGTCTGGCAACGTGATTGTGTGGCTATCGTTTACAGGCACACCAACATTTAAAAATAAAACAAGCCACATAGTGAGAAATATTTGAAATAATTTTCAGATCATGATTCATGATCTCGATGAGAAGCAGGATCATGTGCTGTTGTTGTAAGTGCATGTAAATCGATGATCTATATGGATCATAGCTGATAATAAAAAACAGCTATTGTGAATCCATATTTTACATTTAATTTCTTTTGTTGATCTGAGGTACATTTTTAAGTTCACGTTTTTGGTTGTGACCTTAGTTACCACAGTAGATAATACTTACATATAACATAAAAGGGTGTTTTTTTTAGAGGTATAGAACTTCGAATTGAAATAAAACACAAAAAAATTCTTTTAATGTCTATCAATTTGGCTTTATTGGAAGGATAATTTTATGCCATTAATGTTTAAATATGATTTCGGGCATGTGGCCGCCGCGGCTGCTTCGAATAAAGCCAAGTCTAGAGGTCCAATTTTCAAGCACTTTTTAGAGCATTTGGGGCTGTATGTCGGCAATAACGCCACGAATGTTGGCTTCCAAGTCCCTTAAGATTTCTGGTTTGTTGGCGTAGGCGAGCGACTTCACATATCCCCAAAGAAAATAATCCAATGGTGTCAAATCACACGATCTTGGTGGCCAATTGACAGGTCCATTCCGCGAAATTATGCGCTCATCAAATGTTTCCTTCAACAAATCGATTGTGACGTGCGCTGTGTGGCATGTAGCAACGTCTTGTTGGAACCACATCTCATCCACATTCATGCCATCCAATTCGGGAACAAAATAGTCAGTTATCATGGTTCTACACCGGTCTCCATTAACGGTAACTGACTCTCCAGCATCATTTCGGAAGAAGTATGGCCCAATGACTCTACCATCCCCTAGAGCACACCAAACAGTCAGTTTTTGTGGATGTAATGGCGTCTCAAGGGTCTCATGTGGATTCTCTTCACTCCAAATGCGGCAATTTTGCTTTTTGACGTAGCCATTCAACCAAAAATGAGCCTCATTACTGAACAAAATTTTGCGATGAAAATCAGCATTGATATCAATCTCATTTTCGGCCCATACACCAAAATCAGGACGCATTGCATGGTCTGGCGGCTTTAATTCTTGCACAAGCTGGATCTTGTAAGGTCGTAAGCTAAGATCTTTGCGCAAAATCTTCCATAAAGTTGATGGACAAAGCTCCAATTGCTGTGCACGGTGGCGAATCGATTCATCCGGGTCCTCTTCAACACTTTGCTCTACAGCGGCAATTGTTTCTTCAGTGCGCACTGTTCGACGTCTCTGCGGATGCGTATTATCACATAGAGTAAACGTAGTGCGAAAACGATCCATGGTTAACCGAATTAATTGCTCTGATGGACGATTATGTCGACCATAAAATGAACGGAGCTTGCGGTAAACTTCGCGAACTGAACCATTATTTCGAAATAAATTTGCACGATTTGCAAGCATTGTTCATTTGTCAACTTGTTCATGAAGAAATGCAAACCAAACTAAAAATAAATCACTTGACAGCTGACAAAATGGCCGGCAGTTAAAATAGTATTGCCAACTTAAAGCTATATACCTCTAAAAAAAACACCCTGTATAATGAATGTATTCATTGTCATATCGAACATATAAAATTGGAGATTCATGCAAGTCGTGCATACATACATATCATATATAAGTTAACACCCTAGTTCCCCCGCTGAGCTATATCCCCATCAAATTGACGCCAAACTAAGGAATGCAGGGTATTGAATCGAATTCCCACACTATTTTGGGAACAGCGAACGATCGAACAACCTGCATCATCCAACCCCTACCAGACCAACTCGAAGCAACATCTGGTATAGTAACGACCGTTCGTGGGAGCCATCGAACAACATCTGGCGAACGATCCCAGAGCAGGCGACTATAAAGGGGACATCAGCGATAACCAGGGTAGTCAGTGCTAAGCGGAACATCACATAGAGCAGAGTATTTTGACGAATAAATATTTTTAATAAAGAAAAACAAACAAAGTTTTTTATTGGGGGCTCAACCGGGATGCTCAAGTTTTATTAAATGTTGAAAAAATAAAGTAAACTTAAACTCAGTGCATCGCCAAACTAACAGCCAAAGTACTCCGCAAGACAGAGGAAAGAGCGCATCCAAAAGAAAAGCAGAAGATCCACAGACGGAGTATCCAGCTTTGCAGTACAGAACCAGAAGAAGTATCCAAAAAATAAGGAGAAAATAATTGTAAGAAATATTTTTTAAGTATTTTTGAGAAGTTAATGTTTTATGGATAGGTTTAGAAAAACTAAAAATAGATATTTTAAGCCATACAAAACTTGTTTGAGATCAAACCCTATAGAATCAGATTCAGATTCAGAATCTGAACACGAATTAAAAATGGCTTTTGGTAATACTCTTACTCAACAATCAGTTGACGAAATTTTAGCAAAAGCTTTAGCACTCAATAACGAGGCAATTCAAAGGTCATTCCAAGAACTAGAGAATAAACACCAAAATGAAATTAATAAGTTACAGAATCTCATATCATCAATGGGAATTACTAGCTCTATTACGGAGTATAAAATACAGGCAATAGATCCATCGATTACTTGCACTGAAACATTAGACGTGATAAAATCCCTTCCCGAATTCAATGGTGAACAAAAAGCGTACGTCAGTTGGCGTGAAGCTGCACAGAATTCAATGGTCCTATACACCATCGGCAGCTCTAAATATTTCGCAGCCCTGACTGTATTCAGAAACAAGATCACAATGAATGCTAATGATGTACTCACGAATCATGGTACTGTCCTCAATTTCGAGGCAATTATCGCCAGATTAGATTTCGCATACGCCGATAAGCGGCCCGCTCATAAAGGGTGATTTTTTAAGAGGTTTAGAACTTTTTTTTAAAAAAAAACACAAAAAATTCGAAAAAATTAATGAAATATTTATTTGAATCGATAGTTTGAACCTTGCAATTTAATGTTTAAAGATAATTTCATACAAATGTTGACCGCGGCTGCGTCTCAGGTAGCCCATCCTGGATGTTGGCTTCCAGTGCGTCAATCGAAGCGGGCTTGTCCCTATACACATTAGCCTTGGCATACCCCCACAAAAAATAATCTAATGGTGTCAAATCGCACGATCTAGGCGGCCAATTGACCGGCCCGAAACGTGAAATTAACTGTTCACCAAACTCGCCTCGCAATTGCGCCATTGTTTCGCGTGCTGTGTGGCATGTGGCACCGTCTTGTTGAAACCACATATCATGCAAGTCAAGAACTTCCATTTCGGGCAAAAAAAAGTTTGTTATCATCGCTCGGTAGCGTTCACCATTGACAGTAACGCTGCGATTCGCATCATCTTTGAAGAAATATGGCCCAATAATGCCGCCGGCCCATAAACCGCACCAAACAGTGGCTTTTTCGGGATGCATTGGTAGCTGTTGCAATGCTTCTGGCTGATCTTCACTCCAAATGCGGCAATTTTGCTTATTTACGTACCCATTCAACCAAAAATGAGCCTCATCGCTGAACACAATTTTTCGATAAAAAAGCGGATCCTCGGCCAGCTTTCCAAGAGCCCATTCACCAAAAATTCGGCGTTGTGGTAGGTCGGCTGGCTTTAGTTCTTGCACCAGCTGTATCTTAAAAGGCTTTACGCCCAAATCCTTCCGCAAAATTTTCCACGTAGTGCTGTAACAAAGGCCTAACTGCTGGGAACGGCGCCGAATCGACATTTCGCGGTCTTCTGTCACACTAGCTGATACGGCCGCAATATTTTCTTCACTACGCACAGTACGTAAACGTGTTGGTGGTTTAATGTCCAACAAAGTAAATTTGGTGCGAAATTTGGTCACAATCTTCCGAATAGACTGCTCAGAAGGTCGAGAATGCCGATCATAAAATGGAAGCAGCGCGCGATGAACATTTCGAACCGAGCACGAATTTTGATAGTAAAATTCAATAATTTGCAAGCGTTGTTCATTTGTAAGACGATCCATGGTTAAATTGCAAACCAAACTGAAGCTGTTTGACAGTGACACAAGGTACTAAACACACGTCAGCTGTCAAAACCAGTGTTGCCAAAACCAAACCAGCTAAAAAATCACCCTTTATAATAGAACAGGAATTGAGCATATTGCGGCAGGGATCATCATCGTTAATTGATTTTTATAATCAAGTTAACCAGAAGCTCACTCTTCTGACTAACAAAACAATAATGACCCATGGATCAAACACCCCCATTACAAACGAGTTAAATAATATAAATAGAAGAAACGCTCTACGAGTGTTCATCACCGGGTTGAATGGACAACTGTCCAATATTCTATTCTCTTTAAGTCCACAAGACCTGCCAAATGCTCTGGCAAAGGCACAAGAATTAGAGAGCAATCATGTGCGCTCTAGCTTTGCTCTCCAGTTCTCCTCTCATAGAAGGGATACTAAGGCAAATCAGAGTACTAACACTCTTAGATTCCCAAAAAACATATATAATGAATTCCAACAGCAAATACCTCAGCAGAGACAGCAGGGCGATTACCGCCAACTGCCCCAAAGATTCGAACCCATGGTTCTCGGTAGTTCGGCCAATAGGCCAATTACACAACATGAATTGCAACGCTTCAAGCAAATTCATCAGAATAACCCGAATAATGGCAATTAAAGGGTGATTTTTTAGCTGTTTTGGTTTTGGCAACACTGGTTTTGACAGCTGACGTGTGTTTAGTACCTTGTGTCACTGTCAAACAGCTTCAGTTTGGTTTGCAATTTAACCATGGATCGTCTTACAAATGAACAACGCTTGCAAATTATTGAATTTTACTATCAAAATTCGTGCTCGGTTCGAAATGTTCATCGCGCGCTGCTTCCATTTTATGATCGGCATTCTCGACCTTCTGAGCAGTCTATTCGGAAGATTGTGACCAAATTTCGCACCAAATTTACTTTGTTGGACATTAAACCACCAACACGTTTACGTACTGTGCGTAGTGAAGAAAATATTGCGGCCGTATCAGCTAGTGTGACAGAAGACCGCGAAATGTCGATTCGGCGCCGTTCCCAGCAGTTAGGCCTTTGTTACAGCACTACGTGGAAAATTTTGCGGAAGGATTTGGGCGTAAAGCCTTTTAAGATACAGCTGGTGCAAGAACTAAAGCCAGCCGACCTACCACAGCGCCGAATTTTTGGTGAATGGGCTCTTGGAAAGCTGGCCGAGGATCCGCTTTTTTATCGAAAAATTGTGTTCAGCGATGAGGCTCATTTTTGGTTGAATGGGTACGTAAATAAGCAAAATTGCCGCATTTGGAGTGAAGATCAGCCAGAAGCATTGCAACAGCTACCAATGCATCCCGAAAAAGCCACTGTTTGGTGCGGTTTATGGGCCGGCGGCATTATTGGGCCATATTTCTTCAAAGATGATGCGAATCGCAGCGTTACTGTCAATGGTGAACGCTACCGAGCGATGATAACAAACTTTTTTTTGCCCGAAATGGAAGTTCTTGACTTGCATGATATGTGGTTTCAACAAGACGGTGCCACATGCCACACAGCACGCGAAACAATGGCGCAATTGCGAGGCGAGTTTGGTGAACAGTTAATTTCACGTTTCGGGCCGGTCAATTGGCCGCCTAGATCGTGCGATTTGACACCATTAGATTATTTTTTGTGGGGGTATGCCAAGGCTAATGTGTATAGGGACAAGCCCGCTTCGATTGACGCACTGGAAGCCAACATCCATGCATTCATTCGTGAGATACCGGCCGATATGTGTGAAAGAGTATGCCAAAATTGGACTCAGCGGATGGGCTACCTGAGACGCAGCCGCGGTCAACATTTGCATGAAATTATCTTTAAACATTAAATTGCAAGGTTCAAACTATCGATTCAAATAAAAATTTCATTCATTTTTTCGAATTTTTTGTGTTTTTTTTGTTAAAAAAAGTTCTAAACCTCTTAAAAAATCACCCTTTATAACAGTCAACCAAATCCACGTTGGCTAAAGCCAAATTATAACACGTTTAATAATAATAATACTCCTGGATCCAAAAGAGAGCGAGGGCTAAGTACTCAGCATTCCTTACAGCCGCCTCCGGCAAAGACCGAGCGTATTAACAACCTCAACGAAGACAAGGATCATTTTTTAGGAAGTGTGGGATTGCCCCATATACGAAGAGTAATAAATGGCAAACAAATGAGAATTCTCATCGACACCGGAGCTAGTAGTAATTACTGCCAACCCGGTATTCTCAGCAACGAGATCATTCTCCCAATCAAGAAACGCGCACGTACAGTTAATGGTGACATCATAATTGATTCCTGTCATGAAGTCCTTATTTTTGGAACGGTAACTCGTTTCTACATTATAAATAATTTAGAATATGATGGATTAATAGGATCCAACCTGCTAAATCGAGTGAAGGCTAAAATCAATTTCGAGACAAGAACCCTTGCTCATAACAATAAAACCGAAACAATTTATTTCGATGACTCAAATAAGTTGCTTCACATAAAAGAAAACAACTCTTCTGATTTAGAAAAATCGATGTTGGAAAAAATTCAAAGTATCCACCAAAACATCGACACTACTCTCCCGTTTCGGACGGACGTTTTGGCAGAAATTCGCACCAATAACGATAAACCGATCTGGAGTAAACAATATCCTTACCCTTTATCCACAAATAAATTTGTGAACAGGGAAGCTCAAAAGTTATTAAGAGAAGGTATAATTAGACCTTCCAAATCTCCATACAATAGTCCTGTATGGGTTGTACCGAAAAAAGGTACAAGCAAAGATGGCTCGCCTAACAACAGGTTAGTTATCGACTACAAGAAATTGAACGAAAATACAATTTCAGACAAGTATCCAATACCGGATACCAATGTAATTTTATCCAATCTTGGTAAAGCTAAATATTTTTCCACGTTAGATTTAGAATCAGGGTTCCACCAGATAAAGATGAAGGAATCCGATATAGAAAAAACTAGCTTTTCTGTCAATAATGGCAAGTACGAATTCGTACGATTGCCCTTTGGATTGAAGAATGCCCCTTCGATCTTTCAAAGAGCAATGGACGACATTCCCCGGCCATATATTGGCAAAATATGTCATGTCTATATAGACGACATAATTGTATATTCGCTTAATATTCAAGAACATACAAAACATTTGGACACAATAATCCAAGTGCTTAAAAACGCGAATATGAAAATTTCAATTGAGAAGTCGATGTTATACCAGGAAAAGGTAGACTTCTTGGGTTATGTCGTGGGACACAACGTTATCAAAACGAACCCGAAAAAGGTAGCAACAATCAAAGAATACCCGGAACCAACGACTCTACGTCAACTCAGAAGTTTCTTAGGTATGATTGGTTACTACCGCAAATTCATAAGAAACTACGCAAGTATAGCAAAGCCATTAACTTAATATCTCCAAAGCGAGAGTGGGCAAGTGTCTACCCACATGGCAAAAAGGACAAATATAAAATTAGACGTGGAGGCGGTGCAAGCATTTAATACACTCAAAGACCACCTAATAACTGAGACCGAACTTACCCAGCCCGACTTTTCAAAAAAATTTGTCCTCACTACCGATGCTTCTGACGACGCAATCGGAGCGGTCTTATCGCAAGACGGAAAACCCATCACTTTTATATCCAAAACATTAGGCAAAGCTGAGAGAAATTATGCGGCAAACGAGAAAGAACTCTACGCCATAGTTTTTGCTCTAAAGAATCTACGGAATTATTTGTATGGGGTAACAAATTTAGAGATCCATACGGTTCACCAACCTTTAACATTTGCGGTTTCAACCTAGAAATCCTAATGCTAAAATGAAACGCTGGCATGCTATTATTGAAGAACATGCTCCGAAAATGGTCTATAAACCTGGTACTACAAACATAGTGGCTGACGCCCTATCCAGACAAAATTTAAACCAGATTTCGGATAGCTCTTCTGAAGTCACTCAACACTCTGCCGAAAGTAGTGATGAGTATCAAATTGAATTGATTGATAGACCCTTAAACCAATTTAACCAACAGATAATAATAGAGAAAGGAATAGAAACTATTCACGAGCATCTTAAACCTTTCCCTACAAAAGAAAGACACATCATCACATATAATGAACCTTCCGACTTGATACCTATATTCAAGGAATTTATAAAAGATGGTTTAGTAGCCTTGTTTGCTACACCCGAAACCATCTATGAAATTAAAAACATCTTGAAAGAACGCTTCAAGAATAAGTTCATACAGACAAAATATTTTGCCCTTGATATTTCTAATAAAGATGATCAGGTATCAATAGTGGCACAAACGCACACTCGTGCCCACAGAAACTTCAGAGAAAACCTCAAACAAATTATTGATAAGTATTATTGGCCTAGAATGTCAGACGAATTCCAGCAATTCGCGAGGAACTGCGAGATATGCAACGTAAATAAATACGATAGGCACCCTATTAAACAACCAATTGGTGAGGCACCAATTCCTGTAAAAGAGGGAGAGTGCGTTCATATTTATGTAATGTTTGCAGAAAAAATAAAGATGCTCACATGCATCGACGCATATTCTAAATTCCTAATTATAAAAATTCTAGACAATCGTCAGGAAATGCAAAATAAAGTTCTCGAACTACTGCAAGCATTTCCCGATTGCAAAAACTTAGTATGCGACCAAGATCCCACATTTACCTCCGCTCCCTTCATAGCACTAATGGGAAGATCGAAGATCTCTGTATACTATACACCAGCTAACCACAGTACGACCAACGGTCAAGTGGAACGAGCTCATAGTACCCTTCAGGAGATAGCCAGATGTGTTAAAGAAGAGTATAAATTGCTAGATCCAGCTGAAATATTCATTAGAGCAGCTAAAGAATATAATAAAACTATTCATTCTTCCATCGAGAAGAAACCCGTAGAAGTTCTGTTCAACAGAATTAATCATTCTGATGTTCCCTTAAAACTAGCAATGGCCCAAGATAAAATGCTTGAAGTCCTTAATAAAAAAAGAAAGTCTAAAGAAGTCATACCCGATGAAACAGTGTATCAAAAGACTACAGGTGCCCACTGGGGCAAACTGCAACCCAAGTATAAACGTCGGAAGGTATCCGAAGATTTAGGGAACAAAGTCAAACTTAGAAATGGTAAGACGGTCCACAAAGATAATCTGAAATCTTAATTTCAGACAATGGACACCATCACCCTTCTGATAACATTCATGCTAACAACTCGCGCAGAAATCATCGACTATACTCGAGACAATTATGTGCTTATCGAAACTGGTGACGCACTCCTATACGAAAATACTGCAAGCATCTTCCACATAACAAACCTGTCTTATTTTCAAGATTTTCTTGACACAACCAAAGAGTCATTGAAACAGCCTCATGACAAGGAAATCTATGCCGACTCACTGCAATATAACACACATGACAACAATTTCAATATTATACAAATACTTTTAGACCAACTTATGGTTTCTCGCTCTAGACGAGCAATTGAAACAATAGGAACTATCTGGAAATGGATAGCTGGTACCCCAGACCATGATGATGAGCTTACTGTAGAGAATAAAATCAATGATCTTGTAATGAACAACAATAGGCAATTTGTAACAAATTCCAAACTATTCGAAGCAATCAAATCTGTAAAACATGCTTTTAAAAGTGAACTTATTTCCGAAAAATGCAAGTTAATCATCTTTGAACTTCAAAATTTGATAAACACACTCACTCTAGCTAGGTTAAACATTTTAAATCCAGCTATCTTAAATATGGATGATATAAACAAAATTATAAAAAGTGAGCCTATTAAAACTCTTACTATAAGTGACCTAATCGATATGTCTAAATTTAAGATATTACAAAAAAATGGAATTATTATAATTTACATTAAGTACCCGATCATTCACAAAAATTGTAAATTATATGAAAGTAGGGCCATAAGCCAAGAAGATGGGAAATTAATTCTAAGTAAAGAAATCGCCAAATGTAATGAAAAATTCTTTAATGTTCAAAATTGTAAGCATGAATTAAAGTACACATTCTGCAAAACTAGTAAAAACCAAACATGTCTATCAGAGCTATTAAACAATAAGAAAACAGTATGTAATAAAATTAAGGAGAGGAACCTGGATCTCGAAGTAATTAAAGACGGAACCATTCTCATATCAGGCGAACATACCGTGGAGAATAAATCATTAAAGGGCGTCTACCTTGTTAATTTTGAAGCAATACTACCATCGATGGAAGACTATACGAGAATCCTACTCGCCTGATCCTGAATTACCTAAAGATCTTCACAATAGACAAATATGAAACTGGCAAATATCTGGAATCACTTGATGAGCAACTAAAGTTTGAAAACATAAATCTACTACAGTCCTTACAGATAGAAGCAAATAAAAGCCCTATCATATCTACTCTTGGGCTAGTCTCATTCACTGTCCTTGTAACAACATTTATAGTTATTTTGTACAGACGAAGAACTCCTAAACTAACCCCAGAACAACTCCTCGAACAAAGAATCGAAGGAATACAAATGCTTGTACGGCAATACGAAGCCGCGGGGCGCGCTTTTTAAAGGAAAGGGAGAGTTAACACCCTAGTTCCCCCGCTGAGCTATATCCCCATCAAAGTGACGCCAAACTAAGGAATGCAGGGTATTGAATCGAATTCCCACACTATTTTGGGAACAGCGAACGATCGAACAACCTGCATCATCCAACCCCTACCAGACCAACTCGAAGCAACATCTGGTATAGTAACGACCGTTCGTGGGAGCCATCGAACAACATCTGGCGAACGATCCCAGAGCAGGCGACTATAAAGGGGACATCAACGATA
Source organism: Cheilosia variabilis (assembly GCA_951230905.1). NCBI lineage: Eukaryota > Metazoa > Arthropoda > Insecta > Diptera > Syrphidae > Cheilosia > Cheilosia variabilis. The sequence goes on along the minus strand of OX579676.1, from coordinate 101,088,760 downwards.
ACCAGGGTAGTCAGTGCTAAGCGGAACATCACATAGAGCAGAGTATTTTGACGAATAAATATTTTTAATAAAGAAAAACAAACAAAGTTTTTAATTTATATATAAAAATATTTTCGTATTAAGCAAAAAAAATAAATCATTCGTTCGGTTCATGCTTCCATACAAGCTTTTTGTATCAGATGCAAGTTTTGTATTAATGTTGACTTTGTTTAAATTACTTGAAATCTTTTTTTTTGGCGATTTATTCCTGTTAATGAAAGTTATTTGTATGAATAAAATGTTAACGAAGGTATCAATCATGTCGTGTTAAAGATTCACTTATCGGTCGTCTTCTTTGTCATCATCATCATCCCCTAACAGCTTTTCATTAATTCTACCACCATGTCTGCACCAATTGCATATACGTATGTCTAGTCATACTTAATTTCGTGCACCGGTTGCAAACAGTTGGTTGCAGATCCTTTTTCAAATTTGTTTGCATTTGCGGTCAGCCAAATGTGTTCTGTTTGTGTGACGTAATCACTGGCAGTATGATCCTCACAGGATCACATATGCACTTCATCACGCTTCGTTCCTTCCTACACCCAGCCCTGAGCAGTCGGTCATATAATGTCAGAAAGGATGCATCTGGAGCGAGCCGTGTATGAGGTTTTATTTTGTTCCCGCTTCCTTTGATTTAATATCAGTAGATATATATATGCAGTGATGGGCACTGCAAGATATATGCTACACTTTGGAGTTTTTTACATTACTTATGTCGGCAGCATATGCTTCGCCATGTGCCTGGCGAAATAACACTATTTCAGCTACACGCAGTTCGTCGAGATCTTCGAAATCGCCGACATAGTGGTGTTGCAAAATAGACTTCTCTGCTCTGGTATTAGCTTCACGTTGTTCCAGGGCGTTGACCGTTTTGACATATTGGGCGGCACATGGCGAACAAGCAGCGCCAAAAATCATAACACTCTTCTCGTAGACATCAGGCGAATCATTTCATTCCCATCGCGCCAAAGAAACCTTTGTGAATTCCTATCTTCTGGTCGAATTACCAACTGGTGGAAAATTTCACGCATGTCTCCACACACTGCAATGGCTCGCACTCGAAAATTAAATAGTACCGATGGCACCGGTTGGTTCTGCTGAGGTCCTTTTAGCAAACAGGAGTTCAGGTATATCCCGTCGACTGTGGCGGCTTCGTCAAAAACGAGTCGTACTTTTCCCAGCTTCTTGGGATTCACGACGGCGAAGTGCGGAAGGTTATAGGACCCGTTATGGCGGCTTATGCTGTCTGCAGTTTGCGGGCGTATCCTTTGGTAACATAACTCTTGATGATGTCCTTGTAAGCGGCGCCGAAAATATCATCGCGCTTCAATTTACGCTCAATACCAATGAGTCTCTTCTTTGCAATTGGGGCACTCGTATTTGTGATACAATCGGCTCTACTAACATATGAACAGCCTAAAGTGGATGTCGGCAATAGCGGACTAGTAAACGATACCGTTGGCTGTGAGTATATCGTTGGTTGTATCGATATATTGCTATAAACGATACTTGCATTTGCAGATGAACAAAACGTAACGGCGCGCCGATGCGATGGCTGTCGCATCTATGAATGTGACTACAGTTGGGACTATTTCAGACTTTTTAAAAAGTAACAACCGTAGATGAGGCGGCAGTGGTTTTTACGGTGTTGACTTCTCCATCCATATTCAGGCTGACGACGACTGATTCTTTTTGTTTTTTTAGTTTTTAATTCATTTTTATTCAATTCATTTTTTAAAATTATATACCAGACAAAAGCGATTAGATCTAATTTAAAACTAACATTTATCATATTCTAGCTTACTGGCTCTATTGCCTTTCGGCCTTAAATGTATCTATATATAATTTGTTTGGTTTTTTAATTTTCAAGAAACTTTTTAAAAAGTTGAATTCTTTATTAATGTTTTATTATAACTAAAACGACTTAAAACTACCTAAGCTACTTAATCTAAATTACCTATCAATTTCTCCGATTGGTCACCATCCTGATTGCGTCCATGGGCGCCTGACAGCTGCCAACAAGGTGCACATACGCGCCGCCGAGTATCGAGCGAGGCCTTAAGCGTCGGTCCAGTCTTGGTAGCCCTCTAACAAACACGAGAGTGAAATTAACAGTAGTATATTTTATTTCTATAAATGAACAGGTTAACTTACATTTAATTGAATTTAGATTTATTTTCTTACCGCAGTTTGTTCTCCCATTCGCTTTCAAGACAAGTAAAAAAACATACTAAAGGCGCGAAATTATATGTCAAATGTGCGAGGAGTACAAACTGAAGTAAGAACGAGTCGACTATACATTTGGCTGGTAGTCTATTCCCCGGTAGAAGGTACTGTTGTAGTTCTGTTCTATTGTGGTTTTGGTGGCACGTAGTTCTTTAACAATGTGTAACACAGCTTATTATACGGGGCAAGATTATCTTAAAAAACCGGAGAGGTATACCATCGTTTCACCGACAGCGTTTGACTTTAACGAACGAATAACACGTTGCAAAACCTTCTTCCATTACTATGAAAATTCCTTTTCTTTTTTATTTGTTTATCGAAGTCTGTGAAATACTCACTCGATGACCAACCATTCTGGCACTACCCTGCCTTTGATGACTGCGTTCATGAATCACGTTAGGGCGAAACACAGAATGGCTCTGAAACCCATATAAGTAAGAGATAAGTGTCTAAGCGAGTTGAAAACGGCTTTAATTATAAGCCAACAGTAACCAACTGTAAGAGATTAACATTGAGAACAGCAGTATCAGAAAATGGGAAATAGTCTGGCTTTGCCGTTGACTAATTCCTGTGCCGTTTATTATTTATTTGCATTTCAGTCGGAATAATTTCGCACCGCAAATATTAAAATACGGCAATTAAGAAAGCATAATTTAAATCGTGAAACGGTCCGGAAAGACATATTGTGTATAGTGAAAAACAGTTATACAAATAATAAAGCGACCAGCAGGATAAGAATTTAAAGAAAGTTAAACAATAAGCAGGAAAGGAAAAGGTAAAACAAGGCATAATTTTATATGTAATATACATATAGGGAAAAGTGAAGATCGTTTTTTTTTTTCTGAAAAAAACTCATACTCCCTATAAATTGACGGACCAATTGTATCGCCCGCAAATTATCCCAGTTACCCGGCCAAATAGGCAAAATCCCAAAGGAGAAGCTAAATCATAATCCAGACTGAAAACCGCAAACCGGATGCCAATCCAAACCGCTGATGCGAAAGGACTACGGTTCAAATCCCGGTCTGAACTTTCAACTTTTTTTTCTATTTTTTGAAATATTTGTCTGATCTGAGAGCTAATCATGTTTAAATTTCAATTTATTGTTGGAAGAAATTTGCGGGGTACCTTAAGTACAAACAAATTTTAGCATATTTATACATAATATATCATAATAACATTTAAAGAGAAAAGTGATACAGGTACATCAAAAATAAAAGATCGTACCAGCCCAACCTAGATGCTGTGGCCACTTCATCGCCTGTTGTGAAAAGTTGTTGGTGAGTCTTTTAAGACAAATTTAAATTATTATACATTTATATATATATAATACGAAATTTGAGGGCTGGGGACTAGTGTGGAGAGGTACAGGGAGTAAAATTGGGTGGGGGAGTTGTTTAGAGAACAATAAGTAATTTTAGAATACTTTCCTTTATGAAAATTTAAAGTAAAGTAACCAAGAATGTCTTCAAATTTAAAGAAAGAAACAATGAATAAATCTAAATATGTTTGAAAGTGCCAAACTAAGAAAAATGGAGTCTAACTAAAAAGGGTTGAGAGGATGAGGGTATTGGAAAAGGAAGAGATGATGCTGGGGTAAGGAAAAAGTCAATGCCAATTAAGGGGCTGTTGAGACTAGTACGACAGTCAAGGTAGGGTGGGTAAAGAAACAAACTTCTCGCAGCGTCAACGTCATCTCGACGCGGAAGACTGGCATGAATTGATGGTTTTTGTGACGTGCCTGGGTCAATAATAAAAGGAATCGTACCAGCTCAACCTGGATGCTGTGGCCACTTCATCGCCAGTTGTGGAAAGTTGTTGGTGAGTCTTTTCAGACAAATTTATATTATTATACATTTATATATATATAATACGAAATTTGAGTGTGAAGAAGTACAGGGAGTAAAATTGGGTGGGGGAGTTGTTTAGAGAACAATAAGTAAATTTAGAATACTTTCCTTTTTGAAAATTTTGTTGAGGCGAGTACGACAGTCAAGGTAGGGTGGGTAAAGAAACAAACTTCTCGCAGCGTCAACGTCATCTCGACGCGGAAGACTGGCATGAATTGATGGTTTTTGTGACGTGCCTGGGTCAATAATAAAAGGAATCGTACCAGCTCAACCTGGATGCTGTGGCCACTTCATCGCCAGTTGTGGAAAGTTGTTGGTGAGTCTTTTCAGACAAATTTAAGTTATTATATATTTATATATAAAATACGAAATTTGAGCGTGAAGAGGTACAGGGAGTAAAATTGGGTGGGGGAGTTTAGAGAACAATAAGTAAATTTAGAATACTTTCCTTTTTGAAAATTTTGTTGAGGCGAGTACGACAGTCAAGGTAGGGTAGGGTGGGTAAAGAAAGAAACTTCTCGCAGCGTCAACGTCATCTCGATGCGGAAGACTGGCATGAATTGATTCAAGCTCCCACGCCTTCCGTCGAGCTTAGAGAGCGGGTGCAAGCATGCCAGCGCGTTACAAAATGGCGCCCAAACGTGAAGTGTTGTAACCGATGCCTCGGTTTTTAAGTGACATCCACAACGTAAGGCCCACGTATTTGATGTAAAGAGCCATTCAATTTTTGTTTTATTTTGTTCTTTTTCTTTTTAAACTTAACGTTTTGTGGGTTTTGTATCATCTTTCCTTATAAGTCCCGATGATTGGTTGACGTAGAACCGGTATCGCGTTGCGATGAGGAAGATGATGCCAAATCCCAAAACAGAAATGTGTTCTAAAGTGTCCGAGTCATGTGGGAATCTGCACAGCAGGTTTAATCACCTCAACCTATCATCGTCTCATATTGCGTTTCTGTTATTGGATTAACATTGTTTCGAGTGATTGAATATCGCGGCTGTGTTGTCCAATTTAGTAATATTTTTTGTGAAAGTAATTTAAATCATCTCAGTTTTTCACAAAGTTACTGTGTGGTTCGGTGTATATTATGCCATCTCTTTTCATCTTCACAACAATTCATGTTTTCTAACTCCTCTGCCCCTGTGAGTACAATTTGTTAGTAGATGTTCTGCCTATCGAAGCAGATTGATATTTACACACACTTTGTACGGTTTCTCTTTCCATGCTGTTAACCGCAACTTTTTGTGTGGAAAAACTGATGCTATCTCGCTTCAACCCTCGGACTGCTGTCTATACATCTTGTAAACATTGCCAACCGCCATCTATAAATTCAACATTATATCAACGTGTCACCGCATTTGTAAGGTTTTTAGTTCGTACTCACCTACTTCTCGTACCTACCCGAGTGAAGAACCATACACTGCGTTGCTGCTTACACTATCGAAACTAAAATGAACACCTGTGGTACGTGCTCTGTCAGCGATAATACACCTGAATGGGTCTCGTGCCGAGGAATTTGTAACAAGGTGTTTCACCCTATTTGTATTGGACTGGGTAGGAGTGCTAAATTATACCTGCATGAGTATTCCAACATCTTTTGCTACTTCTGCGAGGAATGCAAGTCTATCTCCTATCTCATATTTTGCTGGCCATCAAGTGTAACAACGACCATCTCATCGCATTATCGGATTCTCTACGTGATCTGCAGTCAGAAAGCCGCCATAATCTCACCAATGCCGGCGAAATTCAATCAGTGAATAACGACCTATTCAACCATTCTTTGGAGAAACTCACCAACAGCCACAAATCCACAATGGAAATACTCTCCAACCATAGCAAAAGGTTAAAGGAAGGTACCTCACTGAACCTTGCCAGCTTTGAAAAACGTCTGTCCTCCTTCGCCTCACTCAATGCTGAATTGTCTACCATCAAGCAATCAATCGCCGACCTCAACGACAAACCCCAATTCCAAACTGCCCTGTCTTCTAATGAGGATGATCTAACGGAAATCAAGGAGAGCATCTCTAGTCTTTTTACATCTTTTGACTCTATTAAGCAACAACTGTCCGACCATAGCGACCGCGCTGATGAAATCCTGAGTGATCTTCACTCACTTAGTGACGAGTCGACATCGACAAGACACAATTTAAATGAGGTCGTCGAAGAACTAAAGCTTGTCTCATCCAAATTAGACTTGGTTCCACTGGATATTCCCCCCTCAGCCAATAAATCCCTACATGACGAAATGTTGATCTCTGGCCCTGATGTTGATGTAACTTCGCCGTCATTAACTGCCGTTCCACCCTCTACTCACAAGGAACCTTCCTCTCCATTAATCGCATCGACTTCTGCCGTTTTGCGAATTACCAAAACTGACGTTGCTACGTTTCTCCTAAAGGGCGCTCCGAAACATGCCAATGCTTCCTGGGTGCGGAACTTATTCAGACGCAAATACTCCATCGCCAGTCTTGATTGCCAACAGGTTACCCCTTCGAAACGGATGTTCAAAAGCTTCAAAATCAACCTAGCCAGTAAATACGCATGGTTATTTTCCTCGGACGATACTCTTTCCATCGATGGTATGACGATGTGTAAATGGAATCATTTAAGACCGAAAAATAAGTCTTTCTCACAAACTAATTATAACTCTAATCTTAAGTTAAGCTCTTTAACTAACTCTAACTTCCAGAATAACATCCCTAACTCTCTTTCCCGTAACAAAGTGTCTTTCATTAATCCTCTCTCCAGTTTAAGTGAACGTAAAATTTATGACTATGTTCGCCTTTATCTAGCTTTTTTACACGACAAACCCGAATCTGTCTCCATTGATGGGTTAACTTATTTGTATGTCGTACGCATAATTTCTGAAGTTGGCCCCCCCACCGGATTTTTGAATTTTTAACCCTTAAACGGCTCTTCATAGAATTTCACGAATTCTTCAACATCTCACCCCTTCGGGTATCTAATGACTTATCTTCTTATGCGGCACTTATAAACCTTAAGTGCTTCTCATACCGCCAAATAAATCGATTAGACAATAATGATAATGACTTTTTTTTCGTCAACCATTTCACACCTAGTAACTTGTCTCAACCCTCTTGCTCTGACAGAGCTAACCTTAATTACCTGTCCCTTTACTACCAAAATGTTAGGGGTCTTCGAACTTAGACATCCAAAGTTTTTCTCAATTCCCAAAAGATCCCTTACGACGTGTTCGCCCTGACTGAAACAAATTTAACCCCTAACATTATGAATAATGAACTTTTTATATCTGACTTCAATGTGTTTCGTAATCCCTATAACACTTCAAATGCGAACACCCCTGGTCGTGGTGTGTTTTTGGCTCTTCGTACCTGTTACGACGCATCTGAATTCCCTATTCCCAACACCTCGAATCTCGAGCTTATCTGTACTAAAATCACTTTTCCAAAACGTTTTCTCTATATCGTGTGCTGCTACATCCCCCCAACACAACCTTTAAGCCAGTATCAGCTTCTTGTTGATGCTGTTGATTTTTTAATTATGGATATGCGTCCTGAAGACGATGGTATCGTCGTCGGTGACTTCAATCTTCCTCAACTTCGCTGGGCCGAGCTAGATGATAATACTCATCTGGTCCCAACTAATGCCACCTCTGACAAGGAAATCTTATTCACAGATCGGCTGTTGGCTGCTGGTCTTTATCAATTAAGCGGTATCCAAAACAACTTAGGAAGATAACTAGACCTAATTTTCTCTACTGACTCCGAAAACGGCGTAGTAATTGAGAGTAGTCACCTTCTCTCTAAACTTGACAACCATCAACCTCCCCTGTTCTTATCTTTTATGTATGACAGCGCAAATGTTAAGATCGACCCCTTGACACAGCGCAAATTTAACTTTCGCAAAGCTAATTTCGACAAACTTTCCGATCTTATCGGAAATGTCCATCTTGACTTTATCAACAACAAAACGGTTGATGTTGATGTTGCTACCACCACATTCTACTTACAAATGTATGAATGTTTCCTTAAATCTGTTCCTGTCACAACCCAAAAAAATATTACTTCTTCTCCCCCCTGGTACAACCGTGAACTGCGATCTCTTCGGAACAAACGAAACAAACTATGGCAAACATACCTTAGATGCAGATCTACATCTAACCTCCCAAGTTATCTGATAGTGTATAACAACTTTTCCGCTATGTGTGGACATCTCTATTCCGAATACCTTGTCCGTATACAGCATGACCTTATTGCTAACCCCAAACGCTTCTTTCAATTCATAAACTCCAAAAGGAAATCGGATGGGTATCCTTCTACCTTAAAACTCGATAACTGTTCGTCTGCCGATCCTAAAATAATCACCAACCTTTTCGCTGATTTCTTCAGTCAGGCATTTGTGTATGACGACGTTGAACCCGACCCTAACTTTTTCAGTTACATGGTTGGCCATGCTCAAACCTCTTTCACATACATGAATCTAAGCTTATCTTCAGTTGTTGAAAAAATAAACCTTCTCAAGGACGACTACTCCTCCGGTCCAGATGGTCTCCCTGCCATAGTTTTAAAGAAATGTGTTAATAAACTAGCACTGCCCCTTTTTGCTCTCTTCCAGCTTTCAATTTCACAGGGTGTTTTCCCCAAATTGTGGAAGAACTCATTTATCATTCCCATCCACAAAAAGGGCTGCAAAAGTGATATCTCTAATTATCGACCCATTGCTAAGCTCTCTTCTATACCTAAACTTTTTGAGAGCATAGTATACGATTCAATGTTCTTCCATTGTAAATCAATTATCTCCTTTAAGCAACATGGGTTTTTTAAAGGTAGATCTACAACCACAAACCTTACGAATTTTGTCTCTAGCACACTATGTGCCCTAGAAGATGGTAAGGAAGTGGATGTTGTTGCTACCGATTTCAGCAAAGCGTTCGATAAGATCTCTCACAAAGTTATACTTTTCAAACTAAAAATGATCGGTTTTCCACCGAGGTTTACTTCATGGATTAAGTCTTATTTGGAAGATCGCAAGTATAGTGTCCTTTTTAGATCTTCCGTCTCTAAACCTGTCATAGCGTCCTCTGGTGTACCACAGGGTAGTCATCTCGGACCATTGATTTTTAACTTGACAATAAACGATGTAGTACGTGTCATTTTATTCTCAGACCTGGAGATTTACGCAGATGATATGAGATTCTCCAAACAAATATCTTGCACCGCTGACTCTCTCTCACTACAATCTGACCTTAACCACTTCTACACCTCTTGTCAAGAGAATCGTTTAGAGCTTAACGTGAAAAAATGTCAAGCTATAACTTTCTCCCGCAAACGCCATCCCCTGAATCAAAGGTCTTATTTCATCAACAACAAGTCTGTCTCCACTGTTTCGTCTATTCGTGATCTCGGCATTATCTGTGACACCCAACTTAACTTTCGTTCTCACATCGACAACATTATTAGCACAGCTAACTCTGCACTCGGCTTCGTTAAACGTTGGTCGAAGGAATTCTGTAACCCCTATGTCACTAAATCCCTTTATACGACGTTTGTGAGACCACTTCTTGAATATGCCAGCCAAGTCTGGTCTCCTTACCACCAGGTGCATATTTTGAGAATCGAAGCTGTCCAGCGTAGATTCATTCGTTTTGCTTTACGTGGGCTTGACTGGGATGACCCTCACAATTTACCTCCATATGAGCACCGCCTGAAGTTGCTAAATCTACAGGCTCTTAGGACTCGTCGGGATATCGCTGATATTATTTTTATTCATCAGTTACTATCTGGACACACAGATTCCCCCCATCTACTGCATCAGATCTCATTAAACACTAATCCTCGTCGTTTACGTTCAATTCCCTTTTTCCGCCTTCCCCATCACCGTGCTGACTATGGCCAGCACGACCCTTTAACAAGAATGCTTTGCAAAGCAAATATGTTTCCAAACTTATTTGACTTAAACTACACCAAAGCAACTCTTAAAAATGCGCTTCACAATTTACCCTAACCATTCTCATTTCCTTTTAACTTATGAGTTTTTACATTTATAATTGTGTTATGTTTGCGATTCAATATTTGTATTTTGTACTTAGTCTTAAGTTTTTTTTTTTTTTTTATATACGCTTGTATTAAGCAATAAATAAAAAATAAAATAAAATAAAATAGATATTTGGGAAAACTTTGTTTGAAACACAGTTTCATTTAATCTAGTAATTTTTTATCTTTACTTCGTTTTCTTTGTATTTTTTATGTATAATTAAGCCTTGTTCTATGAAGTTTTAGTTTTTTTTGTATTTATTATTTTCGATTTTTTTAAGTATGTTCTTAAGTGCTTGAACCATAAGTTGCCGTTCTGGCAAATTTTCCAGTGTTTTTCGTTTAATATTGTAAACCTAAGGCTGTCGTCGTGGCTAATATTTATGAGCAACCAAAACCGTTCAAACAATTCTTTTATCGACAACGAGTTTACAGCAGATAAGGTACATACGGCATTAGATTTCGAGAGATTTCAAACGCGTTATAATATTAGCCGATTAACGTTCGATAACTCGATAGATTTTACAGAAGACTCATCTCCAAATATGTAGCGAGAGCAAAATATTAACGAGCAGCCTGTTGCAGGTTCTTCCAATGCTCCAAATACGGTAAACGATGTTCTAGTGGAGAAGGTTAGATTTTTCCAACAAATGGATTTTTTTATGAATAGGGTTATAGATAGGTTAGATTATATTTCTAATCCTTCCAATCCGTTTGAAGGTGACATTCCTCAACACAGTCAACCACAACCGACTAGCGTTACACATCCCCCTCCAAATCCCAGACGTTCTTTTTCGCAAGCTGCTTCAAATGCACAAGGCGGCTCAAATTTCAGCTCGTCTGAACTGTGCAGGTTAGATCGGTGGAATGTATCGACGAACAAATTACCGCTAACTTCCATACACTTGTTTTCGGAAAAGCGAATATGTGGGTTTGGGCGTTTCTTCGCAAAAACCCATCGGCGAACTTTGCAGATATAAAGACAAAACTGAGCGGTTCCTCGCAAAGCAATCGTCTTCTCAAAGGGTGGTTCATGAGATCAGGATAGAAGAAGAGACAGAAACAGCTGATCCAAACTTAGAATAAGTCGCTGCCTTAACATCTGGCAGTAGAAGAGTAAGCGTTTCTGCTCTTAGCTGTTGGAACTGTGATCAATCTGGTCACACTTTCTACCAATGTCCGTCTCACGTCAGAAGTCTGTTTTTTTTCCTGTGTGGTAAAAAAAGGTGTGGCAACTCCGGAATGTACGGAGCATTCGGGAAACTATAGCAGGAACGAAAAGAAAAAGTCCCGATATGCTGAACCAGAGTAGTGAGCCCTCTTCAAAAAACGCTCCAATACAAGTTTTAAAACATAAAGTAGATACAGATTTCAATTTAGAAAGTCACCCTACTAGTACTTTCCCTCTGAAGTCTCTGCACGAACGAAAACTGAACTACTATAAGGTGCGCTCTCGGTGGTGAGGTTTTCCGGTAAAGAAACCAGGGGTTGTTCATTAAGGGACTGCCCAAGATCGTTATACGTGGTGAACAACCACACCCTGCACGAGGTACCACTGCTTTAAACGAAATATAACGGATCTAGAGGGGAATAACTCGATAAAACCCATAATCCCTGGTGAACAACCGCGCCCATGGGATGTATGGCACAATGTTATGTGTCTTTTAGCGGTGAACTCTAGATACCTGGGAACCTCTAGTTTCAATTCAATTCCCCTTTTTTGTATACAGGGGGTGAGTACAGAATGACCTCCTCTTCCCCCTTACTCGTGGGAACAAAATAGACAAACTAACAAAAACAAACAAAGGGACTGGTGTAAATGAATCGGACACCAAGAACTTCGATAATACCGATTCTCAGACGACCATGACGGAGGAGGAAGAAAACTTCTTACTTCAAGAACCGTCAACAAACAAGGCAATTTCGGTTGGGGGAAGCGAGGGAACGGTTGACCTCAGGCTCGAGAAACTGTTTCTTGAGGACGAGGACAATCATTCAATCGCCAGCTCATCCAAACTCTCCACATCGTCTTCAATGTCGATTAGGAAAAGGGTCATCAACTGCAAAATGACGATAAAAAAGCTGCAGAAGAAGCACCACCTAGAGGACAACGACAAACGAAGGCTTCAAAATGCTCTTAACTTCTTGGAGAGTCAGTCTTTGGAGTGTGACGGGCCCTGTGCTAGTACCTCTCTGGGGGCTGGGACTCCTGGAGCTTCGAGCAAGGGAGCTCTTATGTGACCACCAGTGCCTGTGATATGCCTTAGCCTATCGGGGCACGGGTACGTTGGAGAGAGGCAGACTCGACCCTGGACAGTGCAGTTACTGTTGTCGGGAAACCGGAGGAGCCAAAAGACGCTGGATGTTTGGACCAAACCGAAGTCCCGGCTGTCATTGCGGCAAATTCGGCGGAAAGCAACAAGCTGTCCAACGTTGTAGGTTATAACCCCAGAAAGCGTAAAAATGCACGCCGACTGCTCAATAGGTTTAGGAGCCGTGACCCCAATTCCTTTACGGATAGGGAAACAGCTCAGCTAGCTAGGGCTCGGGAAACTTTGAAGTCGACCGAAGGTGCATGGGGCAGCAGCCAGCTGGTTAGGCAGCAGAACCCACTGGGAAAAGGGAAGTTGACTGGACCAAGGGAGGAATGCCGACTGCCTTCCGCCTTGGGAAGGTCAAATCCTGGAAAACCAGTTGTCAGTTCAGCTACGGATTCGTCCAGGGCTGAGCAGACACCTGGCTGCTCCAAGAGGGTTCTGCCTGCTGATAGGATAGGGCCAAAACATTGGGTGCATGCCTCTGGAGGAGCGGGTAAGAGATTGGTCGTAGCAAGGACGAAATGCCGCTTGCCTTTCACCTCGACTGCGGCTGAGCTCGGGCCACCTAGAGTAGTCGCAGACAAAGATACGTCTGAATCTAAGAACGCTCCTGGAGTCTCCAAAAGAGGTAGGCATGACGACACAATCTCCCCGGTTGTAGGTAGGCAGGCTAAGAAACCGAAGTACTCAGATAAGGTGAAGGAAAGTCTACATGTCGCAATTATCGACCTTGGAAATCCAAATCGGAAACTTACCAGCAGCCAATGGGAACTGTTGGAACAACGCATTCTCGATGGTGTCAATGATGCAATCGTGAAAGCAGATGGCAGGCTTCCACTGTTTGGACAGATAACCACCTTCAAAGGGTTAAAGGTTATAAAATGTGACGATGATGAAACGTTGGCTTGGTTAAGGAACTTCGTCCTTAACACCGATGCTCCTTGGCATAATGCCGACTTGCGTGTGGTGGATAGGAAGGAGATCCTTGATATCACAAGACCAAAAGGCCGAATTCTATTTCGAGGACCGTACATACCCGCGGAAAGGATTGAACGCTACCTGCAGTTTCTTAACCCGGAACTTCAGAGCAGGGAGTGGAAAGTCCTGGAAACGGGTGAGTACAAAGACAATGGTATGGACGTCACTATACTCCTTAGCCACAAATCGTTACCACTGCTCCGCAAACGTGACTTTAAAGTCCGCATTGGCATAACACGCTGTAAGCTTAGGCTAATCACCAAGAAAGAAGGAGGAGAAGAGGCTGCTCGTGATGAAGATAGTACAGATAAATCTTCATCACAGTAAGGCGCATTGTCGCCAGAAAACAGATTAAACTTTTTCTCCTACCTAGCCTCAGCGATACCGACCAAATAGTGGTCAAATGGGACAGGGAAGGGAAAACGGCACTGATATTGGCGGCAATATATTTTCCATACGAAGCCATTAATCCACCTTCCGGTATAACCGAATCCCTTATAAGAGCGGCAGAACGGGGGAAGTGGGACGTCATTTTAGGCTGTGATGCCAACTCCCATCATACACTTTGGGGTAGTTCTGACATCAATGTCCGAGGTGAGTCCCTTTTAGAATTTATTATCAAAAACAACTTACTTATTGCCAATGTAGGAAATGAACCAACATTTATAGTAAGGAACACACGTGAGGTTTTAGATATTACTCTCCTTAGTAATTCGCAAACCCTTGCTGTGCGGGATTGGAAAGTCTCAACAGAACCATCCTTCTCAGACCATAGAATTATAGAATTCCACATTGACGAGAAAATTCCCACATCAGGTAAATACAGAAATCCTAGATCGACCAACTGGGAAACTTTCTTATCAGAAGTAGAGATATATGACCGGAAATTGAAACGGCAAAACACAGACACGCCAGAAGAAATCGAGGCAACATCAGAAATGTTGAACGAGATTCTGAGCAAGGCATACGAAAAAGCCTGTCCCTTACGGACAATAAAGAATAGGAAGTCTCCACCATGGTGGGCGAGGGATCTCGTCGATATCAGAAGGAGAACCAGAGCTCTTTTTAACTTGGCTAAGGCCACAAGTTGAGGAAATTCAAAAGGGCCATAACCAGTGCTGCGAAATATCACGGAAGCTTTGGCCAGAATATAACAGTAGCCGGACCAACACGCTATTACAGTTTGACAGGTCATCGCTATCTAAGTTAGTAGGGGCTTTAACTGGTCATAACTTCCTAAGAAACCACGCAATGAAACTAAATCTCAAAGACGACGACATATGTAGAGGCTGCGGAGACGAGGAGGTCCACGAGGACACACCTCACTTCCTCTGTCATTGCCCGAGTCTATGTCACTTGAGGAACAGAACACTTGGAAGCTATTACTTCCATGACTTACAAGAACTTTCTGATGTCTCACTGTCTGATCTTTATAGGTTTTTAAGGACATCGGGATGGCTAGACAGCGTCTAATAACCATAAGGAGGAGGGATGAAGAGCACCGATGCAACACCATCGGTCGACCCCAACAAGGGCAACACAAAGGGTCCACAAGGACCTAAGTGGGGTAGCGCAGGGTTCTCCCTGCTCTGCCCACCCATTTACCTAACCTAACCTAAGGTGCGTTATCATATAATGGGAACTGATAGCAGTGCAACAAGCAGGCATATTCAGAAATGCAGACATCGGTTCCGGAACCGCAAAAAATTTGGAAAAATGATTCTGGAGACTATCATTTCAGACACAGATGATCGGATGTATGCCAACGTTCAGCTGGCTGGTGAGCAAGTTTTTGGCTTACTCGACAGCGGAGAATCCATCTCTATGCTAGGTAGTGGATGTTGGGTGTGAAGCCTTACAAGAACCATGTGCGAACCGCTGATGGCACAGAGCATGATATTGTGGATTTTTTCGAACATCAAACTACGCTGAACGGCGTTACTAAACCCATTTTGTTCTACTTTATTCCCAATTTAACTCAGAAAATTTACCTGTGAATGAATTTCGGGAGAGAGTTCCATTTAGGACCACGAGTCAACGAAATCCAGACCGATGTCATGCTAAGTGAAGAAAGTGTTAGTTTTAAAGAAGCAGATGATCTGATAGTGCTTAACCCCGAGCAAAACGTTCGCTTAAATGCCACGAAAAAGCTTTTTCCGAACTTTGTTGAGGTAGGTATTGGTAGAACGAGTATCGAAACTCACATTATTGATGTTGGCAACGCAGTGTCCATCAAATCTCGGCACAATCCATTGTCTCCGGTTCGTCAGGAGTAAGTCTTCAATTAGTTGGACCGCATGTTAGAGCTTCGCGTGATCGAAGAGAGTAATTCTCCTTGGTGTTCACCTACGGTGCTTGTAAGGAAGCCTGGTAAAGTCCGGTTGTGTTTGCACTTTCGAAAAGTGAACGCTGTGACCGTAAAGGACGCGTATCCGCTGCCACATATCGACGGTCTTCTAAGTAGACTGCAAGACACATTCTTCATTACGGGGCTTGACCTCAAAGATGCATTTTGGCCAATTCCGCAGTGTAAATGAGTAGTAAGCACGAATAGACGCGTTCTTTGCAATCGTCCAGCTAAAGTGAGCCAATACGGTGTGCTAATCGTAAAATAATCTAAATAATTTTAATAAAACCTTAGTCACAGTGGTTGTAAACCTTTGGCCGGTTACTGTGTAACGAAAACTTTATATAACCGCTTAAAAAGACTAACTTGTTTCTCGGTACATATTTCGGTTATTGATACTGTCGACATTTTATTTTGTTTTTGCACTACCACCACGCAAAAGCAGTTCTCTCGGTCATCACAATGTCTGCTCCGAACCTCCGCTCAAGAGTAATCTCTTCAAAAGGCTTACCATCAACGCCTATACAACCCGCACAATCATCCTCACCAGCAGCAAAACAACCAAATAGCGACACTGCCCTTACAGCCAAAGTCTTAGATGAACATCTTACAAAGCAGGCTGCAATATTGCGACTTGGGTTCGTCGAAGAAATCTCCAAAATGCAAAATGAGTTTCTTCTTAAGATCGAGGAAATTAAAACCACTTGGAGTCAGCGTTTAAAAGAAATGCACACCATAATCACCAGCATAGTTGAACGCATCGATCTACACGAAAATACCACCAGCACAACCATACAATTGCAAAATGCAGAAATTGTAGCCCTTAAACGGCGATGTGATGCTCTGGAAAGGAAGGAAGTAGCATGTGACGCAGTGCTCTTTGGAGTACCAGCACTCCCAAATGAGAACATAAAAAACTTTTTCAACCGACTATGCCACACCATCGACTGTAAGCCGCCTCTTTCGCTAAATGCCTTTCGCACAAAAATTGGCAACAACAATAACACAGCAACATCTCCTATTGTGTTAAAGTTCAGCAACCCACAAGAGAGAAACGCCGTTCTGATGTCTGCAGCGAATTACCGCAAACAACACAAGACCGAATTACGTCTCCATGATCTAGGCATTGAATCGGATAACAGCTGTTATCTCAACGAAAGTCTTACGAGACATACTCGATTTCTCTTGAACAGCGCTATGGGGCTCAAGCGAAAGAAACATCTGTTTGCTGTGCACACTAAATATGGATCTGTGTATGTGAAGAAGTCGGCGAATGAAAAAAGCTTTCTAATTGAAAGCTCCGATGATCTGGCCACTGCTGCTGCGATACATCAATGATTGTTTATTTTTATTTTTACATAAGCCATTTCACGCACTGTTATTTTATTGTCTTTATTCTTTTTCTTTATTTGTAACTCCCTTTCCTCAAACTCTACCCAAACCCAATTCTTCCTTCTCCTCTCTAGTTGAATTGCACTTTTGTACATTATTCTTTTTCAATGGATGACACAAGGTTAGATAACCAACACAGTGTGAATGTAAATTCAACGTATGCTATGGTAAATGTTATCTCCAAGAGATATGAGGGACTCAAAGTATGTTATTTAAATGCGCGTAGTCTTAATGACAACAAATTAGATTATCTAAAGTACTTGTTTTCTTGTTCCTGCGTTGATGTTATTTGTGTAAGTGAAACCTGGTTTATCCCGTTGGTACCGGATTCGTCCTATAAAATTCAGAATTACGAAATTTTCAGAAACGATAGAATTACTGGTACAAAGGGTGGAGGGGTAGCAATCTTTTGTTAATCCAATTTAAAGTGCGAAATTATCACCAAATCTATTGGCAGTGGAATTGAATATATCATAATCGAAATTCTGTGTAAGTGAAACCTGGTTTATCCCGTTGGTACCGGATTCGTCCTATAAAATTCAGAATTACGAAATTTTCAGAAACGATAGAATTACTGGTACAAAGGGTGGAGGGGTAGCAATCTTTTGTTAATCCAATTTAAAGTGCGAAATTATCACCAAATCTATTGGCAGTGGAATTGAATATATCATAATCGAAATTCGCGATTGTAACACCAAATGTATGTTTGCGTGTGCATACAGTAACAATAAAAGCTACTCCCCAGTGCCGTTCTTTTCGGTTATCTCTGAATACTGTGCGATCTATCAGCACATAATTATTTGTGGTGATTTCAATACCAACTTACTGTTAAATGGCTCGCTGGCCTCTCAAATGAATGATTTAGTTTCTTCAGTAGGAATGGAAATAATGAATACAACCTGCCCTACTCGTTTTGCTGAGAATCGCTTACCCAGTCTTCTTGATCTAATGATTGTTTCTAATCCGTCTCATGTTTTACTGTGTGACCAGTTATCGTTTGATGTTTCTGACCATGATCTGCTTTTCTGTACTTAGGATGTGAATTTGTCCAAAACCGCTCTCGCTGATTCTTTTACGTTTAAAGATCTCAATTCCATAGACTTAAATGCTCTACAAATTGCTACTTATTCGGCCACCTGGGAGCAATGTCGCCTGAAGACCGATCCAAATGAAAAAGTAATACTGTTTCAAGCTATTTTAACACAATTGTTTGATCTTTGTGTACCAACGAAAACCGTAAAAATCCAAAACAGAGCATGCCCCTGGTTTACGCCTGAAGTAATCAGCTCTATTAAAAGAAGGAACAAATTGTTTAGTAAATGGAAGCGTAGGCCATCTAATGTCAACTGGTCCTTATTTAAAGCTGCACGTAACCACGCAACTCTCATTATTCGAACTTCCAAAAAGAATTATTTTGCTTCTAAATTAAATACATCCCTCCCTGCAAAGAAACTCTGGAGTAATCTGCGCAAAATTGGTGTTTCCAGTGGCTCCAACTTCAAATGCGTTCTTGATCCTAATGAACTAAATCGTACCTTCCTATGGGATGATCCCAGTTCTAACGACTTCGATTTCAATCAGAATGAGAACCCTGTGCACTCGTTGCCAGGACTGGAAGGCTTCGTAGTAATAACTGAAATTGAAATTGTTCAACACGTTGCATCTATCAAGTCGGATTCAATTGGTGAAGATGGCCTACCAATACGCTTCATAAAAATCATCTTACCACAAATTGTCTCCCACCTCACTCATGTAATAAATTGGTGCATAATAACATCAACTTTTCCTCAGGTCTGGAAAAGTGCAAGAGTTTTGCGTATCGCAAAGAAAGCTAATCCAATATCTCCCTCCGACTATAGACCGGTCAGCATTCTACCTTGCTTATCTAAGGTTTTCGAGAAAATAATCGCAGAACAAATCACAACGCACCTGTCCATTCATAAGTTACTGAGTTCTCAACAGTCAGGTTTTAGAGCTAACCACAGCTGTTCCACAGCCATGGTCAATCTACTCGAAGAAATAAGACAAGATTTTGATAGGGGCTACGTTTCATTTCTTTGTTTGCTTGATTTCTCGAAGGCCTTTGATAAAGTAAATCACAAAATTCTGTGTTGGAAGCTTAAGAACAATTTCGGCTTCAGTGATGGGGCTGTGAAATTGATAAATAGTTTTCTTTCGGACAGGTCGCAAAGGGTCATTTCTGGTGAAAGTTGTTCGTCCCTAATGAAAATAAAGCAAGGTGTACCCCAGGGCTCAATATTGGGACCGATTCTTTTCTGCACATTTATTAATGACCTTCCGTCTGTGTGTGATCATGTTACAGTACATTTGTATGCAGACGACGTTCAATTACATTTAGCAAAACCATACTCCAACCTTAACGAACTCGCTTCTCTCATCAATGATGATCTGAAGCGCATCCACACCTGTTCAGTTGAGAATAGTTTAATTTTAAATCCTGTAAAATCTCAGGTAATTCCTATATCCCACACAAAATTTAACCTTGATCTTCTACCTGATCTATATCTAAATGGTAATAAAATTAAAGCTGTAGAATCAGCCACTATTCTGGGATGGATGTCTGGTTACAATCACACCAACGTGGTCATTGATCGTATCTACGGATGCCTTCGCAAGTTATGGCTTAGTGCTTATTTCACCCCACTGAAAACACGACGAAAATTGGTAACAACTCTAATCCTGCCCCTCATAATGTATGCCGAGGTTGTGTATTGTAGTATAGACTCGTTATCCCAGCAAAAATTGAATGTAGCCTTCAATGACGCGGTGCGTTACATCCACGGCATTCGTAGATACGATCATATATCAACACACACTAGGAGTTTGCTAGGTTGTGACTTGCATCAGTATATCAACGCCAGAAACTGTAGCTTTTTACATAACATAATTATTAATCAAAGTCCCTCTTATTTGTATAACAGGCTTAAATTTACTCGGTCGTCACGAATCACCAGCCTAATACCATACCGCTGCTATTTTCTCAATTCTTCGCGCTTATTTTTCATTCACACTGTGAGACTATGGAACTCCTTACCCCCACATATCAGAGCTATATCCAATCACTCCAATTTTAAAAGGGCAATTCTCCTATATTTTTTCACTCATCAACATTAAATCCCAATTGTATCTCCTGTCTATATCTCCCCAATTTAGTTTTAAGAAATTTTCTGTATACTAGTCTTAATTTATTTAATGAAATAATTTTTTGTTTTTACACCACACTAAGTACTAAAAAAGATTATATCTTAATGTACAAACCGTTTTAAGAAATAAATGAAATGAAAGAGTCCAAGAGCAAAACTGCACTTGCAGTACCCGGTCGGCCACTCAACCAATTTACGGTTATGCCTTTCGGGCTATGCAACGCCGCACAGGGGTTGTGTCGTCTGATGGACGGCGTAATTCCCCCACGTCTACGAGAACATGTGTTTGTATACTTAGGTGACCTGTTGATATGTATAGCGGACTTCGACTCCCACATCCAGGTACTGAACGATACATTGTCGGTCAGGGTAACTTGAAGACAAATCCGGACAAAATCGAGGCAATGGTAGAGTTTCCCGTTCCCAAGACACCAAGACAAGTTCGGAGATTTTTAGGCTTAACCGGGTGGTATAGCCGATTTATCAAGAACTATTCAGATCTAGCTGCTCCTTTATCAGACTGTCTAAAGAAGAAAAGAAGTTTCGAAATTTCACCTGAAGCTGTAGAAGCATTCGAAAAACTAAAATTGGCGCTTACCTTTGCTCCTGCTCTAACACAGCCAGACTTTAGTAATCAAAAGCCTAACAAGTCACAAAAGAACTACACCGTCACGGAGCTGGGCTGCCGCTGTCCTGAGTGTGCGAAGGTTCATAGCCTATGTGGAGGGATCGCCTTTCCGAATAGTAACCGATCACTCTAGTCTAAAGTGGCTGATGTCGGAAAAAGAATTAAGCGGAAGACTTGCGAGGTGGAGTTTAGAGCTCCAACGATTCGATTTTATTATCGTACATCGGATGGGATCTCTCAACATAGTGCCTGATGTCTTATCACGAGGTGACATGGAAGAGATTTCAGCAACATCGATAGGTGTAGACGTTGATTTGGCTTCGGAGGAGTTTGACTCGGAGCATATTGCCAAGTTGAGAGTGGACATCACTAAGAACTGCTCTTCCGGACCTAGTTGTGTCGGGAAAATATAGTTACAAAAGATTAGGTTCAGGACTGGTGAGGTTGGTAACGAGGACTCGTTATCGCGTCTTTGGATAGCTTTGGAAGCACTTACACAGATTGTGGTAGAAATGGCTCATTCGCGAAAAATATTATTGACCCAGAATGGTAAGGGACATAAAACAATTTGTGAGTCACTGCGATATATGTAAGTCCACTAAGTCACCAAATACGATTCTTCGTCCACCCATCACCAAGCAGATTGTGTCCGAAAGACCGATGCAACACCTTACGTCGACCTCTTAGGACCGTATTCGCGAACTAAGCGAGGTAACGTGTCCATTTATATTGCTGTGGATAATTTTTCAAAGTTTATGTTCCTAAAAGCTCTCCCCAAACCTACGTCTGCACGAATAGTGCAATACCTGGAAAGTGAAGTTTTTCATGCCCTTGGCACACCCGAAGTTATTCACTCCGACAATGGAAAACAATTCACTGGGATTCTCATTTATCTAGCATAGCATGCACCTTGCGTTCCGACATGAATTCATTGGATGTCAGCCGTATTCTTATTGCTTCAGCTTTTAATTTACTTCGCAACTTAAAGGCACTGTCAGATCCTGAGATGTTGGTCGTACCTAACGAGGCGAGAACCATACTGGCCTCGTCCAGTGTCGTTTAGAGCTGGCCAGGAAGTATTCCATCGAAACTTCGCCCACAGTAACCTTTTCCAAGGCATGAACTCAAAACTTATGCCAAAGTTTATAAAATCCAGGGTGCGAGAAGTAATAGGCAATTGCATGTACCACCTGAAAACGCGTAATGGAAAATTCATTGGTATATTCCACGCCAAGGACATCCGGCAATGACCTAGAAGCAAAACATCACAAAGATATTTTATCGGTGTTCGCGACCCGAGTTTCAACTGCATTTAAGAAAAGACACAATTAATAAATAATAATCACTACACAGCCCGCGTGGGTTCGTGTTTTTGCAATTCCTTGGTATTTTATACCACCGAAAAGCAAAAGCCCTATGTGTTGCAAAACCTTCTTCCATTACTATGGAATTTCCTTTTTTTTGTATTTGTTTATCGTAGGCTGTCAAATACTCACTCCATAACCGACCCTCCACGCACTACCCTGCCTTTGATGACTGCGTTCATGAATCACGGTAGGGCGAAACCCTGGATCACTCTGAAACCAATCTAATGTAAGATATAAGTGTCTAAGAGAGTTGAAAACGGCTTTAATTATAGGCCAATAGTAACAAACTGTAAGAGATTAACATTGAGAACAGCAGTACCAGAAAAAGGGAAATTGTCTGGCTTTGCCGTTTATTACTTACTTGAATTTCAGTCAGGATAGTTTCGCGCCGAAAATATAATTTAAAGAAAGTATAATTTAAATCGTGAAACGGTCCGGAAAGAAATATTGTGTATAGTGAAAAAAAGGTATACAAATAACAAAAGCGACCAGCAGGAGAAGAATTTAAGAAAGTTAAACAATAAGCAGGAAAGGAAAAGGTAAAACAAGGCATAATTTTATACCTATATATAATATATAGGGAAAAGTGAAGATCCTTTTTTTTTTTTTTGTGAAACAGGGAACATTAAAGTATTCATATTCCCTATAAATTGGCGGAACAACAGGAAGTATTGGCCGCCCGCAAATTATCCCCGTTGCCCGGCAAAATAGGCAAAATCTCAACGGAAAGAAGTAAGTCATAATGCAGACTGAAAACCGCAAACCGGACGCCCATCTGAAAAATACCCGTTTTCGCAGCGGTTAAGAAAGCGGCCAAAAACACCGCTGATGCGAAAGGACTACGGTTTAAATCCCAGCCTGAACATTCAACTTTTTTTCTATTTTTTTAAATTTTTTCTCTGATTATTGTATAAAGTGAACCTTGCTAATCTTGTTTAAATTTGTATAGTAATTTTTATTGTAAGTACATACAATATGCATATATAATAATAACATTTAAAATTAAAAGTGATACAGATACAACAAAAATAAAACAAATCGTACCAGCGCAACCTGGATGCTGTGGCCACTTTATCGCCAGTTGTGAAAAGTTGTTGGTGAGTCTTTTAAGACAAATTATTATACATTTATATACATATATATAATACGAAATTTGAGTGTGAAGAAGTACAGGGAGTAAAATTGGGTGGGGGAGTTGTTTAGAGAACAATAAGTAAATTTAGAATACTTTCCTTTTTGAAAATTTTGTTGAGGCGAGTACGACAGTCAAGGTAGGGTGGGTAAAGAAAGAAACTTCTCGCAGCGTCAACGTCATCTCGACGCGGAAGACTGGCATGAATTGATGGTTTTTGTGACGTGCCTGGGTCAATAATAAAAGGAATCGTACCAGCTCAACCTGGATGCTGTGGCCACTTCATCGCCAGTTGTGGAAAGTTGTTGGTGAGTCTTTTCAGACAAATTTATATTATTATACATTTATATATATATAATACGAAATTTGAGTGT
The DNA here is from genome assembly GCA_951230905.1 of Cheilosia variabilis. Classification (NCBI taxonomy): domain Eukaryota; kingdom Metazoa; phylum Arthropoda; class Insecta; order Diptera; family Syrphidae; genus Cheilosia; species Cheilosia variabilis. The sequence goes on along the minus strand of OX579676.1, from coordinate 101,064,928 downwards.
GAAGAGGTACAGGGAGTAAAATTGGGTGGGGGAGTTGTTTAGATAACAATAAGTAAATTTAGAATACTTTCCTTTTTGAAAATTTTGTTGAGGCGAGTACGACAGTCAAGGTAGGGTAGGGTGGGTAAAGAAAGAAACTTCAACGAAAGAAACCAGCGTCAACGTCATCTCGAGCCAAGACAAGGCAAGCAGCGTGTTACAAACATTAATGACGTCAAATCAGACAAAAAAAGCAGTTCATCTACGGGAGTAAAACAAGAATTATTAATTGTACTGACTTACTTACTTACTTACTTACTTACTTACTTACTTACTTAGCTGGCGCTCCGGGGTGGACATGGTCCTCAATACGCCTCTCCAGTTAGCGCGATCTTTGGCTAACTGCCTCCAGTTGCGCACTCCAAGTTGGTTGAGGTCCCCTTCCACTTGCGCGCGCCACCTAAGGCGAGGTCTTCCTCTACTGCGTTGTCCCTCCGGGTTGGAATCGAAGACTCTTCGGGCTGGAGCGTTGGTGTCCATTCCATCTTAGACGACTGATACGTACTTTCGGAACGACCAAGGAACTCTTCATCCGACTATGATAGAGTCCATGTTTCGGCACCATAAAGCAGGACTGGGTTGATGAGGGTCTTATATAGAGTCTCCTTAGTATTTCTCGACAAGGCCTTACTAATCAATTGCCTTCTTAGACCAAAGTAACAGCGGTTGGCAAGTGTGATTCTTCGCTTGATTTCTGAGGTGATGTCATTTTCAGAGTTAATAGCGGAGCCGAGGTAGACAAAGTCACGAACTACCTCAAAGTAAAAGCTTTCTATCGTGACGTTCTGTCCGATTCGTCGATGTTGTGTGTCCCTTCTTGTTGACAGCATATATCCTTTGCTGGCTGACTGTCAATGCTCTTTCGTTGACTGGTACGTCCGCTTTCGAATCGGTTGAAATTTTTGTCAGCACGATTTGCTTGAGCTTCTCACGGATTCCATCGAACAGAACCTCTGGCTGTCCGGTAGATGGCTGCTTACTGAAGCTTGCTTGTCCAAGAATTCAAGCATCTGGTTGGCAGTCGGTGTCTCGGACTGGCGCTGGAGCTCCCACAGCTTTCCAGATTCACTGTCCAGCCGCTCGGGCAACATGTGCACCACGAACATATCCCAATGCTCAGTGGGTAATCCTTGGGCTCGCAGCTGGCGTAATGTCTCGAGGGTGACATTAGATCTGTTGCAAGTCATCCGACCTTGGACTTCCTTGCAGAGCTGGCAAACGTATAAACTGGCGCAATAGTTCACGACAAGTGGAGTATTTCCTGTCCTACAGCTGGTTGAGACGCTCCCAAGCCTCTTGGTAGTTCTCGTCCGTTAGCTGCCACTCTCCCATGGTACGTGCTGCTTTGCCGACCAATGATTCAAAATTCAAATTCAAATATTTATTCAGTATAGTCATACACAGTAAGATACAATATCTTATTTAGTAGTGCAAGCTTCAGCAAAGTGCTATGATAATTAATTTAATTTTAGTGTTATAGGGTGAGGAGTACTGGATTACATACAAAAATCAGGTGCGAGTATACAATAAAAAGAAAAAGCTAAATATGTTATATTCCAAATCAAATTCAATTTAAACAAATATTCCATTAATTACTTATTGCTAATATATTACAGGAGTAGAGAGAGAGAAAAAAAGAAAAAGAAAAAATTAGGACCTAAATAGCCAATCATCATCATTAAAGCGTTTCAAAGTATTGTCTCAGTTTTGCATTGAACAGCGTTCCGCAACCTATCAATCTTATGGGTCGGGGAAGGGAGTTCCACAGCCGAATCGCACAGATAAAGATTTGACGTTCGGAAATCAAGAAACGGTAACAAATTGGTATGAGATAAAGAGTTCTAATCGAACGTGTAAAACGGATACTGTTATAAAGGTAAGGTGGTTGGCGCGTCTGGAGTGTATTGTGAAGCAATACCAACGTTCTTAACTTAAAAATGTCTTCGAGAGTGATGCCATAAATGGATTTAGAATACGAAAATATGTGGTCATATCTTATATTAAGTATCTGCCTGTGCTCGTAATCACAGTTGCTAAAAAGCTCATATCCATATAACATAATAGGCATGAGTACGGTTTTGGAAAGAATTAGTCTTGTCTTTAAAGGTGTGACCTTTTGCGTAGCCCAGAGCAGTCGAAGGCCTCCATACACCCTACCTACAGTAATTCTGATGTGATTATTCCAGGTAAGCGTTTTATTGAAAGTTATACCGAGATTTTTTGCAGAATCAACAAATTCGATAGAGTTATTATCAAGATAAATATTTGGAAAATAAGAGGTATCAATCAGCTTTTTGGAGATAACGAAACATTTTGATTTAGAAGGATTCAGGTGGAGGAGATTAGCCGGAGACCAGCGTAAGATCCTGTTCATGTCTTCACTTACTTCAAATGCAGAATTTTCAACGAGGCCCAGAGGAAAACTTTTCCGTATTTGCACATCATCAGCATAGATATCAACTGAGGAACTTAATAAGCACTCAGAAAGATCATTTCCATACATTGAGAAGAGAAGTGGCCCCGGTATAGACCCTTGTGGAACACCTGAACTGAGTGGAAAGAATCCTGATGCAGTGTTATTCACTACGACTGCCTAAGATCTAGAATTTAAATAAGATGCTATCAAGTTTGTAGACGAGACTGCGAAGTAAAATTGATTTCTAAGTTAACCGTATCGAACGCTTAAGAGAAATCAAGTAAGATAAGAAAAGTTGCTTCATCATTGTCTGCCGCTTGTCTGATGCCTTCCGTTACAACTGTGTGTGTGACAAAACAATAGCAACTTTCAGTATTCTACCTGTCTATCTACTTTGCATATGAATAAAAAGTTATGTGAAGAACGTATTACTTGAAACTCTAAAACATAAAGACACTTCAAATACTCTTTCTTGAAAAACTTTATCTTGATTTATTTGAAAGTAATTTATAATAACAAAATCCATAAATAACAAAGCCATGTTTTTGCAAGGTATTGACAAAACTAAAGCAACCTAACAACTACTTTAAATTGAGAGAAGATATTGACTCTATTAATTAATATTTTGTTGGGTATCCTTTATTTTGAAGGACTACATGACATCGGCGGGGCATGGATTTAATTAAATTATTAATTATCTCCTCTGGGATGTTCCACCACTCTCGTTCTATAGCAGCAAAAAGAGAGGCCTTCGAGGAGTAATCTTGTGTCCGGATTTTGCGATCTACAATTTCCCATAGATTCTCTATGGGATTGAGATCAGGTGATTGAGCTGTACATTCCAGAACACAAACCCCTGCCACATATAACCACTAGGTCACGAGCCTAGATTTGTGTTTGGGGTCGTTGTCATGTTGGAATCTCCAGCGCAAGGGCATATTTTCGTCCGCGTATGGATACATAATGTCTTTCATTATATTTTTATACCCTTCACCATTTAAAATATCGGTAATTTGGTGAATAGGGCCCATTCCCTGGCCTGAGAAACAACCCCACACCATGACATTGCCCCCACCGTGTTTTACAGTGGCTTGATAATATTGTGGGTCTAAGCGTTTTCCTTTTGGTCGTCTAACGTGTGCTCTTCCATCTGATCCCTTGATGTTATATTTGGATTCATCCGACCATAGTACCGTTCTCCATTTCTGTACTGACCAGGTTATGTGATCCTTCGCAAACTTTATGCGAGCTAACCGGTTTTTCTTTGACACAAATGGTTTCCTTGCAGCCCTAAAACACTTGATACCCACCTCGTCACACCTTCTGCTTGCAGTTCTTGGATGAATTTGGAGTCCCAAGTCATTAACAACTTTTCGGGAAGATGTTCTAGGATCTTTTTTAAACTCCCGCACTATTAAATGATCCTGTCTTGCACTCGTTTTTCGGGGTCTACCGCCAAGGTGAAATGTTTGTACTGTCCCCTTTTGCTGATATCTTTTGATTAATCGCGACACAACTGATTTTTCCATTGAATATTTTGAACAAATATCTTTTTGCTTTGTTCCACTAAGGAAATCTTGTATAAATTAAATAAAATTATTAAGTTCATTTCCAAATCTATTACTGGCCATTTTCTTTAAAAAAAAATCGACAAACTTTACTTCTTTTTGCTGTCACTTCGCAATGGGTTATGAAAAAAATGAATGATGAATGCAAACAGAAAACAGTAAGTATTTTTTTAAACGGAATATGACCTTACGGTGCCAAAATGTGCATGTGCTTCTCATTTTTTATACCAAATGTTCAAGTTCAGTCGGAGTTGCTTTAGTTTTGTCAATTTCGCATTATACGAATACATTTGTTTTTTTAATATTTTGAATATATAAAACATTTTAAAATAAATATAAAGTTGATATTTTTTTAATAAATAATATTTGAAGTGCTCTATGACCAAAAGTTGCATATACGAATAACTTCTCATCGTATTTCCTTTAGTACTTTTGGTGCAATGGTAGAATTTTAAGAGTTGCTTTAGTTTTGTCACACACTGTATGTTTTGGACGAAAACCAGACTGATTAGGGCATAGTAGATTTTTATTAAAAATAAATTTTCGTATTTGAGAATTCATTACCCTTTCAAGAACTTTCGAAAGAAACGATAATATCGCAATCGGCCTAAATTCGTTTTGGGTCTTTGGGATGGGAACTATTTTTAATTGTTTCCAAATATGAGGAAAAACACCAGTCATAAATATCGTGTTGAATATGAACGTTACATATTTCAGTATATACGGAAGAATGATTTTAACAAAAACTGGACTTATCTCATCGAACCGAGTTAGATTTTATGGATAAAATGCTTTCTAAAACATATGCATCATTGACAGCTGTGAAGCTAAAACTCTGCGAAGAAGGCGATTTCCCTAGACTGTTATCGACGGGAGAGATGTTAGAAGAGTCGTCACTGTAGGGCAGGTTAAAATTGCTTAGGGTATAATCGGCGTTGTGGGAGGAAACGGAAGCGAAAATCTCATTTAACTCATTACAATCAACATTGTTAAGACTACAGTTAATTTGTTTGCCAACTCCTATATCCCTAAATTTTTTCAATGATTTTCTCAAAAAGGAAAATTTGAACGCTGACGACATGCTATCGCTGTCGTGGATGGCTGCCACGAAGCGGTCCCCTTCTGTATCTCGTTCCGAAAGTAACATTTTTCGAAAACGAACGTTTTGTACTCTCTATTTCGAAAGCGGAATAAAATCTACTACTCTCTGATTTAAAATTCGGAAAGTGGAATTTTGGTACATAGCAACACGTTCCCGAGTGTCAAAATCATTCGAATGTGAAAAATTTGTTTCTACAATTTAAAAGTAAATGTAAATGAAATGCATTCACAATCATATAAGGAAGCCAAAATGTTATGATACGTCAGTTTTATTCTACCATGGCTATTAAACGTTCAGGAATCTTTCTAACGCGATTTGATCGACGAATAGTTGGTTCGTTGACTGAATCCGCTACAATCGGCTCTTCCTTTGGGACTGCAGTCGACTCTGGTTCAATCATAATCGTATCAGAAGCTGCTGCAGGTAGATTTTCAGCTTTCATCGAAGTGTTAGTTACCTGAGAATCCGTATCTTCTTTCACTACCAACTATTGATTGTGAGGCAATGTCGAAGTTCGTAATTCACCATGATGATTTGGAAGCTGAGCTCCGTACGACCATCATCTAACCCCACATTATAATGTACGTCGCCCAACACCTAGGCTATTCTGCCAAACAACCATTTACTTTTTGACAAATAATCGCGCAACTCTTTCCCCTACCCGGAATTGTTTTGAGGTTAACTTATATTCGAGTTTTTCTGCAGTGTTCTCGGGTAGCACCAAATCTAGCCTTGACTGTATTTGACGACCAAACATTATCATCGCGGGTGACTTATTAGTCAGAATAGGTCTTTCAGTACCATCTTTGCCCAAATGGCTTAATACAGCCCCTACCCCAATCGGACTTGCATCCACCGTTAAAATTACTGGTAATTGTTGGTAATAATGAGTCAGCACCGTGTCGGACAACATCTGTTTTTTTATTTCTTGGAATGCTTTTTCACAGGACGAGTCGAACTTGAAAACAACCCCCTGGTGCAACAACTGATTAAGAGGATACACTATTTCGCTCAAATTTTTAATAAGACGTCCGTAATAGTTAATTAAGCCAAGAAATGCTCTTACCTCCTCTTTTGTCTTCGGCTGCTTCATTTCTTGGATCGCATTCACCTTACTTCTCATCTTTCGGATTCCTTCTTTGTCCACTACATAGTCGCAGTATTCGATACGCTCCTGGAGAAACTCCGATTTCTCCAAATTTACTCGCATATTATGATGGTCGAGTCTTCGGAGGACCTCTTCCACTCGCTGCAAATGAGAATCGTCGTCGCTCGCTGTGATCTTAATATCATCTAAGAAAACCTTAACTCCTGGTAAGACTCCCAATAGCTGTTCCATAAACCTTTGCCACTTAGCCGGTGCGCAAGCAATGCCGAACATCAGACGCGTAGGCTGATATAACCCGCTGTGCGTGCTGAGAGCTAACAAATGTCGGTCATCCGGGTGTATTTCCAGCTGGAGGTACGCCTTTGAAAGGCTTTGAAAAACTTTTCTCCGCCCGCCATTGTGCTGAGCAATTCATCTATGGTTGGCAGTGGATGCTCGTCCACAACCAATGCAGGGTTAAGGGTCACCTTGTAGTCACCGCATCAGCGCACAGTGCCGTTCCTTTTTCGAACCACTACCAGAGGTGTGGCCCACTCTGATTTGTCGACTTTCACCAGCAACCCTTCCTTAATCTGACTGTCCAATTCACGCTCAACCGCGTTCAAGAGCGGAAAAGTTACTCTTCTCGCCTTGATGAATTTAGGATTTACATTTTGTTTCACATACAGTCTTGCTTGGTACCCAGTGATTTTACCCGTCGAGGCTGAAAAGAAATAAGGGAACTTATTTAGTAATTTTTTTAACTTATTGTTGTCACCCGGTGCTTTCACTTTCAGTTGCTCCCCAAGCATCCCAGGCCAATCCATTTTAATTTCCCGCAACCACTCCCTACCCAGCAAGTGTTTTCGATCCGATCGTAGTATATTCATTTTAACTCTAACTGCTGACTCTGCTGCAACTCTGACCCAAATGTAGCCTACACAATCCACTGGAGTCTTGCAATAGCTGTATAATTGTGTATCTGTTTGTTCCACCTTGGATTTAGTAAAATATTTCTTAGCATCAGACAAGCAAATGATCGTGACAGGCGCTCCAGTGTCAATTTCAAAGCTCATGCGCACACCATTCACAATCAATTAACACGTTATTTTTCTGCGAATGCCTTCTGTACTCGTGCTACCATTGATTTGGAATAAATCCTCAACAGTGCAGTTTAAATGATTTTTCTCCGTTATTTGGTTCAAATATTTTTTTTCGTGAAAACACATTTTCCTCAAATGCCCTTTCTTGTTAGAGCAATGACAGACGCTTTTTTTATATTTGCATGCGTCTGCCAAATGCGAAGTGTTAACACAACGGAAACATTTTCTTTCCTTCTCACCCTTCAACGTTGCCGGCTTGTTGGCTTTATCAAATTTACACGCTCTCCTCTTATTATCGTATTCCCTTCTATCAGTCAATTTGTTAACCATTCCGCTGGCCACATGCTGGTGCAATTCTCCTAATTCTTTTTCCGCTACTTCGTGAGCGGTTGCCGCATGTATTGCGTCATTTAATTTTAGCTCTTTTTTTCCAGTAATCGGCTCTGAATTTTTTGGTTTTGTAAGCCAAAAACGAATTGATTTCGAAGTGCTGTATCAAGATAAGCATCCCGCCGCCAACCGCCGCAGTGCCATCATAATTCCGCGCATGTTGCTGTTTGCTGTTGCTGTTGCTGTTGCTGTTTCGAACCTCTTTACCCAACGACTCAAGTCGTTGTCTTACTATCAAAAGAGTCAAAACAGAATACTTAGTTCGGCATTTCTAATTAAATTATTGATATCCACCGTACCGTACTATACCAATTTAATTATTTTTCTTTTCTCGTCGCCAATATGTTGTATCCGACCGAATGGAAAGACGTTTGATTGCAGACTGACTTATGCACGTTTATTTCATATTTCCTTTTGTTTGACATTTATCATTTACATCATCATTTGATTACTATTATAAATTAAAATAAATTGAATTGTATTTTTAAATAAATTCCTATCGATGATATTTGAAAGCCACTGTACTTAGTATACACAAATGTAAAAGTATACCTTTTTATTAATTTAGCGCTATTATCACCAAGGGTCGCCATATTATCGACTCTCTTTTGTATCTCACCTTATGTAATGTACTTCAATTTTTGCATATTCGCTCTCCTATATAAGGTAGTGACAATGAAGAAATTATTATAACGTTTCGCTAGTCCATGCAAGCTGGGAAAGTGAAGTTTCATCTCGACAATTTCGGTGAACAGTTTTGGTACAGTTGAGGAGAAAAATTGAACTTCCCAATTGCCGGTCGTAATTCGTGCGACCATACATTTTGGCGCACCAACGTAAGGCATACTTGCAAGTAGAAAAGTGTTGTGAAAAAAGAAAAAAAAAAATGCAATCCACAAAAAAAAGACATTAAATGGAACATTGAACATTACACATATTAGAGTGAGTCGCGCACCGGTATCGGTTTTCGGTTCGTGTGAAAATAGTGCCAAAAGAGGAAAACAGGAAAGTGCAGAAGGAGCAGGAGAAAGCTGAGGAGGCGCCACGAAGAAAAACCCCACAAAAAGAAGGAATAAAGGGAAGATAGGTATACATTTCCCACGAAATACATCAATTTAAATCCAATTAAGCGAATGTGCGTTGCCCGATAACTAACGAAATTAGCTACGAAAAACAAAAAAAAAAAACAAAAAAAACAAAGGAAAAGCGCGCCTTCGACTTAAAGCTGGACTGCATGCAACACATTTTGTATTTATCTTAATAAAAATACAAAATTTGGATGCACTTTCGTTCGATCCAATCGTCTCAGTCAAATCTCACTCGCCTCCTCAATACGGACTATTCAACGATTTGCCTAATTGCTAATTTGCTAATTTGTTACCCACACTCTTCCGTTGCGATCATTTAGTTTGTAGCCAAAAATCAATTATCGTCATAATATCCCGGTTCGTGCTGCAAATAACGAACAATTTACCATTTATTAGGATCGTTTCATCAATACATTCATTTCGCCATTATACACATGCTGTTCTCTGAAAGGACCATCAGTTCCAGAATATTATAAATTTTGAAATTCATCGTTGGATAACAATTTAATCGAAAATTGTTTGCACAAGATTCTTCGCTTCTCAGCTTTGATTTTTGTCGATTCAACAAAGAAAATAGGCTGTTGTATTTAGTTGTTGCTGATACATTTGATGCAAGTCAACTATACACAAGTCGTGATGGAGACCATTTGGGTTTTAATTCGATTGTCTTTTATTGGAAGAAGATTTCTCCGAGGTATTTCAAATTTGTTGCTGTTGCTGTTATTTTTGCTGTTGCGACTACTGTAGCTGCTGTTTTTGTTGTTGTTGCAAGAAATAATCATTTCAGGTGATTCTTCAGTTCCACAAACTGTTGATGAGTTAAAGCAGCGCGCTTCAACAAAAGGAAGCATCACTAGAATCAAGACCCTAGTTAAATCTAAGTCAACAGAGTTCGAGTGTCGTTAGGGCTTAGAGTCGTACTTCAAGCAGGCTCTATCGTACCAGACACAAATCGATCGCCTACAACCTACTGATACAGGGAGAAGTGAACTTGAAGAACTTTATGTGACAAAAAAAACAAAAATCATATCAGCAATGGGACCAGGAAGGCGTAATAGCACATTAGAAGGATCATTTTCAGTTCCAACTCCAGTCACCCGTTTACCTTTTCGGTTGCCCAAATTCAATGGGAAGTATTCGGAATTCACGAACTTTATGAATTGCTTCCATAATCTTGTAGACAATGATCATGCTCTGTCCAAGATTGAAAAGTTTAATCACCTGCTCTCTTGTCTAAGTGGCCAAGCATTTGGAACAGTTCGAACCTTCCAGGCTACGGAAGAAACCTATTCTAAGTCAATGGCACGGAAAGAATTGAAAATCACCAATTGCAAAATTTTGAGTTGCAATTTACGAACTATATATTTCTCGCAAATCACAACGAAGTTTTCGTGGATTGATACAAAAATTGGTAATTTGACATTGAAAACGGCGGAGAATACCAAATTCTGTTTGCTGAAATTTACTATTAGAAGTATCAATTCGAGTTTCTTTTTTTGTAGTGATTTGCGAGATTGTTTGGCGCAAAATGCCACTCCAATAGGTCAATTTCTCAAACACCACTTTACAATCTGAAATTGCAAAAAAATATTTGGATGAATCAATAAAATCTTGTAATAATATAACACTTGAAACTGAAAACGTATTGACATAGAGAAGTCGTAAATTGCAAAATATTTTTTGTAATATCCACGGAATCAACTACCTGATGTGTGAAATTTTTTTATGCACAGTCCATGTACCTATCAAAATCCTTTTAAATCCTTTATTTTTATTGATGAATATATGTATGTGGTATAGACAGATGCTATCATGAAGCCAAATCTTCATTGTGCACGTTGCTCGTCGTTGCAGAGACAGGCAGTCAGTATTCAATCTTTCCTTAAAGCAGTCGAGTTAAAGTTGTAACTAATTCGTATTGATAGTGAGTGTCCTATAAAGCATTCTGGAATATATTTTGTAAGTACCTATTTAATAATTCCAAAAACGCCGAAGAATGCATATAGATCTGTATTTTTTTCAGAATGTACATCTCGCAATTAGGAAGGAAGTATAAATTAGAATGGATTCTAAAATATGTAGTCGAAAAGAAATGTAAAGGTTCGTATCAATGTCAAGTTCATCTAAATATTTTGTTTTGTAGCGTACACCTTGAAAATTATATCCTTCCATTTCGACTTGCCATAATTTTGGTGGTTCCATTTACTGAGTATAAACTTAGTAAAAGTATACGACTGTGGACACAACCAAAAACAAACCGCTGTACAAGTCTGCCTAAACGCAGCTCACTTAATGGCGGAAATGGCGAAATGGGCTAATCTTACAGCGAGTATAAAACCACGGCAACCAAAATGGCCAATTCTTTTTTCTTTTGGCGGTGGAAGGTGGTAAAACCCAAACCAGGTCGGGTAATTCAAGTTTTGCTGAAATTAATTTTTATTATATTGTGTGTGCAATACGTGCAAAAAAATAAGAAAATAAAACAACAAAAAAATACCGAAAAGAAACGTGCGCAGTGGGACATCGAAACTCCGTAAACGCCCGAGCGGCTTAAACGCTCTACGGAACGCTCTAGCGGAAAACAATCCCTCGTGCCACGAAGTCCCCCTCCACGTTTGGGGTGGAGAATTTTCAAAACAGAGTACCCTCCGGCGTGTAATTTTGGTTGAGCAGCACTCTACGTCACCTGTGTGCGCCACCATAACCCTACACAAAGCCACCGCCACACCACAACAAGCCACCACCCAAGATCGTCGCTAAACACCACCCACATCACCATCACGAACTCGCCACCTCGCCGGTGCCAGGAAGGCATCCACCCTCCTCGCACGAAACAAATTTTGATTTCTGCTAGGGAAAACATCCTTGCGACCCTGCAACTGACCTCGCCACCGGCAAGCAGAGACGAACGATAGCCGCCTTTTGTTCCTCAGACCTCAAGAAGCGTCAACCCCCCCTCGTGTCTTCCGCGGGGTACATCTCCTTCGGAGTACTTCTCACCGTGACGAGGCCTAAACCCCGTGACAGCTAAACCGTGTGGAGACCGACGAGAAGACAACAAAAAATGTACCTCGACCCGTGTTAGTTTCGACACACGCGGAGAGATCCAAACGGAAGTCAATAAGCATCTTGTACAACTCAGCCATCGCATCAGTCGTGGAATTATGATTAATTTTTATAACAAGTATTTATAACAATTGCTCATTTAAAATATTGTGGTAGTATCGACACATTTGTTCTCAATTCTATGTAGTTGTAGGGAGGCCTAAAGATCATATAAGAAAACTTTCTATTTTTCACAGACTTTTAACCTAATTCCTCGTCGAAGCATCAGAGATTCCAGTACGGTTTGTGCGCACAAAGCGGAGGAGCTTCTGGATTTGTATCTTCACCCAACAAAAGTTTTTTTTTGTGTTTTACACAAAAAAATACAACAGAAACTGTAAGTGCTTTTTTCTATATTATCTTTTGGGCTCAACTAGTAAACCGAAGAGAAAGTAAAAAAAAAAAAAAAAAAAATATAACGTATCTAAACATTTGTCTAAAGTAAAGGACGTGTCAAAAGTCAGGATTTATAGTCTCTTCATACCTTTTTTTTTATCTTCCGTCTATTGATGTGGATGATTGTCGATCAGTTCATTTTTTTTTTATTATTTTTGCGGGACGCACACCTGTAGTGTGACCACGCTAGTACCGAGCTTAAATACTTTTTCCAGAGCAACTTGTTAGGTCACTATTGCTGTCAAACCCCTTAAATAAAATTATCCCCCTTTCTATACACTAATGAATTATGATTATAAGATACTTGAAGTTTATACATAGTTATAACATAAATACACATACTTTTAATTGTACAAAACAATTCGAGTTACCATTTCATTTCTAAGGGATTTTCTCTAGAATGATGCAATAAGATTTATTTTTTTGGTGATAGGTTCGTGATCGAGAGAAAAAAAATATGAGGACGTTGTAGACGTAGAATATTTTAAAAGGGGTTGCCATTTATTTGCATCGGCATTTGGCAACCATGGAGCCATTGACCATAGGACAATGGACTAGGGTGGGTTAAGCCGAAGGATGACTCAAATCATCCCCTGTCAAAAACATCCGACAGTTCATGTTCCCCGTTGTCTCGTGTTTTCCCCTCTTTTGGTTTCATGACGGTTATCTTGCGTCATGCTTTTCCGAGGTCACCCGGTGTGACTTTACTCCATTTAGGTCGACTAACATTACAAAGGCAAAACAAAAAAAAAAAAAAACAAAACACATATTTCGGCACGATAAATTTATTTGTGGACCAAAGGGACGGCAGAAAGAACACCACCCCACCGACGAGCTAATTGCCGCGAGCAGAACGCAAGCGTGCCGAACACCTGCCAAGGAAAATGGAAATTTGTTTTACCATTACCACCACCGATCCTCCCAGTCCTGTGCGGACGTACCGCTGCCACAAATTGGCGCCCAACGTGGGGCCCGCCATGAGTTTGTTACAAATGGCAGCCTTCACAAACAGCAACTATTCGTTAGTCCTGACAAATTATTTTCAATTAAATTGTCAAGGCAGATAATCAATCACAGCAGTATTTACCATCTCATTTCAGGAGTTGCAATGCAAGTCTTTTGCGGAGTCTTGCAGTTACTGCATAACCTTGTAATGTCCAGTTTTCTACATTCAATATTTCACTTCTATAACACCTAGAATTTTCTTTTCAATGTTCGGTGATGTCAGTACCTGTGAGTCATAATAATGAATCCTAGGAGTCCGTTCTATCGAGACTGTAAGTCAGTAGAAGTCAGTTGCACTAGGCTAGTCATTTATTGTACAGTGACGACATTATTGTTGAAACCATGGAGATGTAAGTTCTTCTACGAGTCCCTTCAATCAAGGCTTCATATCTATTTGAAAGTTGCAGTAGAAAGATGCTCCAAAAAAATATTTCATCGGTATCTACATTGAAAATCAATAAATTGTTCATGAGCGACCTAACATTGTTTGTCGAAATGTTCTCCATTTTTGTTTATTGTTACGTCTATATCTACTCCCAAATATATTTTACGATCACAACCAAATCACCAAATACCTTTATGAACTTTGTAACAACTTAGACTTACCATTAATTCGTTGAACATATTCAAGAATTTCCTGAATATGCCAAATAATTTCACCATAACAAGTAAAAATATCTTGCGTTTATATTTTTTCGCTTGCAAACACTTAATTAAGTAAATTTCAAGACGAAAATAAATTCCAACCCAAATAATTAACAAACGTTTATTGAATTCAAACTTTTTTCAAACAATATAAAAACATGAGTTCCGTCAACGGACACACCAATAAAGGAGCGGTAGCAAAACAGAGCAGAAGTCAAGCTCACGATATAAACAGGAGCATGCAAACCCGTTCGCTCTCCAATAGGCAACCAGTTCCAAATACACCTTTTCCTTTACCACATACTAGCAGCAGTCGTGTTCGTCATTCACCTCCCTTACCAGAAAGAACCGACGTAAACAACACGAATCGTTCTCTGAACATTAGTAATAGTATGCTTAATAATTCTGCAAGTAATATTAGACATATTAGCCTGAATGATCCACTGCGAATGAATGCAGCGAATTCAGCTGCTAATATTTGTGTTCCAACCACAGTCATATCGACAATGTTAACAACCACTACTACTACTTCAAACCCACTTATGTCTCTCCCGATGATACCAACCAGTGATCAAATGACGAATGTCATTGACCCTTTAAACCGACGTTTAGCGTTGGAGGGAAGCGCAAATGCCTTGCCTACTCTATCATCACAGCCTCACTCAAATAGCCACTTGCACTCGCATATCAAAAGCTTAGTAGAAGCAAGCCTAGTTGAGTTGAAAAATTCACTATTCAGGGAATTACCTAGCCTTATTCGAGATAATGTTGGACATACATTCAACAATTTGCAACAAACTTATCCTCTTGCCCAGACAAACCAAAATAATTTTGAATACGAGCCAATACCACCCAACTTGATTCATGAGGAAGCAATTGCTAATAGTACACGCCATTCAGTGCACAATGCAAATAACTCACGATCAAGCAATAGCTCACATAACCAAAATATAAATATTCCACCAGAACCCACACATTTTGACATCCCTCGTGTATCACAACATCCAACCAGACAGATTTCCGAACAGCCAGTTCATAGACCTAGCAGTCGCAAATTTGATTTGGATCGTTGGGGAATAATATTTGACGGTACCGATAAGGGAATGTCAATTGAAGATTTTGTCTTCCGCGTCGAAGTTCTGAAATCTAACTACGATTGCCCCTGGGAAGAAGTAATGAGAAATTTCCACCATTTAGTAAAAGGATCAGCCGAAGATTGGTTCTGGCAACACTTGCGCAATAACCCGCGAGGTGATTGGCCCCTGCTTCGATCAGCTCTTTTTAAGCGTTTCAAAAGTTACGAAAATGATTTCGAAATTCTGAAGCAGATTATGGACCGAAGACAAATGCCTACGGAACCATTCGATGAGTTTTACTCAAGCATCAGACATCTCATAAGCCAGTTGAGAGATCCGATTCGCGAGCTAGATCTCATCAAAATTTTAAGAAACAACATTAACACCCGGCTCATGAATTTTATCTATCCCATGCAGATAGAAACGTTCGAGCAGTTCCGTGATGAATGTCGTCGAACAGAAAAAATGTTACAATCGAGATACTCTGCTCAAAATCGCTTTAATAATGCCAGACAGGTGCATGAACTTGATTTTATATCACCCGAGCAATCGACAGAAATGTTTTTTGAATCCCCTAGTGACATCTCAGCTGTTACTTTTGCGAATCGTCCTAAAACGCCGAATGTCATGGATAAACCACCTCTTGATCGTGTCACATGCTTTAATTGCAAACGTCCTGGTCATATCTTCACGAATTGTACTGCCCCGGTTCGAAATCTTTTTTGCTATCGATGCGGATCAGACGATTATACAGTTCTTGATTGCCCAAAATGCAATCAGCCGAAGGGAAACCTGAGCGCGAACAAAACCAACTCCGGGAGGTGTTGTTCGACTCAGACGAACCCGGAATAAGCAAGAAAGACGCTTTCACAAACACCTCGACCGATTATGTAAATGACATACCAACCATTCTCAGCAAAAACTTAAATTCATCTAAGCAATGGACTACTGCGTCCGAAAGAGACTCTAAACTAAACTCTGTACCACACAAAATTGTTATGCCGTCTGAGACTGACGTTAATCTACTTAACAAAACCACACCCTTTTACAAGAAACCTTATAGTGAACGCTTAAAGGAATACCAAGAGATACGTAAAAGAATATTTATTGAAAAACCTAATGATAACAAACAGGACTTACCTTTAAAGATTACCAAGACTAGACTTCGTTTTCGGAAAAGACGTGCTTATCGAAAGCTTATAAGCGAAGCCATGCTTGAAGGACAACTTGATCCGAGACCCTTTACAAAAGTTATCATCAGAGGCAAGGAGATTTCCGGCTTGCTTGATAGCGGAGCTTCCGTATCCTGTTTGGGTATCAGCTGCATTCAACTTTTGAAAGATCTAGGTATCCCAATTATTCCCTACAACTCCACTGTTAGAACCGCTGACGGGAAAGGGCAGGATATAATTGGGCGTGTTAATGTGACCGTAGAGCATGAAAACAAAACTAATGAAATGAATTTATATGTTGTACCCAGCTTATCGCTACCCCTTTATCTAGGAATAGACTTCTGGTCGAAATTTCGCATAGCTCCCCATGTCATCAGTGAGTTGTTTTCCGAAACCAGAGAGACTTCTTCTACTGAGGATGCAACTAGGTTGCCACCTCCATCTCACGAGTTGAACGAGAATCAAACCCAACAGCTGGAAGCAGTTATCTCGAAATTTCCATCATTCTCAAAACTAGGTTTGGGTAAAACAACTATTGAAAAACACGTTATAGATACAAGCGACGCGGATCCGGTGAAACAACGCCATTATCCCGTGTCTCCGGTGATCCAGAAGATGATTTATGAGCAACTGGATCGCATGCTCTCTATGGGAGTAATCGAAGAAAGTCAGAGCGCCTGGAGTAGTCCCGTAGTTCTTATTAAGAAACCAGGCAAAAACAGACTATGTTTAGACTACCGGAAGGTCAATGCTCTGACTAAACGAGATGCGTATCCGTTGCCTCATATAGAGGGTTTGCTTAGTCGCCTTGGGGAAACTCATTACATAAGTAGTGTAGACCTCAAGGACGCCTTCTGGCAAATCCCTCTAGAGGAAAGTTCAAGAGAGAAGACCGCTTTCACTGTGCCTGGACGACCGCTTTATCAATTCACCGTCATGCCCTTTGGATTGTGTAATGCACCCCAAAGGATGTGTCGGTTGATGGATAAGGTGATCCCCAGTGCGCTCAGGGAAAGTGTGTTTGTCTACCTTGACGATCTCCTCATCATCTCCTCGGATTTCGACCAACATCTGACACTTCTGTCCCGAGTAGCCGAATGCTTGAGATCCGCTCAACTAACCATCAATGTTGAAAAATCCTTTTTCTGTTTTAAGGAACTCCGATACCTTGGGTACATTGTGGGACAGGGCCACATCAAACCGAATCCTGATAAGGTATCCGCCATCAAGGATTTTCCCACACCAACTTCCCCTAAGCAAGTCAGAAGGTTCCTTGGCCTTTGTGGCTGGTACCGGCGGTTTATTAGGAACTTCGCTGCAATCGCCTCACCCTTGACTGACACAATAAAAAAGTCAAAAACCTTTACATTGACCCCAGAAGCTATCAGTTCTTTCGAAGCTTTAAAAATATCATTAATTTCAGCGCCACTACTAAGCAACCCCGACTTTTCGAAGCGTTTCATAATCCAATGCGATGCCTCAAGCACTGGTATTGGAGGCGTATTGTTCCAATATGATGATGAGGGCCACGAAAAGCCGGTTGCATTTTACTCAGAAAAATTGAACGCCTGCCAACGAAACTATACTGTCACCGAACAGGAATGCTTAGCAGCTTTACGCTCAGTAATAAAATTCAGACCTTACATCGAAGGCACGCCGTTCACAATCATCACCGACCACGCAAGCCTCAAATGGCTTATGGGCCTAAAGGACCTAAGCGGAAGGCTTGCTCGTTGGTCGCTGAAACTGCAATATTTTACTTTTGACATACAACACCGAAAAGGAGCGCAGAATGTAGTGCCCGATACATTGTCTCGCAAGTACCTAGACGAATTATCATTGCCCCTTAACGATTATTCTTTACCTGACTTATCTGCCCCCGAATTTAAATCATCCGACTATATGAGCCTGATTGAAACGGTGAAGAAAAACCAAGACCAGTTACCTGATCTGAAGGTCGATGATAATCTCGTATACAAACGTTCGCTTCCAAATGAGTCTGACAAGTTGCAAACGCAATACCAATGGAAGTTGTGGATACCCACAGAGTTGACCAAGACAATTATAAAAAACAACCACTCCCCACCCAATTGTGCACACGGAGGCATTCGCAAGACTTTGGAAAGAATCAGGCAAACCTGTTACTGGCCAAACATGGTTCTCCAAGTCAGAGAGTTTGTTAGAAATTGTGAAGCATGTAAACAAAACAAGGCACCCAACTTCACACTCAGACCACCAATGGGTACACATCATCAGATGGATCTTCCTTTCCAGAAACTTTACGTAGACTTTATGGGACCCTATGTGCGCTCAAAGAAAGGCAACTTGTTCATATTCATTGTGTTAGATCAGGTCTCCAAATATGTTTTCCTTAAAGCTATGCCAAAAGCAACATCTAGATTGGTGATAAACTTCTTAGAAAAGGAAGTTTTTCAAAGATTCGGAGTCCCTGAGTATCTACACAGTGATAACGGCAAGCAATTTGCCTCGCAAGAATTTGCTAAGTTCCTTTCAAAGTATGGCACAACGCATATCAAAAACGCCGTCTACTCGCCGCAGGCTAACTCGTCCGAAAGAGTCAATAGATCAATTTTGTCTGCTATTAGATCTTATCTAAAAGATGACCAGAGAGAGTGGGATAACCATTTAACAGATATCCAACAAGCATTATGCACCTCGGTTCACCAATCGACAGGCATGACCCCCTTTTTTATACTATTCGGTAGGCATATGACAACCCACGCAAATATGTACCTACTGAGCAGAAATCTTCAAGCACTTAATGAAAGTGAAATCGAATATCTCCCACTGTCAAATAGATTAGAGCTAATTCGTGAAAAGGTAAAATCAAATTTGCAACGCGCTTACAAACGGAATGAGAAGTCGTATAATTTGAGATCATCGATCCGAGTTTTCAAGCCAGGAGAGGAGGTATACCGAAGAAATTTCGTTTTGAGCAATGCTTCAAAACATTTTAATGCGAAATTAAGCAACAAGTTTGTTAAATGTCGAATTGTGAAACCGACCGGGAAGTCCACTTATCTTATCGAGAACATTCAAGGTAAAACCCTAGGGGTATATCATGCTAAGGATTTAAGGCATTAGCCTCCTCTGCAGCGACTTAAGTAGGTAACTCTGAATGCATTCGACATTTCCACAAAGGAAATTGAACTCGATTTTTTTTTTTCCTTTTTGATTTTACGATCTTATGGTTCTTGCGTATTCATATAGAACAGAATAATTGAACACAAACAACACCGATGAGTATGCCTTATATATATATTGCATAGTTCTAGGCGATGTGCTGAGCAACTCACGAAACTGGCTGGATAAAAAACCTGTTTCGGTATGTATAATTGCTCAGTTTAGCTTTTCTATTTCCTTGCAAGGAGATGTGTCGGAATGTATACATCTAACAAACGAATTGTGTTCATTCAAACAGAACCGTTGACGCAAAACACGAATTCGAATGACATGCCACCCTGACAACTGCAATCATATAAATAGACAACTTAGGATCTCACCGCTTAAGCGTACTGCACTCCTTTGTTCCAAACCCTGGCTTAGCACCGACTCCGTCGTCCTTGGACCTCTTCGGAATTTGTCTGGTTGCCGAACTAAGTACCTAGAGGATGCAATAAATGCGAAGCAAGATAACAAAAATCTTGATAAATGAAACCACATACGATACTTCTCCTCAGTAATATCCGGCAGTGTTTGTTTTTGGAACACGGGAGTGACACAAAGCGATTCTTATCCTTAAATCTTGCCACATTCAATTGGGCAATTTAGATTTGAATTGAATTTTTTTAAAAAAAGTTCGGTGCGCAAGCGTACTTGAACCGAATTATTATTTTTTTCGTTTATATGTGAGTACACTGATCTAGTCGGCATAACACATTTTCTCGCGTTCCCTGGTAACCCGATCAGAGTTGATGGCACTAGTCTACCACATTCGCGACGGTTTAATTGCCCGGACAAACAGAAACACCAATCAACAAGAGATTTGAATTAAGAACGAAATAAAATATTTGCTTCTTGGCCGCAGCGTATGAAGAAAAAAATCAAAACAAATCAGTAACAATTGAAAATGGGAATGACAACTGGAAAGTGCATTGGAATTTCGCAACGATATCAGTGCTGCCAGATATAGCCTCTGGATATATATTCTCGACTAGCTTAAGGTGCATACAAAACAAAAAAAAAAAAAAAAAATACAATTGTACTAGATTTTCATCAGTCAATGTTTCCTAGGTTTTTCTTTTCACTTTTTTTATGTATGCAGTTTCTCACCACATTATTAAGGGGAGAATATCAAAGAAATTATCGAATAGTAGAATAAGAATGTGCAGAAGGACTGAAGACATGGTAGAATTTCGTTTTGCGTGTACTACGCTAAAATTAATAACGATTTTAGGTTTTTGAGGGAAATAGGAGATGTAGCGCGATCAATCGTGCGCTTGTCTTCATTTGTGGTTACAACGATTACATGGTCGTGGGTAGACCTTAACTACTCTTTCGAAACCTTTTTTTTCAAGGCTCTCGTTTTTCATATCTTTTTCGAATCAAAGAATTCACAAAATACATGACTTTGTAGCGTACACCTTGAAAATTATATCCTTCCATTTCGACTTGCCATAATTTTGGTGGTTCCATTTACTGAGTATAAACTTAGTAAAAGTATACGACTGTGGACACAACCAAAAACAAACCGCTGTACAAGTCTGCCTAAACGCAGCTCACTTAATGGCGGAAATGGCGAAATGGGCTAATCTTACAGCGAGTATAAAACCACGGCAACCAAAATGGCCAATTCTTTTTTCTTTTGGCGGTGGAAGGTGGTAAAACCCAAACCAGGTCGGGTAATTCAAGTTTTGCTGAAATTAATTTTTATTATATTGTGTGTGCAATACGTGCAAAAAAATAAGAAAATAAAACAACAAAAAAATACCGAAAAGAAACGTGCGCAGTGGGACATCGAAACTCCGTAAACGCCCGAGCGGCTTAAACGCTCTACGGAACGCTCTAGCGGAAAACAATCCCTCGTGCCACGAAGTCCCCCTCCACGTTTGGGGTGGAGAATTTTCAAAACAGAGTACCCTCCGGCGTGTAATTTTGGTTGAGCAGCACTCTACGTCACCTGTGTGCGCCACCATAACCCTACACAAAGCCACCGCCACACCACAACAAGCCACCACCCAAGATCGTCGCTAAACACCACCCACATCACCATCACGAACTCGCCACCTCGCCGGTGCCAGGAAGGCATCCACCCTCCTCGCACGAAACAAATTTTGATTTCTGCTAGGGAAAACATCCTTGCGACCCTGCAACTGACCTCGCCACCGGCAAGCAGAGACGAACGATAGCCGCCTTTTGTTCCTCAGACCTCAAGAAGCGTCAACCCCCCCTCGTGTCTTCCGCGGGGTACATCTCCTTCGGAGTACTTCTCACCGTGACGAGGCCTAAACCCCGTGACAGCTAAACCGTGTGGAGACCGACGAGAAGACAACAAAAAATGTACCTCGACCCGTGTTAGTTTCGACACACGCGGAGAGATCCAAACGGAAGTCAATAAGCATCTTGTACAACTCAGCCATCGCATCAGTCGTGGAATTATGATTAATTTTTATAACAAGTATTTATAACAATTGCTCATTTAAAATATTGTGGTAGTATCGACACATTTGTTCTCAATTCTATGTAGTTGTAGGGAGGCCTAAAGATCATATAAGAAAACTTTCTATTTTTCACAGACTTTTAACCTAATTCCTCGTCGAAGCATCAGAGATTCCAGTACGGTTTGTGCGCACAAAGCGGAGGAGCTTCTGGATTTGTATCTTCACCCAACAAAAGTTTTTTTTTGTGTTTTACACAAAAAAATACAACAGAAACTGTAAGTGCTTTTTTCTATATTATCTTTTGGGCTCAACTAGTAAACCGAAGAGAAAGTAAAAAAAAAAAAAAAAAAAATATAACGTATCTAAACATTTGTCTAAAGTAAAGGACGTGTCAAAAGTCAGGATTTATAGTCTCTTCATACCTTTTTTTTTATCTTCCGTCTATTGATGTGGATGATTGTCGATCAGTTCATTTTTTTTTTATTATTTTTGCGGGACGCACACCTGTAGTGTGACCACGCTAGTACCGAGCTTAAATACTTTTTCCAGAGCAACTTGTTAGGTCACTATTGCTGTCAAACCCCTTAAATAAAATTATCCCCCTTTCTATACACTAATGAATTATGATTATAAGATACTTGAAGTTTATACATAGTTATAACATAAATACACATACTTTTAATTGTACAAAACAATTCGAGTTACCATTTCATTTCTAAGGGATTTTCTCTAGAATGATGCAATAAGATTTATTTTTTTGGTGATAGGTTCGTGATCGAGAGAAAAAAAATATGAGGACGTTGTAGACGTAGAATATTTTAAAAGGGGTTGCCATTTATTTGCATCGGCATTTGGCAACCATGGAGCCATTGACCATAGGACAATGGACTAGGGTGGGTTAAGCCGAAGGATGACTCAAATCATCCCCTGTCAAAAACATCCGACAGTTCATGTTCCCCGTTGTCTCGTGTTTTCCCCTCTTTTGGTTTCATGACGGTTATCTTGCGTCATGCTTTTCCGAGGTCACCCGGTGTGACTTTACTCCATTTAGGTCGACTAACATTACAAAGGCAAAACAAAAAAAAAAAAAAACAAAACACATATTTCGGCACGATAAATTTATTTGTGGACCAAAGGGACGGCAGAAAGAACACCACCCCACCGACGAGCTAATTGCCGCGAGCAGAACGCAAGCGTGCCGAACACCTGCCAAGGAAAATGGAAATTTGTTTTACCATTACCACCACCGATCCTCCCAGTCCTGTGCGGACGTACCGCTGCCACAGTTTGCATTTTAAATTTCAGCATAGAGCAAAAAACCATCCCAGAAAAATCCCGGTGTATCCGGACGATATGGCGCCGCATGATTTTCTTGGATATCAGGAGGAAAAATAATTATAAAATATGAATAACCTAATTAATAAAACTATGCATTTTGATTTGTAAATCACAAGATATATGTTGCAAATTGAGAATAAAGTTTTCTAATTTCACGACAAAACATTTTCAATTTAATACGACGATGCCTCAAATCACCACTCGAGAATCGTAAATTGCAAAATAATAATTGCAAATTGATAAAACGAAGTTTCAATTTACGACTAAGAATTTGTAAATTGCAACTTCTGAAGTAGTAAATCTACTCCTGTTAGTTCGCAAATCAACACTATTGATTTGCAATTCAAAACTTAATGGTTGTAATTTTCTAAGGGAGGAAATCGTAATTTACAACAGAAAGGTGGTAATTAACGATTTTTTTTTGCAATTTACAATCCATGTAATATCAAATTGATAACAATTTGTGTCAAATTGCGATCAGTTATGGCAATATGTATTTCTCGATTGATCCCATTATTGATAGTAAAAAGTGTTGATTCACGACTTTTGTGGGTCAATATCTTCACTCCGGTCAATATCTAGAATTGCGAATAAAAAGTCGTGAATTAGTAAATCCTTAGCTAAGCTCTAAAACTAAAACTAGACAAACTTTTCGTGATTCGTTGATAATAACTGTTTGATTTTCCTAGAAAATATTTCCGAATTGTTTTTTTTTTTTTTTTGGGTTCAATTCAATTCAATTCAATGGATTTTATTTGTACAAAAGAAGTTTTCATTTACATGTATTACCTGCACAGCAGAGTGCTTATCTGCAGATGGTTAAGCATAAATTTAATAAGTTAACTTTGAAATGATCAATTAGGATACAATTATAATAGTGTTTGTAAAAAAAAAATCAAAAAAAAATCTTTAGCTTTCTAATTCACAGAATAAAGTTCAATTAAATGTTTTTTTAATTCTTTTTTTCTTTTTTTGAAATTAGGAATTACTTTTAAAAATTGTGGCAGCGAATTCACTAATTTAGGGACCGTGCATCGGAGCTCTCTATCACCATACGTGTTGTAAGCTTGTGGAACTTCAAGCATCCCTCGGACTCGTCTTCGGGTGTTTTGTGGGTGGCTAATGGGTCGGGAAAACCTTTGGTCGTTCATATAGGTAAGCAATGTTGTCATCTGGAAAAGTGCCTTCACATCTAAAACTTTGAAAGTTGAATTAACAGGCCTAATTATTTTAAGAAGACGATGTTGTGATTTAGATATCTTATCCAGCGAGTAACGCTTAAGATACACCATTGCAAATAAAGTGCTCTTAAGTTGAAGACGCAGGTTATTGATGTGCTCACGCCACAGAAAGTGCTCATCAATGGTAACTCCAAGATATTTAGCCGTTTTGACTACCTCAATCGCGTTGCTGCTTCTTTGTACTGCACAGCGATCATTACGATGAAAGATTTCAATTGTTTCAGTTGGCTTTGATGGAGTCCGAATGTGCATCAGAACTAGCTAAGGTTCCAAAAGCATCGGCATAACATCTAACGAATCTGGGTGATACGATATCAGCCTTGTATAATTTCCTTTCATCGTTGGGAAGCAAAAGTGACATCACTAACGCTATTATAATGCGCTGCAGTGTTGAGTAGACATTGTCAGTATCTCGAGGCCTGAGGAAGCAAACACATTCATTCTGAACCTAGTCCAAAGTGGTCAAACAAATCGAAGCCACAAAATTCGAATTCTCGATCTCAAACATCGTTGACAGCAACTACAAAGACTTGAGTCTTCTGCAAAGATGGCAGTCACTCAATAGCCAACTGTTCCAGTTTCATGAAACTTCCAGTAATCGATCGTTTTTCTAGCATAAAACAACTCGGCTTATACATAAATTGCTTAGCTAAAGGACATACTGTCTCAAAGTGGCCTTCGTCTTAAGCTGCAAGACTTGTAAACAGTTGCACCATACTTTACTTCACAGGATACAAATGCAACAAGGAAACTCATCTTGTGAAGGAGAACCATCTTTGTCGGCTACAGTTCACACGGCATTGGAAAAGAAAAAGTCGAAGGCAGAAGCCCAAGTTATTCTGGCAACTGCAGTGGTATTGGTGAAAGATTCGACCGGTGGTTTTCAGCTGGGAAGAGCCCTTCTTGATTCTGGTTCCCAGGTGAACTTCATCAATGACAGATTCGCTCAGTTTCTTCAACTCCATAGACAGAAAAAGGTAGTAGATATCGCGGGAATAGGTATATCACAGACGAAATTGAATTACCAAACCCACACCACGATCAGATCGCGTTTCAACAAACAATAGCCCCATCAATTACCGGATACCAGCCGGATTTAACGTTGAACGTCGCGGACTGGAATCTTCCCAGCAACATCGAGCTCGCGGATGAGCACTTTAATACACCGTCGCAGATCGATCTTCTTTTAGGAGCAGAGGCATTCTTTGTCCTTCTTTCGGTAGGCCAAATTAAGTTAGGACAAAATTTACCGACTTTGCAAATGTCCTCTTTGGGATGGATTGTATCAGGAAGATACACCGCAGTATGTGGAAAAATTCTGGCAATTGGAGGAGGTAGACTGCGCAAGATGGACAGAAGAACAGACTGCATGTGAAGAATCATTCAACAAAACAGTCAAGTTTCTTCCAAGCGGTCGGTTTATGGTTAACCTTACATTCAAAAGATATCCTGCTTGTCTCGGGTCATCATATGATGTGGCGTTTAGGAGATTTTTATCGCTAGAGCGGAGGCTTTCCAAAAATCTTTCTCTGAGGTACGAGTATATAGAATTTCTTCGGGAATATGAGTCCTTAGGTCATATGTCTGTAGTACTAAAACCCAACTTAACGGAGCCTCATTACTATCTTCCACATCAATGTGTGGTAAGACCTGATAGTACCTCGACCAAGCTTAGAGTCGTATTTGATGCCTCATGCTGTACTTCTTCGCAAATATCTTGAAATGGGATACTAATGGTCGGTCCCACAATCCAGGATGAATTGCATATAATTGTACTTCGGTTCAGATTGCGCAGATATGCACTCACGGGGGACATTGTTAAGATGTATAGACAAGTTTTGATACATCCATTGGATCGATGTACCAATATATCTTGTGGAGAGAAAGTGAGCACACACCATTGATGACTTATCAGCTAAACACAATCACTTACGGTACCTCTTCGGCTCCTTTCTTGAGCATTCGATGCCTGTAATTTCTAAGTGAGCGTTTTGTAGAAGTCATCCATTAGGTGCAGCTGCCCTACGTTCGGATTTTTATGTCGATGATTTGCTGACAGGGTCAGATGACCTAGAGACTCTCACACAAATGCAGTAAGAATTAATAGCGATTCTACAATCAGCAGGATTTGAGTTGTCTAAGTGGAACAGCAACTCCCTGTTGACACTTGACAAGTCATTGTGCGGTCCGAAAGTCAAAGACATAAAGCTGAACGATTCAGGTCTCACGAGTACTCTGGGAATATTTTGGGACTCGCACAACGACAACTTTAGTTTTTCGTACAACCCGAATAGGACATTTAACAAATTTACCAAAAGATCGATACACTCCTTATCATCATCTCTATTTGATCCGATGGGACTTTTATTAAGTCCAATCATAATAAGGGCCAAAATTATGCTACAGAAAATCTGGATAGAAAAGATAGATTGGGATGCGCCTATTCCTCAGAGCATCGACATGGCATATAGGCAATTCATAGAAGATTTGAATTCATTACAGAACCTTTCAGTTCCTAGGTTTGCATTAGCAGCGGATAGTCGAGCTATCCAAGTCCACGGGCTTTGCGATGCATCCATGGACGCTGAATCTATGTATCTGCGATCTAGAAACGGACTTGGACGGACATCAGTGAAGCTACTGACTGCTAAATCTCGAGTTTCTCCAGCCAAAAGGAAGCAATTGCCGAGTCTGGAATTGTGCGGTTCTCATCTTCTGACCAAGTTGTTGTTAAAGATAAAACGCATTCTCAACATTTCTTTTTCACACATATATTTCTGGACGTATTCAGAAATTGTGTTGCACTGGATTGGTCGACACTCGTCAAAGTTTACCACTTTTGTGGGAAATCGCATCGCAGTAATACAGGAAAAGGCACTGGAAGTAAGCTGGAGATATACCTGGCGATCACTAGGATGAGGCCATACATTTTGAAATCGATTTTCACTCTTTATACCCGTTCAAAATTTTGTACCCGGAAACTTTTACTACCTGTGACCAGGTACATATTTTCCCAACGGTAAGTCATAAAATTAAAGGGTAAATAAAAAACTACGGCTGAAGCGTATAAAAAGATGCGCCACTAGGATGAGGTCACATGCAAAATCTTCGAAATTGTTCCGCGCTGAGTTGAACGTGAAAAAAATAGTTGGGCTTGGAATGGATGCTTCTCAAGCTGGGAACAATTCAGTTAGAGGAACTAAATTGGCAAATACAAAAGAATACAACTCGAAACTTCACTTGTTAAAGAAGTAGCCTTTATTTGCTGGCGGTGAACAAAAGAGTGATTTACCATCTTAATTTCTTCTTTTCTGTAGCTGCTGATGTATACCATTCAGGTGTTTTTGTAGGTCTATCACCCTGACCTATTTCTTTTCATCGCGAATAGTAGGTGATCTATGTCGGATTGCCGTAGTGTAGTTGTTGTGTGCGTGGGTATCTCTCAACAATGCCCACATCTTCGGAAGGTGTGTTAGAGCGATGCATTTGTTGTTTGGAGATGCATCTCGCTCTCACCCAATTCGGCCATCATGGAATATAATCTGTTGGTCAGAGGTTGTAGCCATATCCTTTAATGGCATTGACCCACGTGAAAGCGAGATCACCCACTTTCTCGATTGGCATACTTGTTGACCACTGACAGTTGTCGGCCTTTATAGTTGCAGTGCGGTGCTCGGTGGTGTTGTGACGTTTAATTTGATATTTTGCTTAATTTGTGTTGTGTGATTTGTGTTATGTGCAATGAAGCTAGTTCCTCAAAATGTTAAGCATTTATGTTGCTCGGCGACATTTGAGGAACTAGCTTCCTGTAAACGCACACCTCCAACAGGGCGCAATTCTCTTGTTGAGAAGCAACATGCTCCCGGCTCGACCACGTGGATTTCAAAGAGCAGGACCTCGGATGTGTACTTTGTGTTTTCAGGATCTCGGAATTGTGACCTCTAGTGTTGTAGCTACGGTTTCGCTACATCCTCGTCCTTGTGCGTTGTTGAAGTTTGACTATTCGTGTCCCTGGAAAGAGAAAGATAAAAGTTGGCATTAGTTTTTTGTTTACATACATATGAATATAAATAAATGTATAGATAATATTTATCTGCTCCAGTTGGTTATTTCTAATTAATTTCAGTGACAAAATCGGTTGATCTTGAAGATTGGGGGAAATTTTGTTCACGATTTGTGAGGTTAGGGTTATAAATTCACTTCAGTCTATTTTGTTTTGTAAGTTTAGTTCATATAATTAATTTCTTTACACTTAATTTTGTTTACAATGTCGGACGTTTAAGGGCTCCTTTCTCTGTCCTTATGGTCACCATGCGCGTTAGACCATCTGCACTGGGATGCAGTTCGATTACGCGCGCGAGTAATCACGATGATGGCGGTAGATTATTCTCCTTGACCAGGACTATGTCTCCGATTTTGATGTTCGGCTGTTGCTGAATCCACTTGTGCCGTTGTTGAAGTAGATGAAGGCAAGTTGTGTTCCATTGCTTCCAGAACTCTTGTGTTAGTCGTTGTATGTACCTCCACCTATCGAGATTGTTAATGTTTTTCTCCAGCAAGTTCCCTTCAGGGAGTGTTATTAATGATGCTCCTATCAAAAAATGTCCTGGGTTAAGAACCGTCAGATCATTGGGATCGGATGTCATCGGACATAATGGCCTTGAGTTGAGGCACGCCTCGATTTGTGCGAGCAAGGTTACGTATTCCTCAAATGTCAGACTAGCTGAACCGATTGTTCTTTTGAGGTGATGTTTAATGTATTTTACACCAGCCTCCCAAAGCCCTCCAAAATGTGGTGCCGCTGGTGGGTTGAAATGCCATTTGGTGTTTTGTGCTGCAAGGTTTGCAGATACTTCAGCTGACCATTCACTAGAGATGTGTTTGCTGTCCTTATTCAGGTCGGTGGTTGCACCTTTGAAATTTGTGCCGCAATCACTGTACATGTTGGTACACAGTCCTCTTCGAGCCACAAATCTCCTGAGCAGCTATAAACGCTGCTGGAGTGAGGTCGCTTACTACTTCAATATGTATTGCCTTCGTTGACAAACATATGAAGATAGCTATGTACCCCTTAGTCATCCTGTTACATATGCCCTTCCACATCTTCATTTCTATCGGGCCCGCGAAATCCACTCCTGTGTTCGTAAAGGGCCTTGAAATTACGACTCGTTTTGCCGGAAGACTTCCCATCAATTGTTGGTGCATTTTCGCGTTGTACCGATGACATCGGATGCAATTGTGGATGGTAGATTTGACCAGCCGCTTTAGATTAGTGATCCAATATTAGTTTCTGATCTCTGCTATCATCATCTGCTGTCCACCGTGAAGTGTGCGTTGATGCGCATTGCTTACGATCAATCTGGCAAACTGATGTGAATCCTTCAGAATTATTGGGTGTTTTTGGCTGAAAGGGATTGTGGAGTTTGATAAGCGTCCTCCGACGCGTTAAATTTCTTCAGAGTCGAGAAATGGATTCAGGCTGAGAATATGGCTGCATTTGCCAATATTCCCTTTATTTCTTAATACCTTTATTTCCTCTGGGAAAAGTTCACTTTGAACGAGTCTGATGAGTTGCCTTTGGGATGCATCTAGCTCATCTTGTTTTATTGGGCTATTCTTCAAAGATGATCTGTTTCCCCTTTCTTTGAGATATGCGAAGTATCTTCGCCATATAGCTGTACTTCGTACCAGTCGATTGAAGTCAGAATATCGTTGAAGGTAATCATTGCTGATGAGTGCGAATTGACATACGACCTGTGCGAAGTTTGCATGTATTTTTGTTAATTTCTCCTAGTAGAACAATGTGTTTGTTTCCCCTCTTTTATTTTATTTTTTCGTTTCCAGATCTGTCTCATTGGTCTGCTCTGGATATTGATTTACGTCAAACTTCTTAAGGAATTTTGGTCCATGCCTCAATCCTCGTGAGCCTATGTCTGCTGGGTTTTCTTTGGTGCCCACGTGTCGCCAGGTGGTGGTGTCTGTAAGCGTTTGAATTTCGCTAACTCGATTGGCTACAAACGTGCGAATTGAGGGATTTCCTCTGATCCACGCCAGTGTTATTGTGGAATCCGACCATACAAATATTTTGGCGTTTTCGAATTGCATTGCCCTCTTTACACTATGTAAAAGTTTGGCTAGTAGCAATGCTGCGCATAACTCTAGCCGTGGTAGTGATACACACTTAACGGCTGTTGTAGCCACTCTCGTTTTTGCTGCCAACAGATGAATGTGCTTCCCCGTTCCGTTTATAATGCGAGCGTATACAATAGCCGCATAAGCCTTTTCTGAGGCATCGCTGAAACCGTGAAGTTGTACCTCTGATGAATTTGTGTATTCGATCCACCGAGGTATCTCGAGGTCGTGAAGAGTATTTACTATTTAGACCTCTTCGCAGCTCTAACCATTGATTTTCAATTTCTTGTGAAATTGGAGAATATCATGCATATTCCTTCAGCCACAGTTGCTGAAGAATCAATTTGGCCTTTATCACGCATGGTGCGATCCATCCAAGCGGATCGAACAGACGCGCAATATCTGCGAGTACGGATCTCTTTGTGTATTCTGGAACTTCAGGTAAATTGATTTTAAATGCAAATGTATCTTTCGCTGGATGCCATTGAATACCAAGTGTTTTAATGGCGCCTGGAACTTCGAAATTCAGATGTAGATTTATTTCCCTTCCGCTTTCAGGAACCTGCTGTAACACTTTTGTGGAATTGCTGGCCCATTTTCGCAGAGGGAACCCGGCTGATTTGAGGACCTTCAGAATGTCGTCTTGTAACTTGATAGCCTCGGTTTCTTCGTTCGTACCGTAGATGAGATCGTCGACGTAGAATCCCTCAGTCAGTACCTTAGTAACGTAAGGGTACTCGTGTTCCACATCTGACGCTAGCTGAAGTAAAGTGCGCACCGCTAGATATGACGCCGATGCAGTTCCAAATGTGACCGTATTCAAAGCATATGTTTTTATAGGCTCGTTCTGAGTATGTCTCCATAAGATGACTTGGTATTGAGTATCTTCGGTTGCCATCCATATTTACCGATACAACTCGCTTATGTCTGCCGCAAACGCTATCTTAAACTGTCTCCATTTCGTGATGAGATCGATGATGTCGGATTGCAACCGTGGCCCCACCATTAGGCAGTCGTTTAGCGACAAACCATTGGATGTTTTGCATGAACCATCAAATACTACACGCAACTTTGTGGTACTGCTTGACTCCTTTAGGACCGCGTGATGGGGCAAGTAGTTTCCATCGATGATTTTACCTCTTTCATCTGACCTAAAGTCAAGAACTCTTGGACGCACTTCGTATACGCTTCCTGTAGTTTTTGGTTCGACAAGAGTTTTCTTTCTATTTGAAAGAATCTTGCCATGGCTGCCTTCTTCGAGTTTCCCAGGATTGGGCGAATTCCGTTTTTGAAGGGGAGTCGTACTTCGTACCTCCCATCTTCCTTTCGTTGCACGGTGTCAGAGTAATGTAGTTGACTTTTTTGCTCCTCCGGTGACAGCTTCCTGTCATCAATGTTAGCTTGTGTGTTCTATTTCAAGACTGATTGATTTGCAATTCAAAATGATACAAAAAGCTTAACTTACACTACATTATTACACATATTACGCTTATACTATCTAACTTTAACAAAGAATAAATAAATAGATGTACAGTTGTTGGTACGTGTGTGTAAGTATAGTAAATACAAAATAAGTGTGTTACCATCCATCTTTGAAAGTAGTATTTTGTTTAGGATATATAATATGTAACATGTCCCCTCTTACATATATTATATATATAAATTTTGATTAAGGTAACGAAAGAAAAAAAATAAAAGTACCAATTTTAATTTTAGTTTAAAATGCAGCTTTATTTAATACAACAATTCGTGCTGTTGCTTCCGCGATCATAAAATCCTCCTGAGGCTTGTTGCCTTCTCTATTTATACTTTTTCGCAGAACAGATTAAATAGATCTATAACCAATGAGCGATCGACACAATATAGATTGCTGCGGGGTTATGTGGTTGTTATCTCTTTTAGGGGTTGTTGGTGGTTCTGATATAACACCTCCCCTCATAGAGTCTTCTAAGGGTTAAAATGAGACCGTTGGAAGATTTGTTTTTTACATTATTAATATTGGTCTGCCATTTGAAACATACAATGATTATTACAATTATTATATTTAGTTCTTTATAAAAAGCATATTATTTTAGTATGGTTCGGATGTAATTGCTTGATTTGTTATTTTTATTAATTTTAAAGAATGCGTCTATGGCATCATCGAATGTGGGCATTTACTAAAAATGAAATCGTTCGGTTTTGTTGTGTGAGGGCTTTCGAATATAACACCTTACTCCTTAGAATCTTCTGAAGATTTAAAAGAAACCGTTGGAAGATTTACATAAGTTATTACTTTTCTATTTTTTTTTTACATTTGATTAATAGTATTGTTGATATAACTTTACAATGATTATTAGTAAAGAATATGAGGAGTAGACAATTTGCTTGTGTTTTGAGTGTATTTCTATAATTTTTTCAGTATTTTTTATATGTTCATAATATAATTTCATTAAGGTTATATCTTTAGTTTCTTCTAGAGTTAGGTTTTTACTTATAATTGGAATGATTAATTCAGTTGAATATTCTTTTCTATTGATTTTGTTATTTAAATAAAGTTTACAATTCTCGATTTTTATTAAGTAATTCCCCTCGATTGTTAAGTTCAAATTGTTACAAGTTTGATTTAATGTTATTCTATTTGTTTTTAAAAGAGCCAATTTCAATTATTTTGCTTTCGTTCGTATCGTTTTCATAATTACAAATCATTTTATCCTGAAAAGTATTTTGAATACATTTGTCTGTTATTTTAATACGTTATTACTTAAAAATTGTATGGATTGTTTCAATGTGTTTGGAAAAGCTTGTAAATAGTATTTAGTAAATTCTTTAATTGAATAATTTGGTATTTCTACGACAAATAACATATTATTTTTATAAGTGGCTATGTTTAGTTTAATTTCTTTTAAGGCTTCAAAATCTATTTTAAATTGTGTTATTTCTTCGTCTGAAAGTCTACTGGTTAATATGAAATCTTTTTTTTTTTTTCTATATTCAACAATACCTGGTGGATGCTGTCTTTTATTTCCATTTCTAATTAAAAATTTTTAATTTCTTAGTCATATATTTTATATTTGTCTATATATAAACCAAATAATTTGTCTTCTTTTTCATTAAAATGTTCAGTGAGATCTTTTATTTGATCGTCGAAATGTGTGTTTATGGTTATTTGATTGTTTGAATTTTCTATAATATTATATGCATTCGGTTCTACTAAATTTAATCTATATTCTATACTTGATCGATCATCATCATCCATAGTTCCGAAAAGGAAATGTAGACCATTGCCTATAATATTTATTAAACCTCTTCTCGATCTTGTATGTGGGACTAAAGTATCGAATTGTTTTCTGGTATGAGTCATTAAATTTTGTAGTTCTGAATTATGTTCGGGTAAGTGTCTGACTTCATTTTCTATAGTGTGAATTAATTTTTCCAGTTTTGTTAAATTAATTATGTGCAATATTTTGGAAAAATCTTTAATTAAACGAATACTATTGAGTTGAATTATTTGAAATTCCTTGGTGACTTCTGTGATCTGAAAGGACTGGCTCTGGATCTGGTTGATCCTTAATAATATTATTAGAGTTGTCATTATCAGGGGTTTGGGTGTCTGTAATTATAATTTTTTTCTTTTTCCTTAATTGGTCCTTATGTAGAATTCTGTTTGGAATTTTTCTATATCTATTTCCTTGTTGGAGTAAATATTTTTTATCAATGTTATTAATTACCTTTACTTCAGTGTGTCTTGGAGTCATTTTGTTTTTTATTTTCTCTGGAGCGGTGATTTTCGCGAATTTTTCATCTATGTCCTCGTCTTTTCTATTTTTATTTATCTTTTCTAAAGTTTTTAACTTTGTATCTTCTATACGTTTAAAAATCACTTGATTATCAACTTTCCCTAAGTGGATATCGATTGGTCTTTCTTTTGTTGTTAGGTGTACGGTTTTGTTATAAACCTCTATTGCTTTGATCACTAGATCGACTGGACGTTTTGTATCAGCGAGCAATCTTAAATATTTGTTCAGGTTACTGTGGACTCTTTCTATATCTGAGTTCCCTGTATGTCTATTTGCTGTGCAATAATGTAGTTGTATACCTAAGTTCTCTAAATGGGTTTATAGGGTTTCTGAGACAAAGGCATTCTCGTTATCAAGTGTGATTTCTTCGGGAATGTTCATGTATGAGAATATTTTCGTTAAGGCATTTATCGCGTCGTGTGTTTTGGCTCTTATTATTTCTACTGCTGTGTATGGGTGTGTCGGTTTTTTCATATAGTAGTTTTATGGGGTTTCTTTCGATTTTTTGGTTACAGGTCATGCAGTTGTTAATGAGTTTGTTTGTGGTTATTTTTAGGTTGGGTATAAGTTAAAAAAATAAAAGCCGAATTTCTTTAAAAAAATATTTTTTAGGCAGCGATGCCTTCTTTATTTGCCGAGTACTTTATTAAGACTAAAAATTACAGTATTATTTGATTCTATTACTCTACATGCATTCGACTATTTGTGCTGTTGTCAGCACAGGTGTTGTGAAATGGTTTCCAAGAATTTCGATTAAATTAAAGTTGCAACCTGAGTTGTTTTGTCCGTCGATTCGTAGGAACGGAAATTGGGTCGTGTGAATGGTTTGCTGATGCAATTCATGTTAATTCTTCCACCTCTAAATGCGATAGTCCTCAATCGCTTAGAAGTATGGTATGTCATTGAACTTTGTTTGCGGAAAGGTATGTGAATTTGATGTAGGTGCTACTTCCGGTTTTGGAGGGATGTGGATGTTCTTCATCTCCTGTTGCTGAATGATGACCTTTGTATTTCTTCTCGTGTTCAAAAGTTTGTAGGTTGTCAAAATGATTAAGAGGATTCCCATGAAAGTAATTGACCCATAGGTAGTAAATATTTGCGTTTCTTTTTCCGATTGGAGCAACTGGATTTCTTTCGTATTATTAATGTGGAGCTCGTGCATCATCTCAAGTGATAATATCTTATGGTATTCCTTTTCTATTGGGGATTGTTGTAGAATCGCTGGGAGGATGGTGTGAGTTGATACTTTCTCTGAAGTAAATATTCGGTCATTGATGGTGAGATTGATGTTGTCGTATTTGATAAGAAAGGTACCACTAAGATTCCGGGAAGTTGATTCAGCTTGGAGGGTTCCATTGAAGCTATTGAGAAGAATAATACCATGTGTTATCTCTTCGATTGTTGGGATGTGTTGACCGCTGACAATGTTGCATGATGCTAATTTACTTTTCAATAAATTTGTAATGCATGTGGAGTTTACAAGATTAACTAGATTTTTTCTTTCACAAATTGAAATAAAATTAATTGGCTTACATTTATCAATTAATCCAAACACTTCTTCTTTATTTGTTATGATTTCATTATAGTGTGTTTCTATGGTAACACCATTTCTTTTAACAGGTTTAATAAGAATTTTTTCATAAATATAAGAATTCGTTATAGGAATATTTACTATATATAAAATTGAAACGGAATTTGTTATTATTTTAATTTCGGAAAAATTCAAAGCTTCTTCAACAGTGGTAAAAGGAATGTGTTCTTTATTTAGTGTATTTACGGCTAGGCTTATCTCTTCTTTAGACAGAATAAGTGAATTTACAATTCCTAGTTTCGCCCAATGAATGGCTAAGTTAATGTTTTCTAATTCTTCTTTTATAATTTTAAATTTGTATTGAATTTCGGATATAATTATTGTATTGAAATTTTTATTGTCCTTTAACATTTTTTCTATTTCATTTGTAATCTTTGTAATAGTATTGATTCTTTCGTTGTATAATTTATTGATTACAACTTGTGTATTTGTATTGACAAGGATGTTATTCATTTTCTTTTTTATTGTTACATAATCGTCGTGGTCAGGATTGCCTGCAATCCATTTCCACGCTGTGCCTATAGAATTTATGGATCTTTTTACATTGTGTGGCTTTAAGTTGTGGATTAAATTTTGAATTTGTTGATACTCGTGGGATAGGAAGGGAAACAAAGGATCGTTAACAGTTGAGTTGAGTTCAAAAGTTGGGGCGATGTTGGTCAGAAATTTGTCGTATTGGTCGAGGTCAATTTCGTGAATTATTTTTAAATTTCCGTTCTGTATTTTGACTTGTCCCGTATGTAAGGATACAAACTGAGAGTTTGAGAAGTCTAAGATTTGGAGTTCTGTTGCTGCATTGTGGAGCATATGCCTGGAATGGAAGATAATTTAAATGTTAGTTCCTAATGTGACTTTTATGGATTGTTTTACCAGACTCGGTTATCACGGTTGTATTTTTATTTTCTTTTACTTTTTCTTGTCTGTATCTAAACGTGAGTTTCGAACCTAATCTTTTATTATGTTTAACGAAAATTAAATCTCCTGGATTGTAATTTTTGGGTGGTTTTCGTTTTTTATTGTGATAATTCATGTCTTTTTGTTGTTTTTGTATAATTTTGTCTATATTTTGTTGGCGGTTGTTTTCATATTCTTCAGGGGTTATATTTGATGATCGGCCAAGAAAGAGTTCAACTGGTTTTTTACCAGTTGTTGAATGGACTGTAAAGTTATATTCGTTTGTCGCATTTTCGAGTAGCTCTTCAAAGGAGCGAGGGGTCTGTTCGGCTTTGATGCATCGCATAATCTCAGAAAGAGTGGAATGAAACCGCTCAATTTGTCCATTTACCTCACTTTTGTACGGTGGTGTTTTATGGATGCGTATACCTAGTTCGTCTTCGATCATGGATGTAATAGTTGCCGAGTTAAATGCTAGTTCGTTGTCGATAACTATGTTTTCAGGAACGCCGAATGAGAATAGTATTTCTCGAAGTGGTTGTCTAATGTCAGTAATAGCTCTTGATTGGATTATTTTAGTTTTTGCGAACTTCGTCAGTTTACATAGGGCAGTCAGAACCAACATTTTTTGTGTCGAAAAAATATCCAGGTGTACTGTGTGGCCAGGATATTTCGGGATAGGGGTTGGTTCAAGGGTAGGTTTGTTGGGGTGTCTCTCGTATTTGTTTTCTTTGCAAGTTCGGCAATTTTTAACTAGTCTTTTAATCTTTGCTGCCATTTTTGGAAAGTAAAAATGTTCAAGTAGTTGCTTACGGTTTTCATCTGGGTTACGATGCGCTCTGCGATGGGTTTTTAAATTTTTTTCTTCTTGTTCGTTTTCATCAGCAACATCTTCGACCATTGATTGTGTGAACCTGATTTTGAAATTAGCAAAGTAAAGTGGGTAAATATTTTGTATTTGACCCATAATTTCTTCTTTTGTGCATAGACCGTTTATGGTGCTGGGGTTAAGGAATTTTTTGAATATGTTGATGATGTCTGTGTTGGTGTAATTAGGTTGAATAAAAATATGCCTATGGTAGGTTGGAAATGGAATAAGGAATTGATGGCTAGTTTCGTCTCCGGTTTTAAGAATGAGTTGATTACGGAAGACGTTAATGGGAGTTTCAACTGTTGGGATCAAATTATGCGAAGAACTATCGTCGCTGTGTACTGTCATTGTCATCGAATTTACCTCTGTCGTTTGTGGAAGTCGTGATAAGGCGTCAGCAACTATGTTCGTCTTTCCTGGTTTGTATTTCAGTTCGTAGTTGTATTCTTCCAGGATAGATTTCCATCTCTTCATCTTATGGTTGGTGTTCTTATTGCTGAGGGCGTATGTTAGTGGTTGGTGGTCTGTATAAATTTTTACCTTTTTTGATCCGTATAGGAAATTCCTAAGCGAGTTGAGAGCCCAAATGATTGCAAGCATCTCCTTCTCGTTAGTGGCGTAATGTTCTTCGGTTGTAGTTAACGTCCTTGATAAAAATGTGATTGGTTTGTTATCTTGGGATAAGACAGCGCCTACGGCATAGTTTGACGCGTCAGTTGTAAGCTCAAATTCTTTGTTAAAGTCTGGGTAATTTAGAGTAACTTCCTGCGATACTAGTGATTCTTTAATTTTTTGGAAAGAGTTTAACGCATCCGTGTCAAATTCAATGATATAGTTTTTAGAAAGGTTTTTGGACACTCGTCCCTCTTCCCCTCTTAAAAGGGATGTCAGGGGTTTTGCTATTTTCGCATAATCTTTGATAAAACGTCGATAATAGCCTGACATACCTAAAAATGAGCGTAAATCTTTAAGAGTTTTGGGGACTGGTAGTTTAGCAATGGCCTGTACTTTCTTTGGATTGGTCTTAATTCCGTTTTTACCTATGATAAATCCTAAAAACTCGATTTCCTCTTGGAAAAATTCGCATTTGTCCAACTGGATTTTCATATTGGCACGTTCTAATGTCTCAAATACGGCACTAAGATTATTCAGATGTTCGGTTTTGTTCTTGGCGAAGATGACGATGTCATCGATGTACACATAGCAACGTTTCCCAATGTGCTCTCTTAGGATGTCGTCAAGAGTTCTTTGAAAAATAGCTGGAGCGTTCTTGAGGCCGAAAGGGAGACGTGTAAATTCAAATTTACCGTTATTTACTGAGAATGCGGTTTTCTCGATGTCAGATTCTTTTAGTAGGATCTGATGAAATCCGCTCTTTAAGTCGATTATCGTTAACCAACTATTGTTACCAAGGTTGGCGAGAACTTCGTTGATCTCAGGAATTGGATATCTGTCTGCGACAGTAACTGAATTTAACTTCCTGTAGTCGATCACGAGACGATATTTTTTTTCCATAGATGCGTCCATCTTTTTGGGGACGATCCAAACCGGCGAGTTGTATGGTGACTTAGATGGTCTAATGATACCATCTTCGAGTAATTTACTAATTTGTTTGTCGACCTCTTCCTTTAACGCTCTCGGGTAGGGGTATGATTTGGAGTAAATTGGTTCGGAGCTTATGGTACGAATTTCCCCTTTTACTGTAGTTGTATAGGTCAATCTTTCGTCCGGGTCGGAAAAGAGGTTAGGGTAATTCTTAATGGTTTTAATCAGGTTGGTCGAGTCTTCTTTGTTTAAATGGGAAGTTCTGATGTTTACGTGATTGACGCTTTCTGTAACATGTTGCTTGAGAGGTATAATAACGTCCGAATGAATAGTCATATAGTTTTGTCTTGTATGAATGACAGCGTTTAGTTTTTGTAGCGTGTCATTACCAATAATGCCATCAAACGAGATAAGGCTGGGAAGAATGTAAAATTGAATTTTGTTTATAATGGGGTCGAAAAGCTGAACAAAGCAATGGTGAGTAATTTTTATGTTTCCTCCTACGGAAGTGGCGTAAAAGTTTTTTTCGTTCGGAAGGGGATTTCTAATGTGGCGGGGTTGAATATAATTTCTGTTAGAGCCTGTGTCTATGAGGAATTTAAGTATTTGTCCGCTCCTCGCGACGTGTTCAAAGTACGGAAGCGAAGAGCTTTTTAGTCTAAAAAATATATGTCCTCTAATTGTTCTGGTAGGTCAACGTCTGTGTTTTCGTTCTGGTCAGTATATTCCGTTAGAGTCTGTTCGTGATTTTGGTCATCCTGGCTTATTAAGGTTTCGTATTGTTCCGAATCCTCTTCATTCTGGTTGGACTCTTCTATGTAGAAAACCCGTTGCATTTTGTACGGCTGATGGACTTGCTGCGAGTGATTGCGCTTTTGAGGAATTGGAGGATTTCGAGGTCTATTTTGGTAGTTTACTCTCTGTGGGTGGACAGAATGGTCAATGTCCATCGGCTTAGGAGGCAGTGGTCGTTGAGTCACTGGTAGCCGTTGTTGTTGATGCCTTTGCTGGAACTGTGGTTCTCTACAGACTTGAAGTGGTTGAGGATTACGAGGGTTGTGAAGGAGTTGCGGATAGAATTCGCGTCGAGGTGCAGGGATTGGTGCTGGGTGAGATACGTTATATTTTCGAGAAGGAACCGGCGGTGGTGTATGTTGGAAAGTTTTACGGATAGTAGGCTGAGAATTGTTAGCATGCTGAGCTCTGAAGTCCACATTTTGCAACTTTAAACAGAGATGCAAAGCTTGTGGGAGGTCTGCAGGTTCTCTCATACTCAGAAGTCTTGATAAATCGCCCTTTAGTCCTCTGACAAAGGTGTCCAAAGCCTTGTCGCGATAGCACTGGGTCATATTGTTGAATGACTCTTGGCTCATGTTCATAGATCCAAGTTTGCTGAGAATAAGAGATAAATGGTGATACACTATTTGGTAAAATTCCGGTATAGTGTTATGGCCTTGTACCAAAGTTGTCATTTGATAGTCGAGGGTGCCTAAATCCCTCTTGTCCGCGTAATGCAAGGTTAGGCATTTGGATATCTTATCCCAATTTAATGGGGTGTTGGCGGATTCCAAAGCGATATCCGCATGTCCAGTTATTTTGTTTCTGATGACTGAAAGAATGCCATAATATTTGGGACTG
Organism: Cheilosia variabilis; assembly: GCA_951230905.1. Classification (NCBI taxonomy): domain Eukaryota; kingdom Metazoa; phylum Arthropoda; class Insecta; order Diptera; family Syrphidae; genus Cheilosia; species Cheilosia variabilis. The sequence goes on along the minus strand of OX579676.1, from coordinate 101,024,086 downwards.
CCTTTGAGATGCTCGTAGATTTTCAGTATCCTTTCGACACTTTTTTTCCACGAATTGAACTCTTCGGGTTGTCCAGAAAAATCTCGGAGGCTTTTTACCACATCTGGTATTTTATCCATGTCGGATAGATTTGCGTCATTTGCTACGTTAATTGGTTGGTCGACATCATTGTTAATGTCGGACGCGGGATTCATAATCGAGTTGAAGATTTGTCGCCCTTGTATACGTAATGTTTCTGTTACTAGTCTTGAAATAAGTTGGATCATGTTGTCATCAACTTGGTTGGGAATTGGGGGAGCAGGAGGAAGATTGGCATCTTCTGGGGGTATATGCAAACGAGGTGGCCTTATTAAGTTATTTTGATTTGCCATGTTTAAATTGGATTAAGAGCACAGGCGGAGAGAAGAAAAAAAAAAAAAATGCAGATTTTTGAGGGCAAAATAAGTAGAAAATATATTACAATGAATTGTTTGGCTTTGATAATTTGTAGATCGGATTCAGTACCTACTTTATAAAATTATTTACTCAAGAATTTATGAAATACGGGAACATTTGTTAAATTTCCCTATTGTTTGCGTATAAATTTGTTCTTAAAGTTTGTTGACAAATAGGATTATGTTACTATGATTATTATTTATATGACTTACAGAATAAATAAAAAAACGGCTTTCATTTCCATAACAATGTAGATCTCCAGGTATCCAAGTTTTGGGTATCCAGGGCTTCCGGACTGCTTCTGATTTTTGATTGATTGATATTTGATATTTATTTCTCTTATAGTACTTATAAATATAATAAGAAATACAAATCCATAAAAAATTCAATATGTTAGAAATTACAAAGTAAAGTAAGAAAAATCTTGTGGCATTCGATATTTTATTCAGATTGAGTTCAAATAGTGTTGAATGCCACTTCAAAAGGAACAAAACAATTATATAGGGTGGGGTATTAAACAAAACAAAAATAAAAATGTTAGAAAAAAACAATTTTTAGCCGATTTAATTCATTTAACATGATATCAATTTGTTCTCACTTCACAAAGATGCAAGAATTTATGTAATCTATATAATAACATCAAAAGTTGAGGCAAAAAGTTAGATCAAAATATTTGAAGTAAGAGAGTTTAAACTATAATAATCATGGGAAAACAACCAATTTTTTACGCGCTTTAGAAAACATACGGACATGTGAACACATCTGATTTCTTCCGGGAGGACATTAAACAAAATATTATATACAACTGAATATGAATTTCTATATGCGGTGGTTCGATAGTTTGGCACTTGTAACATATTAAGTGAGTTATTGCGTAGGTTATAGTTTGAGATTATACGAAAGTTACGGTTACCAGACTTCATAAAGAACGCTTTTAGAACCTTAAAACAGTATAAGTGGCGAACAGGAAGAATCCCTAATTGACAAAACAAAGGAAAACTAGGATATCTACTAGGTTTACGACAAATTTTCCGGACAACATTCTTTTGCAAGACTAGCAATGGCTGAACTTTGTTTTGATAGCCACCTGCCCAGCAATTTATACCGTATTGAAGCTTAGAATTAAAAAGTCCATAATAAATTGTGGTTAGGAGCTTAGTTGAACATATGTTACGAAGGTAATAGAAATGCCTAAGTGTGGAGATAAAGTACTTCTTCAATGCAATAGCGTGGGATGAAAATTTCATATTAGAGTCAAATAGGAGTCCTAGGTACTTAAATTCGTCTACATTCTCTATCAAAAAACAATCATCGCTACAATTTTCACTAGTACACAATAATTGACCAAGCACAATAGTTGCACATTTACATTGATATAATTTAAATTTTTTGCAATTCGGTGCATGAAAGTATACATCCGGTTTTGGATTAATAGAACCAGATAAATTAAAGAACATTAATTTAGTCTTAGGACTTATTACAAGTTTGTGTTCAGCGAACCATTGTCTTAGAGTATGTAAATCATAGTTTATATCAGAGATAAGATCTAAGGGACTGTTTACGCCATACGATAACCCAACGTCGTCAGCAAAGGCAGTAGGTGAGCCTCTTAGATTGAGGTGGAAGAGTGAGTTGATATAGATCAAAAATAAAATGGGACCCAAGACTGAACCTTGTGGTACCCCAAGCCTCATTAATTGCGCGTCACTTCTCGTCTCATTCAACTTTACTCTCTGGGATCTATTATTCAGATATGAGTTAAACCATTTAAGCATAAAACCACGCACACCTGCACTTTCCAGTTTACTTAACAGAATTTTATGGTCAACCATGTCGAAGGCTTTGGTTATATCGATGAATAACGCAGCTGTACATTTTCTTTTGTCAAGGTTACCCATTATCTGAGAGCAGAAGTCTAAAAGTGCGTCTTCGGTTGATTTTCCCTTTTGAAATCCAAATTGAGAAGGATGAAAGAACATCGTCTTGTCTAAAAAGTTTACCAACCTAATTTTTATAAGTTTTTCGAAAACTTTACTTATGCTTGGCAGGAGAGAAATCGGCCTATAATTTCCTATTTCAGTTGGAGAGCCTTTTTTAAACAAGGGAATAACATCTGCACACTTTAGACCATCAGGAAAAACACCAGAAAAAACACTACGATTGAAAACATCAGCCAATACATCCATAATGAAACAAGCAATATTTTTAAGGACAACGTTAGAAATACCATCGACACCAAATGAATTTGAGTTATTCAAACTGCCAATCATACTTAAAATCTCTAAGGGAGTTATAGAGTCAAAAACAATACTTCTACAGTGCCCAGAGTTTACATCACCAATAGCAGAACATTGAGAACATAGATTTTGAGTTAGTCCACTTTGTAAATTAAGTCCGATACTTGAAAAATGTCTATTAAAAGCGTCAGCGATTTCATGTTTATTTGTTATTTCTTTATTACTAAGACGTAGAACAATAGTTTTTTGAATGGACGATTTTTTGTTGAGAATGGTATTAACAACTTTCCACTCTTTCTTAAGATTTCCTCTAGCTGAACAAAATTGAGCACGGTAATAAGAGTCACGGCAAATTGGTAATTCCTTTTTCAAGTCATCACAAGTCTTCTTATATTTCATTTTGAGAAATACATTGCTAGGGTTCTTTTTGCACATTACTCTAAGTTTATTTTTAGTTGTTACTTTATTTAATAAATAATTTGATAGCCAAGGTTTAAGTTTATGTATAGATTTTCTTGTGGTCAGAAAACTGCTGCTAGCAATATGACTGTTAAGAGTGGTTAAGAAATTAAAATATGCATTCGATACGTCACTACAGTTATAAACATTGTCCCAGGACTCAAAACACAACTTATTTCGAAGCCTAGTATAGTTTATTTTTAGCTTGCTTTGGTCACGTTTCGGAATTGGGCTATTGTTTTTGGATGTTATGCTAAATAGAACGCCGGTCATGGAATGGTCAGTAATAAAAAAATCAAAAACACAATACTCACACTCTATGGAAGCAACATTTCGAAACCGTCCATATATATGGTCTAAACAAGTACCTGATGCAGGCCTAGTAGTCTCATAGATGAAGTTAGTCAAGCCATTTAAAGCTAACACAGATATATAGTTTGATACAGTAGGACTTTCATCTAGACAATCAACATTAAAATCACCTACAATAATTAAGTTTTTGGATTTCTCCCTATCTAACACAATAGAAAAATCATTAATAAACATCGTTACATTAAACATCAGCAATCTATAAACACATAAAAAAACAAACATTTCATTATTTATTTCGATGGACACCTTTAAGACGTCTGCACTAGGACAATCGACTTGGGAAACATTAATGATTTTATAAGCGTTCTTTATAAAGCAGCCAACGCCACCAGCTGCGTAGTTTTCGTTTGTTTTAGCATAGAAACTAAAACCAGGCAGGAAGTAATCATTTTTTTCAACCTCATAGATCCAGATCTCAGACACAAACACAATATCCGGGACGCACGCAAACGAGTTAATATGTGCGACGAGCGCAGAAAAGTTTTGTCTCAGACTTCTAATATTTTGATGTACAATAAATAATTTTTCATTGCAATAAGAACTATTTGTTAGAACAGCATCACAGTGAGGTTTGCATTGGACAAGGAAAGAAGAGTTATCAATTAAATCAATTTTGGAATTCATAACATTAAATACAAAAGAAAAAGACAAGAAAAACAGACTCAAATGAGTGAAATATCACTAAATGATCTGATCGAGATAACTCTTCCACCCTCTTCTTTTCTTAATAAAATTTGATTTTTGTTAAACCATACGTATTTTGCACCTTTTTTCTTTGCTATCTCTTTCGTCTTCATTAAAAGAGCTTGCGTGTAACGAGTAAGGGAGGCGTTGACAAATATGCTGCTTCCTTTGTTGTTCTTTATGTTGCTTCTGCTTACATCCTCGTTGGAGTGGTCAACCACTTGAGTGATGAGTTTGTTTTTGTTTGCTCTCTTTGCCCGCATTATGCGTTGCTTAATTGTAAGGTTAGAGAATTTTACGCAGATGATTGGCTTTGGCTGAGATTTTGAGCGCATTTTTTTAACATAGCAACTCACAATTTCACAGTCAGCAACATCTATAGATAAAGCGTCACTGAAAATTTGTTTTGCCTTTTCAATTGCATTGGTGTCATTGACATTTGTGACACCAACAATGTCTATAGACTTAATTAGCGATTCTTGTTGTTGCCAATTTAATTTGGACTCTAGACTTTGCACTTTTTCTCTAAGCTCTACGTTCTCTTTTCTCAACTCGGCCAATTCTTGAAGAAAGCGAGTGTTACAGTCTTCCAATTTTGACAGTTTGGCATATATCATCTGGAGAGTAAATTGACTCTCAGTATTGATATCACTGTTAGATGATTCTCTAATTGACGGCTGAGTGTTGGATTCTCCAGTTGGAAGAGTACCAGCTTTAGATGGAGCGTTGTTGTTGGTGCGCTTTTTGGACGTTGATGGAATTTGATCATGCAGAGAGCGTCGTCGTAAAACTGCACACTTATCGCACCGATATACATTGCCACTTGATTTATAAAATTCAGCATCATCTTTAGTGATATTCACACAATTTAGATGAAAAAAGCACTTGCAGTCACCACAATATATTTTTTCAAGGCAATTGCGATCAATTTTTTGTCCACACACAGAGCAACTCATTTTGAATTATGGAGCCAATACCTTGTGATGTGTACCCCACGACAACTTGAACACAGATATGATGGCAAGGCGGCTATCAGATTTTCTGATTCCTTTTTGGTCCTCTGTGTTACAAGGACTTACTTAGGGGCTTCTTTATTTATATTTCCTTAGCACTTCACTGTTGTCTTTAGTAGTTTGATTATCTACTTTAAGGATCGAGTACGTGCACTATTTGTAAAATGTTTTGGTTATTCACTTTTTTATAATGCTTTCACTGAAGGAAATTTAGTGTTTTGATTATTCACTATTTCATTAATACTTTCACTGAAGGAAGTTTTAGTGTTTTGGTTATTCACTTAAAACGTTTTACTGTTACTCGATAAGGACAACGGTGTCAATTGAGCAGTCCCTGCTCGGGCGCCAGTTAAAAAAATAAAAGCCGAATTTCTTTAAAAAAATATTTTTTAGGCAGCGATGCCTTCTTTATTTGCCGAGTACTTTATTAAGACTAAAAATTACAGTATTATTTGATTCTATTACTCTACATGCATTCGACTATTTGTGCTGTTGTCAGCACAGGTGTTGTGAAATGGTTTCCAAGAATTTCGATTAAATTAAAGTTGCAACCTGAGTTGTTTTGTCCGTCGATTCGTAGGAACGGAAATTGGGTCGTGTGAATGGTTTGCTGATGCAATTCATGTTAATTTATATAATAGATTTTTGAGAGGTCAATATACAATTTCTCGATGCCTACGTGATTGAGTTATTTGTGTTGTTTCAGAATGATTTCTGTTACTTCGTCGTTGTTGACGTCTATTCTTCTTTGAAGTATGTCCTTTGATAATTTGTTTTCTTCTTTCCATATTTCTTGGATTTTTTTAAATACGGCATCATCTTCAGTGTATATTCCATTTAGGGTTTTTATATCAACTTCTGAAATAATATTTATTAAATCTATTTTTATATAATTGGTTTTGCAGAATACAATTCCTCTTTTTCCTGTGTGTGGAATCTATAATATAAAATCTATAATATATATATATAATCATTTTCGTTGACTACTACAACTATTTGGCGATTAAATAAGTTAATTGCTTTTTCACTGATTGGAATTAAGTGTGAGTTGTCTGACTCAGCGCTATGTTCAGTTTTATCATCATCTTCGTCTTCGTTATCTAACATATTTATGTTGTTTTCTATTTTTATTCTTGATAAGGCATCTGCGACGTAGTTCTCTTTACCCTTAATATATTCTACTTTAAAGTCATATTCTTCTAATTTAATTTTGCATCATTGTAATTTCGTATTGGGTTCTTTCAAAGTTGACAGCCAAACCAGTGGTCGATGGTCTGTTTTAATCGTAAATCTTCGGCCGTAGATGTACTGGCGATATTGAGCTGTTGCCCATATAATCGCGAGTAATTCTTTCTCTATTGTAATGTAGTTACATTCGTGTTCGTGTAAGCAAATGACAAAGGACCATGTGACTGTGATAAGACGGCTCCTATAGCAAAGTTGCTTGCGTCTGTGGTTAGTGTAAATTCTTTGGTATAGTCTGGGTGACGATTGAGTAGATCGTCTGACATGAGTGTTTTTATTTTATTAAATGCTTCTTGGTATTCTGGGTTATTTTTGTCGATGTTTGCATCTTTCTTTAGACAGATGGTAAATGGTTTTATTATACCTGCGCAGTCTGGAATGAATTTCCTGTAATACCCTGTGTTGTGCCCGGAACAATTCGGTGACACAAAAATATTTTGTCATCCAAACCGAATAACCCAGTTGAACACATGAGAACCACACAACACTGACCCGATTGTAATAACAATAACCCAGTAACAGCACATATGCAACCACACATGCTGATACTGTGGTCCCAAAAACGAAAAGGTCAGAAGTAAATTCAAAACCGAATGTTACGTATTCTTGCGACCATTTGTATTAACAAACGAGTGCAAGAATACGTGACGCGGATAGAATTACTTTGCTGACCCCGGAGCGCACAATGAAAAAACGAAGAAGTAGGTTTGGAGGAAGCGTTGGGAACGACGAGCAGTCAGTCGATCATCAGACAATCACGAGTTTTATTTGTAACTCTACAAATGGTGGCAGCGGTGGGATAGTTAAGGGTAAAGCATCTACCTTAACTCCCAATACGAAACTAAACAAAAAAAAAAAACACATTCAGTTAAAAAAAAAAAATTTAAAAATCAAATCAAAAAAAAAAACTTTCAGTGCAAAAGTCGAAGTAAAAATAAAACAAAAAAGGAACAATAAGTGAAAAAAAAACAAACGTGCAGTGACTGGAGGAGCAACACCAAAATCACGAAGAAACCAAGTTATCAACAACACAATCAGCAATCCATAAGCCTACTGGAGGAGCAACACCAAAGTCCCCATCATTATGAGAAGCATTATGAAAGCAACTTAAAAGAAACTACCTGTTCATATAAATAAGCAAAAAAAAAATTTTATTCACTTTTGTTTGGTAATTTATTATTTTTTATTAATTTTTTTTTGTCGAATGTCGAATTTAAACCTGAACATTTCACTCAGAAACAGAAAAGTCCGTAGGTCGTCTGATAGTGAAGTGTCCGAGTCCCTTGCTAAGCCTTCTCACAAACCAATGCCTATCGGACATTCTCCACCACGTTCGGTACCACCAAAAGAAACAATTAAAGTTTTAACTAACCAAGTCGGTACCTTTGATCCATCCTCTTCAATAAAGCCTCCAGAATCACAGCCCCCAGTAATAAGAGCAACAATGTCGTTCAATTCTTCGCAAACCATAAAACTCGTACCCGAGCTTGACGGTTCTGCCAACGCTTTGGATAGATTTATCCAATTGATTGACCTTCAATCAAAAAAAGCAACCACTGAGTCCGATAAAGCGGAACTAGTAGACAGTGTAAAGTCTAAGTTAACAGGCCGGGCATATAACGTTATTGTGAAATATAACGATTATAAAGGATGGCCAGAGTTAAAGGATGCACTTGTTAAGAGTTTTAGAAAGACTCGATCCAATTCTAAGAGAAGCCAAGCAAATTTACCATATCAAGTCGAGTCTTCTCAAAATCAGAAATCGCATTCACCGATTCAAATTTCCAAATCTACTAACTCAAAATGCGATTCCTGTGAAGAGAAAAATCCTAATATTTCAAATAGTCCACTGCATCAAACTTCTCAAAATCAGAAATCGCATTCACCGATTCAAATTTCCAAATCTACTAACTCAAAATGCGATTCCTGTGAAGACAAAAATCCTAATATTTCAAATAGTCCACTGCATCAACCTTCTCAAAATCAAAAATCGCATTCACAGATCCAAATCACTGAATCTACTAGTTCAAAAGCCTTATCCAAATTCCCAAATCGAGATAACCATTCTCAAAAGCAGAGCAAAAAGAGCAGTCCTCAAAAGCAAAGCGATAAAAGAGATAAAATACCCCAAAAATCTAACCAGTCATGCCAAAATTCAAACTCATGCAAAATCCAAAGGGAAATTGAAAAAAATAATTCATTGCTAAATCAAAACCACCGCCAAAATCGAAGCCCTGCGCAAATCGAAAACCTGAACCAATTCCTCAACGGATCATCAAATTCCAAGTCAAGCACTTCCACAAACGCCCCTCAATGTTCCAGAAATCGAGCGGACAAACTTTCCAAGCCTCTTAAGCAAATAGTAAATATCGGTTGCCTAAACAAGGCATCAAGCTTTAAAAGCGAAATTAAAATTAACTCAAAAGATATCAACAGCAAGCTCAATATAATGCTCCTTGACACTGGCGCTAGTCTTAGCTTGATAAAGTTAGGAAAACTAGAAAAGGATCTATGGGTACAACAGAATTAAAGGGTATCACCGACACACCTACGTCAACGCTAGGTACAGTACTAATGAATATAGAAATTACTCAAGGAACAATGTTAAAGCACCTGTTCCACATAGTATCAGACAATTTTCCTATTACACAAGATGGAATATTAGGCGAAGATTTCTTTCAAAAATTCAACGCGATATTGAACTATAAAGATAAAACATTTATTTACCATTTTAAAGGAAAAAGGTACGCAACAGATTTCATATACAAGCGAAATGCAATAACAATACCCGGTAGATCCGAAAAGGTGATTAAATATGGACCAATACAGGAATACTCAAAAAAAATATATTTTTCCCAAGAAATCTTACCTCAAGTGTATACTTCGTCGGTTATTACTGACCCAACAAACGGTTTTATATACATATCAATATTAAATGCTAACAGTAAAGATATTACCCTACAAAACCTCGATCTAGAAGCTGAAGACATAAATAATTACCATATAATTAACCTCAACTCTATCAAAAACGAACCAACTATAGACGACAGGTTGGGAAAAATCCAAAACCAGCTTCAACCCGAGCATCTTAACATCGAAGAAAGGAAATCAGTAACCGAAATTTGCCGTAACTACAACCATTTATTCTTCCTCGACGGAGATACTCTATCATCTACGACTGGAATCACACACTCTATAAAATCTAACCCAAATATAGCACCAGTTAACATTCGACCATATCGTTTACCACAGATCCACACACAGGAAATAAAAGACCAAGTGAACAAAATGCTCCAAGACGACATTCTCGGACAACTAGGCGATTCAAAATATTTTACAACATTGGATTTAGCCAGTGGATTCCACCAGATCGAAGGTCTGAGGAAGACAGAGAAAAGACAGCTTTCAGTATACCCAACGGGCATTTTTAGTTTACCAGGATACCTTTCGGTCTGCGGAATGCCGCAAAGACGTCGCATTTAAATAGGATGCATTTTGCGATGAATCCTTTAAACAACTGAAACAAGCCATTACCAATCCACCCATACTGCAATACCAAAATTTTGACAAAATCTTCTACCTCACCACGGACGCCAGTAACGAAACCATAGGCGCAGTTATTTCGCAAAGAGATCGTGACAATAATGATCTTCCTATAGCATACGCTAGTAGAATATTAAACAAAGCAGAAAAGAATTATTCCACCATTGAAAAAGAAGCTCTGGCAGTAGTTTGGACAGTGACGCACTTTCGACAATATGTCTACGGTGGACACTTTGAAGTTATTACCGATCATAAGCCGCTTGTATGGATGTTACACCTAAAAGATCCCTCTTCAAGGATAATGCGCTTTCGCATCAAGCTAAAAGAGTACGACTTTACAGTAACCCATAAAGCTGGACACCTGAATACGAACGCAGATGCCCTGTCACGTTTAAACACTGTTGAAGTTAAAGTAGTGACCCGCAGTAAAAGTAAATTCCCTCCAGAAAACGTTATGCACGAAAGTCAAGAGCCCATGGAAATTACAGATCCAGAGAAAATCAAGCAAATAATACACGAATTTCATGACACCCCTTTAGAAGGTCACCAAGGAGTCAAACGAACTCTAAACCGCATCAACAGACAATACAAGTGGAAAAATATGCACGCGGATGTGAAAAGATACAGCAAATCTTGCGACCTATGTCAAAGAAATAAATTATACTTGCGTAGTAAGATACCAATGGTCATAACTATAACAGCCAAAGCCCCATTCGAAAGAATAGCCCTAGATATAGTGGGACCACTCCCGATTACAGAAAATTATAACAAATACATACTCACATTTCAGGACGACTTAACAAAATTCGTTCAAGCAGTAGCAATTCCCAACCAAGAAGCCCAAACGGTAGCTGAGGCTTTAGTAAAACAAGTCATTTGCACATTCAGAATCCCACAAACTATTCTCACAGATCAAGGAACGGACTTCACAAGCGACCTATTCAAAAATGTCTGCAAACTCTTAAAAATACAAACAAGCATACAAACAAGCCCATACCATCCACAATCGAACGGTGCACTTGAAAGATCACATCGAACCTTAGGCGATTATCTGAGAAACTATGCAAGTAATGACCAAACTAACTGGGATAAATATATCAAATATGCCGTTTTCTGCTATAATACCGCAGAGCACACAAGCACTAAATATAGCCCTTATGAAGCTCTCTTTGGATTCAAACCTCCACTCCCATCAGTCATAAATAGACAAATACAACCTGTATATAATTACGATGACTACATTACGGACATCAAAACCAAACTGCAAACAGGAGATAAAATCATACGCGAAAACCAATTGAAAGCTAAAGAAAGATCGAAGGAATATTACGATCGTAACTTAAACGAAGTCAACTATAAAGTAGGGGACATGGTACTATTAGAATCAAAAAATCGGTCGAATAAAATACTAACTCCAGTTTATGAAGGACCCCATGAAATTGTAGAAATCCTATCACCTACGAACTCTAAAATAAAAATAGGTAGGAAAGAAAAAGTAATACAAAGAACACACACTGCACACAATACAACAATCACAGAAAGCACAACTACTAAAACGACACTGTGGTTCTCTCAATTCCAGCTTCGTCATCACAGTATACTGCATACACGTAATGTCAGCGAAGTAGAACTGCATCAACTGAACGAAACCGGTGTATACCTGGAACCTATGGACATCCTGGAGAAATCCTTTACGAAATCGACATTCCTCTTTCATGTCAACGACTCACTGACAAAAGCCAACACTAGAACCATGGTAGAGAATGTAAACACCTTATCCAATCTCGCATTGCAACCATCAAGGAATATCCATTAGACCACTGTAAAATTACATTACAAATAATAAAAAAATCGCTTAATAAAATACACAACAACAACCGAATATTGGACAGTATACTACTAAAACAAAGAATCACCAAAAGAGACACGACGATAATAAACGAAGGTTTATTCAACGGTATAGGAATCGCTCAAAAATATTTGTTTGGAACAATGGACTCAAGGGATGCAGCTAAAATAGATAGCGCACTGCAATCTCTATCAGAAAACCAAAATAGTTTGTACCACATGAGTGAAAATCAGATGACAATTATCTCAAACGTTTTCGACGCTCTCAACAAAACTACTAACCACATAAATAAAAACATTGCTTCTATTACCGAAGAAATTAGGGAAAATACAATCAAACTCACAAACCTCACGAACTTCGAAAAGTCGTTACACAATTTAGATGAAATAACAAATCTAGTATCAATATGTTCTGCACAAATTCTAGCAAAACAAACCCAATTACTTGACATTTTGCAAGCAGCCAAATTAGGCAAGCTAGACAGCCGATTCCTAAATTCAGACATTTTTATGTCAACGCTTCAGCAAATTCAATTGGAACTACCACAAAACGTAAGGTTCCCAATAAAAGTCTCTCGACTGAGCCTTCCTATAATAAATGCAATTACTACAACAACTCCCATATACGTTAATCATAACCTTATGATCCAAGTTAGTATACCATTGGAAAATGAAGAATTCCATTTAGTAAAAATCACACCACTTCCGACAAAATATCAACAAAACACTTATCGATACGTCTCAATTGGCAGCGAATACATTGCCAACAATGAGAACTATAGGAGATTCATATTCCTAAACAACGAAGACCTAGGAAAATGCACAAAAATAGAGACAGACCATTTCCTATGCCAACAAAATTTCGTCATATATAACCACCACAATAATAACTGTATAATACAGCTCGTACCGGATACGAGCCCCGAATCATGTGACACTAGAATATTCGTATTAAAACACGAAATCTGGTTTTACTTAATGAACAAAAATTCTTGGCTTTATGTCATGCCTGAGCCAACGAGCGTACGAATATTGTGCGGTAACGCACCTCAGACAATCAAAGTCCACGACAGTGGAATTCTCAAAATAAGCCCAAATTGCAGGCAACGACGAAAGAAGTATACCTTCAAGCTTCAAACGACGTTTACAATAAAATCCCTATCACATACAACTACTTGCAAGACCTATTTTTTTTTTTTTTTTTTTTTTGAAGTTCCCATGCCCAGTTGGCAGACACTGCGACCTGGGCTCTCATCGCGTAACTTTTAAGACGATCATCGTCCAAACGATTGTATTAAACGACGTCGTCAAAAGTTTGCTTCGTGTATCATCACAATCGCATCGTTCGGTCGTGTCGTTCATCGTTTTTATTTAAAACAGTTTGAACATGACTGTAAACAAACTCTGACACCTAAAAAAATTAAAAATGTATGGAAATTGTTTTTTTTTTTTGAATCTGTTTATTTATCTTCGTTGCCATTGATTGACATGGAATTGGGCATTTAATGCAAAAATAAAAACGAAAGGCTAGGTAGTAGAATCTTTATTGCTAAGGGGCGAATTCTAAAAAAAATCAATGAATGCAATTTAATAATTGCATTTTTTTCTGATTGCATTAAAAATGTATGAAATTATGGAACAAATAAATGAAATTCATTTCATATCCCAAAAAAGTGCAATTATCATTTTTTTTTTTTTGCAAAGAGTGCATTCTTTTACAATTTGGATGAGAGTGAGTCGCCTCCAAAGAGAGCATACTTATGTGTCTTTCTTTAATTATTTTTTTATACTTCTCTCAAACCTAAATAAAACTGAAAAAATGCACCAAAAACGATGAAACGATTGTAAAATAGCAATCGTTCAATCGCAATCGTTCAATCGTCTGTATTTGACAGTTAAATGAGTTATACGAAGCATTAGTGAATCGTCCAAAACGACGTCGTCCAGACGATTCAACCATTTTAGTGATACACGAAGCAATACAATCGTCGAAACGACGTCGTTAGACGATCGTCGTCTTACGCGATGAGAGCCCTGAAAGATCTATTGTATCAATGGGGAGAGGTTTAATCTAAAAGACGTTCGACCTCCCTAATGAAGGTCAATAAGTCCTTAGTAGCAGAATGCGCTATATCTGCTGGTGTACGAGTCTCTCTATTAAAGACACGTTCTCTTAACCAATGAAAGGCCGGGCAGTCACAGAAGATGTGTTCGGAGACACAGACACAGGTTCATTTTGTTGAGGTGGTATCTAAGGCCACAATGACCGGTGAGGAAGCCCACTAGCTTTCTTATATTTTCCTTACTAAGTCTAAGGATTTCCTTATAGGAGTAGGGCTTAATTAATCGTTTGGATTGTCTTAGACCTGCGACCTGTTCCCAGTGTTCAAGACGAAGCTGGTTTTCCCAATCGTTAATTTGCCTTAGCGCAGTAGTCCAATTGACTGTGCAGTAGGGTTCTGGTCCACAGAGAAGAGATTCGGAACCCGCCCTAGCTAGTTTGTCTGCATGTTCGTTGCCTGCAATACCCTGATGGCCCGGCACCCAGCCAAGCCTAACCTTGTTGTGTTTGGCTAGGGCTTGCAGAGCAACGTGACAGCATTTAACTGTTTTGGAGTCCATTGTATTGGATGCCAAAGCTTGTAAAGCTGCCTGACTGTCTGAGAAGATTTGAATGATTGCGCCTTTCATACCTTTTTTGGATATTAGATCAGCACAAATTTCGATCGCATGGATTTCCGCTTGAAAAACCGTGGGACACATTGCCATGGGTATCGAGACTTTGGTGTTGGGTCCAAAGACACCAGCTCCAACTCCGGAATCCATTTTTGACCCGTCGGTGTACCATACCAGGCTTTTTGGGTCAAGTGTCGGAACACCATTGGTCCAAATAGCGCGTTCAAGTATTTCTACCTCATATAATTTCCCAAAACTATACTCCCTAACCACAGTGTCACTAGGAGCAGAACTAGTCCAAGTTTGGGATTAGGTTTAGAATTTTCAGATGTCCCACATGGTCAACTGATTTAAACCTATATTCTAGCTGCAGTTTAGTGGCGCATCTAGCAGCCGTCTTCATAATAAAGTACTGCAGGGGTGAGAGCCCAATGATGGCCTCAAGTGCTGTTGTTGGGCTAGTGCGCATTGCACCTGTGATGCCGAGACAGGCAATCCTTTGAAGCTTCTGAAGCTTGTTGGCCGTGGTTCGTTCAAGTACTTTCGGCCACCAGATGATTGCCGCGTACGAGATAATGGGTCTTACCATCATGGTATATAACCAGTGTATCATACTAGGATTAAGACCCCAAGTTCTGCCGTACAGACACCTACAGGCCCACATGGCTCTGGAGGCACGTTCTGTGGCGGACTTGATGTGTAGGTTCCAGTTTAGTTTCCTATCAAGGATGATTCCGAGATATTTAACTTCGTTGGAGTAGTTTAATGTGGTTCCGTTCAGGATAAGGGGTCCTAAATTGAACAGTCTCCTTCTGGTGAAAGGAACTAGAATAGTTTTGCTAGGATTGATGGATAAGCCTTCCGTAGAACACCATTCTGAAACATGTAGTAGAGCATTCCTCATTGTACTATTAATGGTAGCACAATGCTTTCCACTAATGATAATTGCCAAATCATCGGCATATCCGATGGCGTCATAACCTAAATTATGTAGTTTGACTAGTAGGCTGTCTATGACGAGTGACCACAGCAATGGGGAGAGTACACCCCCTTGGGGGCAGCCTTTGACTGCTGTCACCGACACAGCCACTCCTCCTGACGAGGATGTTATTACTCGACTTTCTAACATGGCTCGGATCCAACGGTTAGTCGAGTCTTCGATGCCTTTAAAACTGATTGCCCTGGCAATCGAGTCGTATCCGGTATTGTCGAAAGCACCCTCAACATCTAAGAATGCGCCTAGGGCAATATCCTTGCGGTGAAGGGCTTCTTCTATCTTTTTGACGAGATGGTGAAGAGCACCCTCAGTGGACTTGCCTTTTCTGTACGCAAACTGATTTGAGTGGAGAGGTTTAGATATTAATATCTGACCTCTGATCAATTAGTCTTTCCATGGTTTTAAGAACAAAAGATGTTAGACTGATAGGTCTATATGATTTAGGTAGTTCGCTCGGCCTGTTGCCATTTTTGGGGATGAAAATTACGTTCGCCTGTCTCCAAGTGTAAGGAATATAATCCCAATTGTAACTAGCTCTAAATAAGGTTGTAATTGCCGGCAGTATGACGTCAATAACCCTCTGAAAAAGGGCTGGGTATATGCCGTCCCCACCAGGTGCTTTAAAAGGTTTGAAAGAGCCAACTGCCCATCTAACCTTATCTGGACTAAAAATCTTGCCAGATAGACTATTTACTCGTCTGGAAACAGAGATCCTGGGATCAGCGTCGTATGAGTATTCGTGTGATTCACGGAAGGTCGAACCCGGAAAATGAACCTGAAGTAAGGTTTTGATTGTTTCCGTACGGTCCTTCGTGTAGGTTCCGTCTGTTTTCTTAAGTAGGCCTACACAGTTAGACTGATCTTTTCTCAGAGCCTTGTGGATACGAGCTGCTACTGGCATATCAGATATGTCTTCACAGCATTTTCTCCAGGAGGCCCTTTTAGATCTTCTCAACTCTAAGTTGTAATCTGTGAGAGCGGATCTATATTCGTCCCACATTTTGCTGACTTTTGCTCGATTGAAGAGTTTTCTAACCTTCCTTCTGAGTTTGGCTAGTTGGTCATTCCACCAGGGAACCTTACGTTTACTCAAACTGGTTTTGCTGACACAACTATCATGATAGGCGGTTATCAACACGTTGTTGAGTTGGTGAGCAGCCTCATCAATGTCCCATATGGATTCAATTTGAAAGACAAACATATTCGCTTTTGAAATGACAAGTTCTCGATACTTATTCCAGTCCGTCGACTTGGGATCGTATCTATCTTGTGCAAGTGCAGACTGACCGGGTATATCAAACCTAATGTGTTGGTGGTCCGATAAGGAGGCTTCGTCAGACACATGCCAGTTTACTACGTAATTTGACATAAATGGACTGGCAAGAGTGAGGTCAAGTACCTCCTCGCGTATCGCATTTATATAGGTAGGCTTAGAACCTTTGTTTAAGATATCAACGTTACTACCAACTAGTAAGACCTAACCGAAACCGTGGAAATCCCTACCAACCTATCCCAAATTTCACACGATACACGTAGAAAAATTAGACCTAGATAAATATAGTATTAGTATTAAAAACATAGTTAATGCAAACAAAACATTGTTATCTTTAAGACAGGAACACATATACATTCCTTTTTCTATTATATCTTTAATTTGTATAATTGGAATATTACTAGTAATAATAAACAAATACTTCAAAATAAGCCTATCAATAAATAGGACAATAGCAAACAACACTATAGGGCAAGAACACCCTAATGACCAGCCCGTTGTAATCATAGACCAATGAGAATATACTTATATATTTTAAACAAACAAGAATAAATATATAGACTTAAAGAAAATATTTTGTAAAACATTACTTAAATATAATGGAATGTGTAACCTTACTTATAATAATGTTGAAAGTAACTAATGATGTCACTGTAAAACAACAAATAGTAAAACACTGTAAAGCAAATCATAACCATATCTATATGTATACTGTATACATAGTAATATTATTGTGAAATAAATAACGTAAATGATCTTTCGTCGTCGTCCACAATGCGTTCTACCATACGCCGAAAGACTTCACTCCTAACGTCATGCGCCTTTCGTATTTTAAGGGGGGAGGACTGTTGTGCAGGACGAGTGCAAGAATACGTGACGCGGATAGAATAACTTTGCTGACCCCGGAGCGCACAATGAAAAAACGAAGAAGTAGGTTTGGAGGAAGAATTGGGAACGACGAGCAGTCAGTCGATCATCAGACAATCACGAGTTTTATTTGTAACTCTACATCTGTTAGACCTAAGAAACTTTGTATTTCTTTTACAGTATTTGGTATGGGAAAATTTTCTATCGTTTTTATTTTATTTGGGTTAGGTTTAATACCATCTGGTGTTACAATAGGAATTCTGTCTCCTTCTTTAAAAATTCTGATTTTTTTAAAGATACCTTAAGATTTGCTTTCTTGAGAGTATTTAAAACTTTGTTTATTGAATCTATATGTTCTTGGAGCCTAGTGGAAAAGATGATTATATCGTCGAGGTACACATAACAAATTTTCCCTATGAATTCTTGTAAGACTTCGTTCATGAGTCTTTGGAATGTTGCTGGTGCGTTTTTTAAACCGAAAGGCATGCGCACAAATTCGTAATGGCCTGATTGTGTTGAAAACGCAGTTTTTTCCCTGTCCTTTTTATCGACTTCTATTTGGTGAAACCCTTTTGTGAGATCTAATGTTGTAAAGTAATTACAATGTCCTAGTTTATCTAATATGCTGTCTATGTTTGGAATAGGCTATTTATCTTCTTTAGTTTTTTCATTCAGTTTTCTATAGTCAATGACTATTCTCCATTTTTTATTTCCCGTACTGTCCTCTTTCTTGGGGACTACCCAAAGAGGAGCATTATATGGTGAAGTAGAATGCTGGATAATTCTTTGGTCGAGCATGTCTTGAATTTGTCTTTTAACTTCGTCAATATGAATTTGTTCGTATCTGTAAATTCGTTTGAATATGGGTGAGTCATCGGTAGTGGGGATCACATGTTTAATGTGGCTAGTAAAAGATAGATCGTCTCCTTTGTTGTAAAAGGTACTTTTGTGTTTACTTGTAAGTTTTAAAAGAGCGTGTTTCTCTTCATTGTTTAAGTGATCTAATCGAAGTTTTTCCTGAATTGAATTTTTGGTATTGTATTTAAATGATTTATGGTTTCAGTGTATTCCCGTTCCTCGTCTGCACTGAAGAATATGGGTATAATCTGATCATTCAATTTTAAAATGTTCTCCTTATACCGAATTTCACTATTATTTGGAATTAGGATGTTATTTCCAAGTATTCCGTTGTAGTTTGTATGGAAATCATGTAATTGAAATTCGCAATCTTCTACTACTCGAAATATAAATTTTTCTTTTGGTATTATTATATCTTTGGTTATTTCAATTGGATTTCCCACAGAATTGATTTTTAATGGTTGTCCTCTAATTTTTATATATTCCTTTGGTGCGTCTTTTTCTCTTAAAAGGCTATTTGTGGCACCGGTATCTACTAATAGTCTTAATGTCTTGTTATTTTTTGTTAGTTTAATAAAGGGCAGTGATCGCTGTTTTGAGGTTCCGAAGCACTTCTTCGTTATAATTTGTTATTGGTTGATTTTGAGTAGTACGTCTTATTTGTGACGATCTTGGATCTACATCCATAGGTTCGAACCTTTGAGGTTGTTGTCTATAGTTGTTTGGGTTGTAATTTTGATTAAAATTATTTTCGTAGTTATTATATCTCTTTTGATGGTTATAATTGTTTTGTCTTTGGAAGTTGTTATTTGGCACAACATATTGTTTTGGTTGCCAGTTATTATAATTATTGTGGTTATTATAGTGCTTGTTATTATTACCTGGATAGGATTTTAAGTTATTGTGATCTTTGTGTTGTTGATCACTGTTATTATGGTTTTTGTGTTCTCTGTAATTGGAACTAGATTGTTTTTGATTACTGTATTAGTTAGTTGTAAAACCAGCTTGTACAAGTTCGTGAAGAGCTTGTTGCTTGATTGTGGCTTTAATGAATGCAAGATTGTTCTCATACTGGGAGGTAATTTTTCTTTGAAGACAGTCAAAGCTGTGTCGTTATTCTTAACGATTTCGTATGTTCTGTTTTCTTGTACAAATTTTTGATTTAGGAGACTCAATGTTTTCTGAATATAATTATAAAATTGGTATACATCCCCTTTGTATTGTGAATTTCTGAGATCGTCATATAACTGAAAACTGCTTTTAAAACCGCCAAAATTAAGAATAAGCATTTGTTTTATATCTGACCAGTTCCTAAGATGGGTATGAATTTCCATAGCCCTTCTAGCTTCACCAGTAAATTTACTTTTTAATATATTTATGCACATTCTTTGCGACTGTTCAGAATATTCGTTTAGGGTAGGAATAATATCATCTACGTTACTAAAAATATAGGTAAATCTTCTGTTTTACCGTCGAAAGTACTAAGTTTTTCTATATATTTTAATGGATCTAAATTTAATTCTCTTTTTACCTGTGGTATTGTATTATTAGCTTGTTGTTGTTGTTGTTGCTGCTGTTGTTGTTGTAGCTGTTGTTGTTGTTGCTGTTGTTCGAGTGTAAGTGGTTGAGCCATGTTTGCGATTTCCGCTGCCTCTGCTTCTGTGTCAGTTGATGTATCTTCCACTGGAATTTGTTGTTTATAAAAGCTGCAACTACGCTTTCCCATCTGTTTTTTAAATTCATTTATGAGTTTGCTCGTTAGCACGTTAGAGATTTCGCTAACTTTGTCTTCTTTATTTGGTTTTAAATTACTTTCTCTCTACGAGATTTCGTGATATTAATAATTTACGTTTATTGTGATCACTAAGTAATTTTTTAACAATGTAGAGTGTCTATGAATTCTCTAATATGAGTTCAGATATGAATTATTTTATTCAATTTCACTGATTTTAGGTTTATGTTGATTTCCGTTCAAATTTATATAATTTTAATCGTGTTCTGCGATTCGTTTCACGGATAACTAATCTTTTTATAGCTATCCTACCGACTGCGCCAATTTTGATTGAGGTAACGAAAGAAAAAAAATAAAAGTACCTACAGTAAAAACTCTTTTATCCGGAATGCTTGGGACCGACAGTGTTCCGGATAATCGATTTTTCCGGATACGTCAAACACCACGAGTGCTCACGAGATGTGCTATTTGGTGAAGGAAAACAAAACTATAAGTCTGCCTTTTAGTCTAGACGACAAACGGTAAACTTATTTTTCAGACTAAAACGCAGACGGCAAATTTGTTTTCCTTTTCAGGCACGCATTCTTGTGCAAATCGCAACATGCTTGAACATTTACATGCTTGTGTAAAATCATCAGCACACAGCATTGCGGATATTAGACGTTTCTCCGGATAGTAGAGTGTAAATTTCACAAATATTTTCTTAACAAAAATTCCGGATATTAGAGGTTGCCGGTTATTGGAGTTCCGGTTAAAAGAGTTTTTACTGTACCAATTTTAATTTTAGTTTAAAATTCAGCTTTATTTAATACTGCAATTCGTGCTGTTGCTTCTGCGATCATAAAATCCTCCTGAGGTTTTTACATTTTACATTTGCTTTTATTGAACTTTTGGTATATACAATTTGACTTAAAGTAGGTAACAAATGATGGTGAATAATTAATAATTAAATGTGTTGGCTCAACAACAGGGGCCCAACGGTATACAGTGTTTGTTTTCTTAGATCTATTTTACATAAATTGTGGTTGTCTTCTCGGATTCATACTCGTAGTATGCATCGTTGTCTGGGTTTACCTCAGGGAGTTCAAATCCGGGTGTTGATGGTCTTTTGGTTTTGAGGTGGTTGGTCACCTAGGTATTATCCTCGATGGTGGGTTGTCTCGGTCAATACGCAGAAGGGCAGGGCTGTCCTGTCTGTGTCGCTTGGGAATAACTCCTCGTTTAGCAGAGCCAGTACATGAAGGTACCGATGCTCTGGGATGTGTGGCAGGTCCGCAATCCTTCGGACTAGTGGGTTTGGATGGCTGGAGGTGTTCCTGAGTATTTTCTGGAAAAGTGTGACCATGTACTTTTCCAGCGGTAGGATTTTCGCTTCTTCGTAGAGTCTTGAACTTCTGACGTTTTTCTTCCGGACTGGATCGTAGTGCAGTCCTGTGCATATCCGCAAGAGTTTTCTCTCAAATACTCCGAGCTTCTTCATGTATGTCTTGGAGACGGTATACCATTATCTTATTAGTTGTTTGTAAAGCAGCAGTTTTGTTCTTCTACTTAGTCCATTTTGCTTCTTCATCAGCGGGTAAACTCGGTGAAATGCAAGTGATGCCTTCCGAAGAGTTGCGTTCAGGTGTGGGTTGAACCTAAGCCGTTCGTTGAAATTGACTCCAAGATACCTTATATTGTTCGTGGTTGATAGTGATGATCCGTCAGGTAGATTTATTTTGACGTTGCGGCAGTTGGTGGCCGACCTAGCTCTGGTTCCTCTGATGGGTCTTCTTATACAGATTAGTTCAGATTTGCTCGTGTTGATTCGTATGCCCCATCTTAAGTAGTACTGGAATAGATTCCTAACGTAGGCTTCTACTCTTCGTGCTGCTATGGCTGGGGACATCGAGTTGCTGTATGTGACGGAGTCATCGGCGAATAGGCAGCTGTTAGTTGCGCTCTCGAGCTGAGGTTGGTCGGACGTGAAAATGTTAAAAAGCAGTGGTCCTAGCTTCGATCCTTGAGCGACACCAGCTCTGATGCTTTTCACTTGTGATTGGCGGTCTTCTATCTGCACAAAAAAGGACCTACAGTGAAGAAAACAAATCCTCCTGAGGCTTGTTGCCTTCTCTATTTATACTGTTTCGCAGAACAGATTAAATAGATCTATAACCAATGAGCGATCGACACAATATAGATTGCTGCGTGGTTATGTGGTTGTTATCTCTTTTAGGGGTTGTTGGTGGTTCTGATATAACATATATATATATTGTTGCGCTATCGCTTAATTCGGTGATCCTCGATGAAATACACAATTGCCTGGAAGAGTTATAGGAAGCCGAGTAAAAATGAAAAAAACGCCAAGTTAACCTTTTCTTGTCTCGCCACGTTGTTTTTATTGTTAGCCAAAAAAAAAAGAATTACCAGCAGGAAGTTGTCAGACTGACAACTGGTTCTTGATGGTTGCGTTCACGGGTATGCAACACTCTCCCCTCCTTGCACTGAGGAATCCGCTGTTGAGAGCCTGCGCTCGGGAGGCCACGCTAGTAGGTTAGTTCCTCGGTACTTCGCCAGTCGATTCACGTGTACAATTTTGGATTTAGTTCGCGGTGTCTTTTGAATTCTAATGGTAACGTCAGTTATAATCTGCATGGCCCGATAGGGACCATCCCAATCGGATTGAAGTTTAGGGCAAACTCGTACTCTCCTTCGGGGGTTGTGAAACCAAACAAAACTTCCTTCTTGAAACTTGGGAACTTTTGAGTTGAAGTCATACCTAGTTTTCATTCGTCCGGCAGCGCGACGCATTTCCTCTTTAGCCCGTGTATGGATAACTTGTAGTTGGTCCTGCAAGCGCTGAGCAAACCCCTGGTAGGGTATCGGTTCCGGTACCGGCCCAAACGCTAGATCTTGAGGAAGCCTCATATCCCTACCATAAAGCATCATAAAAGGAGTCTCCTTTATCGAGTCCTGTTGAGAGGAGCGATACGCCATTGCAAATAGAGGTAGAAGTTCATCCCAGTCGTCTTGTTTGTCATCGACGAATTTGGCGAGATAATGCAGTATGGTCCGGTTCATGCGCTCCACGAGACCATCCGATTATGGATGCAAAGGCGTGGTCCGGGTTTTCCCTATTCCCATTATCTGCATTACATTTTGGAAAACAGCAGACTCAAAATTGCGTCCTTGGTCCGAATGTAGTTCTAGTGGTACTCCAAAACGGCAGAACACTTCATGGACTAAAGTTCTTGCAACAGTATCGGTAGTTTGATCAGGGAGTGCAAAGACCTCCACCCATTTTGAGAAATAGTCCATCAGCACGAGCACATATTTGTTTCCTTGCTTGGTAGGTGGAAGTGGCCCTAAAACATCCACTGCCACACGTTGAAAAGGCTCACCTACCAAGTAAACTTGAAGCTCACCTTGCGTTCTACTTTGTGGACCGCGCTTTGCTGCGCAGACATCACACGCAGTACAAAAGCGCTCTACATCTTTCCTTGCCCCGACCCAATAAAACCGGGATCTCACTTTTTCAAATGTTTTGTTTGATCCGAAGTGTCCACCGGACAGTGTGTTGTGGTACATTTTAATTATGTCGGTGGTAAGTGACGGTGGAACGATGGGAAGTAGGCGTTCAGGTTGTCGACGTTTAGATGGTATCCATTTCTTATACAAGAGATTATTTTGCCGGCAAAGAGAAGCGAATTAAGCCCAGTATGCTTTAATGGTGCTGCTCTCCCCCGCTATAGTTTGCCAATCTGGGCGAGTGCCATGTCCAATCCATTGAATCACCTTGGAAAGACTTTCATCCGTTTCCTGCGACAGTTTAAGCTGATCGAGATCAAAATCGGTACTCACCACGATGACCGCATTAACGAAATGATTCTCCGTTAAGTCGTAGCGATCCTCTTTTAAAGAGCAGTGATTGCAATTATCACTAGCACAGGGTCGACGAGATAATGTGTCAGCATTCAGGTGGGTTTTTCCAGTTCGGTGTTGTACGCGATAGTCATACTGTTGAAGACGCTCCATCCAGCGCGCTAATTGGCCTTCGACGTTCTTGAACGAGAGCAACCAGTTTAAGGCAGCATGATCCGTTCGTATCAGAAATTGGCGTCCAAATAAGTACACATGGAAATGCTCGATCGCCTTGATCATAGCCTACAGCTCCTTACGAGTGGTGCAGTAATTTCGTTCGGATTTATTTAATGCCCTGCTAAAGTATGCGATGACCCTCTCTGTCCCGTTCTGTAGCTGAGACAGCACTGCGCCTACCCCATAGTCGCATGCGTCGGTATCCAAAATAAATTCGCCCTCTGATTGTGCATGGCCCAAAATGGGAAACGACGTCAAATGATGTTTTAAATCGGAAAAGGCTTTGGCGCACTGGTCGGTCCACAAGAAACGTGTTTTTTTTTTCTGTCAGCTGGTGTAATGGGCGTGCGATGGCAGCGAATTGTGGCACAAATTGCCGATAATACGTGCAAAGTCCAACGAAGCTACGTAATTCAGATAAATTCGTTGGGGTGGGCCAGTCGCGTACAACCTCGATTTTTTCTGGGTTAGGTGACACACCATCAGCACTTAGTATGTGTCCCAAGAATTTAACTTTCCGTTGAAATAGCACGCATTTCGAAGGACTTAATTTGAGACCCGAAGTTCTTAGTCGACTGAAAACAGAACGCAGATTAAGAAGCATTTGTTCAAATGTCTTACCGTGAATCAGGACGTCGTCTAAATAAACCAAGCAGGTGTCCATAGGTAACCCTCGTAAAACGTTAGACATGAGGCGCTCAAACGTAGCTGGGGCGTTAGTCAGCCCAAAACTCATTACTTCAAATTGCCAGAGTCCATCTCTTGTCACAAAAGCGGTCTTTTCCCGATCTTTTGGATCTACCTCTACTTGCCAGTATCCTGATTGGCAATCGACGGTGCTAAACCACTCAGAACCAGCCACTGAGTCTATGGTGTCGTCAATCCTGGGCAACGGAAAGGAGTCTTTGATGGTGACGGAGTTCAACCGGCGGTAGTCGACGCAAAATCTCGTTGAGCCATCTTTTTTTCTTACCATCACGATTGGCGATGCCCAGGGGCTCGAACAAGGCTCGATGAGATCTCGGCGCAGCATATCGTCAATAATTTGGCGGGACTCCTCCTGTTTTGCCAACGGCAAACGACGTGGCGACTGCTTAACCGGACTTGCTCCTCCTACATTTATTGTATGCTGAGCCGCGTTAGTTCTTCCCAAGTCGTCAGGACCACTGCTGAAGATATCCGTGAATTCGCTTAGAAGCCCCTCCACGAGTTCCTGTTGCTCCGGGCGCAGGTGCGTTTGAGAACGCTGAAGTAAATCGACCAAGAAATCTGGAAAAACTATGCTTTGCGAGGGTTCCATATCCATGCACTCGGCCTCTTCAAAAAGCGCCACTTGCGTATTACCTGGCAATACCACCGAGTGGTCAGTGATATTGGCCACTCGCACCAATACCTTACCATCCAGAATTTTGTTCATTGATTTGCCAATCATAATGCCCTTAGGCAGACTGTCTTCTATAGGAGACACAACACCTTCCAAGAGTGTAGATGAACAAGATGCTGTCGCTGGAATAAAAGTTTCGGCTCTCGGAGGAATTGTTAGTTCGGTTACGGTTCGGAGAAACACAACTTGCAAAGCTTCTTCAACCAGTTTCCCACTAGGAGATGAGCGGCAGCCTTCAGAAATCAGAGGAATGCGTTCTCCACCAATTCGTAGTTCCTGAGATGAAAAATTCAAAACACTTTTCATGGCTTGTAGTACATCAATACCCAGGATGCCGTGACAACTAGTGGGTAGGGGAAAATCAACCACCATCACTTTCACACGACGTTTAAATCTACCGAGTTGAATTACTGTAGGCCAAATATTCGTTGTGTGGAATGTGCTGCCGCCTAACGTTTGAATGCTTGTATTAACCGATTTAAGTCGAGCATTGGATGGAACTATGGCTCGACTTACCAGCGTCACTGATGAACCGTTATCCACCAACAATTTACATGAAATGTTGCCGAACAGAACGGGTATAATGAATCCACTGTGACGGCTGCTGTTAGTGTGTACGTTGTAAATTTGGGGTCGAGTATGTAACATCAGCGTTGACCCCTGGTCGCTGACTGTCGATCGTTTCCCGACTCGGCGAGTGTCTCCATTTCATTATTGCGTGAACGGTTCCCGCGTGGTTGATAGTGATAACATGTGTTGTTTGTTGAAGTCGAGGGTACCTCATCGTTGAAAATTTCAACGGATCTAGCTTGGTGTGTGGTTTGAGTAGCGAGGCGAGCGGCTTCCACTGTTATCGCCTTAGATACAGCTTCCGTAAATGTTTTCGGGTCGGCGAGTCTGACACTCTCTTGGATAGAATTGTCATATATTCCATCCACAAACTGCATGATTGCAATGCGCTCCTGGGCTTCGGATGGACAGTCTGCAAACACAATGCGTGTGAGTCGCCGTATGTCGCTTGCAAACGCACCAAGATCTTCTCTTAGTCGTTGCCGCCTAGAACGAAAAGTGGAATGAGAGACATGTTTTTCTTGACTAAGAAATCTAAGCTGTAGAGCTGCAGCCAACTTATCGTAATCAGCACGATCAGCAGAATCTAAATTGGTTAGTACCGCGACGCTTTCTCCACGGAGTAAAGATGCTAATGTTTGAGCCTTCTGTTTGGTATTCCATCCATTTGCTTCAGCGACAATGTCAAATTGCACCTGGTAATCACGCCAATGTGTAGTATGACCGTCGAATGGTGGGGGCAGAAGTGCACATGCATTGGGAGGTGCATTACCTATTGGCGGTTGACCAGATTGGCGAGACGGTGGATTATCAATTTGACTTCTATTTACGAGTACGGCCGCTCCGTCGGGGGCTTTTTCGGCGGGAGAGTTCTGATTGGGGGTGGAACACTGCATAACCTTTTCGACAACCGTGGTTCCACTCAACGTACGCAACTCATCTGTTTGTCGCTGCTGCTCCTGTTTAAGCTGAGCGATCGTATCGCCCTGCTGTTCCAAACTTAAGGTGAGAAGATTTAACTTGGAGAAGATTTTCTCCAGATGCTGGTTATACTCTTCCGACATGTCGAATCGAGGATCCCACTTCTGACACCAATGTTGCGCTATCGCTTAATTCGGTGATCCTCGATGAAATACACAATTGCCTGGAAGAGTTATAGGAAGCCGAGTAAAAATGAAAAAAACGCCAAGTTAACCTTTTCTTGTCTCGCAACGTTGTTTTTATTGTTAGCCAAAAAAAAAAAGAATTGCCAGCAGGAAGTTGTCAGACTGACAACTGGTTCTTGATGGTTGCGTTCACGGGTATGCAACAATATATATATTGTATCTATGTGGGTACATACGTATTTTTTTTCTTTTTTTGTGTGACAACTAAAACATCTACGTATCTAGTTTATACAAATTTTAACTTCCCAGACCTTAACCGCATGAAGACTTCGGGCTTATCAATCACTTTTTTTTCTGTTTCTTCACATAGTAAAATTATAATCCTTTCTTAATATCAGTTGCTGCCTATTTCTTCTGAATAAACGTCCATTGTTGGATTTTACTATAAAAGATCTTGGTTCTTTACATTTTTCGTATACTGTACCATTGTTCCACGTCAAATCGTTTGGATTTATTTTAAAAAGAACTATGTCTCCTAAGCGAAGAGGTGGTAATAGTGTTGTCTTATTATCATAACGTCGTTTCGTAATTATTTGTTTATTCTTTAACATTTGCCTATAATGCTGACTATTTATGGTTGTTGGCCGAAGCTGTTGCATCTGAGTTGGTATTGCCCA
Source organism: Cheilosia variabilis (assembly GCA_951230905.1). NCBI lineage: Eukaryota > Metazoa > Arthropoda > Insecta > Diptera > Syrphidae > Cheilosia > Cheilosia variabilis. The sequence goes on along the minus strand of OX579676.1, from coordinate 100,996,033 downwards.
TAGCTATTGCGTGTATTTCTAAAATTGAGCAAAGCTATGTATGGGTCAGTATTTGATTCTTTACATTTGAAAATAACACGGCGCGATTTTGATGAAAAATAGAATAAAAAAACGATGATGTCAAACCACGTTATAAATTGTATTTTTATTGTAGATGTGCACTCGATCGCAGTCAACAGCAAAGAGAGCGAACTACCTTTTTCAATGCACTGCTATGGCCAAAAACGACGGCAACAAACAGGCATTACATAGAGAACGTGTGCCGCATGGGCCGTTATGGCGAATTCAAGATAAGGAAGTATATAAGCTTACAATTTTTAGAGGAAAATACAAAAAATATAGGGTATCGTAGGCAATGTTTTTTTAGCTGCAACACATTTCACAACATTCAGGCCCCCCTGAAAGGCTCCGGCCTTTCAGCAATTGGAAGTGGGGAAATCTTAGTAATGGGTCGAACATAGTTGCCAAATTTGGTGCGAATGGTAACGACCCTGACGTTGCTGTCTCTCCCCGGATGTGTTTCAACTACTCGTCCAAGAATCCATTTAGCTGGTGGTAAGTTTGGCTCTTTGAGCAGTACGACGTCGTCCACCTTCAGATTGGGTTGAGATTTATGCCACTTGGGTCGATGTTGGAGAGATGTCAGGTACTCCTGATGCCACCGTTTCCAGAAGCCTTGAAGAAGTATCTGTAAAGCAGACCAATTAGTTTTTATTGATAAATTTGAGTTAGATACATCTGGTTGAGGAACCGAAGTATATGGTTCCCCGATCATGAAATGGGAAGGAGTTAAGGCGCATGGCTCTCCATCAGACGTTTGCCACATAGGACGCGAATTTAATAATCCTTAAATTTTTGTAAGGAGAGTGTACATCTCCTCATACGTCAGCTTATTGTCACCAATGACGCGTTTTAGGTGCATTTTAACCGACTTTACACCCGCCTCCCAAAGGCCTCCGAAGTGAGGTGCGGAGGGTGGTATAAACTTCCAAACGATGTTATCCTTTGAAAGATAATCCGAGACAATATTATTGTGTTGCTGACTACGCAAAAGATCAAACATTTCGCCGAGCATACGTTTGGCTCCATGAAAATTAGTGCCATTATCGCTCCATATTTCTTGTGGTTTTCCTCGGCGTGACACAAAACGGTCAAGAGCCAATAAAAAGGCATTCGAAGATAAGTCGCCGACCAATTCCAGGTGTATTCCCTTTGTCACAAAGCAGACAAATAGGGCTATATAAGCCTTAACAAATTTGGGGTTTCTTCCGCGGTATAACCTCAATGTAATAGGGCCTGCATAGTCGCAACCGACCTTGGAAAATGGCCTTGAAAATCGTATCCGTTCGATTGGCAAATTGCCCATAAGTTGCGTTGAGGTAGTTACACGTTGCCGAAAACACACAACACAATCATGTATGATCTTGCGAACGAGATTTCGACAACCGAGAACGTAAAAGTTTTGCTTTATTAGCGCAAATGTTTGTGTTACACCGGCATGAAGATGATATTTGTGGATGTATCGCGCTATGAGAATAGATATCGGATGAGATTTGCACAAAATAATGGGGTATTTTTCATTATAAGTCAATTCCGATTCCTGTAACCGACCACCGACGCGAAGCACACCGAAAGCATCAAGAAACGGACTCAAAGACATAAGTTTATTTCGTTTGGGTAAAGATTGCGCTTTTTTGATATGATTAATTTCAACGGAAAATAACGAGCACTGAGCAGTTTTAACAAGCACCGTCCTTGCATTTGAGAGCTCTTGAGTAGTCAATGTTTGCGAATTTGTCATAATAGATACCGACCGACGACACTTCGATATAAAACGAAAGATATATGCAGTTATTCGAATACATCTAGACCAGCTAGAGACATTATGTAAAAGCATGTCCAATATGCTAATATACTCAATGTTAGACACAAATACCTTTGGTTTAGCTGGACTCCTCTCTTCCAATTGTTCCCCCGTGATGTTTTCTGCAACAAAACTCGCCCTTGGCCATTGATCCCTTTCAAGCCAGAGCCACTCGGGTCCCTTCCACCATATCTCATGTGCTGATAACTGTGATGGAGCAATACCGCGGGACGCTACATCGGCTGGATTGCTAGGTGACCGGACATGGTTCCACAACTTACGAGGTATCGAAGAGAGTATTTCGGACGTCCTATTGCCAACAAACACTGACCATTTCTTCGGAGGTGCTGACAGCCAGTGAAGGACGATGGCTGAATCCGTCCAGGCGAAGAGTTTTATGTTGTCTTCCTGCAAAGAAACTTTAATTTTGTTTACTAGCCTGGTTAGTAGAAGAGCTCCGCAAAGTTCCAAGCGAGGAAGAGATAAAACTTTAATTGGAGCAACTTTACTTTTGGCTGCTACCAATGTTACCGATATTGAATTATCTGAATTGATGCTCCTGCAGTATACCGCTGCTGCATACGCGTCCAATGATGCATCACAAAATGCATGGAGCTCCCAGTCGAGCTTATTGGACCATATTAATCTGGGAATGCGAAGGGACTCAAGGCAGTATAGTTCTTGATGAATTGAAGTCCAACGGTGAGCGAGATCCTCTCGGATTTGTTCGTCCCAGTCCAACTTCTCCTTCCAAAGATCCTGCAGAATGATTTTCACCGATACTACCACTGGCGTTAAAAAACCGATGGGATCAAAGATCCGTGATGCCTCGGATAAAATCCGACGCTTGGTGATGGCGCCAATTGCATCCAAACGTACTCTGTATGAAAAGCAATCTTGGGAAGGACACCATCTTAAACCAAGCACCTTGACAGCATTGGATTGCTCGAACTCAATTGGGGACATTTCACGTTGTTCCTCCGGCAAAGACAAAAGCAAAGGCCAGCAGTTGGTAGTCCATTTTCTCAAATGAAACCCAGCAGATTGTAGCAACTCCACCAATTCAGCTCGAAGCTTACTCACATCGTCGATTGTGTCTGCTCCAGTTATAACGTCGTCGACGTAAAAGTCATTTAGGACAACTGAAGATGCTACGGGATAGGTTTCGATGGAGTCAAGCGCTATTTGCTTCAAAGCACGAACTGCTAAGAAGGGTGCTGATGCGGTGCCGTAGGTGACTGTCAAAAGCCTATAATGGTTGAGAGGCCCGTTGGGACTTTCTCGCCAGACTATTCTTTGATAGTCGGTGTGCTTTGGAGAAACCCAAATCTGTCGGTACATCTTCTCGATGTCCCCGGAGATAGTATATACGTGTCGACGAAATCGCAAACATATCGAAAGGATGTCACGTTGAATTGTGGGGCCGACGAGAAGACAATCATTTAACGAATTTGTGGTATTGCCCTTAGCAGATGCGTCGAATACCACTCTAATTTTTGTTGTGCTGCTATCAGCCTTGAAAACCGCATGGTGCGGTAAATAATAGCATTTTGCCGACGAAATTTCATTCGGTGGTATTTCCTCCATATGACCTAATGATAAATACTCTTGAATAAATTGCGAGTATTGCTTTTGAAATTCGGGGCTTAGAGCGAATCGTCTTTCAATAGACTGCATTCTATTAAATGCGATGTTGAATGAATTCCCGAAATTGAGCGCGTCAGTATGTTTGAAGGGTAGTTCCACGATAAATCGCCCATCAGAATGACGAGTGTAAGTCCTGACAAAGTGGTCTTCAGCTTGTTGCTCTTCAACAGACAATAAAGGTTGAGTATTTACTTCCTCCAAGCACCAAAATCGTTCGAGGTCGAAGTTCTGTGAGTGATTTAGCTGAGTGCAAAAGGATTGTAGCCCTTGGTTGCTATTATGAGTACTTGGAGAAAAGCGACCAGCTATAACTAGTCCAAAAATAGTGGGAATAGTTTCCGGAAAACCATTTTGTGCTGGTTGCAAAGGACCGGTTATTGCATTAAATACCTTGTCCGAACCCATCAAAATATCGATGTGACCAGGCTGATTGAAGTGGGGATCAGCTAGTTGTATTGACAGGATCTTGTTTGTATTGAGACAAGTGATTGACGACGAAGGCAACAATGAAGTGAGCTTCGAAATAACATAACAGTCAATGTCTATAAACTTAGCATTGACTCGAGAATGAAGTTTTAGTGTAACCAAACCATTAGTTACGCCTGCAGGAGTTGAAGCTATTCCTGTGATAGGAATCCGTGATGATTTTCGTTTCAATCCCAGGCGTTGGACAGCGCGTTCAGTGATAAAGGATACCTGAGATCCTGTATCAAATAATAATCGCAGATTTTGAAATGATCCTTGCTTATCTTGAACCTGGACAGTTGCTGTGGGCAGCAAAGTTTGAATACGACGAGAGGATTCAAGCGAGTGATTCGAAACGATTACAGGATCAGACGAGGCATTGAGACAGAGCGGAATAGCATTCGAAGTGGAAGGTTCATTTGACGATGGTTGCATAGGATGTACCATGGTATGATGTCGAGATTTACACGATCTGCATCGAAAAGTTGACCGACATTTATTCGAATTATGTCCTTGATGAAGGCAGTTGAAACATAACGCATGTTGTTTCACGAACTGACGACGAGAATCAATATCAAGACCGGCAAACTCCTTACAGTGAGGTATTGTATGATTTTCACGACACTTTGGACAAACTTGCTTAGATTCTGCAAGGTTAGCGCGAATGGAAACTTGCGGCTTGCTACGATGCGGTTGTGAATTTCGAGAAAGAGAACTGCACGATTCTAAGCAGTTGCAACGAATTTCTAAAAAGTCGACAAGTTCATATATTGTTGCATTTTCACGCACCCCTACCTCTTCTACCCACGCTTGCTTGCTGTCCTGATCAACCTTTTGAAGCAAAAGGTGTATGAGCCACGGATCGCGATTGTTTGAGCTCAACGCGTTAAGTCCTCGGAGGATTTCATCAGCTCCGTCAGTAATCTTCCGAAGTGTTTGAATATTTCCCGACGTCGATGAGGGTAATGAGAGAAACGCCTGAACGAACGATTGGATAATCAGGTGAGTTTTATCGAAGCGTGACTCTAACCTGTCCCAAGCTTCAACATAATTATCATCAGAAACTGTGATGTGCTTAACCACGTTGGCGGCATCTCCGCGTAAAAGCGACTTTAGATATTGAAGTTTTTGCGACCCGGTAAGCGATTTGTTGGAATCTATTGAACCCGTAAATAGATCTTTAAATTCGGGCCAATCCTTGTAATCACCAGAAAACGGTGCAATTACAATTTTTGGCAGATTGACTGATGTCGAATTTGAAGTGGTTGATGAAGAGAGGGTTTGAAGGAATGAAGATTGTTGATTCACTAATTTCTCCACCAACGAGTTTTGAGGATTAGGTGGATCAGGCAACTTTCTTTTCTGAATCTCGGTTGTGAATTTTGCATGTGAGGAAAAGAACTTGTTTTCATATTCCCCAAATTCAGATTCTGGGTCGACGAAATCAGGGTCATCACAAAATTCGCAGAGCTGTTTATTTAGGGTGACAAACTCTGACCACGCTTCATTTAATTTCGCGAATCGAATTTCGATTAATGACAGCGGAGTGTTTTCATCTATTGACGCGGCAAATGTCTCAGTACGTGTTAGGCTTCCCTATGCGTGACCTCGCTTTACCTTAATGGCATTCATTTTGCGCTCAAAAACCGATAGCGACAATTCTATATTGACAAGGTAAGTATTATGTTCATGCGCGGCAAATCAAAAAAAAATCACGTTGGTTGTACAAAATAATACACATGCGAAAAGTTATAAGGAAAAAAAAGACACCGTTTGTTCCGACAGTCAATAAGATTCGTCACACCGTTCTTGCCATATGCAATGATCTGGCCTGATTGATATCTAATTATTGTTATTTTTCAATGTCTTCGAGAGAGTCTTACCACACACTTTTTTCGCGCAATGTCCAAGAAACCTCGAATCAACGTAATTAATCCGGTTGCGAAGGACCAGTATGAAAATAACACGGCGCGATTTTGATGAAAAATAGAATAAAAAAACGATGATGTCAAACCACGTTATAAATTGTATTTTTATTGTAGATATGCACTCGATCGCAGTCAACAGCAAAGAGAGCGAACTACCTTTTTCAATGCACTGCTATGGCCAAAAACGACGGCAACAAACAGGCATTACATAGAGAACGTGTGCCGCATGGGCCGTTATGGCGAATTCAAGATAAGGAAGTATATAAGCTTACAATTTTTAGAGGAAAATACAAAAAATATAGGGTATCGTAGGCAATGTTTTTTTAGCTGCAACACATTTCACAACAACATTTAAGAATAATTTTGTTTGTATGGATCGTTCTGCCAGCCCATTGGACTGCGGAAAATATGGGCTGCTGGTTTTGTGAGTAATATCCCAGTTTTTGAAAAAGGTTTGCATTTCTGAAGAGACAAATGAAGGGACGTTATCTGATATAATGATTCTTGGAATACGGAATTTGGAAAAAAAATATTTTAGTTGCTTTATAATGTCTCAACTAGTACACGTCGATAGCCTGCAATATTCAATATATTTAGAAAAATAATCCACGATCAAAAGAAAGAAATTATTTTCCAATTGAAAAATATCCATTCCAACTGTATGCCATGGTATGTAGCTTAGGAATCTCATATGAAAGAAGTGGTTCCTTTGGATTATTGTTTCGAAACTTCTGGCAGACATCACAGCTATCTACAAATTTAGTTATGTCTTGGCTGATGCCCGGCCAATAGATAGACACCATTGCCCTACGTTTCATACTCTCTATAGCGGCATGACCTTCATGAATGAGCAACAACATTTTTTCCCGCAAATTTTTAGGAACAACAACCACATTTCCTTTAAAACATAAATCATTCTGGAAGAATATTTCGTTACGTATAGGCCAAAACTGGAGCACCAGTTCTTTTGTTTTACGCCTGTGCTCTGACCAATTACATCTGTTGACTTTCGTGATTTCAAGAAGCTCAACTGTGTTTATTTTCGCTCCTTACGTTTATATGATTTATCTATATAAATCTTCCTACACAATACATATTGCGTTGCATTCAAATAGCATTAGCCTGTTTCGTGGTTTGCTTTGATTCGCGAGTTGTCTTACTCTTAATTTTTCTATAAAAGTGTTAAAACTTATAAGAATATTAATCCATATATAATTCTTCTATGCTTTCTTTTACTGAGTGCTAATAGTGTGAGTGATAGTTATTCAATCCATCTCGCTTTATCACATTCAGTTTCAAGTCACTCGGACTCATTCTTCCCGGTGAGTTCAAATATTAGTGGATGTTCTGCCTATGAAGCAATTTTGCTCGCCTACACTGAATGTTACATACGGTTCTCGTTTCATGTTTGGAAACTGCATCTACGTCAACGACTGCATTTGAGTGGGAATAGTGGCTTCATCCTTTTCTAACACTTGGACTTTACCCGATTCTTTCTAAATCTTTCCTCTGTGTAAGTTCAACTTTTGGTGTATGCTCTGCCGTTACAGCAAGATTGATACTCACCACATTATTATTGTTATCTTCTACACGCACCACATCTCATCGATTTCACCAACCACATTATCGGCTAAGCTTTTTGGTTGCGGTACTAGTCTTCTCGTGGAGTTGCCAGATTTCTACTTTAAATTTAATTTTAAATTAAATTTTTAAATTGGTTCCCTCTTCTCCGTCTTGCTTATATTTGGGTGGAAGCAAATATTTAAGTATGAGTACTTCTGATTGCCTTATATGCAAAAATTCATCAAACGATGTCAAATTATCTTGTGCAATATGCCTTGAATCTGTACATGCTATATACATAAACATAAAAGGGAAAGTCATTGATAAAATAGTCACAACCCCTGGCCTTTGCTTTTATTGTGAAAAACACCGCAGTATATCGACCGATGTCCTGCACTGGAAGATTATAAAGTTGCAAAAAATGTTTAACAATCTGTCAAATATGTTCTCAGAAATTCATGATGTGTTAGTTTTTAATCCCCTAAATCAACAAGAAATGTTGAAGAGTTTTAATAACATCGACCATCTTCTGCAACAACATCAGCCTGTCAGTGAGCAACAACAATTTATAATGGCTGAGCAGAATGAATTAAAAGAGTCGCAATTACAACTACAACTCTTACAACAACAACTACTTGATAAAGAAATAATTCATTCACAACACCCAAAACATTCTGAACAAGATCAGATTCAGCAAAGTATTCAACAACACGAACTGCTGTATAATGAACATCAACAGGCACAAACAAACTCAACTAATCCTAATCTGCCTAACAACATAATCAACTTCAACTTCTTCAACAAAAAAGAGTACTGCGTTCTAATTCGTACGCGGGTGAGTCGGTTCGCACTGCAATTGAAATAACTCTCGTTGACTCACCTTTGCCCTCATGCTCAGGATCTGGATCCTTACCTGCTGTCACCAATATTAGCCCGACTGCCGAAATAGTAAATTTGACTAATGGTGTTGACAACACTATACTTGAAGTCAATACTCCATCATTCACTGCTTTTAATGATAATGACGTCTGTGCTCTAAGGATTGTACCACCTCCGTTTGCAGTGTTTTTATCTCGCTTGGAATACGGCACTAAGCCCAGTGATATCATCAGTTTTATTAAAAAAAGGGCGTTGACACCAACAGCATTAGATGTTTATGTTTAACAGCCTTTTAAATTACTTGCTCCATCTTCTGTAGGCAAAACTTTTTTAAATCCAAACTTTTGGCCGAAGAACATTCTTGTTAAGGAGTTTACAAATAAGAATAGCAGGAATAGAGGAATAATACTCAATCCTCTTCAAAAAACTTAAAGAAGTTGCCTTCTTCTACCAGAACGTAAGAGGCCTACGCACAGAGTGTACAAAGTTCCTGGTAAATGTTTATATAGTTGCTCATAAATATGACATAATTGTGATTACGGAAACTGGCTTAAACGATGAGTTCAATAACGGAAACTGGCTTAAACGATGAGTTCAATAACTCTCTTATTTTTCCCTCCTACTTCGATGTAAACCGTTGTGATAGATCTTCGGAAAATAGTGTTCACAAGCGGCTTGGTGGTGCGCTTATAGCAATTCTTCAGGACTTTAAGGCAATAGTATTTGATCTCAGTGATTATAATGACATCGAAATTTGCTGCAGTCATTTTGACCTGAAACTCACCGCTAAAATTTACATCGTCTGTATCTATATTCCACCTAGTGCCAAATTAGATATTGTAACTCGGTACATTGACATTATTCGCTTCATTATGAACCTATTATCTTCAACGGATACAATTTACATCTTTGGTGATTTCAATCAAACCCAAACTTATCTCACCCCCGCCAACTCTTTATCCGCAATTGGAGCTTTGATTGTTGATACGCTGCACTCACTTGGTCTACTCCAGGTGAATTATATCAAAAATATCATGGATCGTACTTTGGACCTCATCTTTACCAACAAAAGCAACGAAACTCTTGTGTCCAGGAGTCTCACTTCTCTAGTTTCGGAAGACTAATATCAACCTTCTTTAAATCTTTTTTGTAAATTGAATTTTAATGAGATATTTATTTGTGAATCCTTCAGATTTGATTTCAAAAAATTAATAATTATGACTGGGGTCCTTATCTGTCTTTTGATATTAATGAAATTTGCTCCAAATAATATGACGTTATTAATCATGTTCGCATAAAAAATAAGGTTAATTCGTGTCCCTGGGACAACGAAATCACTCGTAACCTAAAAACGTTAAAAAATCGGGCTTATAGAAAATGGCTTTGTAGTCTGGCTAAAGAGGACTACTTTGTACTTAGAAGGCTTAAGTCCGAGTTGAAAACGTCTCTCTACCATGCGTACCCGATAAATTTTGGAAATTTATCAATTCCAAGAACAAAAGTGATGTTTTCCAGCCTCACTCTCTTTTGAAGGACAACGTACTGATTCTTCCCATACTATTTGTAATAGATGGGGTTCCCTCTATGTTTCTAAAAAACTGTGCGTTTCCTTTACATAAAATTGTATGCCATATCTTTAATTTATCTTTACGTACTAGCACATTCCCATCTGTTTGGAAAACTTCTTTTATAGTTCCCATTTTTAAATCTGGTAGGAGAAATAAAGTTGAAAACTATAGAGGTATATGCAAGCAATCTTCTATTCCAAAATTGTTTGACTCACTAGTTACCGAAAGATTAAATTTTTACTGTAATTCCCTTGTTTGTAATAATCAGCATGGCTTTGTTAAAAAGCGGTCAACTGTAACCAATCTTTTGGTATTCACGAATTTCGTTATTTCTGAAATTAGTAAAGGTAACCAGGTTGCTGTCATCTATACGGATTTTAGCAAAGCGTTTGATAGAGTTAACCATAAACTTTTGTTATATAAACTTACAAGACTCGGTTTTCCAGTCTTCTTTTTAAATTGGCTTTCCTCCTTTCTCCCGGATAGACTCCAAAATGTTAAGTTTCGTGGTCATATTTCGAAAAATATATCGGTAACCTCTGGCGTCCCCCAAGGAAGTCATATTGGACCACTACTCTTTATATTATTTGTGAATGATATCGTTAAATTTATACCTGAATGCTTTTTGTTGATGTTTGCGGATGACTTTAAGATTTATATGCCGGGAAATGATAATCGCCCTTTCCACCTGTTAAAATCACACCTTCAGAAATTTCATCTGTGGTGCTCTAAAAGCAGTCTCTCTTTAAACATTTCTAAGTGTTCTGTCATAACTTTTTCTCGTTGTAAATCCCCTGTCATGTATACGTATTCCTTTGATGGTACCTATAGTTATTCCTCGTGTTTATCTAGTCAAAGATTTGGGCGTTTTTTTTAGATACCAAACTATCATTGACTTTTCATGTTGAGTCCATCACAAACAAGGCAACAGAACATGGGGATGTTAAGGCGATATGCTTGTAAGTTTTCGGATGTTTATGTTCTCAAGACCCTGTATAGCGCTTTTGTGCGGTCTATATTAGAATATGCATCTATTTTGTGTTGTCCGTATTATAGAGTTCATATAAATAGAATTGAATCTATACAAAAAAGATTTTTAAGATTCGCTCTTAGAGGACTTCCTTGGGTCGATCTTAGCAACTAAAATTAATTAAATTAGAATCATTGGAGGCAAATAGAACGGTGGCCAGAGTGACATTTATTCATAGGGTTCTAATAGGAGAAATTGATTTAACGGACATCCTAAGTCTTATCAATATTAATGTTCCTTCATTCGACCTACGTAACTCGCGATTTTTTAGTGTAGGCCACTCTCGTACAAAATACGGTCTTTCTTCCTCAATTAATGATTTAACGTCAGTATATAATGCAAATGTCGTTTTAATCGATTTTAATTTACCAGGTTCCTCAATAAAAAGAAAATTACTTGAGAATGTACAGTCATAGTTGTTTGCTTTACGTTTACTTTGTATCATATTTTTGTAACTTTAAGTACTAATATTGTGGCCTTATGTCTATGAAAGATTTGTGTTCTTTGGTGACAAATAAATAAATAAATAATTAAATAAATACTGCGTGTGTACTCTTTAACTAATCTCATCGCTAGCTGTGTTCTATTGGATTTCTTGTAGTCTATCATCTGATATTGATAGTGAAGCTGTAATTACACCTACGTGAATATTTATATTGAGTTCACTATCTAAGTCTTCTGTCTCAGGTAATGGAGCTCTAGATAATGTCTCTGCAATCTTCATAAGTTTGCGCGCCTTATAGATTACTTTTAAGTCATAGATTTGAATGCACAGCATCATTCTTTGCAGGCGCAGGGGTACTTTCGCAAGTGGTTTTTTGAAAAGCGATATAAGGGGCTTGTGGTCGGTCTCTACAGTAACCGTCTGGCCATATATATATTGGTGAAACTTATTACACCCGCAGACTATAGCGTAAAGTTCTTTCTCAATTTGTGCATATCTTTGTTGGCACTTATCGAGATGTACACCTTTCGTTGCGAAACATACAAATACTGCAACGTACGCTTTATATGGCACCTTGCCACGAGTTTTATAGTAAGTGTAGATCGGACCACAAAAATCTACACCACAGCTTAGAAACGGACGAGACGCGGTGACCCTATGGACTAGTATGTCTCCCATAACCTGTTCGAGAAGTTTTGGCCGATGTCTTACACAATAGATGCATTTTTTGACGATCTGGCGTGCTATATCCCGAGCATTTACTACCTACCCACAACTGTTGCTTTATCAATGCTACCAACGACTTTGGTCCAGCATGGTAGTTTGACGATATGTTGATGCTTAACCATACATCGTACGAAATCGCTGTCCTTGGGGAGTTGTAACGGATGCTTACGATTCTAAGGAATATTGGCGTTTTTTAACCGTCCTCCAACTTTGAGGAACTGAAATCCATTTTTCACCACAACGAATGGGCTCAACCATTTGAGTTCTCCTTTCACGTCCTGTTGTCTCGCTACCGCATCGATTTCTTTCCTAAAAAAATGAGACTGCATTACCCATACAATGCGCTCCACAGCAGCTTCCATTTCGTCTGCCAGAGTTCAATAGAGCTTATTGGATTTCGATTTCGGAGTCGATTTATAACTCGAAGTATGTATGCGCATACTCGAAGAAGTTTTTTATGCGAACTGAACTTTTCTATTACCTTCAGCAGATCGTTTGGATCCTGAATCGTACAGGCAAGAACAGTTTTTCTCTTTTCCAGAGCAAGTTTTTCCGGAGACAATGAGTTCAAAACTTTTAATGGAAACACCTCTAATTCATCTCGAAGAAAAGTAGGACCCGAAAACCAGATTGAGCTCTTTAGCTCGTTTACAGTGTGTGTAAACACAGAATAAATAAACGTCACCACTGGAAATGGTTTGGTTGTTTTGGTTTTATTTGCATTTATTGTCTTCTCGAATAAGTACCAAATCTTCCTGCATAATGTTGCTTGTGATCTGTGTCCATTTGGGTCGTTGTTGTAGTCTGGTTATGTATTCAGATGACCATTTTTTCCAGAACTGTTGCTGTAATTTATTGAGGTACTCCCATCGATTCAGTCTGTTTTTGTGTTTAATAGATTGTCTGTTTCCCTGCAAATGGGCTGGTGTTAATGACTCTAAATCATCCGCCGTACCGCTCATTGGGCATAAAGGCCTGGAATTGAGACATGCTTCGATTTTGGCCAGTATCGTTGCAAATTCTTCGTACGTAAGATAAGTGTCTCCGATTGTCTTTTTTAAATGAAGTTTTACGGATTTAACTCCGGCCTCCCACAGTCCGCCGAAATGTGGGGAGGCTGGTGGTATGAAGTGCCAAGTGACTCCTTGGTTTACTATGGCATCGGCGAGCTCTATGTTTTCACTGATATATTGTTTCTTCAGCCTTGCGCATGCTCCTATAAACTTTGTCGCATTGTCGCTGTAGAGATGGCTTACTAATCCTCGCCTAGAGCTCATTCTGTCGAACGCGGCCAGAAAGGTGTCTGTAGAAAGAGCAGATACTGCTTCAAGGTGGAATGCCTTTGTTGCTAGACAGACAGACAAAACGGCAATGTATCCCTTAGTTAATCTTGCGTTGCGTATTTTGCTTGTCTTCATCATGAATGGTCCTGCGTATTCTACTCCAGTATGGGTAAAGGGTCTTGATATGGTGACTCGTGGTGAAGGAAGATTACCCATCAATTGTGTCTGTTGTCGTGGGTTGAATCTTTGGCATTTAATACACTTCTTGATAAAGTTGCTTACTTCACCTCGTCCCCTTATTATCCAATATCTTGCTAGGATGCATGCCATTGTAAGATCATTTCCTCCGTGGAGTGTTGTCTTGTGTGCCCATTCGATTATTAGCCCAGCTAGGTGTGATTTATGTGGGATTATTGCAGGATGTTTTGCCTCTGCTGAAAGATTTGAGTTTTGTAGCCTTCCTCCCACCCGTATTAACCCTTCCTTGATGATCGGATTGAGGTTTGCTATTTTACTTCTTGCCGGTAACGGAATTTTTTGTTGAAGGGTGTGATATTCTTCGCGCAATTCCCCTTGTGCTAATTTTATTACACTTATGCGTGCTTGAGTTAGTTCCGCCGTGCTGAGGGTGCCAAATGTTCTTCTTGTTTTTGTTTTCTCTTTTGTGTTATTTATAAATCGGTGACAGAGTGATACAACCCTAATCAATCGTGTGAGTGATGAAAACCGCTTGATTATATCACTTTCCTTATTGACTTCTTCCTTGGTAATATGATGTACCGCTATCCTTAGCTCTAACTCTGTTGCCAAATTTGAGTTTGGTTGGACCTTCATTGGCTGATTTGATTGTAACCATGATGGTCCCTTCCACCACAATGAACACCCGATTAGGTAACTTGGCGCTGCACCTCTTGATGCTAGATCTGCTGAATAAACAACCAAAACAACCAAACCATTTACCGTGGTGACGTTTATTTATTCTGTGTTTACACACAGTGCAACCTCTTAGACGATGTCCGCTGGATTGTCATGTGTCGAAATACACTAGCGATCACTAGGATGAGGCCATACATTTTGCAATCAATTTCACTCTTTATACCCGTTGAAAATTTTTTACCCGGAAACTTTTACTACCTGTTACATATTTTTCCAACAGTAAGTCATAAAATTGAAGGGTAAATAAAAAACTACGGCTGGAATTTTCCAACATCAAACAATGAACTACCTGAAAAGCGTATAAAAAGATGCACCACTAGGATGAGGCCATTGCGAATATTTCGTTGCAGGAGTGCACATCAGCGATTTTTTTTTAAAGTTTTGTTAAGCATATTTAAAAAAGCGTTGAAAAGAACTGTTTTTATTTAGTTCAAACAAAAAATGGGTTCCGGAAAGACTGACAGCGACAGAAAGAGGAAAAATAGATGCTTTCAATTAGTTAGGACTCTCAGGCCGAGAAATTGCAAGGAGGCTTATGGGAAAAATCAGAAAGAACGCGGTCAATTCTACGGATTGCCTCAAATTGTACTCTACCAGCGACTAAAATAAGGGCCAAGAATGGAGTATCAGCCAGCATAGCAACGTGCCGAAGGATAATACGAAAACGTGTCACTATAGAGAAGAAAACTTATAAAGAAACCTGTTTTGAGGCAAGTACACAAGGAGCATAGAATGAATTTTGCGAGAGAACATGTCGCTTGGAGCAATGAATGTCTTCGGATTTATTTCCATGATATAAGAAAGGAGGAGCTTATTTTGGCAAGACATCACAGCCGTACATCAGGTGTAATGGTGTGGGGAGCTATTACTCATTATGGCACAATCGAGTTGGAGTTTTTGTCCACAACAATGAACGGAAAAAACTACAAATATTTGCTGGAACGGTCATTTCAAAAAGTGAAAAACGTTTTCGGACCCCTGCCTTGGATATTCCAACAAGACAATGCCCCTATTCACACTTGAAGGGTTGTTAGAAATTGGATTCAATCAGAAGACGTGGAACTTTTGCCATGGCCGCCCTATGCACCGGACTTAAACATAATCGAAAATGTTTGGGCATGGTTATCTCGTAAAATGTATGAAGGCGGCAGACAATTTGAAGACTAGAACACTTTAATCGAAGCTATTTGTGGTGCCTGGGCCAACATTTCTCTTAATTATTTGAAAAAAAAACTCTATGATTCTATTCCAAGCCGTCTTATAGAGGTCATATCAAAAAATGGCGGGCATACTCATTATTAGTGTGGAAAAACATAATAAATAAATGTTTTAAAACCATAAAATGTTAACATTTTATAAATTTTTTGCTTTCTTCGTAAAACCAGTTCTGCTGCCTGCCAATTAAGCTCTCAGCAACAAACCAAACAGTTCCGATGTCGACTCACAATCAAATTTTAGTAGTAAATCAATACAACAAAAACAGAAAACAATCACATCACGAAAACATGCAGCGGATGACAATGAAGAACAGGTCCAGCAACGGCAGTGAATCATCATCATCACGAGATCAGCAAAACCGTTCAAACAAGCAGCTGACCTCATCAGAAAGGAGATGTTCCAAATGTGGATATATACATGTGGATGCGGTAAGCCAAATCATTTTGGCAATATGTGCTTATCAAAGAACATTCGAGCGGTGCTTGCAAGTGCGCAGATCAGTGAGAGTGGCGAGAATCCAGCGAGTGAGGAATAGGATAGTAACGAAGGATTTTTTATAGGAGCAATACATATTTACAAAGTTAATATCAAAGGTAATAAAACCATTTGGCTAGAAGAATTTTAAATTTGCAACAACAATTTACAATGTCAATTAGACACAGGCGCGCAAGTAAATCTAATTTCATTTAGAATGTTACAAAAATTAAAGAAAACAAATATGATAACAAATGATTGTAAGGTAAAATTAAGAACGTTCAGTGGAGAAAACATACCTGTAATGGGAAAATGTAAGTTAGGTCTTAAGTGCATGAAGTCAAAGCGAACTTATAATTTAACCTTAATACTAATATTATTTTTGGTTTAGAAAATTGCGCATGTCTTGGGTATATTAATTTCGGTTCAACTATGAAGTCTTCACTTGATAGCGGTGGTAACAGTGGAGGTAATTTGCATGTTATTCATAGTTCCAGTGACTACTCGGTTATTTTCCAAAAGTATAAAAATGTGTTTGATGGCTTAGGTTGTGTGCAAATGAAGTGCCATTTAGATTTATTAGACAGTATTGCACCTAGCATTGATCCACCACGTAAAATTCCTTTTAAACTTCATAAACCATTAAACGAAGAGTTAGAAAAAATGGAAGCAGTTGTAGTGATTGAGAAAACTGTGGGTGCCACTGATTGGGTCAGCTCAATAGTGTTAGTCGAAAAGAAAAACAAGCAAATAAGAGTTTGTCTAGATCCGCGAAAATTAAATTTAGCAATTAAACGATCCCAATATCTATTTCCAACGCTTGATTCAATAAAAATTATCTGAAAGATTCAACAGTCTTTTTGGTATTTGATGCCAA
This sequence comes from Cheilosia variabilis, assembly GCA_951230905.1. Classification (NCBI taxonomy): domain Eukaryota; kingdom Metazoa; phylum Arthropoda; class Insecta; order Diptera; family Syrphidae; genus Cheilosia; species Cheilosia variabilis. The sequence goes on along the minus strand of OX579676.1, from coordinate 100,979,130 downwards.
TAAAGGGTTTTGGATGATACCTCTCGATGACGTAGTCGGATATTTTTAGGAATGCTAACTTATCTGAATCCTTTTATTTCCAGCCTTTCAGACAATTCCCAAACACTAAGGAACTTGTTAAAAAAGAATGTGGTATGGGATTGGAATGACACATATGAAAAAAGTTTCAATGAACTTGAAAGAGATATATCATCTCCACCTATCTTAGCATACTTTGACCCACAAACCGAAATTACCGTCTCGGCAGACGCATCTCAATTTTCTGTAGGAGCGGTCTTAAAGCAAAATAGCAAACCCATTACATTTTCATCAAAAACGAGATAATGACTTTTTTTTCGTCAACCATTTCACACCTAGTAACTTGTCTCAACCCTCTTGCTCTGACAGAGCTAACCTTAATTACCTGTCCCTTTACTACCAAAATGTTAGGGGTCTTCGAACTAAGACATCCAAAGTTTTTCTCAATTCCCAAAAGATCCCTTACGACGTGTTCGCCCTGACTGAAACAAATTTAACCCCTAACATTATGAATAATGAACTTTTTATATCTGACTTCAATGTGTTTCGTAATCCCTATAACACTTCAAATGCGAACACCCCTGGTCGTGGTGTGTTTTTGGCTCTTCGTACCTGTTACGACGCATCTGAATTCCCTATTCCCAACACCTCGAATCTCGAGCTTATCTGTACTAAAATCACTTTTCCAAAACGTTTTCTCTATATCGTGTGCTGCTACATCCCCCCGACACAACCTTTAAGCCAGTATCAGCTTCTTGTTGATGCTGTTGATTTTTTAATTATGGATATGCGTCCTGAAGACGATGGTATCGTCGTCGGTGACTTCAATCTTCCTCAACTTCGCTGGGCCGAGCTAGATGATAATACTCATCTGGTCCCAACTAATGCCACCTCTGACAAGGAAATCTTATTCACAGATCGGCTGTTGGCTGCTGGTCTTTATCAATTAAGCGGTATCCAAAACAACTTAGGAAGATAACTAGACCTAATTTTCTCTACTGACTCCGAAAACGGCGTAGTAATTGAGAGTAGTCACCTTCTCTCTAAACTTGACAACCATCAACCTCCCCTGTTCTTATCTTTTATGTATGACAGCGCAAATGTTAAGATCGACCCCTTGACACAGCGCAAATTTAACTTTCGCAAAGCTAATTTCGACAAACTTTCCGATCTTATCGGAAATGTCCATCTTGACTTTATCAACAACAAAACGGTTGATGTTGATGTTGCTACCACCACATTCTACTTACAAATGTATGAATGTTTCCTTAAATCTGTTCCTGTCACAACCCAAAAAAATATTACTTCTTCTCCCCCCTGGTACAACCGTGAACTGCGATCTCTTCGGAACAAACGAAACAAACTATGGCAAACATACCTTAGATGCAGATCTACATCTAACCTCCCAAGTTATCTGATAGTGTATAACAACTTTTCCGCTATGTGTGGACATCTCTATTCCGAATACCTTGTCCGTATACAGCATGACCTTATTGCTAACCCCAAACGCTTCTTTCAATTCATAAACTCCAAAAGGAAATCGGATGGGTATCCTTCTACCTTAAAACTCGATAACTGTTCGTCTGCCGATCCTAAAATAATCACCAACCTTTTCGCTGATTTCTTCAGTCAGGCATTTGTGTATGACGACGTTGAACCCGACCCTAACTTTTTCAGTTACATGGTTGGCCATGCTCAAACCTCTTTCACATACATGAATCTAAGCTTATCTTCAGTTGTTGAAAAAATAAACCTTCTCAAGGACGACTACTCCTCCGGTCCAGATGGTCTCCCTGCCATAGTTTTAAAGAAATGTGTTAATAAACTAAACTTTTTGCTCTCTTCCAGCTTTCAATTTTACAGGGTGTTTTCCCCAAATTGTGGAAGAACTCATTTATCATTCCCATCCACAAAAAGGGCTGCAAAAGTGATATCTCTAATTATCGACCCATTGCTAAGCTCTCTTCTATACCTAAACTTTTTGAGAGCATAGTATACGATTCAATGTTCTTCCATTGTAAATCAATTATCTCCTTTAAGCAACATGGGTTTTTTAAAGGTAGATCTACAACCACAAACCTTACGAATTTTGTCTCTAGCACACTATGTGCCCTAGAAGATGGTAAGGAAGTGGATGTTGTTGCTACCGATTTCAGCAAAGCGTTCGATAAGATCTCTCACAAAGTTATACTTTTCAAACTAAAAATGATCGGTTTTCCACCGAGGTTTACTTCATGGATTAAGTCTTATTTGGAAGATCGCAAGTATAGTGTCCTTTTTAGATCTTCCGTCTCTAAACCTGTCATAGCGTCCTCTGGTGTACCACAGGGTAGTCATCTCGGACCATTGATTTTTAACTTGACAATAAACGATGTAGTACGTGTCATTTTATTCTCAGACCTGGAGATTTACGCAGATGATATGAGATTCTCCAAACAAATATCTTGCACCGCTGACTCTCTCTCACTACAATCTGACCTTAACCACTTCTACACCTCTTGTCAAGAGAATCGTTTAGAACTTAACGTGAAAAAATGTCAAGCTATAACTTTCTCCCGCAAACGCCATCCCCTGAATCAAAGGTCTTATTTCATCAACAACAAGTCTGTCTCCACTGTTTCGTCTATTCGTGATCTCGGCATTATCTGTGACACCCAACTTAACTTTCGTTCTCACATCGACAACATTATTAGCACAGCTAACTCTGCACTCGGCTTCGTTAAACGTTGGTCGAAGGAATTCTGTAACCCCTATGTCACTAAATCCCTTTATACGACGTTTGTGAGACCACTTCTTGAATATGCCAGCCAAGTCTGGTCTCCTTACCACCAGGTGCATATTTTGAGAATCGAAGCTGTCCAGCGTAGATTCATTCGTTTTGCTTTACGTGGGCTTGACTGGGATGACCCTCACAATTTACCTCCATATGAGCACCGCCTGAAGTTGCTAAATCTACAGGCTCTTAGGACTCGCTGTCGGGATATCGCTGATATTATTTTTATTCATCAGTTACTATCTGGACACACAGATTCCCCCCATCTACTGCATCAGATCTCATTAAACACTAATCCTCGTCGTTTACGTTCAATTCCCTTTTTCCGCCTTCCCCATCACCGTGCTGACTATGGCCAGCACGACCCTTTAACAAGAATGCTTTGCAAAGCAAATATGTTTCCAAACTTATTTGACTTAAACTACACCAAAGCAACTCTTAAAAATGCGCTTCACAATTTACCCTAACCATTCTCATTTCCTTTTAACTTATGAGTTTTTACATTTATAATTGTGTTATGTTTGCGATTCAATATTTGTATTTGTCTTAAGTTTTTTTCGATTCTTAGTTTTTTTTTTTTTTTTTATATACGCTTGTATTAAGCAATAAATAAATAATAAAATAAAATAAAATATATATTTGGGAAAACTTTGTTTGAAACACAGTTTCATTTAATCTAGTAATTTTTTATCTTTACTTCGTTTTCTTTGTATTTTTTATGTATAATTAAGCCTTGTTCTATGAAGTTTTAGTTTTTTTTGTATTTATTATTTTCGATTTTTTTAAGTATGTTCTTAAGTGCTTGAACCATAAGTTGCCGTTCTGGCAAATTTTCCAGTGTTTTTCGTTTAATATTGTAAACCTAAGGCTGTCGTCGTGGCTAATATTTATGAGCAACCAAAACCGTTCAAACAATTCTTTTATCGACAACGAGTTTACAGCAGATAAGGTACATACGGCATTAGATTTCGAGAGATTTCAAACGCGTTATAATATTAGCCGATTAACGTTCGATAACTCGATAGATTTTTCAGAAGACTCATCTCCAAATATGTAGCGAGAGCAAAATATTAACGAGCAGCCTGTTACAGGTTCTTCCAATGCTCCAAATGCGGTAAACGATGTTCTAGTGGAGAAGGTTAGATTTTTCCAACAAATGGATTTTTTTATGAATAGGGTTATAGATAGGTTAGATTATATTTCTAATCCTTCCAATCCGTTTGAAGGTGACATTCCTCAACACAGTCAACCACAACCGACTAGCGTTAAACATCCCCCTCCAAATCCCAGACGTTCTTTTTCGCAAGCTGCTTCAAATGCACAAGGCGGCTCAAATTTCAGCTCGTCTGAACTGTGCAGGTTAGATCGGTGGAATGTATCGACGAACAAATTACCGCTAACTTCCATACACTTGTTTTCGGAAAAGCGAATATGTGGGTTTGGGCGTTTCTTCGCAACAACCCATCGGCGAACTTTGCAGATATAAAGACAAAACTGAGCGGTTCCTCGCAACGCAATCGTCTTCTCAAAGGGTGGTTCATGAGATCAGGATAGAAGAAGAGACAGAAACAGCTGATCCAAACTTAGAATAAGTCGCTGCCTTAACATCTGGCAGTAGAAGAGTAAGCGTTTCTGCTCTTAGCTGTTGGAACTGTGATCAATCTGGTCACACTTTCTACCAATGTCCGTCTCACGTCAGAAGTCTGTTTTTTTTCCTGTGTGGTAAAAAAAGGTGTGGCAACTCCGGAATGTACGGAGCATTCGGGAAACTATAGCAGGAACGAAAAGAAAAAGTCCCGATATGCTGAACAAGAGTAGTGAGCCCTCTTCAAAAAACGCTCCAATACAAGTTTTAAAACATAAAGTAGATACAGATTTCAATTTAGAAAGTCACCCTACTAGTACTTTCCCTCTGAAGTCTCTGCACGAACGAAAACTGAACTACTATAAGGTGCGCTCTCGGTGGTGAGGTTTTCCGGTAAAGAAACCAGGGGTTGTTCATTAAGGGACTGCCCAAGATCGTTATACGTGGTGAACAACCACACCCTGCACGAGGTACCACTGCTTTAAACGAAATATAACGGATCTAGAGGGGAATAACTCGATAAAACCCATAATCCCTGGTGAACAACCGCGCCCATGGGATGTATGGCACAATGTTATGTGTCTTTTAGCGGTGAACTCTAGATACCTGGGAACCTCTAGTTTCAAATCAATTCCCCTTTTCTGTATACAGGGGGTGAGTACAGAATGACCTCCTCTTCCCCCTTACTCGTGGGAACAAAATAGACAAACTAACAAAAACAAACAAAGGGACTGGTGTAAATGAATCGGACACCAAGAACTTCGATAATACCGATTCTCAGACGACCATGACGGAGGAGGAAGAAAACTTCTTACTTCAAGAACCGTCAACAAACAAGGCAATTTCGGTTGGGGGAAGCGAGGGAACGGTTGACCTCAGCCTCGAGAAACTGTTTCTTGAGGACGGGGACAATCATTCAATCGCCAGCTCATCCAAACTCTCCACATCGTCTTCAATGTCGATTAGGAAAAGGTTCATCAACTGCAAAATGACGATAAAAAAGCTGCAGAAGAAGCACCACCTAGAGGACAACGACAAACGAAGGCTTCAAAATGCTCTTAACTTCTTGGAGAGTCAGTCTTTGGAGTGTGACGGGCCCTGTGCTAGTACCTCTCTGGGGGCTGGGACTCCTGGAGCTTCGAGCAAGGGAGCTCTTATGTGACCACCAGTGCCTGTGATATGCCTTAGCCTATCGGGGCACGGGTACGTTGGAGAGAGGCAGACTCGACCCTGGACAGTGCAGTTACTGTTGTCGGGAAACCGGAGGAGCCAAAAGACGCTGGATGTTTGGACCAAACCGAAGTCCCGGCTGTCATTGCGGCAAATTCGGCGGAAAGCAACAAGCTGTCCAACGTTGTAGGTTATAACCCCAGAAAGCGTAAAAATGCACGCCGACTGCTCAATAGGTTTAGGAGCCGTGACCCCAATTCCTTTACGGATAGGGAAACAGCTCAGCTAGCTAGGGCTCGGGAAACTTTGAAGTCGACCGAAGGTGCATGGGGCAGCAGCCAGCTGGTTAGGCAGCAGAACCCACTGGGAAAAGGGAAGTTGACTGGACCAAGGGAGGAATGCCGACTGCCTTCCGCCTTGGGAAGGTCAAATCCTGGAAAACCAGTTGTCAGTTCAGCTACGGATTCGTCCAGGGCTGAGCAGACACCTGGCTGCTCCAAGAGGGTTCTGCCTGCTGATAGGATAGGGCCAAAACATTGGGTGCATGAATCTGGAGATTGGTCGTAGCAAGGACGAAATGCCGCTTGCCTTTCACCTCGACTGCGGCTGAGCTCGGGCCACCTAGAGTAGTCGCAGACAAAGATACGTCTGAATCTAAGAACGCTCCTGGAGTCTCCAAAAGAGGTAGGCATGACGACACAATCTCCCCGGTTGTAGGTAGGCAGGCTAAGAAACCGAAGTACTCAGATAAGGTGAAGGAAAGTCTACATGTCGCAATTATCGACCTTGGAAATCCAAATCGGAAACTTACCAGCAGCCAATGGGAACTGTTGGAACAACGCATTCTCGATGGTGTCAATGATGCAATCGTGAAAGCAGATGGCAGGCTTCCACTGTTTGGACAGATAACCACCTTCAAAGGGTTAAAGGTTATAAAATGTGACGATGATGAAACGTTGGCTTGGTTAAGGAACTTCGTCCTTAACACCGATGCTCCTTGGCATAATGCCGACTTGCGTGTGGTGGATAGGAAGGAGATCCTTGATATCACAAGACCAAAAGGCCGAATTCTATTTCGAGGACCGTACATACCCGCGGAAAGGATTGAACGCTACCTGCAGTTTCTTAACCCGGAACTTCAGAGCAGGGAGTGGAAAGTCCTGGAAACGGGTGAGTACAAAGACAATGGTATGGACGTCACTATACTCCTTAGCCACAAATCGTTACCACTGCTCCGCAAACGTGACTTTAAAGTCCGCATTGGCATAACACGCTGTAAGCTTAGGCTAATCACCAAGAAAGAAGGAGGAGAAGAGGCTGCTCGTGATGAAGATAGTACAGATAAATCTTCATCACAGTAAGGCGCATTGTCGCCAGAAAACAGATTAAACTTTTTCTCCTACCTAGCCTCAGCGATACCGACCAAACAGTGGTCAAATGGGACAGGGAAGGGAAAACGGCACTGATATTGGCGGCAATATATTTTCCATACGAAGCCATTAATCCACCTTCCGGTATAACCGAATCCCTTATAAGAGCGGCAGAACGGGGGAAGTGGGACGTCATTTTAGGCTGTGATGCCAACTCCCATCATACACTTTGGGGTAGTTCTGACATCAATGTCCGAGGTGAGTCCCTTTTAGAATTTATTATCAAAAACAACTTACTTATTGCCAATGTAGGAAATGAACCAACATTTATAGTAAGGAACACACGTGAGGTTTTAGATATTACTCTCCTTAGTAATTCGCAAACCCTTGCTGTGCGGGATTGGAAAGTCTCAACAGAACCATCCTTCTCAGACCATAGAATTATAGAATTCCACATTGACGAGAAAATTCCCACATCAGGTAAATACAGAAATCCTAGATCGACCAACTGGGAAACTTTCTTATCAGAAGTAGAGATATATGACCGGAAATTGAAACGGCAAAACACAGACACGCCAGAAGAAATCGAGGCAACATCAGAAATGTTGAACGAGATTCTGAGCAAGGCATACGAAAAAGCCTGTCCCTTACGGACAATAAAGAATAGGAAGTCTCCACCATGGTGGGCGAGGGATCTCGTCGATATCAGAAGGAGAACCAGAGCTCTTTTTAACTTGGCTAAGGCCACAAGTTGAGGAAATTCAAAAGGGCCATAACCAGTGCTGCGAAATATCACGGAAGCTTTGGCCAGAATATAACAGTAGCCGGACCAACACGCTATTACAGTTTGACAGGTCATCGCTATCTAAGTTAGTAGGGGCTTTAACTGGTCATAACTTCCTAAGAAACCACGCAATGAAACTAAATCTCAAAGACGGACACACCTCACTTCCTCTGTCATTGCCCGAGTCTATGTCACTTGAGGAACAGAACACTTGGAAGCTATTACTTCCATGACTTACAATAACTTTCTGATGTCTCACTGTCTGATCTTTATAGGTTTTTAAGGACATCGGGATGGCTAGACAGCGTCTATTAACCATAAGGAGGAGGGATGAAGAGCACCGATGCAACACCATCGGTCGACCCCAACAAGGGCAACACAAAGGGTCCACAAGGACCTAAGTGGGGTAGCGCAGGGTTCTCCCTGCTCTGCCCACCCATTTACCTAACCTAACCTAAGGTGCGTTATCAGATAATGGGAACTGATAGCAGTGCAACAAGCAGGCATATTCAGAAATGCAGACATCGGTTCCGGAACCGCAAAAAAATTGGAAAAATGATTCTGGAGACTATCATTTCAGACACAGATGATCGGATGTATGCCAACGTTCAGCTGGCTGGTGAGCAAGTTTTTGGCTTACTCGACAGCGGAGAATCCATCTCTATGCTAGGTAGTGGATGTTGGGTGTGAAGCCTTACAAGAACCATGTGCGAACCGCTGATGGCACAGAGCATGATATTGTGGATTTTTTCGAACATCAAACTACGCTGAACGGCGTTACTAAACCCATTTTGTTCTACTTTATTCCCAATTTAACTCAGAAAATTTACCTGTGAATGAATTTCGGGAGAGAGTTCCATTTAGGACCACGAGTCAACGAAATCCAGACCGATGTCATGCTAAGTGAAGAAAGTGTTAGTTTTAAAGAAGCAGATGATCTGATAGTGCTTAACCCCGAGCAAAACGTTCGCTTAAATGCCACGAAAAAGCTTTTTCCGAACTTTGTTGAGGTAGGTATTGGTAGAACGAGTATCGAAACTCACATTATTGATGTTGGCAACGCAGTGCCCATCAAATCTCGGCACAATCCATTGTCTCCGGTTCGTCAGGAGTAAGTCTTCAATTAGTTGGACCGCATGTTAGAGCTTCGCGTGATCGAAGAGAGTAATTCTCCTTGGTGTTCACCTACGGTGCTTGTAAGGAAGCCTGGTAAAGTCCGGTTGTGTTTGCACTTTCGAAAAGTGAACGCTGTGACCGTAAAGGACGCGTATCCGCTGCCACATATCGACGGTCTTCTAAGTAGACTGCAAGACACATTCTTCATTACGGGGCTTGACCTCAAAGATGCATTTTGGCCAATTCCGCAGTGTAAATGAGTAGTAAGCACGAATAGACGCGTTCTTTGCAATCGTCCAGCTAAAGTGAGCCAATACGGTGTGCTAATCGTAAAATAATCTAAATAATTTTAATAAAACCTAAGTCACAGTGGTTGTAAACCTTTGGCCGGTTACTGTGTAACGAAAACTTTATATAACCGCTTAAAAAGACTAACTTGTTTCTCGGTACATATTTCGGTTATTGATACTGTCGACATTTTATTTTGTATTTGCACTACCACCACGCAAAGGCAGTTCTCTCGGTCATCACAATGTCTGCTCCGAACCTCCGCTCAAGAGTAATCTCTTCAAAAGGCTTACCATCAACGCCTATACAACCCGCACAATCATCCTCACCAGCAGCAAAACAACCAAATAGCGACACTGCCCTTACAGCCAAAGTCTTAGATGAACATCTTACAAAGCAGGCTGCAATATTGCGACTTGGGTTCGTCGAAGAAATCTCCAAAATGCAAAATGAGTTTCTTCTTAAGATCGAGGAAATTAAAACCACTTGGAGTCAGCGTTTAAAAGAAATGCACACCATAATCACCAGCATAGTTGAACGCATCGATCTACACGAAAATACCACCAGCACAACCATACAATTGCAAAATGCAGAAATTGTAGCTCTTAAACGGCGATGTGATGCTCTGGAAAGGAAGGAAGTAGCATGTGACGCAGTGCTCTTTGGAGTACCAGCACTCCCAAATGAGAACATAAAAAACTTTTTCAACCGACTATGCCACACCATCGACTGTAAGCCGCCTCTTTCGCTAAATGCCTTTCGCACAAAAATTGGCAACAACAATAACACAGCAACATCTCCTATTGTGTTAAAGTTCAGCAACCCACAAGAGAGAAACGCCGTTCTGATGTCTGCAGCGAATTACCGCAAACAACACAAGACCGAATTACGTCTCCATGATCTAGGCATTGAATCGGATAACAGCTGTTATCTCAACGAAAGTCTTACGAGACATACTCGATTTCTCTTGAACAGCGCTATGGGGCTCAAGCGAAAGAAACATCTGTTTGCTGTGCACACTAAATATGGATCTGTGTATGTGAAGAAGTCGGCGAATGAAAAAAGCTTTCTAATTGAAAGCTCCGATGATCTGGCCACTGCAGCTGCGATACATCAATGATTGTTTATTTTTATTTTTACATAAGCCATTTCACGCACTGTTATTTTATTGTATTTATTCTTTTTCTTTATTTGTAACTCCCTTTCCTCAAACTCTACCCAAACCCAATTCTTCCTTCTCCTCTCTAGTTGAATTGCACTTTTGTACATTATTCTTTTTCAATGGATGACACAAGGTTAGATAACCAACACAGTGTGAATGTAAATTCAACGTATGCTATGGTAAATGTTATCTCCAAGAGATATGAGGGACTCAAAGTATGTTATTTAAATGCGCGTAGTCTTAATGACAACAAATTAGATTATCTAAAGTACTTGTTTTCTTGTTCCTGCGTTGATGTTATTTGTGTAAGTGAAACCTGGTTTATCCCGTTGGTACCGGATTCGTCCTATAAAATTCAGAATTACGAAATTTTCAGAAACGATAGAATTACTGGTACAAAGGGTGGAGGGGTAGCAATCTTTTGTTAATCCAATTTAAAGTGCGAAATTATCACCAAATCTATTGGCAGTGGAATTGAATATATCATAATCGAAATTCTGTGTAAGTGAAACCTGGTTTATCCCGTTGGTACCGGATTCGTCCTATAAAATTCAGAATTACGAAATTTTCAGAAACGATAGAATTACTGGTACAAAGGGTGGAGGGGTAGCAATCTTTTGTTAATCCAATTTAAAGTGCGAAATTATCACCAAATCTATTGGCAGTGGAATTGAATATATCATAATCGAAATTCGCGATTGTAACACCAAATGTATGATTGCGTGTGCATACAGTAACAATAAAAGCTACTCCCCAGTGCCGTTCTTTTCGGTTATCTCTGAATACTGTGCGATCTATCAGCACATAATTATTTGTGGTGATTTCAATACCAACTTACTGTTAAATGACTCGCTGGCCTCTCAAATGAATGATTTAGTTTCTTCAGTAGGAATGGAAATAATGAATACAACCTGCCCTACTCGTTTTGCTGAGAATCGCTTACCCAGTCTTCTTGATCTAATCATTGTTTCTAATCCGTCTCATGTTTTACTGTGTGACCAGTTATCGTTTGATGTTTCTGACCATGATCTGCTTTTCTGTACTTATGATGTGAATTTGTCCAAAACCGCTCTCGCTGATTCTTTCACGTTTAAAGATCTCAATTCCATAGACTTAAATGCTCTACAAATTGCTACTTATTCGGCCACCTGGGAGCAATGTCGCCTGAAGATCGATCCAAATGAAAAAGTAATACTGTTTCAAGCTATTTTAACACAATTGTTTGATCTTTGTGTACCAACGAAAACCGTAAAAATCCAAAACAGAGCATGCCCCTGGTTTACGCCTGAAGTAATCAGCTCTATTAAAAGAAGGAACAAATTGTTTAGTAAATGGAAGCGTAGGCCATCTAATGTCAACTGGTCCTTATTTAAAGCTGCACGTAACCACGCAACTCTCATTATTCGAACTTCCAAAAAGAATTATTTTGCTTCTAAATTAAATACATCCCTCCCTGCAAAGAAACTCTGGAGTAATCTGCGCAAAATTGGTGTTTCCAGTGGCTCCAACTTCAAATGCATTCTTGATCCTAATGAACTAAATCGTACCTTCCTAGGGGATGATCCCAGTTCTAACGACTTCGATTTCAATCAGAATGAGAACCCTGTGCACTCGTTGCCAGGACTGGAAGGCTTCGTAGTAATAACTGAAATTGAAATTGTTCAACACGTTGCATCTATCAAGTCGGATTCAATTGGTGAAGATGGCCTACCAATACGCTTCATAAAAATCATCTTACCACAAATTGTCTCCCACCTCACTCATGTAATAAATTGGTGCATAATAACATCAACTTTTCCTCAGGTCTGGAAAAGTGCAAGAGTTTTGCGTATCGCAAAGAAAGCTAATCCAATATCTCCCTCCGACTATAGACCGGTCAGCATTCTACCTTGCTTATCTAAGGTTTTCGAGAAAATAATCGCAGAACAAATCACAACGCACCTGTCCATTCATAAGTTACTGAGTTCTCAACAGTCAGGTTTTAGAGCTAACCACAGCTGTTCCACAGCCATGGTCAATCTACTCGAAGAAATAAGACAAGATTTTGATAGGGGCTACGTTTCATTTCTTTGTTTGCTTGATTTCTCGAAGGCCTTTGATAAAGTAAATCACAAAATTCTGTGTTGGAAGCTTAAGAACAATTTCGGCTTCAGTGATGGGGCTGTGAAATTGATAAATAGTTTTCTTTCGGACAGGTCGCAAAGGGTCATTTCTGGTGAAAGTTGTTCGTCCCTAATGAAAATAAAGCAAGGTGTACCCCAGGGCTCAATATTGGGACCGATTCTTTTCTGCACATTTATTAATGACCTTCCGTCTGTGTGTGATCATGTTACAGTACATTTGTATGCAGACGACGTTCAATTACATTTAGCAAAACCATACTCCAACCTTAACGAACTCGCTTCTCTCATCAATGATGATCTGAAGCGCATCCACACCTGTTCAGTTGAGAATAGTTTAATTTTAAATCCTGTAAAATCTCAGGTAATTCCTATATCCCACACAAAATTTAACCTTGATCTTCTACCTGATCTATATCTAAATGGTAATAAAATTAAAGCTGTAGAATCAGCCACTATTCTGGGATATTCAATTAATCGTAATCTGTCTGGTTACAATCACACCAACGTGGTCATTGGTCGTATCTACGGATGCCTTCGCAAGTTATGGCTTAGTGCTTATTTCACCCCACTGAAAACACGACGAAAATTGGTAACAACTCTAATCCTGCCCATCATAATGTATGCCGAGGTTGTGACAAGTAGTATAGACTCGTTATCCCAGCAAAAATTGAATGTAGCCTTCAATGACGCGGTGCGTTACATCCACGGCATTCGTAGATACGATCATATATCAACACACACTAGGAGTTTGCTAGGTTGTGACTTGCATCAGTATATCAACGCCAGAAACTGTAGCTTTTTACATAACATAATTATTAATCAAAGTCCCTCTTATTTGTATAACAGGCTTAAATTTACTCGGTCGTCACGAATCACCAGCCTAATACCATACCGCTGCTATTTTCTCAATTCTTCGCGCTTATTTTACATTCACACTGTGAGATTATGGAACTCCTTACCCCCACATATCAGAGCTATATCCAATCACTCCAATTTTAAAAGGGCAATTCTCCTATATTTTTTCACTCATCAACATTAAATCCCAATTGTATCTCCTGTCTATATCTCCCCAATTTAGTTTTAAAAAAATTTCTGTATACTAGTCTTAATTTATTTAATGAAATAATTTTTTGTTTTTACACCACACTAAGTACTAAAAAAGATTATATCTTAATGTACAAACCGTTTTAAGAAATAAATGAAATGAAAGAGTCCAAAAGCAAAACTGCACTTGCAGTACCCGGTCGGCCACTCAACCAATTTACGGTTATGCCTTTCGGGCTATGCAACGCCGCACAGGGGATGTGTCGTCTGATGGACGGCGTAATTCCCCCACGTCTACGAGAACATGTGTTTGTATACTTAGGTGACCTGTTGATATGTATAGCGGACTTCGACTCCCACATCCAGGTACTGAACGATACATTGTCGGTCAGGGTAACTTGAAGACAAATCCGGACAAAATCGAGGCAATGGTAGAGTTTCCCGTTCCCAAGACACCAAGACAAGTTCGGAGATTTTTAGGCTTAACCGGGTGGTATAGCCGATTTATCAAGAACTATTCAGATCTAGCTGCTCCTTTATCAGACTGTCTAAAGAAGAAAAGAAGTTTCGAAATTTCACCTGAAGCTGTAGAAGCATTCGAAAAACTAAAATTGGCGCTTACCTTTGCTCCTGCTCTAACACAGCCAGACTTTAGTAATCAAAAGCCTAACAAGTCACAAAAGAACTACACCGTCACGGAGCTGGGCTGCCGCTGTCCTGAGTGTGCGAAGGTTCATAGCCTATGTGGAGGGATCGCCTTTCCGAATAGTAACCGATCACTCTAGTCTAAAGTGGCTGATGTCGGAAAAAGAATTAAGCGGAAGACTTGCGAGGTGGAGTTTAGAGCTCCAACGATTCGATTTTATTATCGTACATCGGATGGGATCTCTCAACATAGTGCCTGATGTCTTATCACGAGGTGACATGGAAGAGATTTCAGCAACATCGATAGGTGTAGACGTTGATTTGGCTTCGGAGGAGTTTGACTCGGAGCATATTGCCAAGTTGAGAGAGGACATTACTAAGAACTGCTCTTCCGGACCTAGTTGTGTCGGGAAAATATATTTACAAAAGATTAGGTTCAGGACTGGTGAGGTTGGTAACGAGGACTCGTTATGGCGTCTTTGGATAGCTTTGGAAGCACTTACACAGATTGTGGTAGAAATGGCTCATTCGCGAAAAATATTATTGACCCAGAATGGTAAGGGACATAAAACAATTTGTGAGTCACTGCGATATATGTAAGTCCACTAAGTCACCAAATACGATTCTTCGTCCACCCATCACCAAGCAGATTGTGTCCGAAAGACCGATGCAACACCTTACGTCGACCTCTTAGGACCGTATTCGCGAACTAAGCGAGGTAACGTGTCCATTTATATTGCTGTGGATAATTTTTCAAAGTTTATGTTCCTAAAAGAATAGTGCAATACCTGGAAAGTGAAGTTTTTCATGCCCTTGGCACACCCGAAGTTATTCACTCCGACAATGGAAAACAATTCACTGGGATTCTCATTTATCTAGCATAGCATGCACCTTGCGTTCCGACACACATGAATTCATTGGATGTCAGCCGTATTGTGCTATTTCTGGGCAAAACATGATCACCCATGCTTCAGCTTATAATTTACTTCGCAACTTAAAGGCACTGTCAGATCCTGAGATGTTGGTCGTACCTAACGAGGCGAGAACCATACTGGCCTCGTCCAGTATCGTTTAGAGCTGGCCAGGAAGTATTCCATCGAAACTTCGCCCACAGTAACCTTTTCCAAGGCATGAACTCAAAACTTATGCCAAAGTTTATAAAATCCAGGGTGCGAGAAGTAATAGGCAATTGCATGTACCACCTGAAAACGCGTAATGGAAAATTCATTGGTATATTACACGCCAAGGACATCCGGCAATGACCTAGAAGCAAAACATCACAAAGATATTTTATCGGTGTTCGCGACCCGAGTTTCAACTGCATTTAAGAAAAGACACAATTAATAAATAATAATCACTACACAGCCCGCGTGGGTTCGTGTTTTTGCAATTCCTTGGTATTTTATACCACCGAAAAGCAAAAGCCCTATGTGTTGCAAAACCTTCTTCCATTACTATGGAATTTCCTTTTTTTTGTATTTGTTTATCGTAGGCTGTCAAATACTCACTCCATAACCGACCCTCCACGCACTACCCTGCCTTTGATGACTGCGTTCATGAATCACGGTAGGGCGAAACCCTGGATCACTCTGAAACCAATATAATGTAAGATATAAGTGTCTAAGAGAGTTGAAAACGGCTTTAATTATAGGCCAACAGTAACAAACTGTAAGAGATTAACATTGAGAACAGCAGTACCAGAAAAGGGGAAATTGTCTGGCTTTGCCGTTTATTACTTACTTGAATTTCAGTCAGGATAGTTTCGCGCCGAAAATATAATTTAAAGAAAGTATAATTTAAATCGTGAAACGGTCCGGAAAGAAATATTGTGTATAGTGAAAAAAAGGTATACAAATAACAAAAGCGACCAGCAGGAGAAGAATTTAAGAAAGTTAAACAATAAGCAGGAAAGGAAAAGGTAAAACAAGGCATAATTTTATACCTATATATAATATATAGGGAAAAGTGAAGATCGTTTTTTTTTTTTTTGTGAAACAGGGAACATTCAAGTATTCATATTCCCTATAAATTGGCGGAACAACAGGAAGTATTGGCCGCCCGCAAATTATCCCCGTTGCCCGGCGAAATAGGCAAAATCTCAACGGAAAGAAGTAAGTCATAATGCAGACTGAAAACCGCAAACCGGACGCCCATCTGAAAAATACCCGTTTTCGCAGCGGTTAAGAAAGCGGCTAAAAACACCGCTGATGCGAAAGTACTACGGTTTAAATCCCAGCCTGAACATTCAACTTTTTTTCTATTTCTTTAAATTTTTTCTCTGATTATTGTATAAAGTGAACCTTGCTAATCTTTTTTAAATTTGTATAGTAATTTTTATTGTAAGTACATACAATATGCATATATAATAATAACATTTAAAATTAAAAGTGATACAGGTACAACAAAAATAAAACAAATCGTACCAGCGCAACCTGGATGCTGTGGCCACTTTATCGCCAGTTGTGAAAAGTTGTTGGTGAGTCTTTTAAGACAAATTATTATACATTTATATACATATATATAATACGAAATTTGAGTGTGAAGAAGTACAGGGAGTAAAATTGGGTGGGGGAGTTGTTTAGAGAACAATAAGTAAATTTAGAATACTTTCCTTTTTGAAAATTTTGTTGAGGCGAGTACGACAGTCAAGGTAGGGTGGGTAAAGAAAGAAACTTCTCGCAGCGTCAACGTCATCTCGACGCGGAAGACTGGCATGAATTGATGGTTTTTGTGACGTGCCTGGGTCAATAATAAAAGGAATCGTACCAGCTCAACCTGGATGCTGTGGCCACTTCATCGCCAGTTGTGGAAAGTTGTTGGTGAGTCTTTTCAGACAAATTTATATTATTATACATTTATATATATATAATACGAAATTTGAGTGTGAAGAGGTACAGGGAGTAAAATTGGGTGGGGGAGTTGTTTAGATAACAATAAGTAAATTTAGAATACTTTCCTTTTTGAAAATTTTGTTGAGGCGAGTACGACAGTCAAGGTAGGGTAGGGTGGGTAAAGAAAGAAACTTCTCGCAGCGTCAACGTCATCTCGATGCGGAAGACTGGCATGAATTGATGGTTTCTGTGACGTGTCTGGGTCAAGCTCCCACGCCCTCCGGCGAGCTTAGAGAGCGGGTGCAAGCATGCCAGCAAGGAGCCAAGACAAGGCAAGCAGCGTGTTACAAACATTAATGACGTCAAATCAGACAAAAAAAGCAGTTCATCTACGGGAGTAAAACAAGAATTATTAATTGTACTGACTTACTTACTTACTTACTTACTTACTTACTTACTTACTTACTTACTTACTTAGCTGGCGCTCCGGGGTGGACATGGTCCTCAATGCGCCTCTCCAGTTAGCGCGATCTTTGGCTAACTGCCTCCAGTTGCGCACTCCAAGTTGGTTGAGGTCCCCTTCCACTTGCGCGAATTAAATTAAACAAATATCGTTTGTTAAAAAATATATTTATTTAAATCTGAGCCGATCTGCTCATTTTCGTTGACAAATCTAAACTAAACTCTAATCTACAAATCTACTCTTATTTATACTTAGATTGTAGGCGGCATAATAAATCTTATATTTTATTGTTTACAGATGATAACCAAAGGCGTCGGTCATAACTCACAGAGTTTATTGTTTGCAGCTGATAACCAACGGCGTCGGTCATAACTCACAGAGTTTATTGATTGCAGCTGGGGATGAAAGTGGACACTTGTCCTTTCTCTGGTTACAGGAATAATCGTCCCTCTGCTGGTGTCATATCACTCGTGTTGATATGATCATTGTCAGGGTTGTGTGTTCCTAACATAACTCCTCCTCCCTTAGCTTGTTGTTTCTCCTGGAACAATTTCTTATACAATGCTACAATTATGACAATGATTACAATAATTAAAATTCCATGTATACTAAAGTGAACTTTTGAATGATTTGAATATCTTTCTATTATTTGATCAATATTATTAATTTTTGTAGTATTCCAGCTTATATTTTTATTAGCTATTGTTGTTAGACTTAACATGTCTTCTAAGTCAATACTAATTGGTTGTTTTACAATATTTCTTTGGTTCTCATATTCTTCATTATTAATAATAATTTTACAATTTTCAAAATGAATAAGTACATTTCTTTTTATTGCTATTATTTTTCGTTCGTCACAAGAACTGTTAATTTTTGTGTTACTATTTTTTACTAATAATACGCCTTTCCTTAATTCTAGAATTACATTATTTTCTTTATTAATTTTCGTCATACAATCCTTTTTCTTTAAACAGTTTTTTACAGGTTTTAAGTGTCTTAGTTCTTTATTATTTTCAAATTTTAAAAAGGTATTATTGTTTTTTATCATATCTTCCTCTTTAGTATCTATTTCCAAAAATTTTTCATTCGGGATTGGGGTGTACAAATATTTATCAAAGGTAAATATTCTATCCGGTATTTGAATTATAAAAATTACAAGGTCGTCTGAATATTCTCCAACCGAAAGTTTAGTGTTTTTTAGTTTACTTAAATTTATATCAAAGTTTTGAATTTCTTCCGTGGTTAGTAAGCTTGTCGTCATAATTTGTAGACGGCTAGCTAAAATTATATTTTGTATTTTTTCTATTAACTCCTTAACTTTGTCTATTTTACGTAAGTATTCTAACACTACTAGTCTTTTTTCGACCATTTGAAACTCTACCTGAAATCCTAATTCATGCTTGGTTTTTGTTAAAACTGCGTTTCTTAAAATTTCTATTTCATTTTGAATCTGGCTATTTATCTTCAATTGATTATTATTGTTTTTTATGAGGTGATGGTTATTTTCAGTTATAATCTTAATTTGGTTTTCGATTTCTACTCTGTCTTCATCGTCCATGGTACCAAATAAAATATTGAGTGCTCTGCCTCCTAAGTTAATTAAACTCCTAACATTTCTTTTAAGATTTCCTTGTTTGTGTCCTCTAACACTTTGCAACTCTCCCTGGATCAACTCTATTTCCTTTTCGATTGTTATATAGGATCTATCAAACGGTGATTTTAACAGAACTTTCTTTTGATTTAACCATTGTTCTTTGATGATTTTTAAAACTGAACTTATTTCCGTAACATTTATTATATGTATTATTGAACTATATTTATTAACCACTTCCACTTGATCGTAACGAATTACCGAGTAACCGTTGCTGCTATTGATTTCTTCTATAATTATTTTATTCTTTACTAAAACTGTGACTGATAATAGTATGGCTAGTATTAAGATTTTCATTTTATTTTTTTATTTTTTTATTTTATTCACGTCTTTATTGTTTGACTTCCGAGATTGAACTGAGTAAAGATTATCTACTTTGAGAATGTTTGGTTCTCTGGCTAGTTTTTATCAAATTTTCATCGTTCTTCGATCGAGTGACTCTTTCCTTTTGTATATTCGTTGGATGCTGATTGTTGAGTTTACTGAACTTATATCTTGGTTGCGTTTTATGGCGGTTTGCTCTTGAGTTCTTTACAAAGCCTTCGGTTCTGTTATCATTGTACTCTTCTCTATTTTTATTAACATTATTTATGACTTTTTCTTTATTTTTGAGCATGAGTTCGAATTTCATGTACAGTTGGGTTAACTTTTCCATTAAGTATTGTTCTTACTTTATCCGCCAATGTTCTGTGGAAAACTTCGATGTCAGAATTCCCTGTGTGACTGTTTGGTTTCGTAAAATGGGTCTCTATTTCGAGTTCTTCTAATAATCTTATTATCCTAGGGAAGTTAAATTCATTATCCATCACGAATCTCTTTGCTTTTCCGTTTACGGCTACTATTTGTAAAATAGTTTCTTCTAATGTTTCATGTGAAACATTGGGGACATACGTGGTTGTAGTTAGTTTACTAAATTTATCAACTGAGGTGAGAAATTTTGTTTTGGCTATACAATAGATATCTATGTGTACAATTTCATTAATATCTTTAGGGGTTTCCGTTAGATGGTATTTTTCTTTTATAGGTCTTCTGTCGTATTTTGACTGCTTACATATATTGCAGCTGTTAATGACGTCGTTTATTAATTCTCTTAGGTTTTTGAAATAAATTTTAGTTCTAAGTCCTCTGTAGTTTTCTTCTATACCAGAATGTCCTGTTTCTTTTTCATGGTACAGCTTTATTTGTTTGATAGCTTCTTCTTCTGATTTCATATCTTTAGCAAGGTATTGACATTTATGGAATTTTATTCTTGTTCCAAATAAGTCTATCAATTTTTGTTGAAGCAAGTTATATTCAGTGTCTGACAAATCTGTATATATTCCTGTGTTTTTGTTGTCTATTAAAGGAATTAAACGGTTATTGAATTCGTTTTTGTTAATTTCATTTATTCCTATACATATTCTGTTATTTCCTTTTCCTTTTCGAAGTCCGTTTCCCGCTTTCAATATTATTTGCTGTTTAAATATGTTTACTGCACTTTCTTTAATAGGGAAATGATCGTTCGCTTCTTCTTGTTGGGAATGTATTGTAGGTTGCATTGATTCTTCATCTTCTATCATGTTAATTTCATCTGTATTTTTTATTTCTCTGCTCAAGAAATCAGCTACAGTATTGCTTGTACCTTTTAAATATTCTATATGTATATCGTATTCTCCTAACTGGAGTATCCATCTCTGTAGTCGTGGTGAAATGTCTCTACCTAAATTTTTTATTTGTAGCCACTTAAGTGGTTGATGATCTGTTTTGAGGTCAAAGGGTCTACCGTATAAGTAGGGTCTTAAGTACTTCACTGAGCACACTATTGCTAACAATTCCTTTTCTGTTGTAGAATAGTTTTTCTCGTGATCATTTAATGTTCGGGAAATATAGCTAATTGGATGTCCTTCTTGGGAAAGGACGGCTCCTATTGCGTAATTGCTAGCATCTGTCGTTAAGACGAATTTCTTATTGAAATCGGGATATGCTAGTATGGGTTCTATTATGAGAGAATCTCTGAGTTCCTCGAATGCTTTTCTGTATTCAGAATCGTTTACATCGATCTTTGCATTCTTTTTCAGATTCCTAGTCATTGGCCCCGCTATTTTAGCGTAGTCCTTTATAAATCGACGATAATACCCTGTCAGTCCTAGGAAGCTTTTAATTTGCTTCTGAGTTTTAGGTATTTCTATTTTTTGGATGGTACTTATTTTATCTGGGTTTGGTTTTACTCCGTTGGAAGTAATTGTGTGTCCAAGGAATTGGGTTTCTTTCCTAAGGAAGTTGCATTTGTCTATCTGAACTTTTAAATTAAATTTTCGTAATGTTTTAAAAATAAGATTTAAGTTTATTAAATGTTCTTTTAATGAAGTGGAGAATATAAGAATATCATCTAGGTAAACTACCCAGATTTTTCCTATGTATTCGCCTAAGACTTCATTCATCATACATTGGAATGTTGCTGGAGCATTCTTTAGACCGAAAGGCATCCTTAGAAACTCGTAGTGTCCGGATGGTGTCGAAAAGGCTGTCTTTTCTATATCTTGTGGATGCATTCTAATTTGGTGGAAACCTTTTGCTAAGTCCAATGTTGTGAAATATTGACATCTACCTATTTTATCTAAGAGCTCATCTATGTGAGGTATTGGATGTTTATATTCTATTGTTTTTTCGTTTAACTTTCTATAGTCTATAACGATTCTCCATTTTTTCTTACCTGAGTTGTCTTCCTTTTTGGGCACAACCCATATTGGGGATGCGTAAGGGGAAATACTTTTCTTTATTACTCCGTCTTGGAGCATTTGTGATATTTGTTTATCTATTTCTTCCTCGTGGATTTTGGGATAACGATATATTTTTGTAAAAACGGGTGCATCGTCAGATGTTCTAATTTTATGTGTTGTTTGAGTAGTTGAACTAAGGGTATCTCCTTCTTTGTAGAAGAGATCTCTATTTTCATGTAAAAACTCCTGAAGTTCTCTATATTCTTCATGATTTAAGTCTTTAGGTATAAGGTCTTTAATACTTAGATGATTTACGTTCATCTGAGTTATATCCTCATAATTATAGGGGCATGTATTAACATTGCTTTCTTCATTTTCTGTGAATGGTATTTTTCTATTATTTATTTTCAAATATGCAGACTTAAAATCTATTTGAGCTTCGATCGGTTTTAGGATATTCGTGCCTAAGATTCCATCGATTTTGGTATTAGTGAAGTTCAACAACTTCCACGTCATCGTAGAGGTGGGCTCATTGAATTCTTCAGGAAGAGGGGATATGATTTCTTCCGTGACTTGTGTCTTTGTGTCTATTGTTGCCATGGATATTGGCTTTTCTAACTTAATTCTTGGGTACTGCTCTAATTTATCTATTTTCAATATGGAAACCGAGGCTCCTGTATCTACTAGAAGTCTCAGTCTATGTCCTTGTATGTGGACAGATATTACGGGAAGTGTCTCAACCTCCCGGGGTTTATAAAATTTACCTCTCCTTGATTAGTTTGGTTAAAATTATTTGTTTCCATGGGTTGTGGAATATTTCTAGATTGATTGGGATTACTGAATCCAAATCTAAAGTTATTGTTAGGGTTTCTTTGTCCTAATACTTGAGCATTATGTGCTCTTACTTGGCCGGAATTATTGATATCTACTCTAGGTCGATAATTATTCCGATTGTTATTATGATAAGAGGGGCGATAATTATTTTGATTATTAAAGGATGGTGGGTTCTGCCTAGGTTGGAAGTTATTCTGCCTTCGATTAAAATTATTTCCTTGTGGAGTAAGGTAGGTGACCCAAATAAGGCCCACCTTATAGTTTTTCGTTAATAACTTGCAAACGCCTAAGAGAAAATTACTAAATTGACATTAGCATAAGCCTTAGTTCAGTTATCTATATAAAAACACAACGTTTATTTGTTAAAACCCAATTTAAAATGTATTTTCATAACATTTTTAAGAAACTTACGTTGGGCCTTATTACGAACACCTGTTCCGAATAAGGCCCATACATAATTTTGTTCAGTTACTTTGGTTATACTGCTAAAATAAAAAGTATTTTGTCATGAAACAAATAAAAGAACCTAGTTTATTATTTATATACATATTATAATATTATTTATTAACACAAAACAAAAAATAAACACAGCCTTCTTGACTAGAAAGAAAAATTTAAAAAAAATAAATAAATTTGACTTCAATAAATTAATTTTAAATAAGGAGATTTTTATTAAGAATTACATTTAATGTTAGGTTAAAATTCCGCTTTCTGTTCCCTAATTTGCTCGCCTTTGACATTTTATCTAAAAACAACCAAAAAAACGAATTTAATCTTTCATATTCCTAATAAGGTCTGTTAATATTTTCGGTGGGCCTTTTTAGGAACATGAACAACTTTTCTTTACAAAAACGAAAATCTACTCAAAGAATTAAAATAAAGGGTGATTTTTTAAGAGGTTTAGAACTTTTAAAAAAAAAAAAACACTAAAAATTCGAAAAAATGAATGAAATATTTATTTGCATCGATAGTTTGAACCTTGCAATTTAATGTTTAAAGATAATTTCATGCAAATGTTGACCGCGGCTGCGTCTCAGGTAGCCCATCCGCTGAGTCCAATTTTGGCATACTCTTTCACACATATCGGCCGGTATCTCACGAATGAATGCATGGATGTTGGCTTCCAGTGCGTCAATCGAAGCGGGCTTGTCCCTATACACATTAGCCTTGGCATAACCCCACAAAAAATAATCTAATGGTGTCAAATCGCACGATCTAGGCGGCCAATTGACCGGCCCGAAACGTGAAATTAACTGTTCACCAAACTCGCCTCGCAATTGCGCCATTGTTTCGCGTGCTGTGTGGCATGTGGCACCGTCTTGTTGAAACCACATATCATGCAAGTCAAGAACTTCCATTTCGGGCAAAAAAAAGTTTGTTATCATCGCTCGGTAGCGTTCACCATTGACAGTAACGCTGCGATTCGCATCATCTTTGAAGAAATATGGCCCAATAATGCCGCCGGCCCATAAACCGCACCAAACAGTGGCTTTTTCGGGATGCATTGGTAGCTGTTGCAATGCTTCTGGCTGATCTTCACTCTAAATGCGGCAATTTTGCTTATTTACGTACCCATTCAACCAAAAATGAGCCTCATCGCTGAACACAATTTTTCGATAAAAAAGCGGATCCTCGGCCAGCTCACCAAAAATTCGGCGTTGTGGTAGGTCGGCTGGCTTTAGTTCTTGCACCAGCTGTATCTTAAAAGGCTTTACGCCCAAATCCTTCCGCAAAATTTTCCACGTAGTGCTGTAACAAAGGCCTAACTGCTGGGAACGGCGCCGAATCGACATTTCGCGGTCTTCTGTCACACTAGCTGATACGGCCGCAATATTTTCTTCACTACGCACAGTACGTAAACGTGTTGGTGGTTTAATGTCCAACAAAGTAAATTTGGTGCGAAATTTGGTCACAATCTTCCGAATAGACTGCTCAGAAGGTCGAGAATGCCGATCATAAAATGGAAGCAGCGCGCGATGAACATTTCGAACCGAGCACGAATTTTGATAGTAAAATTCAATAATTTGCAAGCGTTGTTCATTTGTAAGACGATCCATGGTTAAATTTCAAACCAAACTGAAGCTGTTTGACAGTGACACAAGGTACTAAACACACGTCAGCTGTCAAAACCAGTGTTGCCAAAACCAAAGCAGCTAAAAAATCACCCTTTAATACTTAAACCATACTAAACTTTATTTTTATATGTGGTATATTTAGTGTAAAATTTTCGGGTAAGTACCCGAATTATTATTTGCAATAAAATCAATTACAAAAACCAAGTTCTTATAAAAAGCATGTGAGTGCGCACATTACTATCTTGTGTCGACTGTAAGAAAAAACACGATTGCGTCAGACGGAAAATTCCATCGATTTTAGTGTAGACATAGGTGGCCAAAAGCACATTTAAAATATAATTCAGGTTGATTGACGGTTATGCCAATTTTTGCGCACTGGGCCTTATTAGGTTATGGGCCTTATTTGGACCACCTACCTTATTAATAGGGTTTACCGGAATTCTAGTGTTATCATTAAGTTGTCTATATCTACTTAAGAGGTGATATGCATTACTCAAAGTGGTAATGTTTTGTGCGATGATTATGCTTGCCTGAGGGGCGTTTAAATTATTGATAAATTTGTTTAAGACAATATTTTCGTTATTTCTAGAAGTATAAATAGCGCTAGGTTCTAACTTACTTTTCTTATTAATTTTTTGCAGGATGTTGTTAAGTTGGTGGTATAAGGTGTTTACGTCCCTTGATTGTACTGCGTGAAGATCTTGGAGAATCTGCTCGTACGTTTCCTTGACTCCGTAGTCCTCGAGGAGACAAATTTTGATGGAGTTCCATGTGGCTTCTGGTGCTCTTCGTGCAGAGTTCGCTGCTTCTCCTTGGATTTTGTGGCATATGATGAGGTTCGCCAAAGGTTGGTAGTTAACATCGAGTAGGTCGTATAAATAACTCACATGGTTTGAGAAATTTATAACGTCCTCGTTGGATCCTTCGAATGTGGGGATCTTTTCTAATCTGTTGATGATTCCTGTTTGTTCAGCGTTCGCCATATTGGATGCCTTTTATTTATGTATACCAGGTGTGTTCAGCACTGTATATACGAGTATGTGTGAAAAAAAAAATTATTTTTCTTTTCGTGGATCTTCCGGTTATTTGTTCAGTGTTCTCCTGGAGAATTTGTGCATAATATTCTTTCGAATTTTGAACACCACTTTTCACAATTCACTCGCGATTCACAAATTTTCTTTTAGGAACTTTGGTCCTGTAATTAATTTACTTTTAATTGCGGAACTTAGTTCGATCACTTGAATCCTTTCAGGGACATATATTTTACTTGTATATGTTTAATAAGGATCCTACCGACTGCGCCAATTAAATTAAACAAATATCGTTTGTTAAAAAAAATATTTATTTAAATCTGAGCCGATCTGCTCATTTTCGTTGACAAATCTAAACTAAACTCTAATCTACAAATCTACTCTTATTTATACTTAGATTGTAGGCGGCGTCCATAATAAATCTTATATTTTATTGTTTACAGATGATAACCAAAGGCGTCGGTCATAACTCACAGAGTTTATTGTTTGCAGCTGATAACCAACGGCGTCGGTCATAACTCACAGAGTTTATTGATTGCAGCTGGGGATGAAAGTGGACACTTGTCCTTTCTCTGGTTACAGGAATAATCGTCCCTCTGCTGGTGTCATATCACTCGTGTTGATATGATCATTGTCAGGGTTGTGTGTTCCTAACATAACTCGCGCGCCACCTAAGGCGAGGTCTTCCTCTACTGCGTTGTCCCTCCGGGTTGGAATCGAAGACTCTTCGGGCTGGAGCGTTGGTGTCCATTCCATCTTAGACGACTGATACGTACTTTCGAAACGACCAAGGAACTCTTCATCCGACTTTGATAGAGTCCATGCTTCGGCACCATAAAGCAGGACTGGGATGATGAGGGTCTTATATAGAGTCTCCTTAGTATTTCTCGACAAGGCCTTACTAATCAATTGCCTTCTTAGACCAAAGTAACAGCGGTTGGCAAGTGTGATTCTTCGCTTGATTTCTGAGGTGATGTCATTTTCAGAGTTAATAGCGGAGCCGAGGTAGACAAAGTCCCGAACTACCTCAAAGTAAAAGCTTTCTATCGTGACGTTCTGTCCGATTCGTCGATGTTGTGTGTCCCTTCTTGTTGACAGCATATATTTAGTTTTGCCCTCATTCATCACTAAACCCATTTTTGCCGCTTCTGTACTGATACTTGCAAACGCACCAGTGACAGCTCGCTGGGTTCAAAATGTAATCTATTGTAGTCTCTGAATTCGAACAATGAAGGAGAGGCTCGCAGTTTTAGAGCTGATGCTCTCTGTTGCACACTTCGCACTTGTGACGATGCGGTGCAGTGTTGACGCTGGCCTTTTCAACTGACTTTGCTGGCGGATTCGGCACTCTAGCTGGTTCCTTTGCTGGCTGACTGTCAATGCTCTTTCGTTGACTGGTACGTCCGCTTTCGAATCGGTTGAAGTTTTTGTCAGCACGATTTGCTTGAGCTACTCACGGATTCCATCGAACAGAACCTCTGGCTGTCCGGTAGATGGCTGCTTACTGAAGCTTGCTTGTCCAATAATTCAAGCATCTGGTTGGCAGTCGGTGTCTCGGACTGGCGCTGGAGCTCAAACAGCTTTCCAGATTCACTGTCCAGCCGCTCGGGCAACATGTGCACCACGAACATATCCCAATGCTCAGTGGGTAATCCTTGGGATCGCAGCTGGCGTAATGACTCGAGGGTGACATTAGATCTGTTGCAAGTCATCCGACCTTGGACTTCCTTGCAGAGCTGGCAAACGTATAAACTGGCGCAATAGTTCACGACAAGTGGAGTATTTCCTGTCCTACAGCTGGTTGAGACGCTCCCAAGCCTCTTGGTAGTTCTCGTCCGTTAGCTGCCACTCTCCCATGGTACGTGCTGCTTTGCCGACCAATGCTTCAAAATTCAAATTCAAATATTTATTCAGTATAGTCATACACAGTAAGATACAATATCTTATTTAGTAGTGCAAACTTCAGCAAAGTGCTATGATAATTAATTTAATTTTAGTGTTATAGGGTGAGGAGTACTGGATTACATACAAAAATCAGGTGCGAGTATACAATAAAAAGAAAAAGCTAAATATGTTATATTCCAAATCAAATTCAATTTAAACAAATATTCCATTAATTACTTATTGCTAATATATTACAGGAGTAGAGAGAGAGAAAAAAAGAAAAAGAAAAAATTAGGACCTAAATAGCCAATCATCATCATTAAAGCGTTTCAAAGTATTGTCTCAGTTTTGCATTGAACAGCGTTCCGCAACCTATCAATCTTATGGGTCGGGGAAGGGAGTTCCACAGCCGAATCGCACAGATAAAGATTTGACGTTCGGAAATCAAGAAACGGTAACAAATTGGTATGAGATAAAGAGTTCTAATCGAACGTGTAAAACGGATACTGTTATAAAGGTAAGGTGGTTGGCGCGTCTGGAGTGTATTGTGAAGCAATACCAACGTTCTTAACTTAAAAATGTCTTCGAGAGTGATGCCATAAATGGATTTAGAATACGAAAATATGTGGTCATATCTTATATTAAGTATCTGCCTGTGCTCGTAATCACAGTTGCTAAAAAGCTCACATCCATATAACATAATAGGCATGAGTACGGTTTTGGAAAGAATTAGTCTTGTCTTTAAAGGTGTGACCTTTTGCGTAGCCCAGAGCAGTCGAAGGCCTCCATACACCCTACCTACAGTAATTCTGATGTGATTATTCCAGGTAAGCGTTTTATTGAAAGTTATACCGAGATTTTTTGCAGAATCAACAAATTCGATAGAGTTATTATCAAGATAAATATTTGGAAAATAAGAGGTATCAATCAGCTTTTTGGAGATAACGAAACATTTTGATTTAGAAGGATTCAGGTGGAGGAGATTAGCCGGAGACCAGCGTAAGATCCTGTTCATGTCTTCACTTACTTCAAATGCAGAATTTTCAACGAGGCCCAGAGGAAAACTTTTCCGTATTTGCACATCATCAGCATAGATATCAACTGAGGAACTTAATAAGCACTCAGAAAGATCATTTCCATACATTGAGAAGAGAAGTGGCCCCGGTATAGACCCTTGTGGAACACCTGAACTGAGTGGAAAGAATCCTGATGCAGTGTTATTCACTACGACTGCCTAAGATCTAGAATTTAAATAAGATGCTATCAAGTTTGTAGACGAGACTGCGAAGTAAAATTGATTTCTAAGTTAACCGTATCGAACGCTTAAGAGAAATCAAGTAAGATAAGAAAAGTTGCTTCATCATTGTCTGCCGCTTGTCTGATGCCTTCCGTTACAACTGTGTGTGTGACAAAACAATAGCAACTTTCAGTATTCTACCTGTCTATCTACTTTGCATATGAATAAAAAGTTATGTGAAGAACGTATTACTTGAAACTCTAAAACATAAAGACACTTCAAATACTCTTTCTTGAAAAACTTTATCTTGATTTATTTGAAAGTAATTTATAATAAATAACAAAGCCATGTTTTTGCAAGGTATTGACAAAACTAAAGCAACCTAACAACTACTTTAAATTGAGAGGAGATATTGACTCTATTAATTAATATTTTGTTGGGTATCCTTTATTTTGAAGGACTGCATGACATCGGCGGGGCATGGATTTAATTAAATTATTAATTATCTCCTCTGGGATGTTCCACCACTCTCGTTCTATAGCAGCAAAAAGAGAGGCCTTCGAGGAGTAATCTTGTGTCCGGATTTTGCGATCTACAATTTCCCATAGATTCTCTATGGGATTGAGATCAGGTGATTGAGCTGGACATTCCAGAACACAAACCCCTGCCACATATAACCACTAAGTCACGAGCCTAGATTTGTGTTTGGGGTCGTTGTCATGTTGGAATCTCCAGCGCAAGGGCATATTTTCATCCGCGTATGGATACATAATGTCTTTCATTATATTTTTATACCCTTCACCATTTAAAATATCGGTAATTTGGTGAATAGGGCCCATTCCCTGGCCTGAGAAACAACCCCACACCATGACATTGCCCCCACCGTGTTTTACAGTGGCTTGATAATATTTTGGGTCTAAGCTTTTTCCTTTTGGTCGTCTAACGTGTGCTCTTCCATCTGATCCCTTGATGTTATATTTGGATTCATCCGACCATAGTACCGTTCTCCATTTCTGTACTGACCAGGTTATGTGATCCTTCGCAAACTTTATGCGAGCTAACCGGTTTTTCTTTGACACAAATGGTTTCCTTGCAGCCCTAAAACACTTGATACCCACCTCGTCACACCTTCTGCTTGCAGTTCTTGGATGAATTTGGAGTCCCAAGTCATTAACAACTTTTCGGGAAGATGTTCTAGGATCTTTTTTAAACTCCCGCACTATTAAATGATCCTGTCTTGCACTCGTTTTTCGGGGTCTACCGCCAAGGTGAAATGTTTGTACTGTCCCCTTTTGCTGATATCTTTTGATTAATCGCGACACAACTGATTTTTCCATTGAATATTTTGAACAAATATCTTTTTGCTTTGTTCCACTAAGGAAATCTTTTATAATTTTATTTTTAAGTTCATTTCCAAATCTATTCCTGGCCATTTTCTTTAAAAAAAAATCGACAAACTTTACTTCTTTTTGCTGTCACTTCGCAATGGGTTATGAAAAAAATGAATGATGAATGCAAACAGAAAACAGTAAGTATTTTTTTAACGGAATATGACCTTACGGTGCCCAAATGTGCATGTGCTTCTCATTTTTTATACCAAATGTTCAAGTTCAGTCGGAGTTGATTTAGTTTTGTCAATTTCGCATTATACGAATACATTTGTTTTTTTAATATTTTGAATATATAAAACATTTTAAAATAAATATAAAGTTGATATTTTTTTAATAAATAATATTTGAAGTGCTCTATGACCAAAAGTTGCATATACGAATAACTTCTCATCGTATTTCCTTTAGTACTTTTGGTGCAATGGTAGAATTTTAAGAGTTGCTTTAGTTTTGTCACACACTGTATGTTTTGGACGAAAACCAGACTGATTAGGGCATAGTAGATTTTTATTAAAAATCAATTTTCGTATTTGAGAATTCATTACCCTTTCAAGAACTTTCGAAAGAAACGATAATATCGCAATCGGCCTAAATTCGTTTTGGGTCTTTGGGATGGGAACTATTTTTAATTGTTTCCAAATATGAGGAAAAACACCAGTCATAAATATCGTATTGAATATGTACGTTACATATTTCAGTATATACGGAAGAATGATTTTAACAAAAACTGGACTTATCTCATCGAACCGAGTTAGATTTTATGGATAAAATGCTTTCTAAAACATCTGCATCATTGACAGCTGTGAAGCTAAAACTCTGCGAAGAAGGCGATTTCCCTAGACTGTTATCGACGGGAGAGATGTTAGAAGAGTCGTCACTGTAGGGCAGGTTAAAATTGCTTAGGGTATAATCGACGTTGTGGGAGGAAACGGAAGCGAAAATCTCATTTAACTCATTACAATCAACATTGTTAAGACTACAGTTAATTTGTTTGCCAACTCCTATATCCCCAAATTTTTTCAATGATTTTCTCAAAAAGGAAAATTTGAACGCTGACGACATGCTATCGCTGTCGTGGATGGCTGCCACGAAGCGGTCCCCTTCTGTATCTCGTTCCGAAAGTAACATTTTTCGAAAAGGAACGTTTTGTACTCTCTATTTCGAAAGCGGAATAAAATCTACTACTCTCTGATTTAAAATTCGGAAAGTGGAATTTTGGTACATAGCAACACGTTCCCGAGTGTCAAAATCATTCGAATGTGAAAAATTTGTTTCTACAATTTAAAAGTAAATGTAAATGAAATGCATTCACAATCATATAAGGAAGCCAAAATGTTATGATACGTCAGTTTTATTCTACCATGGCTATTAAACGTTCAGGAATCTTTCTAACGAGATTTGATCGACGAATAGTTGGTTCGTTGACTGAATCCGCTACAATCGGCTCTTCCTTTGGGACTGCAGTCGACTCTGGTTCAATCATAATCGTATCAGAAGCTGCTGCAGGTAGATTTTCAGCTTTCATCGAAGTGTTAGTTACCTGAGAATCCGTATCTTCTTCCACTACCAACTATTGATTGTGAGGCAATGTCGAAGTTCGTAATTCACCATGATGATTTGGAAGCTGAGCTCCGTACGACCATCATCTAACCCCACATTATAATGTACGTCGCCCAACACCTAGGCTATTCTGCCAAACAACCATTTACTTTTTGACAAATACAAATAATCGCGCAACTCTTTCCCCTACCCGGAATTGTTTTGAGGTTAACTTATATTCGAGTTTTTCTGCAGTGTTCTGGGGTAGCACCAAATCTAGCCTTGACTGTATTTGACGACCAAACATTATCATCGCGGGTGACTTATTAGTCAGAATAGGTCTTTCAGTACCATCTTTGCCCAAATGGCTTAATACAGCCCCTACCCCAATCGGACTTGCATCCACCGTTAAAATTACTGGTAATTGTGGGTCATAATGAGTCAGCACCGTGTCGGACAACATCTGTTTTTTTATTTCTTGGAATGCTTTTTCACAGGACGAGTCGAACTTGAAAACAACCCCCTGGTGCAACAACTGATTAAGAGTATACACTATTTCGCTCAAATTTTTAATAAAACGTCCGTAATAGTTAATTAAGCCAAGAAATGCTCTTACCTCCTCTTTTGTCTTCGGCTGCTTCATTTCTTGGATCGCATTCACCTTACTTCTCATCTTTCGGATTCCTTCTTTGTCCACTACATAGCCGCAGTATTCGATACGCTCCTGGAGAAACTCCGATTTCTCCAAATTTACTCGCATATTATGATGGTCGAGTCTTCGGAGGACCTCTTCCACTCGCTGCAAATGAGAATCGTCGTCGCTCGCTGTGATCTTAATATCATCTAAGAAAACCTTAACTCCTGGTAAGACTCCCAATAGCTGTTCCATAAACCTTTGCCACTTAGCCGGTGCGCAAGCAATGCCGAACATCAGACGCGTAGGCTGATATAACTCGCTGTGCGTGCTGAGAGCTAACAAATGTCGGTCATCCGGGTGTATTTCCAGCTGGAGGTACGCCTTTGAAAGGCTTTGAAAAACTTTACTCCGCCCGCCATTGTGCTGAGCAATTCATCTATGGTTGGCAGTGGATGCTCGTCCACAACCAATGCAGGGTTAAGGGTCACCTTGTAGTCACCGCATCAGCGCACAGTGCCGTTCCTTTCTCGAACCACTACCAGAGGTGTGGCCCACTCTGATTTGTCGACTTTCACCAGCAACCCTTCCTTAATCTGCGTTCAAGAGCGGAAAAGTTACTCTTCTCGCCTTGATGAATTTAGGATTTACATTTTGTTTCACATGCAGTCTTGCTTGGTACCCAGTGATTTTACCCGTCGAGGCTGAAAAGAAATAAGGGAACTTATTTAGTAATTTTTTTAACTTATTGTTGTCACCCGGTGCTTTCACTTTCAGTTGCTCCCCAAGCATCCCAGGCCAATCCATTTTAATTTCCCGCAACCACTCCCTACCCAGCAAGTGTTTTCGATCCGATCGTAGTATATTCATTTTAACTCTAACTGCTGACTCTGCTGCAACTCTGACCCAAATGTAGCCTACACAATCCACTGGAGTCTTGCAATAGCTGTATAATTGTGTATCTGTTTGTTCCACCTTGGATTTAGTAAAATATTTCTTAGCATCAGACAAGCAAATGATCGTGACAGGCGCTCCAGTGTCAATTTCAAAGCTCATGCGCACACCATTCACAATCAATTAACACGTTATTTTTCTGCGAATGCCTTCTGTACTCGTGCTACCATTGATTTGGAATAAATCCTCAACAGTGCAGTTTAACTGATTTTTCTCCGTTATTTGGTTCAAATATTTTTTTTCGTGAAAACACATTTTCCTCAAATGCCCTTTCTTGTTAGAGCAATGACAGACGCTTTTTTTATATTTGCATGCGTCTGCCAAATGCGAAGTGTTAACACAACGGAAACATTTTCTTTCCTTCTCAACCTTCAACGTTGCCGGCTTGTTGGCTTTATTAAATTTACACGCTCTCCTCTTATTATCGTATTCCCTTCTATCAGTCAATTTGTTAACCATTCCGCTGGCCACATGCTGGTGCAATTCTCCTAATTCTTTTTCCTCTACTTCGTGAGCGGTTGCCGCATGTATTGCGTCATTTAATTTTAGCTCTTTTTTTCCAGTAATCGGCTCTGAATTTTTTGGTTTTGTAAGCCAAAAACGAATTGATTTCGAAGTGCTGTATCAAGATAAGCATCCCGCCGCCAACCGCCGCAGTGCCATCATAATTCCGCGCATGTTGCTGTTTGCTGTTGCTGTTGCTGTTGCTGTTTCGAACCTCTTTACCCAACGACTCCAAGTCGTTGTCTTACTATCAAAAGAGTCAAAACAGAATACTTAGTTCGGCATTTCTAATTAAATTATTGATATCCACCGTACCGTACTATACCAATTTAATTATTTTTCTTTTCTCGTCGCCAATATGTTGTATCCGACCGAATGGAAAGACGTTTGATTGCAGACTGACTTATGCACGTTTATTTCATATTTCCTTTTGTTTGACATTTATCATTTACATCATCATTTGATTACTATTATAAATTAAAATAAATTGAATTGTATTTTTAAATAAATTCCTATCGATGATATTTGAAAGCCACTGTACTTAGTATACACAAATGTAAAAGTATACCTTTTTATTAATTTAGCGCTATTATCACCAAGGGTCGCCATATTATCGACTCTCTTTTGTATCTCACCTTATGTAATGTACTTCAATTTTTGCATATTCGCTCTCCTATATAAGGTAGTGACAATGAAGAAATTATTATAACGTTTCGCTAGTCCATGCAAGCTGGGAAAGTGAAGTTTCATCTCGACAATTTCGGTGAACAGTTTTGGTACAGTTGAGGAGAAAAATTGAACTTCCCAATTGCCGGTCGTAATTCGTGCGACCATACATTTTGGCGCACCAACGTAAGGCATACTAGCAAGTAGAAAAGTGTTGTGAAAAAAGAAAAAAAAATGAAATCCACAAAAAAAAGACATTAAATAGAACATTGAACATTACACATATTAGAGTGAGTCGCGCTACGGTATCGGTTTTCGGTTCGTGTGAAAATAGTGCCAAAAGAGGAAAGCAGGAAAGTGCAGAAGGAGCAGGAGAAAGCTGAGGAGGCGCCACGAAGAAAAACCCCACAAAAAGAAGGAATAAAGGGATGATAGGTATACATTTCCCACGAAATACATCAATTTAAATCCAATTAAGCGAATGTGCGTTGCCCGATAACTAACGAAATTAGCTACGAAAAACAAAAAAAAAAACAAAAAAAACAAAGGAAAAGCGCGCCTTCGACTTAAAGCTGGACTGCATGCAACACATTTTGTATTTATCTTAATAAAAATACAAAATTTGGATGCACTTTCGTTCGATCCAATCGTCTCAGTCAAATCTCACTCGCCTCCTCAATACGGACTATTCAACGATTTGCCTAATTGCTAATTTGCTAATTTGTTACCCACACTCTTCCGTTGCGATCATTTAGTTTGTAGCCAAAAATCAATTATCGTCATAATATCCCGGTTCGTGTTGCAAATAACGAACAATTTACCATTTATTAGGATCGTTTCATCAATACATTCATTTCGCCATTATACACATGCTGTTCTCTGAAAGGACCATCAGTTCCAGAATATTATAAATTTTGAAATTCATCGTTGGATAACAATTTAATCGAAAATTGTTTGCACAAGATTCTTCGCTTCTCAGCTTTGATTTTTGTCGATTCAACAAAGAAAATAGGCTGTTGTATTTAGTTGTTGCTGATACATTTGATGCAAGTCAACTATACACAAGTCGTGATGGAGACCATTTGGGTTTTAATTCGATTGTCTTTTATTGGAAGAAGATTTCTCCGAGGTATTTCAAATTTGTTGCTGTTGCTGTTATTTTTGCTGTTGCGACTACTGTAGCTGCTGTTTTTGTTGTTGTTGCAAGAAATAATCATTTCAGGTGATTCTTCAGTTCCACAAACTGTTGATGAGTTAAAGCAGCGCGCTTCAACAAAAGGAAGCATCACTAGAATCAAGACTCTAGTTATATCTAAGTCAACAGAGTTAGAGTGTCGTTAGGGCTTAGAGTCGTACCTTAAGCAGGCTCTATCGTACCAGACACAAATCGATCGCCTACAACCTACTGATACAGGGAGAAGTGAACTTGAAGAACTTTATGTGACAAAAAAAACAAAAATCATATCAGCAATGGGACCAGGAAGGCGTAATAGCACATTAGAAGGATCATTTTCAGTTCCAACTCCAGTCACCCGTTTACCTTTTCGGTTGCCCAAATTCAATGGGAAGTATTCGGAATTCACGAACTTTATGAATTGCTTCAATAATCTTGTAGACAATGATCATGCTCTGTCCAAGATTGAAAAGTTTAATCACCTGCTCTCTTGTCTAAGTGGCCAAGCATTTGGAACAGTTCGAACCTTCCAGGCTACGGAAGAAACCTATTCTAAGTCAATGGCACGGAAAGAATTGAAAATCACCAATTGCAAAATTTTGAGTTGCAATTTACGAACTATATATTTCTCGCAAATCACAACGAAGTTTTCGTGGATTGATACAAAAATTGGTAATTTGACATTGAAAACGGCGGAGAATACCAAATTCTGTTTGCTGAAATTTACTATTAGAAGTATCAATTCGAGTTTCTTTTTTTGTAGTGATTTGCGAGATTGTTTGGCGCAAAATGCCACTCCAATAGGTCAATTTCTCAAACACCACTTTACAATCTGAAATTGCAAAAAAATATTTGGATGAATCAATAAAATCTTGTAATAATATAACACTTGAAACTGAAAACGTATTGACATAGAGAAGTCGTAAATTGCAAAATATTTTTTGTAATATCCACGGAATCAACTACCTGATGTGTGAAATTTTTTTATGCACAGTCCATGTACCTATCAAAATCCCTTTTAAATCCTTTATTTTTATTGATGAATATATGTATGTGGTATAGACAGATGCTATCATGAAGCCAAATCTTCATTGTGCACGTTGCTCGTCGTTGCAGAGACAGACAGTCAGTATTCAATCTTTCCTTAAAGCAGTCGAGTTAAAGTTGTAACTAATTCGTATTGATAGTGAGTGTCCTATAAAGCATTCTGGAATATATTTTGTAAGTACCTATTTAATAATTCCAAAAACGCCGAAGAATGCATATAGATCTGTATTTTTTTCAGAATGTACATCTCGCAATTAGGAAGGAAGTATAAATTAGAATGGATTCTAAAATATGTAGTCGAAAAGAATTGTAAAGGTTCGTATCAATGTCAAGTTCATCTAAATATTTTGTTTGCATTTTAAATTTCAGCATAGACCAAAAAACCATCCCAGAAAAATCCCGGTGTATCCGGACGATATGGCGCCGCATGATTTTCTTGGATATCAGGAGGAAAAATAATTATAAAATATGAATAACCTAATTAATAAAACTATGCATTTTGATTTGTAAATCACAAGATATATGTTGCAAATTGAGAATAAAGTTTTCTAATTTCACGACAAAACATTTTCGATTTAATACGACGATGCCTCAAATCACCACTCGAGAATCGTAAATTGCAAAATAATAATTGCAAATTGATAAAACGAAGTTTCAATTTACGACTAAGAATTTGTAAATTGCAACTTCTGAAGTAGTAAATCTACTCCTGTTAGTTCGCAAATCAACACTATTGATTTGCAATTCAAAACTTAATGGTTGTAATTTTCTAAGGGAGGAAATCGTAATTTACAACAGAAAGGTGGTAATTAACGATTTTTTTTTGCAATTTACAATCCATGTAATATCAAATTGATAACAATTTGTGTCAAATTGCGATAGGTTATGGCAATATGTATTTCTCGATTGATCCCATTATTGATAATAAAAAGTGTTGATTCACGACTTTTGAGGGTCAATATCTTCACTTCGGTCAATATCTAGAATTGCGAATAAAAAGTCGTGAATTAGTAAATCCTTAGCTAAGCTCTAAAACTAAAACTAGACAAACTTTTCGTGATTCGTTGATAATAACTGTTTGATTTTCCTAGAAAATATTTCCGAATTGTTTTTTTTTTTTTTTTTGGGTTCAATTCAATTCAATTCAATGGATTTTATTTGTACAAAAGAAGTTTTCATTTACATGTATTACCTGCACAGCAGAGTGCTTATCTGCAGATGGTTAAGCATAAATTTAATAAGTTAACTTTGAAATGATCAATTAGGATACAATTATAATAGTGTTTGTAAAAAAAAATCAAAAAAAAATCTTTAGCTTTCTAATTCACAGAATAAAGTTCAATTAAATGTTTTTTTAATTCTTTTTTTCTTTTTTTGAAATTAGGAATTACTTTTAAAAATTGTGGCAGCGAATTCACTAATTTAGGGACCGTGCATCGCAGCTCTCTATCACCATACGTGTTGTAAGCTTGTGGAACTTCAAGCATCCCTCGGACTCGTCTTCGGGTGTTTTGTGGGTGGCTAATGGGTCGGGAAAACCTTTGGTCGTTCATATAGGTAAGCAATGTTGTCATCTGGAAAAGTGCCTTCACATCTAAAACTTTGAAAGTTGAATTAACAGGCCTAATTATTTTAAGAAGACGATGTTGTGATTTAGATATCTTATCCAGATGGGTTTTTGCTGCGTTTCCCCAGGCCAGAATCCCGTATCGAATGCGTGACTCAGCCAACGAGTAGTACACCTGCTTTTGTACCTACATATGCGAGTAACGCTTAAGATACACCATTGCAAATAAAGTGCTCTTAAGTTGAAGACGCAGGTTATTGATGTGCTCACGCCACAGAAAGTGTTCATCAATGGTAACTCCAAGATATTTAACCGTTTTGACTACCTCAATCGCGTTGCTGCTTCTTTGTACTGCACAGCGATCATTACGATGAAAGATTTCAATTGTTTCAGTTGGCTTTGATGGAGTCCGAATGTGCATCAGAACTAGCTAAGGTTCCAAAAGCATCGGCATCACATCTAACGAATCTGGGTGATACGATATCAGCCTTGTATAATTTCCTTTCATCGTTGGGAAGCAAAAGTGACATCACTAACGCTATTATAATGCGCTGCAGTGTTGAGTAGACATTGTCAGTATCTCGAGGCCTGAGGAAGCAAACACATTCATTCTGAACCTAGTCCAAAGTGGTCAAACAAATCGAAGCCACAAAATTCGAATTCTCGATCTCAAACATCGTTGACAGCAACTCCAAAGACTTGTGTCTTCTGCAAAGATGGCAGTCACTCAATAGCCAACTGTTCCAGTTTCATGAAACTTCCAGTAATCGATCGTTTTTCTAGCATAAAACAACTCGGCTTATACATAAATTGCTTAGCTAAGGGACATACTGTCTCAAAGTGGCCTTCGTCTTAGGCTGCAAGACTTGTAAACAGTTGCACCATACTTTACTTCACAGGATACAAATGCAACAACTCATCTTGTGAAGGAGAACCATCTTTGTCGGCTACAGTTCACACGGCATTGGAAAAGAAAAAGTCGAAGGCAGAAGCCCAAGTTATTCTGGCAACTGCAGTGGTATTGGTGAAAGATTCGACCGGTGGTTTTCAGCTGGGAAGAGCCCTTCTTGATTCTGGTTCCCAGGTGAACTTCATCAATGACAGATTCGCTCAGTTTCTTCAACTCCATAGACAGAAAAAGGTAGTAGATATCGCGGGAATAGGTATATCACAGACGAAATTGAATTACCAAACCCACACCACGATCAGATCGCGTTTCAACAAACAATAGCCCCATCAATTACCGGATACCAGCCGGATTTAACGTTGAACGTCGCGGACTGGAATCTTCCCAGCAACATCGAGCTCGCGGATGAGCACTTTAATACACCGTCGCAGATCGATCTTCTTTTAGGAGCAGAGGCATTCTTTGTCCTTCTTTCGGTAGGCCAAATTAAGTTAGGACAAAATTTACCGACTTTGCAAATGTCCTCTTTGGGATGGATTGTATCAGGAAGATACACCGCAGTATGTGGAAAAATTCTGGCAATTGGAGGAGGTAGACTGCGCAAGATGGACAGAAGAACAGACTGCATGTGAAGAATCATTCAACAAAACAGTCA
Organism: Cheilosia variabilis; assembly: GCA_951230905.1. Classification (NCBI taxonomy): domain Eukaryota; kingdom Metazoa; phylum Arthropoda; class Insecta; order Diptera; family Syrphidae; genus Cheilosia; species Cheilosia variabilis. The sequence continues at coordinate 100,939,312 of OX579676.1, read as the reverse complement.
AGTTTCTTCCAAGCGGTCGGTTAATGGTTAACCTTACATTCAAAAGATATCCTGCTTGTCTCGGGTCATCATATGATGTGGCGTTTAGGAGATTTTTATCGCTAGAGCGGAGGCTTTCCAAAAATCTTTCTCTGAGGTACGAATATATAGAATTTCTTCGGGAATATGAGTCCTTAGGTCATATGTCTGTAGTACTAAAACCCAACTTAACGGAGCCTCATTACTATCTTCCACATCAATGTGTGGTAAGACCTGATAGTACCTCGACCAAGCTTAGAGTCGTATTTGATGCCTCATGCTGTACTTCTTCGCAAATATCTTGAAATGGGATACTAATGGTCGGTCCCACAATCCAGGATGAATTGCATATAATTGTACTTCGGTTCAGATTGCGCAGATATGCACTCACGGGGGACATTGTTAAGATGTATAGACAAGTTTTGATACATCCATTGGATCGATGTACCAATATATCTTGTGGAGAGAAAGTGAGCACACACCATTGATGACTTATCAGCTAAACACAATCACTTACGGTACCTCTTCGGCTCCTTTCTTGAGCATTCGATTCCTGTAATTTCTAAGTGAGCGTTTTGTAGAAGTCATCCATTAGGTGCAGCTGCCCTACGTTCGGATTTTTATGTCGATGATTTGCTGACAGGGTCAGATGACCTAGAGACTCTCACACAAATGCAGTAAGAATTAATAGCGATTCTACAATCAGCAGGATTTGAGTTGTCTAAGTGGAACAGCAACTCCCTGTTGACACTTGACAAGTCATTGTGCGGTCCGAAAGTCAAAGACATAAAGCTGAACGATTCAGGTCTCACGAGTACTCTGGGAATATTTTGGGACTCGCACAACGACAACTTTAGTTTTTCGCACAACCCGAATAGTTCATTTAACAAATTTACCAAAAGATCGATACACTCCTTATCATCATCTCTATTTGATCCGATGGGACTTTTATTAAGTCCAATCATAATAAGGGCCAAAATTATGCTACAGAAAATCTGGATAGAAAAGATAGATTGGGATGCGCCTATTCCTCAGAGCATCGACATGGCATATAGGCAATTCATAGAAGATTTGAATTCATTACAGAACCTTTCAGTTCCTAGGTTTGCATTAGCAGCGGATAGTCGAGCTATCCAAGTCCACGGGCTTTGCGATGCATCCATGGACGCTGAATCTATGTATCTGCGATCTAGAAACGGACTTGGACGGACATCAGTGAAGCTACTGACTGCTAAATCTCGAGTTTCTCCAGCCAAAAGGAAGCAATTGCCGAGTCTGGAATTGTGCGGTTCTCATCTTCTGACCAAGTTGTTGTTAAAGATAAAACGCATTCTCAATATTTCTTTTTCACACATATATTTCTGGACGTATTCAGAAATTGTGTTGCACTGGATTGGTCGACACTCGTCAAAGTTTACCACTTTTGTGGGAAATCGCATCGCAGTAATACAGGAAAAGGCACTGGAAGTAAGCTGGAGATATACCTGGCGATCACTAGGATGAGGCCATACATTTTGAAATCGATTTTCACTCTTTATACCCGTTCAAAATTTTGTACCCGGAAACTTTTACTACCTGTGACCAGGTACATATTTTCCCAACGGTAAGTCATAAAATTAAAGGGTAAATAAAAAACTACGGCTGAAGCGTATAAAAAGATGCGCCACTAGGATGAGGTCACATGCAAAATCTTCGAAATTGTTCCGCGCTGAGTTGAACGTGAAAAAAATAGTTGGGCTTGGAATGGATGCTTCTCAAGCTGGGAACAATTCAGTTAGAGGAACTAAATTGGCAAATACAAAAGAATACAACTCGAAACTTCACTTGTTAAAGAAGTAGCCTTTATTTGCTGGCGGTGAAGAAAAGAGTGATTTATCATCTTAATTTCTTCTTTTCTGTAGCTGCTGATGTATACCATTCAGCTGTTTTTGTAGGTCTATCACCCTGACCTATTTTTTTTCATCGCGAATAGTAGGTGATCTATGTCGGATTGCCGTAGTGTAGTTGTTGTGTGCGTGGGTATCTCTCAACAATGCCCACATCTTCGGAAGGTGTGTTAGAGCGATGCATTTGTTGTTTGGAGATGCATCTCGCTCTCACCCAATTCGGCCATCATGGAATATAATCTGTTGGTCAGAGGTTGTAGCCATATCCTTTAATGGCATTGACCACGTGAAAGCGAGATCACCCACTTTCTCGATTGGCATACTTGTTGACCACTGACAGTTGTCGGCCTTTATAGTTGCAGTGCGGTGCTCGGTGGTGTTGTGACGTTTAATTTGATATTTTGCTTAATTTGTGTTGTGTGATTTGTGTTATGTGCAATGAAGCTAGTTCCTCAAAATGTTAAGCATTTATGTTGCTCGGCGACATTTGAGGAACTAGCTTCCTGTAAACGCACACCTCCAACAGGGCGCAATTCTCTTGTTGAGAAGCAACATGCTCCCGGCTCGACCACGTGGATTTCAAAGAGCAGGACCTCGGATGTGTACTTTGTGTTTTCAGGATCTCGGAATTGTGACCTCTAGTGTTGTAGCTACGGTTTCGCTACATCCTCGTCCTTGTGCGTTGTTGAAGTTTGACTATTCGTGTCCCTGGAAAGAGAAAGATAAAAGTTGGCATTAGTTTTTTGTTTACATACATATGAATATAAATAAATGTATAGATAATATTTATCTGCTCCAGTTGGTTATTTCTAATTAATTTCAGTGACAAAATCGGTTGATCTTGAAGATTGGGGGAAATTTTGTTCACGATTTGTGAGGTTAGGGTTATAAATTCACTTCAGTCTATTTTGTTTTGTAAGTTTAGTTCATATAATTAATTTCTTTACACTTAATTTTGTTTACAATGTCGGACGTTTAAGGGCTCCTTTCTCTGTCCTTATGGTCACCATGCGCGTTAGACCATCTGCACTGGGATGCAGTTCGATTACGCGCGCGAGTAATCACGATGATGGCGGTAGATTATTCTCCTTGACCAGGACTATGTCTCCGATTTTGATGTTCGGCTGTTGCTGAATCCACTTGTGCCGTTGTTGAAGTAGATGAAGGCAAGTTGTGTTCCATTGCTTCCAGAACTCTTGTGTTAGTCGTTGTATGTACCTCCACCTATCGAGATTGTTAATGTTTTTCTCCAGCAAGTTCCCTTCAGGGAGTGTTATTAATGATGCTCCTATCAAAAAATGTCCTGGGTTAAGAACCGTCAGATCATTGGGATCGGATGTCATCGGACATAATGGCCTTGAGTTGAGGCACGCCTCGATTTGTGCGAGCAAGGTTACGTATTCCTCAAATGTCAGACTAGCTGAACCGATTGTTCTTTTGAGGTGATGTTTAATATATTTTACACCAGCCTCCCAAAGCCCTCCAAAATGTGGTGCCGCTGGTGGGTTGAAATGCCATTTGGTGTTTTGTGCTGCAAGGTTTGCAGATACTTCAGCTGACCATTCACTAGAGATGTGTTTGCTGTCCTTATTCAGGTCGGTGGTTGCACCTTTGAAATTTGTGCCGCAATCACTGTACATGTTGGTACACAGTCCTCTTCGAGCCACAAATCTCCTGAGCAGCTATAAACGCTGCTGGAGTGAGGTCGCTTACTACTTCAATATGTATTGCCTTCGTTGACAAACATATGAAGATAGCTATGTACCCCTTAGTCATCCTGTTACATATGCCCTTCCACATCTTCATTTCTATCGGGCCCGCGAAATCCACTCCTGTGTTCGTAAAGGGCCTTGAAATTACGACTCGTTTTGCCGGAAGACTTCCCATCAATTGTTGGTGCATTTTCGCGTTGTACCGATGACATCGGATGCAATTGTGGATGGTAGATTTGACCAGCCGCTTTAGATTAGTGATCCAATATTAGTTTCTGATCTCTGCTATCATCATCTGCTGTCCACCGTGAAGTGTGCGTTGATGCGCATTGCTTACGATCAATCTGGCAAACTGATGTGAATCCTTCAGAATTATTGGGTGTTTTTGGCTGAAAGGGATTGTGGAGTTTGATAAGCGTCCTCCGACGCGTTAAATTTCTTCAGAGTCGAGAAATGGATTCAGGCTGAGAATATGGCTGCATTTGCCAATATTCCCTTTATTTCTTAATACCTTTATTTCCTCTGGGAAAAGTTCACTTTGAACGAGTCTGATGAGTTGCCTTTGGGATGCATCTAGCTCATCTTGTTTTATTGGGCTATTCTTCAAAGATGATCTGTTTCCCCTTTCTTTGAGATATGCGAAGTATCTTCGCCATATAGCTGTACTTCGTACCAGTCGATTGAAGTCAGAATATCGTTGAAGGTAATCATTGCTGATGAGTGCGAATTGACATACGACCTGTGCGAAGTTTGCATGTATTTTTGTTAATTTCTCCTAGTAGAACAATGTGTTTGTTTCCCCTCTTTTATTTTATTTTTTCGTTTCCAGATCTGTCTCATTGGTCTGCTCTGGATATTGATTTACGTCAAACTTCTTAAGGAATTTTGGTCCATGCCTCAATCCTCGTGAGCCTATGTCTGCTGGGTTTTCTTTGGTGCCCACGTGTCGCCAGGTGGTGGTGTCTGTAAGCGTTTGAATTTCGCTAACTCGATTGGCTACAAACGTGCGAATTGAGGGATTTCCTCTGATCCACGCCAGTGTTATTGTGGAATCCGACCATACAAATATTTTGGCGTTTTCGAATTGCATTGCCCTCTTTACACTATGTAAAAGTTTGGCTAGTAGCAATGCTGCGCATAACTCTAGCCGTGGTAGTGATACACACTTAACGGCTGTTGTAGCCACTCTCGTTTTTGCTGCCAACAGATGAATGTGCTTCCCCGTTCCGTTTATAATGCGAGCGTATACAATAGCCGCATAAGCCTTTTCTGAGGCATCGCTGAAACCGTGAAGTTGTACCTCTGATGAATTTGTGTATTCGATCCACCGAGGTATCTCGAGGTCGTGAAGAGTATTTACTATTTAGACCTCTTCGCAGCTCTAACCATTGATTTTCAATTTCTTGTGAAATTGGAGAATATCATGCATATTCCTTCAGCCACAGTTGCTGAAGAATCAATTTGGCCTTTATCACGCATGGTGCGATCCATCCAAGCGGATCGAACAGACGCGCAATATCTGCGAGTACGGATCTCTTTGTGTATTCTGGAACTTCAGGTAAATTGATTTTAAATGCAAATGTATCTTTCGCTGGATGCCATTGAATACCAAGTGTTTTAATGGCGCCTGGAACTTCGAAATTTAGAGGTAGATTTATTTCCCTTCCGCTTTCAGGAACCTGCTGTAACACTTTTGTGGAATTGCTGGCCCATTTTCGCAGAGGGAACCCGGCTGATTTGAGGACCTTCAGAATGTCGTCTTGTAACTTGATAGCCTCGGTTTCTTCGTTCGTACCGTAGATGAGATCGTCGACGTAGAATCCCTCAGTCAGTACCTTAGTAACGTAAGGGTACTCGTGTTCCACATCTGACGCTAGCTGAAGTAAAGTGCGCACCGCTAGATATGGCGCCGATGCAGTTCCAAATGTGACCGTATTCAAAGCATATGTTTTTATAGGCTCGTTCTGAGTATGTCTCCATAAGATGACTTGGTATTGAGTATCTTCGGTTGCCATCCATATTTACCGATACAACTCGCTTATGTCTGCCGCAAACGCTATCTTAAACTGTCTCCATTTCGTGATGAGATCGATGATGTCGGATTGCAACCGTGGCCCCACCATTAGGCAGTCGTTTAGCGACAAACCATTGGATGTTTTGCATGAACCATCAAATACTACACGCAACTTTGTGGTACTGCTTGACTCCTTTAGGACCGCGCGATGGGGCAAGTAGTTTCCATCGATGATTTTACCTCTTTCATCTGACCTAAAGTCAAGAACTCTTGGACGCACTTCGTATACGCTTCCTGTAGTTTTTGGTTCGACAAGAGTTTTCTTTCTATTTGAAAGAATCTTGCCATGGCTGCCTTCTTCGAGTTTCCCAGGATTGGGCGAATTCCGTTTTTGAAGGGGAGTCGTACTTCGTACCTCCCATCTTCCTTTCGTTGCACGGTGTCAGAGTAATGTAGTTGACTTTTTTGCTCCTCCGGTGACAGCTTCCTGTCATCAATGTTAGCTTGTGTGTTCTATTTCAAGACTGATTGATTTGCAATTCAAAATGATACAAAAAGCTTAACTTACACTACATTATTACACATATTACGCTTATACTATCTAACTTTAACAAAGTATAAATAAATAGATGTACAGTTGTTGGTACGTGTGTGTAAGTATAGTAAATACAAAATAAGTGTGTTACCATCCATCTTTGAAAGTAGTATTTTGTTTAGGATATATAATATGTAACATGTCCCCTCTTACATATATTATATATATAAATTTTGATTAAGGTAACGAAAGAAAAAAAATAAAAGTACCAATTTTAATTTTAGTTTAAAATGCAGCTTTATTTAATACAACAATTCGTGCTGTTGCTTCCGCGATCATAAAATCCTCCTGAGGCTTGTTGCCTTCTCTATTTATACTTTTTCGCAGAACAGATTAAATAGATCTATAACCAATGAGCGATCGACACAATATAGATTGCTGCGGGGTTATGTGGTTGTTATCTCTTTTAGGGGTTGTTGGTGGTTCTGATATAACACCTCCCCTCATAGAGTCTTCTAAGGGTTAAAATGAGACCGTTGGAAGATTTGTTTTTTACATTATTAATATTGGTCTGCCATTTGAAACATACAATGATTATTACAATTATTATATTTATTTCTTTATAAAAAGCATATTATTTTAGTATGGTTCGGATGTAATTGCTTGATTTGTTATTTTTATTAATTTTAAAGAATGCGTCTATGGCATCATCGAATGTGGGCATTTACTAAAAATGAAATCGTTCGGTTTTGTTGTGTGAGGGCTTTCGAATATAACACCTCCCTCCTTAGAATCTTCTGAAGATTTAAAGGAAACCGTTGGAAGATTTACATAAGTTATTACTTTTCTATTTTTTTTTTACATTTGATTAATAGTATTGTTGATATAACTTTACAATGATTATTAGTAAAGAATATGAGGAGTAGACAATTTGCTTGTGTTTTGAGTGTATTTCTATAATTTTTTCAGTATTTTTTATATGTTCATAATATAATTTCATTAAGGTTATATCTTTAGTTTCTTCTAGAGTTAGGTTTTTACTTATAATTGGAATGATTAATTCAGTTGAATATTCTTTTCTATTGATTTTGTTATTTAAATAAAGTTTACAATTCTCGATTTTTATTAAGTAATTCCCCTCGATTGTTAAGTTCAAATTGTTACAAGTTTGATTTAATGTTATTCTATTTGTTTTTAAAAGAGCCAATTTCAATTATTTTGCTTTCGTTCGTATCGTTTTCATAATTACAAATCATTTTATCCTGAAAAGTATTTTGAATACATTTGTCTGTTATTTTAATACGTTATTACTTAAAAATTGTATGGATTGTTTCAATGTGTTTGGAAAAGCTTGTAAATAGTATTTAGTAAATTCTTTAATTGAATAATTTGGTATTTCTACGACAAATAATATATTATTTTTATAAGTGGCTATGTTTAGTTTAATTTCTTTTAAGGCTTCAAAATCTATTTTAAATTGTGTTATTTCTTCGTCTGAAAGTCTACTGGTTAATATGAAATCTTTTTTTTTTTTTCTATATTCAACAATACCTGGTGGATGCTGTCTTTTATTTCCATTTCTAATTAAAAATTTTTAATTTCTTAGTCATATATTTTATATTTGTCTATATATAAACCAAATAATTTGTCTTCTTTTTCATTAAAATGTTCAGTGAGATCTTTTATTTGATCGTCGAAATGTGTGTTTATGGTTATTTGATTGTTTGAATTTTCTATAATATTATATGCATTCGATTCTACTAAATTTAATCTATATTCTATACTTGATCGATCATCATCATCCATAGTTCCGAAAAGGAAATGTAGACCATTGCCTATAATATTTATTAAACCTCTTCTCGATCTTGTATGTGGGACTAAAGTATCGAATTGTTTTCTGGTATGAGTCATTAAATTTTGTAGTTCTGAATTATGTTCGGGTAAGTGTCTGACTTCATTTTCTATAGTGTGAATTAATTTTTCCAGTTTTGTTAAATTAATTATGTGCAATATTTTGGAAAAATCTTTAATTAAACGAATACTATTGAGTTGAATTATTTGAAATTCCTTGGTGACTTCTGTGATCTGAAAGGACTGGCTCTGTATCTGGTTGATCCTTAATAATATTATTAGAGTTGTCATTATCAGGGGTTTGGGTGTCTGTAATTATAATTTTTTTCTTTTTCCTTAATTGGTCCTTATGTAGAATTCTGTTTGGAATTTTTCTATATCTATTTCCTTGTTGGAGTAAATATTTTGTATCAATGTTATTAATTACCTTTACTTCAGTGTGTCTTGGAGTCATTTTGTTTTTTATTTTCTCTGGAGCGGTGATTTTCGCGAATTTTTCATCTATGTCCTCGTCTTTTCTATTTTTATTTATCTTTTCTAAAGTTTTTAACTTTGTATCTTCTATACGTTTAAAAATCACTTGATTATCAACTTTCCCTAAGAGGATATCGATTGGTCTTTCTTTTGTTGTTAGGTGTACGGTTTTGTTATAAACCTCTATTGCTGTGATCACTAGATCGACTGGACGTTTTGTATCAGCGAGCAGTCTTAAATATTTGTTCAGGTTACTGTGGACTCTTTCTATATCTGAGTTCCCTGTATGTCTATTTGCTGTGAAATAATGTAGTTGTATACCTAAGTTCTCTAAATGGGTTTATAGGGTTTCTGAGACAAAGGCATTCTCGTTATCAAGTGTGATTTCTTCGGGAATGTTCATGTATGAGAATATTTTCGTTAAGGCATTTATCGCGTCGTGTGTTTTGGCTCTTATTATTTCTACTGCTGTGTATGGGTGTGTCGGTTTTTTCATATAGTAGTTTTAGGTGGTTTCTTTCGATTTTTTGGTTACAGGTCATGCAGTTGTTAATGAGTTTGTTTATGGTTATTTTTAGGTTGGGTATATAATAGATTTTTGAGAGGTCAATATACAATTTCTCGATGCCTACGTGATTGAGTTATTTGTGTTGTTTCAGAATGATTTCTGTTACTTCGTCGTTGTTGACGTCTATTAATAACTTCATACTTCTTTGAAGTATGTCCTTTGATAATTTGTTTTCTTCTTTCCGTATTTCTTGGATTTTTTTAAATACGGCATCATCTTCAGTGTGTATTCCATTTAGGGTTTTTATATCAACTTCTGAAATAATATTTATTAAATCTATTTTTGTATAATTGGTTTTGCAGAATACAATTCCTCTTTTTCCTGTGTGTGGAATCTATAATATAGAATCTATAATATATATATATAATCATTTTCGTTGACTACTACAACTATTTGGCGATTAAATAAGTTAATTGCTTTTTCACTGATTGGAATTAAGTGTGAGTTGTCTGACTCAGCGCTATGTTCAGTTTTATCATCATCTTCGTCTTCGTTATCTAACATATTTATGTTGTTTTCTATTTTTATTCTTGATAAGGCATCTGCGACGTAGTTTTCTTTACCCTTAATATATTCTACTTTAAAGTCATATTCTTCTAATTTAATTTTGCATCATTGTAATTTCGTATTGGGTTCTTTCAAAGTTGACAGCCAAACCAGTGGTCGATGGTCTGTTTTAATCGTGAATCTTCGGCCGTAGATGTACTGGCGATATTGAGCTGTTGCCCATATAATCGCGAGCAATTCTTTCTCTATTGTAATGTAGTTACATTCGTGTTCGTGTAAGCAAATGACAAAGGACCATGTGACTGTGATAAGACGGCTCCTATAGCAAAGTTGCTTGCGTCTATGGTTAGTGTAAATTCTTTGGTATAGTCTGGGTGACGATTGAGTAGATCGTCTGACATGAGTGTTTTTGTTTTATTAAATGCTTCTTGGTATTCTGGGTTATTTTTGTCGATGTTTGCATCTTTCTTTAGACAGATGGTAAATGGTTTTATTATACCTGCGCAGTCTGGAATGAATTTCCTGTAATACCCTGTGTTGTGCTCACACATATTGTGTAACGGAACAGTTCGGTGACACAAAAATATTTTGTCATCCAAACCGAATAACCCAGTTGAACACATGAGAACCACACAACACTGACCCGATTGTAATAACAATAACCCAGTAACAGCACATATGCAACCACACATGCTGATACTGTGGTCCCAAAAACGAAAAGGTCAGAAGTAAATTCAAAACCGAATGTTACGTATTCTTGCGACCATTTGTATTAACAAACGAGTGCAAGAATACGTGACGCGGATAGAATTACTTTGCTGACCCCGGAGCGCACAATGAAAAAACGAAGAAGTAGGTTTGGAGGAAGCGTTGGGAACGACGAGCAGTCAGTCGATCATCAGACAATCACGAGTTTTATTTGTAACTCTACAAATGGTGGCAGCGGTGGGATAGTTAAGGGTAAAGCATCTACCTTAACTCCCAATACGAAACTAAACAAAAAAAAAAACACATTCAGTTAAAAAAAAAAAAATTTAAAAATCAAATCAAAAAAAAAAACTTTCAGTGCAAAAGTCGAAGTAAAAATAAAACAAAAAAGGAACAATAAGTGAAAAAAAAACAAACGTGCAGTGACTGGAGGAGCAACACCAAAATCACGAAGAAACCAAGTTATCAACAACACAATCAGCAATCCATAAGCCTACTGGAGGAGCAACACCAAAGTCCCCATCATTATGAGAAGCATTATGAAAGCAACTTAAAAGAAACTACCTGTTCATATAAATAAGCAAAAAAAAAATTTTATTCACTTTTGTTTGGTAATTTATTATTTTTTATTAATTTTTTTTTGTCGAATGTCGAATTTAAACCTGAACATTTCACTCAGAAACAGAAAAGTCCGTAGGTCGTCTGATAGTGAAGTGTCCGAGTCCCTTGCTAAGCCTTCTCACAAACCAATGCCTATCGGACATTCTCCACCACGTTCGGTACCACCAAAAGAAACAATTAAAGTTTTAACTAACCAAGTCGGTACCTTTGATCCATCCTCTTCAATAAAGCCTCCAGAATCACAGCCCCCAGTAATAAGAGCAACAATGTCGTTCAATTCTTCGCAAACCATAAAACTCGTACCCGAGCTTGACGGTTCTGCCAACGCTTTGGATAGATTTATCCAATTGATTGACCTTCAATCAAAAAAAGCAACCACTGAGTCCGATAAAGCGGAACTAGTAGACAGTGTAAAGTCTAAGTTAACAGGCCGGGCATATAACGTTATTGTGAAATATAACGATTATAAAGGATGGCCAGAGTTAAAGGATGCACTTGTTAAGAATTTTAGAAAGACTCGATCCAATTCTAAGAGAAGCCAAGCAAATTTACCATATCAAGTCGAGTCTTCTCAAAATCAGAAATCGCATTCACCGATTCAAATTTCCAAATCTACTAACTCAAAATGCGATTCCTGTGAAGAGAAAAATCCTAATATTTCAAATAGTCCACTGCATCAAACTTCTCAAAATCAGAAATCGCATTCACCGATTCAAATTTCCAAATCTACTAACTCAAAATGCGATTCCTGTGAAGAGAAAAATCCTAATATTTCAAATAGTCCACTGCATCAACCTTCTCAAAATCAAAAATCGCATTCACAGATCCAAATCACTGAATCTACTAGTTCAAAAGCCTTATCCAAATTCCCAAATCGAGATAACCATTCTCAAAAGCAGAGCAAAAAGAGCAGTCCTCAAAAGCAAAGCGATAAAAGAGATAAAATACCCCAAAAATCTAACCAGTCATGCCAAAATTCAAACTCATGCAAAATCCAAAAGGAAATTGAAAAAAATAATTCATTGCTAAATCAAAACCACCGCCAAAATCGAAGCCCTGCGCAAATCGAAAACCTGAACCAATTCCCCAACGGATCATCAAATTCCAAGTCAAGCACTTCCACAAACGCCCCTCAATGTTCCAGAAATCGAGCGGACAAACTTTCCAAGCCTCCTAAGCAAATAGTAAATATCGGTTGCCTAAACAAAGCATCAAGCTTTAAAAGCGAAATTAAAATGAACTCAAAAGATATCAACAGCAAGCTCAATATAATGCTCCTTGACACTGGCGCTAGTCTTAGCTTGATAAAGTTAGGAAAACTAGAAAAGGATCTATGGGTACAACAGAATTAAAGGGTATCACCGACACACCTACGTCAACGCTAGGTACAGTACTAATGAATATAGAAATTACTCAAGGAACAATTTTAAAGCACCTGTTCCACATAGTATCAGACAATTTTCCTATTACACAAGATGGAATATTAGGCGAAGATTTCTTTCAAAAATTCAACGCGATATTGAACTATAAAGATAAAACATTTATTTACCATTTTAAAGGAAAAAGGTACGCAACAGATTTCATATACAAGCGAAATGCAATAACAATACCCGGTAGATCCGAAAAGGTGATTAAATATGGACCAATACAGGAATACTCAAAAAAAATATATTTTTCCCAAGAAATCTTACCTCAAGTGTATACTTCGTCGGTTATTACTGACCCAACAAACGGTTTTATATACATATCAATATTAAATGCTAACAGTAAAGATATTACCCTACAAAACCTCGATCTAGAAGCTGAAGACATAAATAATTACCACATAATTAACCTCAACTCTATCAAAAACGAACCAACTATAGACGACAGGTTGGGAAAAATCCAAAACCAGCTTCAACCCGAGCATCTTAACATCGAAGAAAGGAAATCAGTAACCGAAATTTGCCGTAACTACAACCATTTATTCTTCCTCGACGGAGATACTCTATCATCTACGACTGGAATCACACACTCTATAAAAACTAACCCAAATATAGCACCAGTTAACATTCGACCATATCGTTTACCACAGATCCACACACAGGAAATAAAAGACCAAGTGAACAAAATGCTCCAAGACGACATTCTCGGACAACTAGGCGATTCAAAATATTTTACAACATTAGATTTAGCCAGTGGATTCCACCAGATCGAAGGTCTGAGGAAGACAGAGAAAAGACAGCTTTCAGTATACCCAACGGGCATTTTTAGTTTACCAGGATACGTTTCGGTCTGCGGAATGCCGCAAAGACGTCGCATTTAAATAGGATGCATTTTGCGATGAATCCTTTAAACAACTGAAACAAGCCATTACCAATCCACCCATACTGCAATACCAACATTTTTACAAAATCTTCTACCTCACCACGGACGCCAGTAACGAAACCATAGGCGCAGAAATTTCGCAAAGAGATCGTGACAATAATGATCTTCCTATAGCATACGCTAGTAGAATATTAAACAAAGCAGAAAAGAATTATTCCACCATTGAAAAAGAAGCTCTGGCAGTAGTTTGGACAGTGACGCACTTTCGACAATATGTCTACGGTGGACACTTTGAAGTTATTACCGATCATAAGCCGCTTGTATGGATGTTTAACCTAAAAGATCCCTCTTCAAGGATAATGCGCTTTCGCATCAAGCTAAAAGAGTACGACTTTACAGTAACCCATAAAGCTGGACACCTGAATACGAACGCAGATGCCCTGTCACGTTTAAACACTGTTGAAGTTAAAGTAGTGACCCGCAGTAAAAGTAAATTCCCTCCAGAAAACGTTATGCACGAAAGTCAAGAGCCCATGGAAATTACAGATCCAGAGAAAATCAAGCAAATAATACACGAATTTCATGACACCCCTTTAGAAGGTCACCAAGGAGTCAAACGAACTCTAAACCGCATCAACAGACAATACAAGTGAAAAAATATGCACGCGGATGTGAAAAGATACAGCAAATCTTGCGACCTATGTCAAAGAAATAAATTATACTTGCGTAGTAAGATACCAATGGTAATAACTATAACAGCCAAAGCCCCATTCGAAAGAATAGCCCTCGATATAGTGGGACCACTCCCGATTACAGAAAATTATAACAAATACATACTCACATTTCAGGACGACTTAACAAAATTCGTTCAAGCAGTAGCAATTCCCAACCAAGAAGCCCAAACGGTAGCTGAGGCTTTAGTAAAACAAGTCATTTGCACATTCAGAATCCCACAAACTATTCTCACAGATCAAGGAACGGACTTCACAAGCGACCTATTCAAAAATGTCTGCAAACTCTTAAAAATACAAACAAGCATACAAACAAGCCCATACCATCCACAATCGAACGGTGTACTTGAAAGATCACATCGAACCTTAGGCGATTATCTGAGAAACTATGCAAGTAATGACCAAACTAACTGGGATAAATATATCAAATATGCCGTTTTCTGCTATAATACCGCAGAGCACACAAGCACTAAATATAGCCCTTATGAAGCTCTCTTTGGATTCAAACCTCCACTCCCATCAGTCCTAAATAGACAAATACAACCTGTATATAATTACGATGACTACATTACGGACATCAAAACCAAACTGCAAACAGGAGATAAAATCATACGCGAAAACCAATTGAAAGCTAAAGAAAGATCGAAGGAATATTACGATAGTAACTTAAACGAAGTCAACTATAAAGTAGGGGACATGGTACTATTAGAATCAAAAAATCGGTCGAATAAAATACTAACTCCAGTTTATGAAGGACCCCATGAAATTGTAGAAATCCGATCACCTACGAACTCTAAAATAAAAATAGGTAGGAAAGAAAAAGTAATACACAATAACCTAATAAAGCCTTATACACAAAGAACACACACTGCACACAATACAACAATCACAGAAAGCACAACTACTAAAACGACACTGTGGTTCTCTCAATTCCAGCTTCGTCATCACAGTATACTGCATACACGTAATGTCAGCGAAGTAGAACTGCATCAACTGAACGAAACCGGTGTATACCTGGAACCTATGGACATCCTGGAGAAATCCTTTACGAAATCGACATTCCTCTTTCATGTCAACGACTCACTGACAAAAGCCAACACTAGAACCATGGTAGAGAATGTAAACACCTTATCCAATCTCGCATTGCAACCATCAAGGAATATCCATATCCACTGTAAAATTACATTACAAATAATAAAAAAATCGCTTAATAAAATACACAACAACAACCGAATGTTGGACAGTATACTACTAAAACAAAGAATCACCAAAAGAGACACGACGATAATAAACGAAGGTTTATTCAACGGTATAGGAATCGCTCAAAAATATTTGTTTGGAACAATGGACTCAAGGGATGCAGCTAAAATAGATAGCGCACTGCAATCTCTATCAGAAAACCAAAATAGTTTGTACCACATGAGTGAAAATCAGATGACAATTATCTCAAACGTTTTCGACGCTCTCAACAAAACTACTAACCACATAAATAAAAACTTTGCTTCTATTACCGAAGAAATTAGGGAAAATACAATCAAACTCACAAACCTCACGAACTTCGAAAAGTCGTTACACAATTTAGATGAAATAACAAATCTAGTATCAATATGTTCTGCACAAATTCTAGCAAAACAAACCCAATTACTTGACATTTTGCAAGCAGCCAAATTAGGCAAGCTAGACAGCCGATTCCTAAATTCAGACATTTTGATGTCAACGCTTCAGCAAATTCAATTGGAACTACCACAAAACGTAAGGTTCCCAATAAAAGTCTCTCGACTGAGCCTTCCTATAATAAATGCAATTACTACAACAACTCCCATATACGTTAATCATAACCTTATGATCCAAGTTAGTATACCATTGGAAAATGAAGAATTCCATTTAGTAAAAATCACACCACTTCCGACAAAATATCAACAAAACACTTATCGATACGTCTCAATTGGCAGCGAATACATTGCCATCAATGAGAACTATAGGAGATACATATTCCTAAACAACGAAGACCTAGGAAAATGCACAAAAATAGAGACAGACCATTTCCTATGCCAACAAAATTTCGTCATATATAACCACCACAATAATAACTGTATAATACAGCTCGTACCGGATACGAGCCCCGAATCATGTGACACTAGAATATTCGTATTAAAACACGAAATCTGGTTTTACTTAATGAACAAAAATTCTTGGCTTTATGTCATGCCTGAGCCAACGAGCGTACGAATATTGTGCGGTAACGCACCTCAGACAATCAAAGTCCACGACAGTGGAATTCTCAAAATAAGCCCAAATTGCAGGCAACGACGAATGAAGTATACCTTCAAGCTTCAAACGACGTTTACAATAAAATCCCTATCACATACAACTACTTGCAAGACCTATTTTTTTTTTTTTTTTTGAAGTTCCCATGCCCAGTTGGCAGACACTGCGACCTAAAAGATCTATTGTATCAATGGGGAGAGGTTTAATCTAAAAGACGTTCGACCTCCCTAATGAAGGTCAATAAGTCCTTAGTAGCAGAATGCGCTATATCTGCTGGTGTACGAGTCTCTCTATTAAAGACACGTTTTCTTAACCAATGAAAGGCCGGGCAGTCACAGAAGATGTGTTCGGAGGATTCGACATCCTCCAGACAAAATCTGCATTCTGTTTCCAGACACAGGTTCATTTTGTTGAGGTGGTATCTAAGGCCACAATGACCGGTGAGGAAGCCCACTAGCTTTCTTATATTTTCCTTACTAAGTCTAAGGATTTCCTTATAGGAGTAGGGCTTAATTAATCGTTTGGATTGTCTTAGACCTGCGACCTGTTCCCAGTGTTCAAGACGAAGCTGGTTTTCCCAATCGTTAATTTGCCTTAGCGCAGTAGTCCAATTGACTGTGCAGTAGGGTTCTGGTCCACAGAGAAAAGATTCGGAACCCGCCCTAGCTAGTTTGTCTGCATGTTCGTTGCCTGCAATACCCTGATGGCCCGGCACCCAGCCAAGCCTAACCTTGTTGTGTTTGGCTAGGGCTTGCAGAGCAACGTGACAGCATTTAACTGTTTTGGAGTCCATTGTATTGGATGCCAAAGCTTGTAAAGCTGCCTGACTGTCTGAGAAGATTTGAATGATTGCGCCTTTCATACCTGTTCGGTACTATACCGAATGTTGCGTCACGAGAGTCCCACCCCCGCTGGTACGACGCCCCCGATGAGCCAACCAGAGCACACACCCAGATCATGACATTGTCGTCATAAGATCTGCTAACGTCGCGGTTATGCCAATGCCATGCCATGATCATTGTCCCCCACGATAATGTGTTAATCACCGCATTCCAACGACTCATATCGCCGCCAACAATAACGAATCGAATGGCGAGGCACTGGGCATATGAGTATCTGTGATATGGGACACGACGAACGATTCATCGCTGGGAGCGAATCATCGCCAATCTATCCACTTGCCATGGTGCTCGGACACCCGATACCTCGCGCCAAAGTAATGACCCAATTCCTATGGGGAATAAATACGGCATGGGCAATGGCACTGGATAGACTGTTGAACGCGAATTCCACAGGCAGATACGAGATATGGACGCAAGGAAAATACTTCTGCTGGTCGCGGATGTTGGCGCGATCATGTATCTCGTGCGGTGGGCATCCAAGGCATGGGCCTGGTACCAAGTGCTGGATGCACTTAACGTCTGGAATTTCTGATGACGGGGCGGTTGGCGTCTCGTCTGGCGGATGGTGGACATTGGCGTCCTCATTCAGTCTTTGTCTGTCGAACCCGACACATCAACGGAGTTGAAAGAAATAAAGTTAACTGTTACCATAAATTCGATTTGTCCTTTCCTTTCTATTTTCTCTCGGAAGTTATTTTACCCGACATTTTGGTGCCTCCTGTGAGGACTTAGACTCTGTGCGTTTATGTGTAACTGTTGCGCCGAGCGCCTATTTGTGTTGTGTGTGGCATTAGTGGTCTGTGTGTCACTCGCTCTCCTCAGAGCGTTAATCGTACTGTGCTCTCTCTGAGTTAAGTGTCCCTTGCGACCCCTGTTTCTCCCTTTTTAAGGACAATCTAACTGAGTCCCAATGGCGGAATTGAATCTGCGTTCGAGTGCCGTGTCGTCGATCCACCGCTACCACGCGAGGGTGATGTCAGCCGATCTCAAAGCGGCAGACGTGCCGCAGCTGCAGCAAGAGCTGCGGGCCGTGACGGCCCAATTCGAGAAATTCAACCGTCTCCATGAGTCCCTAGCCCCCGCCGAGCCAGGGGACATGGCTGCCCATGACCAACTGGAGCAGCGAGTTGAGCAGGTGTACAACGAGGTCTGTACCGTGATACAGAGACGTCTCAACGCTCTCGCCACGCCTGTACCCCCGCCAGCAACTCCAGCCCCAGCTCCCACGGCATCGACGAGCTCTGCCAAAATGGACATGCGCCTGGATCCCATTTCCATCCCGACCTTCGATGGCCATCCACAGAACTGGCTAGCCTTTAAAGACGCGTTCGTACACCTGGTCCACGACGCAGATTTGGCTGAGGCCTTCAAGCTCCAGCACCTGCGGACAGCTGTCCGCAACGTGGGCCTAGTCGGGAACATATATTCTGGCGGCTACGAAGAGCTGTGGAAACAGCTCAAGGACCGCTACGACAACCCTCGGGTCCTAGCCGAAACGCACGTCAGCCGTCTGCTGAACCTACCGGCAGCTCATACCGAGACTGCCGTGGTCTTGCATCGCATCGTGGATACGGTGCAGGAAGTACTCCCGGCGCTTCGCGTGATGAAGCAGCCCGTGGACAGCTGGGATACGTTCGTGGTCCCCCTGGTGGTATCTCGTCTACCACCCGCTACCCAGCACGCATGGCGGATGAGTAGTCCCGCCAAGGAGATTCCCACACTCGCTGGGCTGACGGAGTTCCTACTGATGCGAGCTCATAGCCTGGCCACCGAGGTCACATTCTCGCCCACCTAGCGCCGACAGGAGGTCCGCGCCCCGCAGCCTGCGAAACCACGCCCTACGGTGCGCGCGTTGGCAACCACTTCCCAGGAGGGACGGTGCGTCCACTTCCAGGTACCCCATCGCTTGTATCAGTGCCGCACGTTTAGTCAGATGGATGTAAACCAGCGGCTCAAGGTAACCCGGACCACAGGGGTCTGTTTTAATTGCTTGTCCCCCGGGCACAGCGCTCCTAGCTGCCCGTCGAATGTTCTCTGCCGAAAGTGCGACGGCAGACACCACACTTTGCTGTGCCGATCCACGGCTGCGCCGCAGCCTCGACGACCATCCCAAAGCGGACCCGGTCCCCAAGCCCCGGGAAAGGAGGAACCGACGCAGCCACCTAGGAAGGGGCCAGCTCCGGACCATGCCGGACCCTCGAACTGGTCCTGGTACCAGGACTGTCCCCATGGACCTCCGGATGTCTTCATGGGGGACAACGACAATTGACTGGCTCGACCCGATACTACCGTCCTGCTGGCGACGGCGCTCGTCCACGCATCCAATCCAACCTCGGACCAGCACTGTCCCGCACGAGCCCTCTGCGATCCTGGGTCGCAGGTAAGTTTTGTGACAACCAGACTAACGTCCGCTCTCAATCTCCGTAGATCTAGACTGGAGGTTGCTATTCAAGGCATTGGCGCCTCCAACAACGCTATGGTTCGTGACCAGTTGACAGTGTCACTTCGGTCCACGCAATGGAGATATACGATCACCATCCAAGCACTGGTGATCCCGGCCATCTGCTCCACTCTCCCAGCAGATCCGGTTGACGTCACCCAATGGCCACACCTGGCTGGTCTGGACTTGGCAGACACGCATCTGGGCACGCCTGGTCCCATCGACATCCTGCTGGGTGCCGACGTCTGGGGTCTCCTCGTCCTGAATCATGTCATACATGGGCGACCGGACGAACCCCATGCTCAACAAACCCGCCTTGGATGGGTAATTTTTGGTCCTGCCGCATTGGGGCCGCCGGCCCAACCCATCCAATCACTCCACCTCCAAACGACGGATGAGTCAGCCTTGGAGCTCAAGCTTGATGAACTCGTCAAGAACTTCTGGAAGCTGGAAGAAGTTCCTATCGACGAGACCCGAGAAGACGAGTGCAGCCGACATTTCGCAGCCACGCATACACGCACTACAGAGGGACGGTACATGGTCCAGATCCCCTTCCGACATGATGCACCGCCACTGGGTGCATCCTACCGAAGTGCCTTACGCCAGTTCTACTCCCTGGAGCGGCGTCTCCAGAACAATCCCGAGTTGCGGGAGAAATACATCGCCTTCATGCAGGAGTATGAAGGACTTGGCCACATGGAGCGGGTCGATCAACACGGCGATCACCCCCACTGCTACTACATCCCTCATCATGCGGTCATCAGCAAGTTCCGCGTGGTGTTCAACGCATCCGCTCGGACCACCACTGGAGTCTCGCTCAATGACGTCCAGCTGGTGGGTCCGACAGTCCAAGACTCACTTGTCAATGTGATCTTGCGATTCCGACGCTACCAGGTAGCGCTCACTGCCGACGTGGAGAAGATGTTCCGCCAGGTCTTAGTGGCTCCCGAGCATCGCGACTACCAACGGATTCTCTGGCGAGAATCACCGTCCGCCGAGCTAATGGTCTTTCGCTTGACGACGGTTACATATGGCATGGCCTCAAGTCCGTACACATCGGTGCGCGCTATGATCCAGTGCGCACAGGACAACCACCACCTGGTTCGCCATCCGCTGCGATCTCGAGCGGCGAAGCAGACGATCGAGCAGTCATTCTATGTGGATGACCTCCTCACCAGCTGTGACAGCATCTCTGAAGCGGTCGGACTGGCCGCTGATGTCAGCAAGGTCCTCATGGCGGGCCACTTTAAGCTGCGCAAATGGAACTCGAATTGCGCAAAGGTAATATCCTTGGCCTCTAACCATATTTCTTCTTCTTCTCTTTCCACAGAGCTTGTCATCGAGTGCCCAACGGCAACAGTCCTGGGCCTCCGTTGGGATCCTGCTGCTGACGAGCTCTTCTTCCGAGTGGAAACAGAAGCAACTGGGTCGCCTCCTACTAAGCGACGAGTCCTGAGCGAAGTGGCTCAACTATTCGATCCCACGGGCCTCCTCGCCCCCGTGGTCATCGTGGGTAAGGTCTTCATACAGACCCTCTGGTCGGCTGGCGTCAACTGGGACGAACCGCTAGCTGCCGAACTCTGCACTGCTTGGACTGCATTTCGGCAGGGCCTGCTCGCACTCAACCGGGTGCGGGTACCCCGATGGCTGGGCATGCACCGCCAGCATACTGTCTCTATCCACGGGTTCTGTGATGCCAGTGCCCGTGCATATGCTGCTGTCATCTACCTGAAGACCACGTATGCGGACGAACAGGTCAAGGTCTCACTACTGACCGCCCGGACGAAGGTGGCCCCACTCAAGGGAGCTACCATTCCACGACTGGAACTGTGCGCTGCGAGCCTGCTGGCAGCCACCCTCGAGCACATCCGCAATGCATTGGGTTTGCAGTCTGCCCCCTACTACCTGTGGTCAGACTCTACGATCGTCTTGTGCTGGTTGCGCAAGGAGCCTTCCACGCTCAAGCCTTACGCCGCCAACCGAGTGCGGCAAATCCAGGAGACAACCTCCCCAGGGCGATGGTATCACGTGCGATCCGCCCAGAACCCCGCCGACTGCGCCAGCCGTGGTCTTGGTGCTGCTGAACTACTACAGCACTCATTATGGTGGCAGGGTCCGCATTGGTTGGCACACGGACCGCTGCCTCTCAGCCCAGCCGGGCAGCTGCCTGACGAGGACTTCGCTCAGGTAGCCACGGACCTCAAGACGTCCCCCCTGGCGGGCGTCACCACTACGGTACCTGTCTTGACAACCAGGCGTCGAGATGGGGTTCTCATCCCACTAACAGAGCGGTTTGGCTCTTTGCAACGGCTACTCCGCACGGTAGCCTACATGCTCCGATGGCGGAGTACCTCGCGTCATCTCCTGCGGAAACCTGTGGTCGGCGCTGATGAGCTCGACCAGGCCATGGAACGATTGGTAGCTATTGAGCAGGCCGCTCACTTCGCCCCCGAGATCCATCAACTACGGAACAGGTCACCCTTGGCCAGTTCCAGCCCACTGCTATCACTCAACCCATACCTGGATGCCAGAGGCATCCTACGAGTCGGAGGTCGACTCACACACGCTTCGCTTCCTCACGAGCAGAAGTTCCCCATCGTGCTGCCGAAGAAAGGAGCCCTGGTGGGCCTCCTCATACTACGCGCACATCAGACAACCCTGCATGGTGGCGTGCAACTGATGCTGCATACGTTGCGCCAGAGGTATTGGATCCTGCATGGCCGACAATTGGTTCGCACTCACTTACACAAGTGCACCATCTGCCGACGGCAACGCGGCGCCGTCCTCCGACAGCAGATGGCTACTCTGCCCACTCATCGAGTCAACGAAGCCCGCCCGTTCCTAGCTACCGGCGTGGACTACTGTGGTCCCTTCACGGTCCGTGTTGGGACAAAGCGTTCTCGCACCACAATCAAAGCCTACCTGGCGATCTTCGTCTGCTCTGTGGTACCATCAGCTACACACGCTGGCCACACGCATCGAAGCATGCCTTAATTCTCGTCCGTTGGTCCCACTCCATGATGACCCAGAGGATAAGCTGGCCCTCACTCCAGGCGACTTCCTCATTGGCGCCCCCCTCATCGCCATTACAGAGCCCCCGATCAGTGACGTCCCCCTGAACCGGCTGAAGCAGTACCAATGGATCCGAAAGGTACATCAAGACTTCTGGCAGAGATGGAGCGAGGAGTATTTGGCGACTCTTCAGACCCGCAACAAATGGGCTAACCGAGAGCCCAACATTCAACTCAACGACGTCGTCTTGGTTCGACATGAGAACCTACCCCCGAGTCATTGGAGACTGGGTAGAGTTGTCGCTGTGCACCCGGGCAGTGACGCCCTGGTCCGCAACGTGACCCTGCGCACTCAGGCTGGCGAGTGCCGACGCCCGGTACAGAAGCTGTGCCGTCTGCTAGAGGTTTGAGCCTCCTCCCATTATACGATCGCCTAGAAGCTCTACAGTGGCCCTCCGGCCTGTTCACGACAGAGGAACTGAATTCCACAGGCAGATACGAGATATGGATACTTCTGCTGGTCGCGGGTGTTGGCGCGATCATGTATCTCGTGCGGTGGGCATCCAAGGCATGGGCCTGGTACCAAGTGCTGGATGCACTTAACGTCTGGAATTTCTGATGACGGGGCGGTTGGCGTCTCGTCTGGCGGATGGTGGACATTGGCGTCCTCATTCAGTCTTTGTCTGTCGAACCCGACACATCAACGGAGTTGAAAGAAATAAAGTTAACTGTTACCATAAATTCGATTTGTCCTTTCCTTTCTATTTTCTCTCGGAAGTTATTTTACCCGACATACCTTTTTTGGATATTAGATCAGCACAAATTTCGATCGCATGGATTTCCGCTTGAAAAACCGTGGGACACATTCCCATGGGTATCGAGACTTTGGTGTTGGGTCCAAAGACACCAGCTCCAACTCCGGAATCCATTTTTGACCCGTCGGTGTACCATACCAGGCTTTTTGGGTCAAGTGTCGGAACACCATTGGTCCAAATAGCGCGTTCAAGTATTTCTACCTCATATAATTTCCCAAAACTATACTCCCTAACCATAGTGTCAGGAACGGAGCAGAACACGTCCAAGTTTGGGATTAGGTTAAGAATTTTCAGATGTCCCACATGGTCAACTGATTTAAACCTATATTCTAGCTGCAGTTTAGTGGCGCATCTAGCAGCCGTCTTCATAATAAAGTACTGCAGGGGTGAGAGCCCAATGATGGCCTCAAGTGCTGTTGTTGGGCTAGTGCGCATTGCACCTGTGATGCCGAGACTGGCAATCCTTTGAAGCTTCTGAAGCTTGTTGGCCGTGGTTCGTTCAAGTACTTTCGGCCACCAGATGATTGCCGCGTACGAGATAATGGGTCTTACCATCATGGTATATAACCAGTGTATCATACTAGGATTAAGACCCCAAGTTCTGCCGTACAGACACCTACAGGCCCACATGGCTCTGGAGGCACGTTCTGTGGCGGACTTGATGTGTAGGTTCCAGTTTAGTTTCCTATCAAGGATGATTCCGAGATATTTAACTTCGTTGGAGTAGTTTAATGTGGTTCCGTTCAGGATAAGGGGTCCTAAATTGAACAGTCTCCTTCTGGTGAAAGGAACTAGAATAGTTTTGCTAGGATTGATGGATAAACCTTCCGTAAAACACCATTCTGAAACATGTAGTAGAGCATTCCTCATTCTACTATTAATGGTAGCACAATGCTTTCCACTAATGATAATTGCCAAATCATCGGCATATCCGATGGCGTCATAACCTAAATTATGTAGTTTGACTAGTAGGCTGTCTATGACGAGTGACCACAGCAATGGGGAGAGTACACCCCCTTGGGGGCAGCCTTTGACTGCTGTCACCGACACAGCCACTCCTCCTGACGAGGATGTTATTACTCGACTTTCTAAAAGGCTCGGATCCAACGGTTAGTCGAGTCTTCGATGCCTTTACAACTGATTGCCCTGGCAATCGAGTCGTATCCGGTATTGTCGAAAGCACCCTCAACATCTAAGAATGCGCCTAGGGCAATATCCTTGCGGTGAAGGGCTTCTTCTATCTTTTTGACGAGATGGTGAAGAGCACCCTCAGTGGACTTGCCTTTTCTGTACGCAAACTGACTTGAGTGGAGAGGTTTAGATATTAATATCTGACCTCTGATATGAACATCAATTTGTCTTTCCATGGTTTTAAGAACAAAAGATGTTAGACTGATAGGTCTATATGATTTAGGTAGTTCGCTCGGCCTGTTGCCATTTTTGGGGATGAAAATTACGTTCACCTGTCTCCAAGTGTAAGGAATTGTAACTAGCTCTAAATAAGGTTGTAATTGCCGGCAGTATGACGTCAATAACCCTCTGAAAAAGGGCTGGGTATATGCCGTCCCCACCAGGTGCTTTAAAAGGTTTGAAAGAGCCAACTGCCCATCTAACCTTATCTGGACTAAAAATCTTGCCAGATAGACTATTTACTCGTCTGGAAACAGAGATCCTGGGATCAGCGTCGTATGAGTATTCGTGTGATTCACGGAAGGTCGAACCCGGAAAATGAACCTGAAGTAAGGTTTTGA
This sequence comes from Cheilosia variabilis, assembly GCA_951230905.1. Classification (NCBI taxonomy): domain Eukaryota; kingdom Metazoa; phylum Arthropoda; class Insecta; order Diptera; family Syrphidae; genus Cheilosia; species Cheilosia variabilis. The sequence continues at coordinate 100,914,193 of OX579676.1, read as the reverse complement.
TTGTTTCCGTACGGTCCTTCGTGTAGGTTCCGTCTGTTTTCTTAAGTAGGCCTACACAGTTAGACTGATCTTTTCTCAGAGCCTTGTGGATACGAGCTGCTACTGGCATATCAGATATGTCTTCACAGCATTTTCTCCAGGAGGCCCTTTTAGATCTTCTCAACTCTAAGTTGTAATCTGTGAGAGCGGATCTATATTCGTCCCACATTTTGCTGACTTTTGCTCGATTGAAGAGTTTTCTAACCTTCCTTCTGAGTTTGGCTAGTTGGTCATTCCACCAGGGAACCTTACGTTTACTCAAACTGGTTTTGCTGACACAACTATCATGATAGGCGGTTATCAACACGTTGTTGAGTTGGTGAGCAGCCTCATCAATGTCCCATATGGATTCAATTTGAGAGACAAACATATTCGCTTTTGAAATGACAAGTTCTCGATACTTATTCCAGTCCGTCGACTTGGGATCGTATCTATCTTGTGCAAGTGCAGACTGACCGGGTATATCAAACCTAATGTGTTGGTGGTCCGATAAGGAGGCTTCGTCAGACACATGCCAGTTTACTACGTAATTTGACATAAATGGACTGGCAAGAGTGAGGTCAAGTACCTCCTCGCGTATCGCATTTATAAAGGTAGGCTTAGAACCTTTGTTTAAGATATCAACGTTACTACCAACTAGTAAGACCTAACCGAAACCGTGGAAATCCCTACCAACCTATCCCAAATTTCACACGATACACGTAGAAAAATTAGACCTAGATAAATATAGTATTAGTATTAAAAACATAGTTAATGCAAACAAAACATTGTTATCTTTAAGACAGGAACACATATACATTCCTTTTTCTATTATATCTTTAATTTGTATAATTGGAATATTACTAGTAATAATAAACAAATACTTCAAAATAAGCCTATCAATAAATAGGACAATAGCAAACAACACTATAGGGCAAGAACACCCTAATGACCAGCCCGTTGTAATCATAGACCAATGAGAATATACTTATATATTTTAAACAAACAAGAATAAATATATAGGCTTAAAGAAAATATTTTGTAAAACATTACTTAAATATAATGGAATGTGTAACCTTACTTATAATAATGTTGAAAGTAACTAATGATGTCACTGTAAAACAACAAATAGTAAAACACTCTAAAGCAAATCATAACCATATCTATATGTATACTGTATACATAGTAATATTATTGTGAAATAAATAACGTAAATGATCTTTCGTCGTCGTCCACAATGCGTTCTACCATACGCCGAAAGACTTCACTCCTAACGTCATGCGCCTTTCGTATTTTAAGGGGGGAGGACTGTTGTGCAGGACGAGTGCAAGAATACGTGACGCGGATAGAATTACTTTGCTGACCCCGGAGCGCACAATGAAAAAACGAAGAAGTAGGTTTGGAGGAAGAATTGGGAACGACGAGCAGTCAGTCGATCATCAGACAATCACGAGTTTTATTTGTAACTCTACATCTGTTAGACCTAAGAAACTTTGTATTTCTTTTACAGTATTTGGTATGGGAAAATTTTCTATCGTTTTTATTTTATTTGGGTTAGGTTTAATACCATCTGGTGTTACAATCTGGCCTAGGAATTCTGTCTCCTTCTTTAAAAATTCTGATTTTTTTAAAGATACCTTAAGATTTGCTTTCTTGAGAGTATTTAAAACTTTGTTTATTGAATCTATATGTTCTTGGAGCCTAGTGGAAAAGATGATTATATCGTCGAGGTACACATAACAAATTTTCCCTATGAATTCTTGTAAGACTTCGTTCATGAGTCTTTGGAATGTTGCTGGTGCGTTTTTTAAACCGAAAGGCATGCGCACAAATTCGTAATGGCCTGATTGTGTTGGAAACGCAGTTTTTTCCCTGTCCTTTTTATCGACTTCTATTTGGTGAAACCCTTTTGTGAGATCTAATGTTGTAAAGTAATTACAATGTCCTAGTTTATCTAATATGCTGTCTATGTTTGGAATAGGCTATTTATCTTCTTTAGTTTTTTCATTCAGTTTTCTATAGTCAATGACTATTCTCCATTTTTTATTTCCCGTACTGTCCTCTTTCTTGGGGACTACCCAAAGAGGAGCATTATATGGTGAAGTAGAATGCTGGATAATTCCTTGGTCGAGCATGTCTTGAATTTGTCTTTTAACTTCGTCAATATGAATTTGTTCGTATCTGTAAATTCGTTTGAATATGGGTGAGTCATCGGTAGTGGGGATCACATGTTTAATGTGGCTAGTAAAAGATAGATCGTCTCCTTTGTTGTAAAAGGTACTTTTATGTTTACTTGTAAGTTTTAAAAGAGCGTGTTTCTCTTCATTGTTTAAGTGATCTAATCGAAGTTTTTCCTGAATTGAATTTTTGGTATTGTATTTAAATGATTTATGGTTTCAGTGTATTCCCGTTCCTCGTCTGCACTGAAGAATATGGGTATAATCTGATCATTCAATTTTAAAATGTTCTCCTTATACCGAATTTCACTATTATTTGGAATTAGGATGTTATTTCCAAGTATTCCGTTGTAGTTTGTATGGAAATCATGTAATTGAAATTCGCAATCTTCTACTACTCGAAATATAAATTTTTCTTTTGGTATTATTATATCTTTGGTTATTTCAATTGGATTTCCCACAGAATTGATTTTTAATGGTTGTCCTCTAATTTTTATATATTCCTTTGGTGCGTCTTTTTCTCTTAAAAGGCTATTTGTGGCACCGGTATCTACTAATAGTCTTAATGTCTTGTTATTTTTTGTTAGTTTAATAAAGGGCAGTGATCGCTGTTTTGAGGTTCCGAAGCACTTCTTCGTTATAATTTGTTATTGGTTGATTTTGAGTAGTACGTCTTATTTGTGACGATCTTGGATCTACATCCATAGGTTCGAACCATTGAGGTTGTTGTCTATAGTTGTTTGGGTTGTAATTTTGATTAAAATTATTTTCGTAGTTATTATATCTCTTTTGATGGTTATAATTGTTTTGTCTTTGGAAGTTGTTATTTGGCACAACATATTGTTTTGGTTGCCAGTTATTATAATTATTGTGGTTATTATAGTGCTTGTTATTATTACCTGGATAGGATTTTAAGTTATTGTGATCTTTGTGTTGTTGATCACTGTTATTGTTGGAGTCGAAATCCTGACAACAAAAAAAAACACAATTTTCAATAGCGACCTTATTTTATTTCAATCCACGTATTTGGTACGCTTTAAAATAGTTTGTGTTGTTAGCACGCTTATAATTTCTATTCGACTGTTTAAGTAAGAGCGAATTGCTCAAAACGAAAGCTTTTTACATAGATGAATTTGAGTTATTTTTACATAGATAATGTTATAAAGTGTCTTGCTAACAACACGTACTGGTACAGGGTGATAATACATTTTTTTGTTTTTTTTTTTTTTATATTAACTTCAAAATTAGTTCGCAAAGGCAAAAAATTAAAGAATCAAAACCAAATTAAAGATACCATTTAAGATTTATTATTATGGCGGTAACATTCTCCCCCCCGTAAGGGAGCTATACGGTAGAGCGAGCTTACTACTTTCAACTTTACCGACGTCTAGAACTGCAATCTTGCAAGCGGGTCGCTCCAGCATTCCTGTGTGCGTTCTCACTATAGCTCTTCGAACTTGACCATCTTTTGCTGTCACTGTGCTCTCGATGATACCTTTGGGCCAACTGTTTCGCGGTAAATTTTCATCCACAACTACTACTACGTCCCCTGCGGCTAGTGGAGACTGCTTAACGAACCACTTACCCCTTCGTGCAAGAATGGGTTTGTATTCTTTGATCCATCTGCGCCAGAATTGATCAGCAAATAACTGAGTTTGACGCCAGCGTTGTCGAAGATCTACGTTACCGTCGCAAATAGGCTTGTATCCACTCGATGAGCCCAATAGCAAGTGGTTTGGTGTGATGGCCTCGTCGTCACAGGATTCGAGCGAGACGAAGGTAAGCGGTCGAGAATTAATTATGAATTCCACTTCCCATAGTGCACATCTCAGGGTTTCGTCGTTGAAATTCATTGGAGTCATGCTGTATAATACCGTTTTTATGGAACGCACTAGTCTTTCCCAGGCCCCTCCCATATGCGGCGTTGCTGGTGGATTGAATTTCCATTTCAGATCATCGAATTTTGAAGCGACAATCGAATAATTGATGTTCGAACACTCTTCACGCAATATCCTTTCCGTTGCCCTAAAATTGGTGCCATTGTCGGTATATATCTCTCTGGGCATTCCTCGGCGTGATGTAAAATTTTGTATTGTCATAATGCACGAACTTGAGTCCAAGCTGTGTGCCACTTCAATGTGTACAGCGCGTACAGTAAGGCAAGTGAATATTACACCCCATCTTTTCTCGCGCCTTCGTCCAACTATTATGGAGATAGGCCCGAAGAAGTCGATGCCAACAAATGTGAATGGACGCTCGAATACTGCTAACCTTGCTGCAGGTAAGGCCGCCATTTGCGGTACATTGGGTGTCGCATAGTAGTTTTTACATCGTTGACACATTTTACGTACTGTCTTATATAGCACACGCAGCTGCGGAATATAGAATAATCCTTTGATCTTATTAATTGTCGTTTCGTGCGAGACGTGGTGGTGGTTCTCGTGATGGAAACGCACTACGAGAAAGGTAACGTGATGATTCCTGGGTAAAATAATAACGTCCTCATTGTTATTAAGGTGCTGCGCTCTGCTTCGTGCCCTTAGGACGCCACAGTCATCTACGTAAATATTTAAGGATATTAGTTTAGAGTTCTTTTCAATGCTCTTACCCCGTTCCAGTCTTATGATTTCTTGGTTGTATTCGCTCATCTGCGCCAGTTTAAAAAGTAGCATTTTACCTCGCTGGAGTATTTCAACTGACAACTCTTTTGGACTTTCTTCTTTCCTAACCGCAGCTTTAAGTTTTTTGATGTACAACAGGAACGTAGCTAAGGCACGGTATAGACGCCTCCAATCAGAGAAGTATTGCACATTTATAGTTGAACGCAAAATGTTGGTTCCTTGCACGTGAAGCAGGTGTTGCCTCATTTCCATTTCATCGACGGGTCCAAGATCACCACATGCAGGCCAATCGCTCGCGTCAGCGGTCAAGAAGGTAGGTCCGGTGAACCATGACTCGAAGTCTAGTTGTGACGAGACTTTCGTGGCGAGGTCAGCGGTGTTTAGTTTCGAGGGAACCCATTTCCATTCTGCTACGTTTGAGTGCTCCAATATTTCGCCGACCCGAAACATAACGAATTGCTGAAACTTCTTTGGATCCATACGCAGCCACTTCAGAACTGTTTTTGAGTCTGTCCACCAAAACCGAGAACTGATAGGTATACGACGAACAGCTTGCACATTGATCGACAGTCTCATGCCCAATACGGCTGCCTGAAGTTCAAGCCTCGGAATTGAAACCGGCTTGAGCGGAGCAACTACCTGGCTACAAGGGTTACGAAGACTTGATTTCCACATTGTATACGCAGATAGCATACTGCAGCATAGGCGTGTTCCCCAGCATCAACAAATGTATGAATTTCGACTTGCTCTGCATTTTTCAGATGTCGACTGTAGCAGCGAGGAATCTCTATTGATTTTATTAGCGGTATCGCAGATTTCCATTGTAGCCATCTCGAGAAAAGATTATCGGAGAGTTCATCATCCCAATCGATGTCGCAGCGCCAGACTTCTTGGAGAAGTATTTTCAAACCAATTGTAAAGCAAGCGATGAGACCAAGAGGATCAAATATTGACATAAGAACCTGAAGGGTTTCTCGTTTCGTTGGCCGGACCCGATCGTCCAACACATCACGCTTTAATCTTGCGAATCTGAAAACATATTTGAAGACATCGCTATTAGGGTCCCAATACATACCCAAAACCTTTTCAGGAGATCCCAATTTCTTGTGCGGTTGTATAATCGAGCCATCATTTGTTAGTTGATCAAGAACCCAAGAAGAATTGGAAGCCCAGTTACGCAAATTAAATCCAGCGGATGCGTGTATTAGCTTCACTTCGTTTGCCAAGCGCAGGGCGTCTTCTTCGTTGTCCACGCTATCGATGAAATCGTCTACATAATGATATTTCTTGATGGCTTCCGCGGCTCGAGGATAACGTCCTTCAAATTCCTCAGCGTTTATGTTGCGTATGTAGTGAGCAATACATGGAGCGCAATTGATCCCAAAGGTTAAAGCACTCATAACAAAAGTGCTTGGGTGGTGAGCTGGATCTTCCTTGTCCCACCATAAGAACCGCTGCACATGCATGTCTTCTTTTCGAACCATTATTTGGTGAAACATCTCTGCGATGTCACCGCAAATCGCCACCTGACCAACTCTAAACGCCAACAAGACTTCCACAAGCGACGTTAGGAGATCTGGTCCACACAGCAGAAAGTCGTTCAGCGAAAGGCCATTGGATTTTGCTGCAGCGTCCCAAACGAGGCGGATTCGATCGGGCTTGTTGGGGTTCACTGTGACGAAGATTGGTAGATACCACACTTTATCTCCGCTAAGTGCGATTTCTTCCGTCGCCATTTTCCTTGCATAACCCTTAACCAATAGATTGTCGATTTCAGCTTGCATTCTTCCTTTGAGCGATGGATCCCGGCTAAACTTCTTCTGGAGACACTCTAATCGTTTAAGGGCAGTTCTGTAACTGTCGGGCATCTTCTGATTATCGTGCCGCCATAGCAATCCAGTTTCGTAGCGTCCCAACAACGGTTTGCATGTAGACCTCAATATTTGCAAAGCCCTTTCGTCTTCTTTTGAGCATATGGATGTTGATGACGATTCCAACGCGAAATATGACTTAACAATTTCATGGAGGTCTTCGAAGCGTTGTTGGCAGTCGCACATGTGGACATTGAGGCGAGAGGTCAGTTGACGATTGGGTACACACCCCTGCAAAGCCCATCCCAGTCGTGTTTTCGTAGCGATTGGCTGTCGCCATGAACCTTCGCGGATTTTAAGTGGTACTGCCAGCTTCCAGTTATCTGCTCCTATGAGAATTGTTGGCCGTGCGTTCTTATACGACTGAATTGGTAGGCCAGCCAAATGAGGATAACGTGTTGTGAGTTCGTTCATGTTCAATGACTGCCTTGGTAGTGAAAGATTTTCTACTGTGTGAGCTCCGTACAAAGTGTATCTAGCTTCGTTTTCTCGGTTTGAGATTTCAAATGAAGTTTTCTGCGATGATTCTTCCATGCGCGTCGTATCGGCGGTCCAACGTAGACATAGAGGCTCGCTCACACCAGCTAAATCTAGGGAATCGAAAACTTCTTTTTCCACTAAGGTCACTGATGAACCCTCATCTAGAAAGGCAAATGTGTCTATAAACATATTCTTAGAATGAATGCGAATGGGAACTATGCGAAAGTATGGCTTCTCCCCCTCATCAAGATCATTGTGAGTGTTTACATCCACCTGTTCATTCGAATTCAAAGATATTTCATTTGCACTTACTTGGTTCCTTTCTTGACTTACGGATACAGTCGGTTTGTGGAGAAGTGGATGATGTTTTGCCTTACAATGTTCAACTTCACATTCCCTGTTGACATAACATCTGCGGCGGTGCGATTTGAGGCATCGATGACACAGTTTATTAGCCTTCACGATACTCCATTTATGTTCGTATGTTGATTTTTCAAACGTTGCACATTGCGAAATTTTGTGATCAGTACTCTGGCACACTATGCACGCTGTTCTACTGGCTGAATTTTGGATTTGAGTGTGGGTATTGATAACACCGCTCTTCTTTAATGAAAATGGTGACACAACTTGACTGGCGGCTTCGGCGATTTGATGTAACCAAACACTAAACGTTTTTAACACTGGCACCCGTTCATCTTTCTGCTGCATTGCCCAACTCAGCTTGTACTGACCTGGTAGTTTATCGACAAACTCCTTAACTAACATTGGATTATTAAGGTGTGTTGACATCTGACAGGCTTCCATCGTAGAGCAGATATTGCTTACACTCAATGCGAATTCGATTATATTTTCGAGTTTATCTTTAGGTGGTGGCATTCTCCTCGCCTTTTCGATCATACACTCGATAATATGTTCCGGTCGTCCGAAGCACATCTTCAGCGTCTGCATTATCTCTGGAACTAACCTGGGCAGGAGAAGTTTGTTACGAACCAGTTCACGTGCCTTACCTTTTAAGCTTGCTTGCAGTCGCATTAAATTTTCTGCATCGGTGTATCCTGCTAACGCTGTGCTGTTGTCGAAGCTGCTCAGGAAAAGAGGCCATTCTTCTGGGTCGCCGTGAAAATTTGGCAGTTCTTTTGGAGTTACCTGCCTTGCTGCCATTTGCGACGGTGTCGGTCCAGTTATTAATGTTGTACCGATCTCAGGAAGGTGCAAATTATTTTGCACTGATACTTCGGGCTCGGATGATATTTTATATTTCTTTTCCAAATAAAGCTGGTGAAGCTTTTTCTCTTCCTCCAACATTTCCATTTGCAATTCCTTTTGTCGGCGGGAAACGTCAAAATGATGTTGAGATGTTGCTTGGTTAGAAGTCGCTTGAGGATATGCATACTGCGAGGATGTTGCTAGGGTATCTGTCATTCGCGAAATACTATGATGTGGAAACAATGTTGCTGATTGACTTGCATGTAGTGTTGACGGCAAATTTTGTTGATAATGAGCTTGCGATGTTTTTGGAAATGCACTTGGTAATGTTTCGGGGATATTGTGTGAATCGCGATTCATTGACCATGTGATCATAGTCGGTGTGTGTGTATAAGCAGAGGTACATGGTACATGAAACATAGAATTTGGTGGTACGTTAGTAAATAACGAATTGATACCACTTACCATGTACGGCACCGTTGCATGCTGCATTGGAGCTGAGCGAACTGATGTAAATGGAATATTAGCATGATTCACTAATGCTGATTTTGATACTTCTGTTAAATATTGGTGGTTTATATACATTGCCCTGGTCGGGCGAGAGGTGTATGGCTGTTAGTTTCCGGTACATTTAATGGTGTGCTTGATGAAGGCGATGATATGCGATGTGCGGCGAATTCTGACGTGAGTCCAATGTCATTCGCATCGTTCGGAGGAGCTATAGCGCTCGTAGTTGTTGTAGCTGATCGTGGATTATTGCACGTATCGCAGCTCCAGCTGACATCAGCTATGCCACTGTTAACTCCGACGCAGTCGTAGTGATACCACTTATCGCAAGCGTCACATTGTACCATGCGGTCACTTTCGACCTCAGTACATAATATGCAAATTGTAGCACCAACGTCTTTGTTCCGTTTTGGAGACATATCTCCCTACAGCGCGACTTTAGTTCAAATTAATATACTAAACCGGTTTAAACAAAGAAAACTATTTTAAAGATTTGTTGGAGTCGAAATCCTGACAACAAAAAAAAACACAATTTTCAATAGCGACCTTATTTTATTTCAATCCACGTATTTGGTACGCTTTAAAATAGTTTGTGTTGTTAGCACGCTTATAATTTCTATTCGACTGTTTAAGTAAGAGCGAATTGCTCAAAACGAAAGCTTTTTACATAGATGAATTTGAGTTATTTTTACATAGATAATGTTATAAAGTGTCTTGCTAACAACACGTACTGGTACAGGGTGATAATACATTTTTTTGTTTTTTTTTTTTTTATATTAACTTCAAAATTAGTTCGCAAAGGCAAAAAATTAAAGAATCAAAACCAAATTAAAGATACCATTTAAGATTTATTATTATGGCGGTAACAGTTATTATGGTTTTTGTGTTCTCTGTAATTGGAACTAGATTGTCTTTGATTACTGTATTAGTTAGTTGTAAAACCAGCTTGTACAAGTTCGTGAAGAGCTTGTTGCTTGATTGTGGCTTTAATGAATACAAGATTGTTCTCATACTGGGAGGTAATTTTTCTTTGAAGACAGTCAAAGCTGTGTCGTTATTCTTAACGATTTCGTATGTTCTGTTTTCTTGTACAAATTTTTGATTTAGGAGACTCAATGTTTTCTGAATATAATTATAAAATTGGTATAAATACATCCCCTTTGTATTGTGAATTTCTGAGATCGTCATATAACTGAAAACTGCTTTTAAAACCGCCAAAATTAAGAATAAGCATTTGTTTTATATCTGACCAGTTCCTAAGATGGGTATGAATTCCCATAGCCCTTCTAGCTTCACCAGTAAATTTACTTTTTAATATATTTATGCACATTCTTTGCGACTGTTCAGAATATTCGTTTAGGGTAGGAATAATATCATCTACGTTACTAAAAATATAGGTAAATCTTCTGTTTTACCGTCGAAAGTACTAAGTTTTTCTATATATTTTAATGGATCTAAATTTAATTCTCTTTTTACCTGTGGTATTGTATTATTAGCTTGTTGTTGTTGTTGCTGCTGTTGTTGTAGCTGTTGTTGTTGTTGCTGTTGTTCGAGTGTAAGTGGTTGAGCCATGTTTGCGATTTCCGATGCCTCTGCTTCTGTGTCAGTTGATGTATCTTCCACTGGAATTTGTTGTTTATAAAAGCTGCAACTACGCTTTCCCATCTGTTTTTTAAATTCATTTATGAGTTTGCTCGTTAGCACGTTAGAGATTTCGCTTACTTTGTCTTCTTTATTTGGTTTTAAATTACTTTCTCTCTACGAGATTTCGTGATATTAATAATTTACGTTTATTGTGATCACTAAGTAATTTTTTAACAATGTAGAGTGTCTATGAATTCTCTGATATGAGTTCAGATATGAATTATTTTATTCAATTTCACTGATTTTAGGTTTATGTTGATTTCCGTTCAAATTTATTTAATTTTAATCGTGTTCTGCGATTCGTTTCACGGATAACTAATCTTTTTATAGCTATCCTACCGACTGCGCCAATTTTGATTGAGGTAACGAAAGAAAAAAAATAAAAGTACAGTAAAAACTCTTTTATCCGGAATGCTTGGGACCGACAGTGTTCCGGATAATCGATTTTTCCGGATACGTCAAACACCACGAGTGCTTACGAGATGTGCTATTTGGTGAAGGAAAACAAAACTATAAGTCTGCCTTTTAGTCTAGACGACAAACGGTAAACTTATTTTTCAGACTAAAACGCAGACGGCAAATTTGTTTTCCTTTTCAGGCACGCATTCTTGTGCAAATCGCAACATGCTTGAACATTTACATGCTTGTGTAAAATCATCAGCACACAGCATTGCGGATATTAGAGGTTTCTCCGGATAGTAGAGTGTAAATTTCACAAATATTTTCTTAAAAAAATTCCGGATATTAGAGGTTGCCGGTTATTGGAGTTCCGGTTAAAAGAGTTTTTACTGTACCAATTTTAATTTTAGTTTAAAATTCAGCTTTATTTAATACTGCAATTCGTGCTGTTGCTTCTGCGATCATAAAATCCTCCTGAGGTTTTTACATTTTACATTTGCTTTTATTGAACTTTTGGTATATACAATTTGACTTAAAGTAGGTAACAAATGATGGTGAATAATTAATAATTAAATGTGTTTGTTTTCTTAGATCTATTTTACATAAATTGTGGTTGTCTTCTCGGATTCATACTCGTAGTATGCATCGTTGTCTGGGTTTACCTCAGGGAGTTCAAATCCGGGTGTTGATGGTCTTTTGGTTTTGAGGTGGTTGGTCACCTAGGTATTATCCTCGATGGTGGGTTGTCTCGGTCAATTCGTAGAAGGGCAGGGCTGTCCTGTCTGTGTCGCTTGGGAATAACTCCTCGTTTAGCAGAGCCAGTACATGAAGGTACCGATGCTCTGGGATGTGTGGCAGGTCCGCAATCCTTCGGACTAGTGGGTTTGGATGGCTGGAGGTGTTCCTGAGTATTTTCTGGAAAAGTGTGACCATGTACTTTTCCAGCGGTAGGATTTTCGCTTCTTCGTAAAGTCTTGAACTTCTGACGTTTTTCTTCCGGACTGGATCGTAGTGCAGTCCTGTGCATATCCGCAAGAGTTTTCTCTCAAATACTCCGAGCTTCTTCATGTATGTCTTGGAGACGGTATACCATTATCTTATTAGTTGTTTGTAAAGCAGCAGTTTTGTTCTTCTACTTAGTCCATTTTGCTTCTTCATCAGCGGGTAAACTCGGTGAAATGCAAGTGATGCCTTCCGAAGAGTTGCGTTCAGGTGTGGGTAGAACCTAAGCCGTTCGTTGAAGTTGACTCCAAGATACCTTATATTGTTCGTGGTTGATAGTGATGATCCGTCAGGTAGATTTATTTTGACGTTGCGGCAGTTGGTGGCCGACCTAGCTCTGGTTCCTCTGATGGGTCTTCTTATACAGATTAGTTCAGATTTGCTCGTGTTGATTCGTATGCCCCATCTTAAGTAGTACTGGAATAGATTCCTAACGTAGGCTTCTACTCTTCGTGCTGCTATGGCTGGGGACATCGAGTTGCTGTATGTGACGGAGTCATCGGCGAATAGGCAGCTGTTAGTTGCGCTCTCGAGCTGAGGTTGGTCGGACGTGAAAATGTTAAAAAGCAGTGGTCCTAGCTTCGATCCTTGAGCGACACCAGCTCTGATGCTTTTCACTTGTGATTGGCGGTCTTCTATCTGCACAAAAAAGGACCTACAGTGAAGAAAACAAATCCTCCTGAGGCTTGTTGCCTTCTCTATTTATACTGTTTCGCAGAACAGATTAAATAGATCTATAACCAATGAGCGATCGACACAATATAGATTGCTGCGTGGTTATGTGGTTGTTATCTCTTTTAGGGGTTGTTGGTGGTTCTGATATAACATATATATATATTGTTGCGCTATCGCTTAATTCGGTGATCCTCGATGAAATACACAATTGCCTGGAAGAGTTATAGGAAGCCGAGTAAAAATGAAAAAAACGCCAAGTTAACCTTTTCTTGTCTCGCCACGTTGTTTTTATTGTTAGCCAAAAAAAAAAGAATTGCCAGCAGGAAGTTGTCAGACTGACAACTGGTTCTTGATGGTTGCGTTCACGGGTATGCAACACTCTCCCCTCCTTGCACTGAGGAATCCGCTGTTGAGAGCCTGCGCTCGGGAGGCCACGCTAGTAGGTTAGTTCCTCGGTACTTCGCCAGTCGATTCACGTGTACAATTTTGGATTTAGTTCGCGGTGTCTTTTGAATTCTAATGGTAACGTCAGTTATAATCTGCATGACCCGATAGGGACCATCCCAATCGGATTGAAGTTTAGGGCAAACTCGTACTCTCCTTCGGGGGTTGTGAAACCAAACAAAACTTCCTTCTTGAAACTTGGGAACTTTTGAGTTGAAGTCATACCTAGTTTTCATTTGTCCGGCAGCGCGACGCATTTCCTCTTTAGCCCGTATATGGATAACTTGTAGTTGGTCCTGCAAGCGCTGAGCAAACCCCTGGTAGGGTATCGGTTCCGGTACCGGCCCAAACGCTAGATCTTGAGGAAGCCTCATATCCCTACCATAAAGCATCATAAAAGGAGTCTCCTTTATCGAGTCCTGTTGAGAGGAGCGATACGCCATTGCAAATAGAGGTAGAAGTTCATCCCAGTCGTCTTGTTTGTCATCGACGAATTTGGCGAGATAATGCAGTATGGTCCGGTTCATGCGCTCCACGAGACCATCCGATTATGGATGCAAAGGCGTGGTCCGGGTTTTCCCTATTCCCATTATCTGCATTACATTTTGGAAAACAGCAGACTCAAAATTGCGTCCTTGGTCCGAATGTAGTTCTAGTGGTACTCCAAAACGGCAGAACACTTCATGGACTAAAGTTCTTGCAACAGTATCGGTAGTTTGATCAGGGAGTGCAAAGACCTCCACCCATTTTGAGAAATAGTCCATCAGCACGAGCACATATTTGTTTCCTTGCTTGGTAGGTGGAAGTGGCCCTAAAACATCCACTGCCACACGTTGAAAAGGCTCACCTACCAAGTAAACTTGAAGCTCACCTTGCGTTCTACTTTGTGGACCGCGCTTTGCTGCGCAGACATCACACGCAGTACAAAAGCGCTCTACATCTTTCCTTGCCCCGACCCAATAAAACCGGGATCTCACTTTTTCAAATGTTTTGTTTGATCCGAAGTGTCCACCGGACAGTGTGTTGTGGTACATTTTAATTATGTCGGTGGTAAGTGACGGTGGAACGATGGGAAGTAGGCGTTCAGGTTGTCGACGTTTAGATGGTATCCATTTCTTATACAAGAGATTATTTTGCCGGCAAAGAGAAGCGAATTGAGCCCAGTATGCTTTAATGGTGCTGCTCTCCCCCGCTATAGTTTGCCAATCTGGGCGAGTGCCATGTCCAATCCATTGAATCACCTTGGAAAGACTTTCATCCGTTTCCTGCGACAGTTTAAGCTGATCGAGATCAAAATCGGTACTCACCACGATGACCGCATTAACGAAATGATTCTCCGTTAAGTCGTAGCGATCCTCTTTTAAAGAGCAGTGATTGCAATTATCACTAGCACAGGGTCGACGAGATAATGTGTCAGCATTCAGGTGGGTTTTTCCAGTTCGGTGTTGTACGCGATAGTCATACTGTTGAAGACGCTCCATCCAGCGCGCTAATTGGCCTTCGACGTTCTTGAACGAGAGAAACCAGTTTAAGGCAGCATGATCCGTTCGTATCAGAAATTGGCGTCCAAATAAGTACACATGGAAATGCTCGATCGCCTTGATCATAGCCAACAGCTCCTTACGAGTGGTGCAGTAATTTCGTTCGGATTTATTTAATGCCCTGCTAAAGTATGCGATGACCCTCTCTGTCCCGTTCTGTAGCTGAGACAGCACTGCGCCTACCCCATAGTCGCATGCGTCGGTATCCAAAATAAATTCGCCCTCTGATTGTGCATGGCCCAAAATGGGCAACGGCGTCAAATGATGTTTTAAATCGGAAAAGGCTTTGGCGCACTGGTCGGTCCACAAGAAACGTGTTTTTTTTTCTGTCAGCTGGTGTAATGGGCGTGCGATGGCAGCGAATTGTGGCACAAATTGCCGATAATACGTGCAAAGTCCAACGAAGCTACGTAATTCAGATAAATTCGTTGGGGTGGGCCAGTCGCGTACAACCTCGATTTTTTCTGGGTTAGGTGACACACCATCAGCACTTAGTATGTGTCCCAAGAATTTAACTTTCCGTTGAAATAGCACGCATTTCGAAGGACTTAATTTGAGACCCGAAGTTCTTAGTCGACTGAAAACAGAACGCAGATTAAGAAGCATTTGTTCAAATGTCTTACCGTGAATCAGGACGTCGTCTAAATAAACCAAGCAGGTGTCCATAGGTAACCCTCGTAAAACGTTAGACATGAGGCGCTCAAACGTAGCTGGGGCGTTAGTCAGCCCAAAACTCATTACTTAAAATTGCCAGAGTCCATCTCTTGTCACAAAAGCGGTCTTTTCCCGATCTTTTGGATCTACCTCTACTTGCCAGTATCCTGATTGGCAATCGACGGTGCTAAACCACTCAGAACCAGCCACTGAGTCTATGGTGTCATCAATCCTGGGCAACGGAAAGGAGTCTTTGATGGTGACGGAGTTCAACCGGCGGTAGTCGACGCAAAATCTCGTTGAGCCATCTTTTTTTCTTACCATCACGATTGGCGATGCCCAGGGGCTCGAACAAGGCTCGATGAGATCTCGGCGCAGCATATCGTCAATAATTTGGCGGGACTCCTCCTGTTTTGCCAACGGCAAACGACGTGGCGACTGCTTAACCGGACTTGCTCCTCCTACATTTATTGTATGCTGAGCCGCGTTAGTTCTTCCCAAGTCGTCAGGACCACTGCTGAAGATATCCGTGAATTCGCTTAGAAGCCCCTCCACGAGTTCCTGTTGCTCCGGGCGCAGGTGCGTTTGAGAACGCTGAAGTAAATCGACCAAGAAATCTGGAAAAACTAGGCTTTGCGAGGGTTCCATATCCATGCACTCGGCCTCTTCAAAAAGCGCCACTTGCGTATTACCTGGCAATACCACCGAGTGGCCAGTGATATTGGCCACTCGCACCAATACCTTACCATCCAGAATTTTGTTCATTGATTTGCCAATCATAATGCCCTTAGGCAGACTGTCTTCTATAGGAGGCACAACACCTTCCAAGAGTGTAGATGAACAAGATGCTGTCGCTGGAATAAAAGTTTCGGCTCTCGGAGGAATTGTTAGTTCGGTTACGGTTCGGAGAAACACAACTTGCAAAGCTTCTTCAACCAGTTTCCCACTAGGAGATGAGCGGCAGCCTTCAGAAATCAGAGGAATGCGTTCTCCACCAATTCGTAGTTCCTGAGATGAAAAATTCAAAACACTTTTCATGGCTTGTAGTACATCAATACCCAGGATGCCGTGACAACTAGTGGGTAGGGGAAAATCAACCACCATCACTTTCACACGACGTTTAAATCTACCGAGTTGAATTACTGTAGGCCAAATAATCGTTGTCTGGAATGTGCTGCCGCCTAACGTTTGAATGCTTGTATTAACCGATTTAAGTCGAGCATTGGATGGAACTATGGCTCGACTTACCAGCGTCACTGATGAACCGGTATCCACCAACAATTTACATGAAATGTTGCCGAACAGAACGGGTATAATGAATCCACTGTGACGGCTGCTGTTAGTGTGTACGTTGTAAATTTGGGGTCGAGTATGTAACATCAGCGTTGACCCCTGGTCGCTGACTGTCGATCGTTTCCCGACTCGGCGAGTGTCTCCATTTCATTATTGCGTGAACGGTTCCCGCGTGGTTGATAGTGATAACGTGTGTTGTTTGTTGAAGTCGAGGGTACCTCATCGTTGAAAATTTCAACGGATCTAGCTTGGTGTGTGGTTTGAGTAGCGAGGCGAGCGGCTTCCACTGTTATCGCCTTAGATACAGCTTCCGTAAATGTTTTCGGGTCGGCGAGTCTGACACTCTCTTGAATAGAATTGTCATATATTCCATCCACAAACTGCATGATTGCAATGCGCTCCTGGGCTTCGGATGGACAGTCTGCAAACACAATGCGTGTGAGTCGCCGTATGTCGCTTGCAAACGCACCAAGATCTTCTCTTAGTCGTTGCCGCCTAGAACGAAAAGTGGAATGAGAGACATGTTTTTCTTGACTAAGAAATCTAAGCTGTAGAGCTGCAGCCAACTTATCGTAATCAGCACGATCAGCAGAATCTAAATTGGTTAGTACCGCGACGCTTTCTCCACGGAGTAAAGATGCTAATGTTTGAGCCTTCTGTTTGGTATTCCATCCATTTGCTTCGGCGACAATGTCAAATTGCACCTGGTAATCACGCCAATGTGTAGTATGACCGTCGAATGGTGGGGGCAGAAGTGCACATGCATTGGGAGGTGCATTACCTATTGGCGGTTGACCAGATTGGCGAGACGGTGGATTATCAATTTGACTTCTATTTACGAGTACGGCCGCTCCGTCGGGGGCTTTTTCGGCGGGAGAGTTCTGATTGGGGGTGGAACACTGCATAACCTTTTCGACAAACGTGGTTCCACTCAACGTACGCAACTCATCTGTTTGTCGCTGCTGCTCCTGTTTAAGCTGAGCGATCGTATCGCCCTGCTGTTCCAAACTTAAGGTGAGAAGATTTAACTTGGAGAAGATTTTCTCCAGATGCTGGTTATACTCTTCCGACATGTCGAATCGAGGATCCCACTTCTGACACCAATGTTGCGCTATCGCTTAATTCGGTGATCCTCGATGAAATACACAATTGCCTGGAAGAGTTATAGGAAGCCGAGTAAAAATGAAAAAAACGCCAAGTTAATCTTTTCTTGTCTCGCCACGTTGTTTTTATTGTTAGCCAAAAAAAAAAGAATTGCCAGCAGGAAGTTGTCAGACTGACAACTGGTTCTTGATGGTTGCGTTCACGGGTATGCAACAATATATATATTGTATCTATGTGGGTACATACGTATTTTTTTTCTTTTTTTTGTGTGACAACTAAAACATCTACGTATCTAGTTTATACAAATTTTAACTTCCCAGACCTTAGCCGCATGAAGACTTCGGGCTTATCAATCACTTTTTTTTCTGTTTCTTCACATAGTAAAATTATAATCCTTTCTTAATATCAGTTGCTGCCTATTTCTTCTCCATTGTTGGATTTTACTATAAAAGATCTTGGTTCTTTACATTTTTCGTATACTCTACCATTGTTCCACGTCAAATCGTTTGGATTTATTTTAAAAAGAACTATGTCTCCTAAGCGAAGAGGTGGTAATAGTGTTGTCTTATTATCATAACGTCGTTTCGTAATTATTTGTTTATTCTTTAACATTTGCCTATAATGCTGACTATTTATGGTTGTTGGCCGAAGCTGTTGCATCTGAGTTGGTATTGCCCATAGCTATTGCGTGTATTTCTAAAATTGAGCAAAGCTATGTATGGGTCAGTATTTGATTCTTTACATTTAAGAATAATTTTGTTTGTATGGATCGTTCTGCCAGCCCATTGGACTGCGGAAAATATGGGCTGCTGGTTTTGTGAGTAATATCCCAGTTTTTGAAAAAGGTTTTCATTTCTGAAGAGACAAATGGGGACGTTATCTGATATAATGATTCTTGGAATACGGAATTTGGAAAAAAAATATTTTAGTTGCTTTATAATGTCTCAACTAGTACACGTCGATAGCCTGCAATATTCAATATATTTAGAAAAATAATCCACGATCAAAAGAAAGAAATTATTTTCCAATTGAAAAATGTCCATTCCAACTGTATGCCATGGTATGTAGCTTAGGAATCTCATATGAAAGAAGTGGTTCCTTTGGATTATTGTTTCGAAACTTCTGGCAGACATCACACCTATCTACAAATTTAGTTATGTCTTGGCTGATGCCCGGCCAATAGATAGACACCATTGCCCTACGTTTCATACTCTCTATAGCGGCATGACCTTCATGAATGAGCAACAACATTTTTTCCCGCAAATTTTTAGGAACAACAACCACATTTCCTTTAAAACATAAATCATTCTGGAAGAATATTTCGTTACGTATAGGCCAAAACTGGAGCACCAGTTCTTTTGTTTTACGCCTGTGCTCTGACCAATTACATCTGTTGACTTTCGTGATTTCAAGAAGCTCGACTGTGTTTATTTTCGCTCCTTACGTTTATATGATTTATCTATATAAATCTTCCTACACAATACATCTTGCGTTGCATTCAAATAGCATTAGCCTGTTTCGTGGTTTGCTTTGATTCGCGAGTTGTCTTACTCTTAATTTTTCTATAAAAGTGTTAAAACTTATAAGAATATTAATCCATATATAATTCTTCTATGCTTTCTTTTACTGAGTGCTAATAGTGTGAGTGATAGTTATTCAATCCATCTCGCTTTATCACATTCAGTTTCAAGTCACTCGGACTCATTTTTCCCGGTGAGTTCAAATATTAGTGGATGTTCTGCCTATGAAGCAATTTTGCTCGCCTACACTGAATGTTACATACGGTTCTCGTTTCATGTTTGGAAACTGCATCTACGTCAACGACTGCATTTGAGTGGGAATAGTGGCTTCATCCTTTTCTAACACTTGGACTTTACCCGATTCTTTCTAAATCTTTCCTCTGTGTAAGTTTAACTTTTGGTGTATGCTCTGCCGTTACAGGAAGATTGATACTCACCACATTATTATTGTTATCTTCTACACGCACCACATCTCATCGATTTCACCAACCACATTATCGGCTAAGCTTTTTGGTTGCGGTACTAGTCTTCTCGTGGAGTTGCCAGATTTCTACTTTAAATTTAATTTTAAATTAAATTTTTAAATTGGTTCCCTCTTCTCCGTCTTGCTTATATTTGGGTGGAAGCAAATATTTAAGTATGAGTACTTCTGATTGCCTTATATGCAAAAATTCATCAAACGATGTCAAATTATCTTGTGCAATATGCCTTGAATCTGTACATGCTATATACATAAACATAAAAGGGAAAGTCATTGATAAAATAGTCTCAACCCCTGGCCTTTGCTTTTATTGTGAAAAACACCGCAGTATATCGACCGATGTCCTGCACTGGAAGATTATAAAGTTGCAAAAAATGTTTAACAATCTGTCAAATATGTTCTCAGAAATTCATGATGTGTTAGTTTTTAATCCCCTAAATCAACAAGAAATGTTGAAGAGTTTTAATAACATCGACCATCTTCTGCAACAACATCAGCCTGTCAGTGAGCAACAACAATTTATAATGGCTGAGCAGAATGAATTAAAAGAGTCGCAATTACAACTACAACTCTTACAACAACAACTACTTGATAAAGAAATAATTCATTCACAACACCCAAAACATTCTGAACAAGATCAGATTCAGCAAAGTATTCAACAACACGAACTGCTGTATAATGAACATCAACAGGCACAAACAAACTCAACTAATCCTAATCTGCCTAACAACATAATCAACTTCAACTTCTTCAACAAAAAAGAGTACTGCGTTCTAATTCGTACGCGGGTGAGTCGGTTCGCACTGCAATTGAAATAACTCTCGTTGACTCACCTTTGCCCTCATGCTCAGGATCTGGATCCTTACCTGCTGTCACCAATATTAGCCCGACTGCCGAAATAGTAAATTTGACTAATGGTGTTGACAACACTATACTTGAAGTCAATACTCCATCATTCACTGCTTTTAATGATAATGACGTCTGTGCTCTAAGGATTGTACCACCTCCGTTTGCAGTGTTTTTATCTCGCTTGGAATACGGCACTAAGCCCAGTGATATCATCAGTTTTATTAAAAAAAGGGCGTTGACACCAACAGCATTAGATGTTTATGTTTAACAGCCTTTTAAATTACTTGCTCCATCTTCTGTAGGCAAAACTTTTTTAAATCCAAACTTTTGGCCGAAGAACATTCTTGTTAAGGAGTTTACAAATAAGAATAGCAGGAATAGAGGAATAATACTCAATCCTCTTCAAAAAACTTAAAGAAGTTGCCTTCTTCTACCAGAACGTAAGAGGCCTACGCACAGAGTGTACAAAGTTCCTGGTAAATGTTTATATAGTTGCTCATAAATATGACATAATTGTGATTACGGAAACTGGCTTAAACGATGAGTTCAATAACGGAAACTGGCTTAAACGATGAGTTCAATAACTCTCTTATTTTTCCCTCCTACTTCGATGTAAACCGTTGTGATAGATCTTCGGAAAATAGTGTTCACAAGCGGCTTGGTGGTGCGCTTATAGCAATTCTTCAGGACTTTAAGGCAATAGTATTTGATCTCAGTGATTATAATGACATCGAAATTTGCTGCAGTCATTTTGACCTGAAACTCACCGCTAAAATTTACATCGTCTGTATCTATATTCCACCTAGTGCCAAATTAGATATTGTAGCTCGGTACATTGACATTATTCGCTTCATTATGAACCTATTATCTTCAACGGATACAATTTACATCTTTGGTGATTTCAATCAAACCCAAACTTATCTCACCCCCGCCAACTCTTTATCCGCAATTGGAGCTTTGATTGTTGATACGCTGCACTCACTTGGTCTACTCCAGGTGAATCATATCAAAAATATCATGGATCGTACTTTGGACCTCATCTTTACCAACAAAAGCAACGAAACTCTTGTGTCCAGGAGTCTCACTCCTCTAGTTTCGGAAGACTAATATCAACCTTCTTTAAATCTTTTTTGTAAATTTTAATGAGATATTTATTTGTGAATCCTTCAGATTTGATTTCAAAAAATTAATAATTATGACTGGGGTCCTTATCTGTCTTTTGATATTAATGAAATTTGCTCCAAATAATATGACGTTATTAATCATGTTCGCATAAAAAATAAGGTTAATTCGTGTCCCTGGGACAACGAAATCACTCGTAACCTAAAAACGTTAAAAAATCGGGCTTATAGAAAATGGCTTTGTAGTCTGGCTAAAGAGGACTACTTTGTACTTAGAAGGCTTAAGTCCGAGTTGAAAACGTCTCTCTACCATGCGTACCCGATAAATTTTGGAAATTTATCAATTCCAAGAACAAAAGTGATGTTTTCCAGCCTCACTCTCTTTTGAAGGACAACGTACTGATTCTTCCCATACTATTTGTAATAGATGGGGTTCCCTCTATGTTTCTTAAAAACTGTGCGTTTCCTTTACATAAAATTTTATGCCATATCTTTAATTTATCTTTACGTACTAGCACATTCCCATCTGTTTGGAAAACTTCTTTTATAGTTCCCATTTTTAAATCTGGTAGGAGAAATAAAGTTGAAAACTATAGAGGTATATGCAAGCAATCTTCTATTCCAAAATTGTTTGACTCACTAGTTACCGAAAGATTAAATTTTTACTGTAATTCCCTTGTTTGTAATAATCAGCAGTAATCAGCTTTGTTAAAAAGAGGTCAACTGTAACCAATCTTTTGGTATTCACGAATTTCGTTATTTCTGAAATTAGTAAAGGTAACCAGGTTGCTGTCATCTATACGGATTTTAGCAAAGCGTTTGATAGAGTTGAAGTTGACTCCAAGATACCTTATATTGTTCGTGGTTGATAGTGATGATCCGTCAGGTAGATTTATTTTGACGTTGCGGCAGTTGGTGGCCGACCTAGCTCTGGTTCCTCTGATGGGTCTTCTTATACAGATTAGTTCAGATTTGCTCGTGTTGATTCGTATGCCCCATCTTAAGTAGTACTGGAATAGATTCCTAACGTAGGCTTCTACTCTTCGTGCTGCTATGGCTGGGGACATCGAGTTGCTGTATGTGACGGAGTCATCGGCGAATAGGCAGCTGTTAGTTGCGCTCTCGAGCTGAGGTTGGTCGGACGTGAAAATGTTAAAAAGCAGTGGTCCTAGCTTCGATCCTTGAGCGACACCAGCTCTGATGCTTTTCACTTGTGATTGGCGGTCTTCTATCTGCACAAAAAAGGACCTAGAGTGAAGAAAACAAATCCTCCTGAGGCTTGTTGCCTTCTCTATTTATACTGTTTCGCAGAACAGATTAAATAGATCTATAACCAATGAGCGATCGACACAATATAGATTGCTGCGTGGTTATGTGGTTGTTATCTCTTTTAGGGGTTGTTGGTGGTTCTGATATAACATATATATATATTGTTGCGCTATCGCTTAATTCGGTGATCCTCGATGAAATACACAATTGCCTGGAAGAGTTATAGGAAGCCGAGTAAAAATGAAAAAAACGCCAAGTTAACCTTTTCTTGTCTCGCCACGTTGTTTTTATTGTTAGCCAAAAAAAAAAGAATTGCCAGCAGGAAGTGTCAGACTGACAACTGGTTCTTGATGGTTGCGTTCACGGGTATGCAACACTCTCCCCTCCTTGCACTGAGGAATCCGCTGTTGAGAGCCTGCGCTCGGGAGGCCACGCTAGTAGGTTAGTTCCTCGGTACTTCGCCAGTCGATTCACGTGTACAATTTTGGATTTAGTTCGCGGTGTCTTTTGAATTCTAATGGTAACGTCAGTTATAATCTGCATGACCCGATAGGGACCATCCCAATCGGATTGAAGTTTAGGGCAAACTCGTACTCTCCTTCGGGGGTTGTGAAACCAAACAAAACTTCCTTCTTGAAACTTGGGAACTTTTGAGTTGAAGTCATACCTAGTTTTCATTCGTCCGGCAGCGCGACGCATTTCCTCTTTAGCCCGTGTATGGATAACTTGTAGTTGGTCCTGCAAGCGCTGAGCAAACCCCTGGTAGGGTATCGGTTCCGGTACCGGCCCAAACGCTAGATCTTGAGGAAGCCTCATATCCCTACCATAAAGCATCATAAAAGGAGTCTCCTTTATCGAGTCCTGTTGAGAGGAGCGATACGCCATTGCAAATAGAGGTAGAAGTTCATCCCAGTCGTCTGGTTTGTCATCGACGAATTTGGCGAGATAATGCAGTATGGTCCGGTTCATGCGCTCCACGAGACCATCCGATTATGGATGCAAAGGCGTGGTCCGGGTTTTCCGTATTCCCATTATCTGCATTACATTTTGGAAAACAGCAGACTCAAAATTGCGTCCTTGGTCCGAATGTAGTTCTAGTGGTACTCCAAAACGGCAGAACACTTCATGGACTAAAGTTCTTGCAACAGTATCGGTAGTTTGATCAGGGAGTGCAAAGACCTCCACCCATTTTGAGAAATAGTCCATCAGCACGAGCACATATTTGTTTCCTTGCTTGGTAGGTGGAAGTGGCCCTAAAACATCCACTGCCACACGTTGAAAAGGCTCACCTACCAAGTAAACTTGAAGCTCACCTTGCGTTCTACTTTGTGGACCGCGCTTTGCTGCGCAGACATCACACGCAGTACAAAAGCGCTCTACATCTTTCCTTGCCCCGACCCAATAAAACCGGGATCTCACTTTTTCAAATGTTTTGTTTGATCCGAAGTGTCCACCGGACAGTGTGTTGTGGTACATTTTAATTATGTCGGTGGTAAGTGACGGTGGAACGATGGGAAGTAGGCGTTCAGGTTGTCGACGTTTAGATGGTATCCATTTCTTATACAAGAGATTATTTTGCCGGCAAAGAGAAGCGAATTGAGCCCAGTATGCTTTAATGGTGCTGCTCTCCCCCGCTATACTTTGCCAATCTGGGCGAGTGCCATGTCCAATCCATTGAATCACCTTGGAAAGACTTTCATCCGTTTCCTGCGACAGTTTAAGCTGATCGAGATCAAAATCGGTACTCACCACGATGACCGCATTAACGAAATGATTCTCCGTTAAGTCGTAGCGATCCTCTTTTAAAGAGCAGTGATTGCAATTATCACTAGCACAGGGTCGACGAGATAATGTGTCAGCATTCAGGTGGGTTTTTCCAGTTCGGTGTTGTACGCGATAGTCATACTGTTGAAGACGCTCCATCCAGCGCGCTAATTGGCCTTCGACGTTCTTGAACGAGAGCAACCAGTTTAAGGCAGCATGATCCGTTCGTATCAGAAATTGGCGTCCAAATAAGTACACATGGAAATGCTCGATCGCCTTGATCATAGCCAACAGCTCCTTACGAGTGGTGCAGTAATTTCGTTCGGATTTATTTAATGCCCTGCTAAAGTAGGCGATGACCCTCTCTGTCCCGTTCTGTAGCTGAGACAGCACTGCGCCTACCCCATAGTCGCATGCGTCGGTATCCAAAATAAATTCGCCCTCTGATTGTGCATGGCCCAAAATGGGAAACGACGTCAAATGATGTTTTAAATCGGAAAAGGCTTTGGCGCACTGGTCGGTCCACAAGAAACGTGTTTTTTTTTCTGTCAGCTGGTGTAATGGGCGTGCGATGGCAGCGAATTGTGGCACAAATTGCCGATAATACGTGCAAAGTCCAACGAAGCTACGTAATTCAGATAAATTCGTTGGGGTGGGCCAGTCGCGTACAACCTCGATTTTTTCTGGGTTAGGTGACACACCATCAGCACTTAGTATGTGTCCCAAGAATTTAACTTTCCGTTGAAATAGCACGCATTTCGAAGGACTTAATTTGAGACCCGAAGTTCTTAGTCGACTGAAAACAGAACGCAGATTAAGAAGCATTTGTTCAAATGTCTTACCGTGAATCAGGACGTCGTCTAAATAAACCAAGCAGGTGTCCATAGGTAACCCTCGTAAAACGTTAGACATGAGGCGCTCAAACGTAGCTGGGGCGTTAGTCAGCCCAAAACTCATTACTTCAAATTGCCAGAGTCCATCTCTTGTCACAAAAGCGGTCTTTTCCCGATCTTTTGGATCTACCTCTACTTGCCAGTATCCTGATTGGCAATCGACGGTGCTAAACCACTCAGAACCAGCCACTGAGTCTATGGTGTCGTCAATCCTGGGCAACGGAAAGGAGTCTTTGATGGTGACGGAGTTCAACCGGCGGTAGTCGACGCAAAATCTCGTTGAGCCATCTTTTTTTCTTACCATCATGATTGGCGATGCCCAGGGGCTCGAACAAGGCTCGATGAGATCTCGGCGCAGCATATCGTCAATAATTTGGCGGGACTCCTCCTGTTTTGCCAACGGCAAACGACGTGGCGACTGCTTAACCGGACTTGCTCCTCCTACATTTATTGTATGCTGAGCCGCGTTAGTTCTTCCCAAGTCGTCAGGACCACTGCTGAAGATATCCGTGAATTCGCTTAGAAGCCCCTCCACGAGTTCCTGTTGCTCCGGGCGCAGGTGCGTTTGAGAACGCTGAAGTAAATCGACCAAGAAATCTGGAAAAACTATGCTTTGCGAGGGTTCCATATCCATGCACTCGGCCTCTTCAAAAAGCGCCACTTGCGTATTACCTGGCAATACCACCGAGTGGCCAGTGATATTGGCCACTCGCACCAATACCTTACCATCCAGAATTTTGTTCATTGATTTGCCAATCATAATGCCCTTAGGCAGACTGTCTTCTATAGGAGACACAACACCTTCCAAGAGTGTAGATGAACAAGATGCTGTCGCTGGAATAAAAGTTTCGGCTCTCGGAGGAATTGTTAGTTCGGTTACGGTTCGGAGAAACACAACTTGCAAAGCTTCTTCAACCAGTTTCCCACTAGGAGATGAGCGGCAGCCTTCAGAAATCAGAGGAATGCGTTCTCCACCAATTCGTAGTTCCTGAGATGAAAAATTCAAAACACTTTTCATGGCTTGTAGTACATCAATACCCAGGATGCCGTGACAACTAGTGGGTAGGGGAAAATCAACCACCATCACTTTCACACGACGTTTAAATCTACCGAGTTGAATTACTGTAGGCCAAATAATCGTTGTCTGGAATGTGCTGCCGCCTAACGTTTGAATGCTTGTATTAACCGATTTAAGTCGAGCATTGGATGGAACTATGGCTCGACTTACCAGCGTCACTGATGAACCGGTATCCACCAACAATTTACATGAAATGTTGCCGAACAGAACGGGTATAATGAATCCACTGTGACGGCTGCTGTTAGTGTGTACGTTGTAAATTTGGGGTCGAGTATGTAACATCAGCGTTGACCCCTGGTCGCTGACTGCCGATCGTTTCCCGACTCGGCGAGTGTCTCCATTTCATTATTGCGTGAACGGTTCCCGCGTGGTTGATAGTGATAACGTGTGTTGTTTGTTGAAGTCGAGGGTACCTCATCGTTGAAAATTTCAACGGATCTAGCTTGGTGTGTGGTTTGAGTAGCGAGGCGAGCGGCTTCCACTGTTATCGCCTTAGATACAGCTTCCGTAAATGTTTTCGGGTCGGCGAGTCTGACACTCTCTTGGATAGAATTGTCATATATTCCATCCACAAACTGCATGATTGCAATGCGCTCCTGGGCTTCGGATGGACAGTCTGCAAACACAATGCGTGTGAGTCGCCGTATGTCGCTTGCAAACGCACCAAGATCTTCTCTTAGTCGTTGCCGCCTAGAACGAAAAGTGGAATGAGAGACATGTTTTTCTTGACTAAGAAATCTAAGCTGTAGAGCTGCAGCCAACTTATCGTAATCAGCACGATCAGCATAATCTAAATTGGTTAGTACCGCGACGCTTTCTCCACGGAGTAAAGATGCTAATGTTTGAGCCTTCTGTTTGGTATTCCATCCATTTGCTTCGGCGACAATGTCAAATTGCACCTGGTAATCACGCCAATGTGTAGTATGACCGTCGAATGGTGGGGGCAGAAGTGCACATGCATTGGGAGGTGCATTACCTATTGGCGGTTGACCAGATTGGCGAGACGGTGGATTATCAATTTGACTTCTATTTACGAGTACGGCCGCTCCGTCGGGGGCTTTTTCGGCGGGAGAGTTCTGATTGGGGGTGGAACACTGCATAACCTTTTCGACAAACGTGGTTCCACTCAACGTACGCAACTCATCTGTTTGTCGCTGCTGCTCCTGTTTAAGCTGAGCGATCGTATCGCCCTGCTGTTCCAAACTTAAGGTGAGAAGATTTAACTTGGAGAAGATTTTCTCCAGATGCTGGTTATACTCTTCCGACATGTCGAATCGAGGATCCCACTTCTGACACCAATGTTGCGCTATCGCTTAATTCGGTGATCCTCGATGAAATACACAATTGCCTGGAAGAGTTATAGGAAGCCGAGTAAAAATGAAAAAAACGCCAAGTTAACCTTTTCTTGTCTCGCCACGTTGTTTTTATTGTTAGCCAAAAAAAAAAGAATTGCCAGCAGGAAGTTGTCAGACTGACAACTGGTTCTTGATGGTTGCGTTCACGGGTATGCAACAATATATATATTGTATCTATGTGGGTACATACGTATTTTTTTTCTTTTTTTGTGTGACAACTAAAACATCTACGTATCTAGTTTATACAAATTTTAACTTCCCAGACCTTAACCGCATGAAGACTTCGGGCTTATCAATCACTTTTTTTTCTGTTTCTTCACATAGTAAAATTATAATCCTTTCTTAATATCAGTTGCTGCCTATTTCTTCTGAATAAACGTCCATTGTTGGATTTTACTATAAAAGATCTTGGTTCTTTACATTTTTCGTATACTGTACCATTGTTCCACGTCAAATCGTTTGGATTTATTTTAAAAAGAACTATGTCTCCTAAGCGAAGAGGTGGTAATAGTGTTGTCTTATTATCATAACGTCGTTTCGTAATTATTTGTTTATTCTTTAACATTTGCCTATAATGCTGACTATTTATGGTTGTTGGCCGAAGCTGTTGCATCTGAGTTGGTATTGCCCATAGCTATTGAGTGTATTTCTAAAATTGAGCAAAGCTATGTATGGGTCAGTATTTGATTCTTTACATTTAAGAATAATTTTGTTTGTATGGATCGTTCTGCCAGCCCATTGGACTGCGGAAAATATGGGCTGCTGGTTTTGTGAGTAATATCCCAGTTTTTGAAAAAGGTTTTCATTTCTGAAGAGACAAATGGGGACGTTATCTGATATAATGATTCTTGGAATACGGAATTTGGAAAAAAAATATTTTAGTTGCTTTATAATGTCTCAACTAGCACACGTCGATAGCCTGCAATATTCAATATATTTAGAAAAATAATCCACGATCAAAAGAAAGAAATTATTTTCCAATTGAAAAATATCCATTCCAACTGTATGCCATGGTATGTAGCTTAGGAATCTCATATGAAAGAAGTGGTTCCTTTGGATTATTGTTTCGAAACTTCTGGCAGACATCACAGCTATCTACAAATTTAGTTATGTCTTGGCTGATGCCCGGCCAATAGATAGACACCATTGCCCTACGTTTCATACTCTCTATAGCGGCATGACCTTCATGAATGAGCAACAACATTTTTTCCCGCAAATTTTTAGGAACAACAACCACATTTCCTTTAAAACATAAATCATTC
This sequence comes from Cheilosia variabilis, assembly GCA_951230905.1. NCBI lineage: Eukaryota > Metazoa > Arthropoda > Insecta > Diptera > Syrphidae > Cheilosia > Cheilosia variabilis. Next base: position 100,884,965 of record OX579676.1, on the reverse strand, counting down.
TGGAAGAATATTTCGTTACGTATAGGCCAAAACTGGAGCACCAGTTCTTTTGTTTTACGCCTGTGCTCTGACCAATTACATCTGTTGACTTTCGTGATTTCAAGAAGCTCGACTGTGTTTATTTTCGCTCCTTACGTTTATATGATTTATCTATATAAATCTTCCTACACAATACATCTTGCGTTGCATTCAAATAGCATTAGCCTGTTTCGTGGTTTGCTTTGATTCGCGAGTTGTCTTACTCTTAATTTTTCTATAAAAGTGTTAAAACTTATAAGAATATTAATCCATATATAATTCTTCTATGCTTTCTTTTACTGAGTGCTAATAGTGTGAGTGATAGTTATTCAATCCATCTCGCTTTATCACATTCAGTTTCAAGTCACTCGGACTCATTTTTCCCGGTGAGTTCAAATATTAGTGGATGTTCTGCCTATGAAGCAATTTTGCTCGCCTACACTGAATGTTACATACGGTTCTCGTTTCATGTTTGGAAACTGCATCTACGTCAACGACTGCATTTGAGTGGGAATAGTGGCTTCATCCTTTTCTAACACTTGGACTTTACCCGATTCTTTCTAAATCTTTCCTCTGTGTAAGTTTAACTTTTGGTGTATGCTCTGCCGTTACAGCAAGATTGATACTCACCACATTATTATTGTTATCTTCTACACGCACCACATCTCATCGATTTCACCAACCACATTATCGGCTAAGCTTTTTGGTTGCGGTACTAGTCTTCTCGTGGAGTTGCCAGATTTCTACTTTAAATTTAATTTTAAATTAAATTTTTAAATTGGTTCCCTCTTCTCCGTCTTGCTTATATTTGGGTGGAAGCAAATATTTAAGTATGAGTACTTCTGATTGCCTTATATGCAAAAATTCATCAAACGATGTCAAATTATCTTGTGCAATATGCCTTGAATCTGTACATGCTATATACATAAACATAAAAGGGAAAGTCATTGATAAAATAGTCTCAACCCCTGGCCTTTGCTTTTATTGTGAAAAACACCGCAGTATATCGACCGATGTCCTGCACTGGAAGATTATAAAGTTGCAAAAAATGTTTAACAATCTGTCAAATATGTTCTCAGAAATTCATGATGTGTTAGTTTTTAATCCCCTAAATCAACAAGAAATGTTGAAGAGTTTTAATAACATCGACCATCTTCTGCAACAACATCAGCCTGTCAGTGAGCAACAACAATTTATAATGGCTGAGCAGAATGAATTAAAAGAGTCGCAATTACAACTACAACTCTTACAACAACAACTACTTGATAAAGAAATAATTCATTCACAACACCCAAAACATTCTGAACAAGATCAGATTCAGCAAAGTATTCAACAACACGAACTGCTGTATAATGAACATCAACAGGCACAAACAAACTCAACTAATCCTAATCTGCCTAACAACATAATCAACTTCAACTTCTTCAACAAAAAAGAGTACTGCGTTCTAATTCGTACGCGGGTGAGTCGGTTCGCACTGCAATTGAAATAACTCTCGTTGACTCACCTTTGCCCTCATGCTCAGGATCTGGATCCTTACCTGCTGTCACCAATATTAGCCCGACTGCCGAAATAGTAAATTTGACTAATGGTGTTGACAACACTATACTTGAAGTCAATACTCCATCATTCACTGCTTTTAATGATAATGACGTCTGTGCTCTAAGGATTGTACCACCTCCGTTTGCAGTGTTTTTATCTCGCTTGGAATACGGCACTAAGCCCAGTGATATCATCAGTTTTATTAAAAAAAGGGCGTTGACACCAACAGCATTAGATGTTTATGTTTAACAGCCTTTTAAATTACTTGCTCCATCTTCTGTAGGCAAAACTTTTTTAAATCCAAACTTTTGGCCGAAGAACATTCTTGTTAAGGAGTTTACAAATAAGAATAGCAGGAATAGAGGAATAATACTCAATCCTCTTCAAAAAACTTAAAGAAGTTGCCTTCTTCTACCAGAACGTAAGAGGCCTACGCACAGAGTGTACAAAGTTCCTGGTAAATGTTTATATAGTTGCTCATAAATATGACATAATTGTGATTACGGAAACTGGCTTAAACGATGAGTTCAATAACGGAAACTGGCTTAAACGATGAGTTCAATAACTCTCTTATTTTTCCCTCCTACTTCGATGTAAACCGTTGTGATAGATCTTCGGAAAATAGTGTTCACAAGCGGCTTGGTGGTGCGCTTATAGCAATTCTTCAGGACTTTAAGGCAATAGTATTTGATCTCAGTGATTATAATGACATCGAAATTTGCTGCAGTCATTTTGACCTGAAACTCACCGCTAAAATTTACATCGTCTGTATCTATATTCCACCTAGTGCCAAATTAGATATTGTAACTCGGTACATTGACATTATTCGCTTCATTATGAACCTATTATCTTCAACGGATACAATTTACATCTTTGGTGATTTCAATCAAACCCAAACTTATCTCACCCCCGCCAACTCTTTATCCGCAATTGGAGCTTTGATTGTTGATACGCTGCACTCACTTGGTCTACTCCAGGTGAATCATATCAAAAATATCATGGATCGTACTTTGGACCTCATCTTTACCAACAAAAGCAACGAAACTCTTGTGTCCAGGAGTCTCACTCCTCTAGTTTCGGAAGACTAATATCAACCTTCTTTAAATCTTTTTTGTAAATTTTAATGAGATATTTATTTGTGAATCCTTCAGATTTGATTTCAAAAAATTAATAATTATGACTGGGGTCCTTATCTGTCTTTTGATATTAATGAAATTTGCTCCAAATAATATGACGTTATTAATCATGTTCGCATAAAAAATAAGGTTAATTCGTGTCCCTGGGACAACGAAATCACTCGTAACCTAAAAACGTTAAAAAATCGGGCTTATAGAAAATGGCTTTGTAGTCTGGCTAAAGAGGACTATTTTGTACTTAGAAGGCTTAAGTCCGAGTTGAAAACGTCTCTCTACCATGCGTACCCGATAAATTTTGGAAATTTATCAATTCCAAGAACAAAAGTGATGTTTTCCAGCCTCACTCTCTTTTGAAGGACAACGTACTGATTCTTCCCATACTATTTGTAATAGATGGGGTTCCCTCTATGTTTCTTAAAAACTGTGCGTTTCCTTTACATAAAATTTTATGCCATATCTTTAATTTATCTTTACGTACTAGCACATTCCCATCTGTTTGGAAAACTTCTTTTATAGTTCCCATTTTTAAATCTGGTAGGAGAAATAAAGTTGAAAACTATAGAGGTATATGCAAGCAATCTTCTATTCCAAAATTGTTTGACTCACTAGTTACCGAAAGATTAAATTTTTACTGTAATTCCCTTGTTTGTAATAATCAGCAGTAATCAGCTTTGTTAAAAAGAGGTCAACTGTAACCAATCTTTTGGTATTCACGAATTTCGTTATTTCTGAAATTAGTAAAGGTAACCAGGTTGCTGTCATCTATACGGATTTTAGCAAAGCGTTTGATAGAGTTGAAGTTGACTCCAAGATACCTTATATTGTTCGTGGTTGATAGTGATGATCCGTCAGGTAGATTTATTTTGACGTTGCGGCAGTTGGTGGCCGACCTAGCTCTGGTTCCTCTGATGGGTCTTCTTATACAGATTAGTTCAGATTTGCTCGTGTTGATTCGTATGCCCCATCTTAAGTAGTACTGGAATAGATTCCTAACGTAGGCTTCTACTCTTCGTGCTGCTATGGCTGGGGACATCGAGTTGCTGTATGTGACGGAGTCATCGGCGAATAGGCAGCTGTTAGTTGCGCTCTCGAGCTGAGGTTGGTCGGACGTGAAAATGTTAAAAAGCAGTGGTCCTAGCTTCGATCCTTGAGCGACACCAGCTCTGATGCTTTTCACTTGTGATTGGCGGTCTTCTATCTGCACAAAAAAGGACCTAGAGTGAAGAAAACAAATCCTCCTGAGGCTTGTTGCCTTCTCTATTTATACTGTTTCGCAGAACAGATTAAATAGATCTATAACCAATGAGCGATCGACACAATATAGATTGCTGCGTGGTTATGTGGTTGTTATCTCTTTTAGGGGTTGTTGGTGGTTCTGATATAACATATATATATATTGTTGCGCTATCGCTTAATTCGGTGATCCTCGATGAAATACACAATTGCCTGGAAGAGTTATAGGAAGCCGAGTAAAAATGAAAAAAACGCCAAGTTAACCTTTTCTTGTCTCGCCACGTTGTTTTTATTGTTAGCCAAAAAAAAAAGAATTGCCAGCAGGAAGTGTCAGACTGACAACTGGTTCTTGATGGTTGCGTTCACGGGTATGCAACACTCTCCCCTCCTTGCACTGAGGAATCCGCTGTTGAGAGCCTGCGCTCGGGAGGCCACGCTAGTAGGTTAGTTCCTCGGTACTTCGCCAGTCGATTCACGTGTACAATTTTGGATTTAGTTCGCGGTGTCTTTTGAATTCTAATGGTAACGTCAGTTATAATCTGCATGACCCGATAGGGACCATCCCAATCGGATTGAAGTTTAGGGCAAACTCGTACTCTCCTTCGGGGGTTGTGAAACCAAACAAAACTTCCTTCTTGAAACTTGGGAACTTTTGAGTTGAAGTCATACCTAGTTTTCATTCGTCCGGCAGCGCGACGCATTTCCTCTTTAGCCCGTGTATGGATAACTTGTAGTTGGTCCTGCAAGCGCTGAGCAAACCCCTGGTAGGGTATCGGTTCCGGTACCGGCCCAAACGCTAGATCTTGAGGAAGCCTCATATCCCTACCATAAAGCATCATAAAAGGAGTCTCCTTTATCGAGTCCTGTTGAGAGGAGCGATACGCCATTGCAAATAGAGGTAGAAGTTCATCCCAGTCGTCTGGTTTGTCATCGACGAATTTGGCGAGATAATGCAGTATGGTCCGGTTCATGCGCTCCACGAGACCATCCGATTATGGATGCAAAGGCGTGGTCCGGGTTTTCCGTATTCCCATTATCTGCATTACATTTTGGAAAACAGCAGACTCAAAATTGCGTCCTTGGTCCGAATGTAGTTCTAGTGGTACTCCAAAACGGCAGAACACTTCATGGACTAAAGTTCTTGCAACAGTATCGGTAGTTTGATCAGGGAGTGCAAAGACCTCCACCCATTTTGAGAAATAGTCCATCAGCACGAGCACATATTTGTTTCCTTGCTTGGTAGGTGGAAGTGGCCCTAAAACATCCACTGCCACACGTTGAAAAGGCTCACCTACCAAGTAAACTTGAAGCTCACCTTGCGTTCTACTTTGTGGACCGCGCTTTGCTGCGCAGACATCACACGCAGTACAAAAGCGCTCTACATCTTTCCTTGCCCCGACCCAATAAAACCGGGATCTCACTTTTTCAAATGTTTTGTTTGATCCGAAGTGTCCACCGGACAGTGTGTTGTGGTACATTTTAATTATGTCGGTGGTAAGTGACGGTGGAACGATGGGAAGTAGGCGTTCAGGTTGTCGACGTTTAGATGGTATCCATTTCTTATACAAGAGATTATTTTGCCGGCAAAGAGAAGCGAATTGAGCCCAGTATGCTTTAATGGTGCTGCTCTCCCCCGCTATACTTTGCCAATCTGGGCGAGTGCCATGTCCAATCCATTGAATCACCTTGGAAAGACTTTCATCCGTTTCCTGCGACAGTTTAAGCTGATCGAGATCAAAATCGGTACTCACCACGATGACCGCATTAACGAAATGATTCTCCGTTAAGTCGTAGCGATCCTCTTTTAAAGAGCAGTGATTGCAATTATCACTAGCACAGGGTCGACGAGATAATGTGTCAGCATTCAGGTGGGTTTTTCCAGTTCGGTGTTGTACGCGATAGTCATACTGTTGAAGACGCTCCATCCAGCGCGCTAATTGGCCTTCGACGTTCTTGAACGAGAGCAACCAGTTTAAGGCAGCATGATCCGTTCGTATCAGAAATTGGCGTCCAAATAAGTACACATGGAAATGCTCGATCGCCTTGATCATAGCCAACAGCTCCTTACGAGTGGTGCAGTAATTTCGTTCGGATTTATTTAATGCCCTGCTAAAGTAGGCGATGACCCTCTCTGTCCCGTTCTGTAGCTGAGACAGCACTGCGCCTACCCCATAGTCGCATGCGTCGGTATCCAAAATAAATTCGCCCTCTGATTGTGCATGGCCCAAAATGGGAAACGACGTCAAATGATGTTTTAAATCGGAAAAGGCTTTGGCGCACTGGTCGGTCCACAAGAAACGTGTTTTTTTTTCTGTCAGCTGGTGTAATGGGCGTGCGATGGCAGCGAATTGTGGCACAAATTGCCGATAATACGTGCAAAGTCCAACGAAGCTACGTAATTCAGATAAATTCGTTGGGGTGGGCCAGTCGCGTACAACCTCGATTTTTTCTGGGTTAGGTGACACACCATCAGCACTTAGTATGTGTCCCAAGAATTTAACTTTCCGTTGAAATAGCACGCATTTCGAAGGACTTAATTTGAGACCCGAAGTTCTTAGTCGACTGAAAACAGAACGCAGATTAAGAAGCATTTGTTCAAATGTCTTACCGTGAATCAGGACGTCGTCTAAATAAACCAAGCAGGTGTCCATAGGTAACCCTCGTAAAACGTTAGACATGAGGCGCTCAAACGTAGCTGGGGCGTTAGTCAGCCCAAAACTCATTACTTCAAATTGCCAGAGTCCATCTCTTGTCACAAAAGCGGTCTTTTCCCGATCTTTTGGATCTACCTCTACTTGCCAGTATCCTGATTGGCAATCGACGGTGCTAAACCACTCAGAACCAGCCACTGAGTCTATGGTGTCGTCAATCCTGGGCAACGGAAAGGAGTCTTTGATGGTGACGGAGTTCAACCGGCGGTAGTCGACGCAAAATCTCGTTGAGCCATCTTTTTTTCTTACCATCATGATTGGCGATGCCCAGGGGCTCGAACAAGGCTCGATGAGATCTCGGCGCAGCATATCGTCAATAATTTGGCGGGACTCCTCCTGTTTTGCCAACGGCAAACGACGTGGCGACTGCTTAACCGGACTTGCTCCTCCTACATTTATTGTATGCTGAGCCGCGTTAGTTCTTCCCAAGTCGTCAGGACCACTGCTGAAGATATCCGTGAATTCGCTTAGAAGCCCCTCCACGAGTTCCTGTTGCTCCGGGCGCAGGTGCGTTTGAGAACGCTGAAGTAAATCGACCAAGAAATCTGGAAAAACTATGCTTTGCGAGGGTTCCATATCCATGCACTCGGCCTCTTCAAAAAGCGCCACTTGCGTATTACCTGGCAATACCACCGAGTGGCCAGTGATATTGGCCACTCGCACCAATACCTTACCATCCAGAATTTTGTTCATTGATTTGCCAATCATAATGCCCTTAGGCAGACTGTCTTCTATAGGAGACACAACACCTTCCAAGAGTGTAGATGAACAAGATGCTGTCGCTGGAATAAAAGTTTCGGCTCTCGGAGGAATTGTTAGTTCGGTTACGGTTCGGAGAAACACAACTTGCAAAGCTTCTTCAACCAGTTTCCCACTAGGAGATGAGCGGCAGCCTTCAGAAATCAGAGGAATGCGTTCTCCACCAATTCGTAGTTCCTGAGATGAAAAATTCAAAACACTTTTCATGGCTTGTAGTACATCAATACCCAGGATGCCGTGACAACTAGTGGGTAGGGGAAAATCAACCACCATCACTTTCACACGACGTTTAAATCTACCGAGTTGAATTACTGTAGGCCAAATATTCGTTGTCTGGAATGTGCTGCCGCCTAACGTTTGAATGCTTGTATTAACCGATTTAAGTCGAGCATTGGATGGAACTATGGCTCGACTTACCAGCGTCACTGATGAACCGGTATCCACCAACAATTTACATGAAATGTTGCCGAACAGAACGGGTATAATGAATCCACTGTGACGGCTGCTGTTAGTGTGTACGTTGTAAATTTGGGGTCGAGTATGTAACATCAGCGTTGACCCCTGGTCGCTGACTGTCGATCGTTTCCCGACTCGGCGAGTGTCTCCATTTCATTATTGCGTGAACGGTTCCCGCGTGGTTGATAGTGATAACGTGTGTTGTTTGTTGAAGTCGAGGGTACCTCATCGTTGAAAATTTCAACGGATCTAGCTTGGTGTGTGGTTTGAGTAGCGAGGCGAGCGGCTTCCACTGTTATCGCCTTAGATACAGCTTCCGTAAATGTTTTCGGGTCGGCGAGTCTGACACTCTCTTGAATAGAATTGTCATATATTCCATCCACAAACTGCATGATTGCAATGCGCTCCTGGGCTTCGGATGGACAGTCTGCAAACACAATGCGTGTGAGTCGCCGTATGTCGCTTGCAAACGCACCAAGATCTTCTCTTAGTCGTTGCCGCCTAGAACGAAAAGTGGAATGAGAGACATGTTTTTCTTGACTAAGAAATCTAAGCTGTAGAGCTGCAGCCAACTTATCGTAATCAGCACGATCAGCAGAATCTAAATTGGTTAGTACCGCGACGCTTTCTCCACGGAGTAAAGATGCTAATGTTTGAGCCTTCTGTTTGGTATTCCATCCATTTGCTTCGGCGACAATGTCAAATTGCACCTGGTAATCACGCCAATGTGTAGTATGACCGTCGAATGGTGGGGGCAGAAGTGCACATGCATTGGGAGGTGCATTACCTATTGGCGGTTGACCAGATTGGCGAGACGGTGGATTATCAATTTGACTTCTATTTACGAGTACGGCCGCTCCGTCGGGGGCTTTTTCGGCGGGAGAGTTCTGATTGGGGGTGGAACACTGCATAACCTTTTCGACAAACGTGGTTCCACTCAACGTACGCAACTCATCTGTTTGTCGCTGCTGCTCCTGTTTAAGCTGAGCGATCGTATCGCCCTGCTGTTCCAAACTTAAGGTGAGAAGATTTAACTTGGAGAAGATTTTCTCCAGATGCTGGTTATACTCTTCCGACATGTCGAATCGAGGATCCCACTTCTGACACCAATGTTGCGCTATCGCTTAATTCGGTGATCCTCGATGAAATACACAATTGCCTGGAAGAGTTATAGGAAGCCGAGTAAAAATGAAAAAAACGCCAAGTTAACCTTTTCTTGTCTCGCCACGTTGTTTTTATTGTTAGCCAAAAAAAAAAGAATTGCCAGCAGGAAGTTGTCAGACTGACAACTGGTTCTTGATGGTTGCGTTCACGGGTATGCAACACTCTCCCCTCCTTGCACTGAGGAATCCGCTGTTGAGAGCCTGCGCTCGGGAGGCCACGCTAGTAGGTTAGTTCCTCGGTACTTCGCCAGTCGATTCACGTGTACAATTTTGGATTTAGTTCGCGGTGTCTTTTGAATTCTAATGGTAACGTCAGTTATAATCTGCATGACCCGATAGGGACCATCCCAATCGGATTGAAGTTTAGGGCAAACTCGTACTCTCCTTCGGGGGTTGTGAAACCAAACAAAACTTCCTTCTTGAAACTTGGGAACTTTTGAGTTGAAGTCATACCTAGTTTTCATTCGTCCGGCAGCGCGACGCATTTCCTCTTTAGCCCGTGTATGGATAACTTGTAGTTGGTCCTGCAAGCGCTGAGCAAACCCCTGGTAGGGTATCGGTTCCGGTACCGGCCCAAACGCTAGATCTTGAGGAAGCCTCATATCCCTACCATAAAGCATCATAAAAGGAGTCTCCTTTATCGAGTCCTGTTGAGAGGAGCGATACGCCATTGCAAATAGAGGTAGAAGTTCATCCCAGTCGTCTGGTTTGTCATCGACGAATTTGGCGAGATAATGCAGTATGGTCCGGTTCATGCGCTCCACGAGACCATCCGATTATGGATGCAAAGGCGTGGTCCGGGTTTTCCGTATTCCCATTATCTGCATTACATTTTGGAAAACAGCAGACTCAAAATTGCGTCCTTGGTCCGAATGTAGTTCTAGTGGTACTCCAAAACGGCAGAACACTTCATGGACTAAAGTTCTTGCAACAGTATCGGTAGTTTGATCAGGGAGTGCAAAGACCTCCACCCATTTTGAGAAATAGTCCATCAGCACGAGCACATATTTGTTTCCTTGCTTGGTAGGTGGAAGTGGCCCTAAAACATCCACTGCCACACGTTGAAAAGGCTCACCTACCAAGTAAACTTGAAGCTCACCTTGCGTTCTACTTTGTGGACCGCGCTTTGCTGCGCAGACATCACACGCAGTACAAAAGCGCTCTACATCTTTCCTTGCCCCGACCCAATAAAACCGGGATCTCACTTTTTCAAATGTTTTGTTTGATCCGAAGTGTCCACCGGACAGTGTGTTGTGGTACATTTTAATTATGTCGGTGGTAAGTGACGGTGGAACGATGGGAAGTAGGCGTTCAGGTTGTCGACGTTTAGATGGTATCCATTTCTTATACAAGAGATTATTTTGCCGGCAAAGAGAAGCGAATTGAGCCCAGTATGCTTTAATGGTGCTGCTCTCCCCCGCTATAGTTTGCCAATCTGGGCGAGTGCCATGTCCAATCCATTGAATCACCTTGGAAAGACTTTCATCCGTTTCCTGCGACAGTTTAAGCTGATCGAGATCAAAATTGGTACTCACCACGATGACCGCATTAACGAAATGATTCTCCGTTAAGTCGTAGCGATCCTCTTTTAAAGAGCAGTGATTGCAATTATCACTAGCACAGGGTCGACGAGATAATGTGTCAGCATTCAGGTGGGTTTTTCCAGTTCGGTGTTGTACGCGATAGTCATACTGTTGAAGACGCTCCATCCAGCGCGCTAATTGGCCTTCGACGTTCTTGAACGAGAGCAACCAGTTTAAGGCAGCATGATCCGTTCGTATCAGAAATTGGCGTCCAAATAAGTACACATGGAAATGCTCGATCGCCTTGATCATAGCCAACAGCTCCTTACGAGTGGTGCAGTAATTTCGTTCGGATTTATTTAATGCCCTGCTAAAGTAGGCGATGACCCTCTCTGTCCCGTTCTGTAGCTGAGACAGCACTGCGCCTACCCCATAGTCGCATGCGTCGGTATCCAAAATAAATTCGCCCTCTGATTGTGCATGGCCCAAAATGGGAAACGACGTCAAATGATGTTTTAAATCGGAAAAGGCTTTGGCGCACTGGTCGGTCCACAAGAAACGTGTTTTTTTTTCTGTCAGCTGGTGTAATGGGCGTGCGATGGCAGCGAATTGTGGCACAAATTGCCGATAATACGTGCAAAGTCCAACGAAGCTACGTAATTCAGATAAATTCGTTGGGGTGGGCCAGTCGCGTACAACCTCGATTTTTTCTGGGTTAGGTGACACACCATCAGCACTTAGTATGTGTCCCAAGAATTTAACTTTCCGTTGAAATAGCACGCATTTCGAAGGACTTAATTTGAGACCCGAAGTTCTTAGTCGACTGAAAACAGAACGCAGATTAAGAAGCATTTGTTCAAATGTCTTACCGTGAATCAGGACGTCGTCTAAATAAACCAAGCAGGTGTCCATAGGTAACCCTCGTAAAACGTTAGACATGAGGCGCTCAAACGTAGCTGGGGCGTTAGTCAGCCCAAAACTCATTACTTCAAATTGCCAGAGTCCATCTCTTGTCACAAAAGCGGTCTTTTCCCGATCTTTTGGATCTACCTCTACTTGCCAGTATCCTGATTGGCAATCGACGGTGCTAAACCACTCAGAACCAGCCACTGAGTCTATGGTGTCGTCAATCCTGGGCAACGGAAAGGAGTCTTTGATGGTGACGGAGTTCAACCGGCGGTAGTCGACGCAAAATCTCGTTGAGCCATCTTTTTTTCTTACCATCATGATTGGCGATGCCCAGGGGCTCGAACAAGGCTCGATGAGATCTCGGCGCAGCATATCGTCAATAATTTGGCGGGACTCCTCCTGTTTTGCCAACGGCAAACGACGTGGCGACTGCTTAACCGGACTTGCTCCTCCTACATTTATTGTATGCTGAGCCGCGTTAGTTCTTCCCAAGTCGTCAGGACCACTGCTGAAGATATCCGTGAATTCGCTTAGAAGCCCCTCCACGAGTTCCTGTTGCTCCGGGCGCAGGTGCGTTTGAGAACGCTGAAGTAAATCGACCAAGAAATCTGGAAAAACTATGCTTTGCGAGGGTTCCATATCCATGCACTCGGCCTCTTCAAAAAGCGCCACTTGCGTATTACCTGGCAATACCACCGAGTAGTCAGTGATATTGGCCACTCGCACCAATACCTTACCATCCAGAATTTTGTTCATTGATTTGCCAATCATAATGCCCTTAGGCAGACTGTCTTCTATAGGAGACACAACACCTTCCAAGAGTGTAGATGAACAAGATGCTGTCGCTGGAATAAAAGTTTCGGCTCTCGGAGGAATTGTTAGTTCGGTTACGGTTCGGAGAAACACAACTTGCAAAGCTTCTTCAACCAGTTTCCCACTAGGAGATGAGCGGCAGCCTTCAGAAATCAGAGGAATGCGTTCTCCACCAATTCGTAGTTCCTGAGATGAAAAATTCAAAACACTTTTCATGGCTTGTAGTACATCAATACCCAGGATGCCGTGACAACTAGTGGGTAGGGGAAAATCAACCACCATCACTTTCACACGACGTTTAAATCTACCGAGTTGAATTACTGTAGGCCAAATATTCGTTGTCTGGAATGTGCTGCCGCCTAACGTTTGAATGCTTGTATTAACCGATTTAAGTCGAGCATTGGATGGAACTATGGCTCGACTTACCAGCGTCACTGATGAACCGGTATCCACCAACAATTTACATGAAATGTTGCCGAACAGAACGGGTATAATGAATCCACTGTGACGGCTGCTGTTAGTGTGTACGTTGTAAATTTGGGGTCGAGTATGTAACATCAGCGTTGACCCCTGGTCGCTGACTGCCGATCGTTTCCCGACTCGGCGAGTGTCTCCATTTCATTATTGCGTGAACGGTTCCCGCGTGGTTGATAGTGATAACGTGTGTTGTTTGTTGAAGTCGAGGGTACCTCATCGTTGAAAATTTCAACGGATCTAGCTTGGTGTGTGGTTTGAGTAGCGAGGCGAGCGGCTTCCACTGTTATCGCCTTAGATACAGCTTCCGTAAATGTTTTCGGGTCGGCGAGTCTGACACTCTCTTGGATAGAATTGTCATATATTCCATCCACAAACTGCATGATTGCAATGCGCTCCTGGGCTTCGGATGGACAGTCTGCAAACACAATGCGTGTGAGTCGCCGTATGTCGCTTGCAAACGCACCAAGATCTTCTCTTAGTCGTTGCCGCCTAGAACGAAAAGTGGAATGAGAGACATGTTTTTCTTGACTAAGAAATCTAAGCTGTAGAGCTGCAGCCAACTTATCGTAATCAGCACGATCAGCATAATCTAAATTGGTTAGTACCGCGACGCTTTCTCCACGGAGTAAAGATGCTAATGTTTGAGCCTTCTGTTTGGTATTCCATCCATTTGCTTCGGCGACAATGTCAAATTGCACCTGGTAATCACGCCAATGTGTAGTATGACCGTCGAATGGTGGGGGCAGAAGTGCACATGCATTGGGAGGTGCATTACCTATTGGCGGTTGACCAGATTGGCGAGACGGTGGATTATCAATTTGACTTCTATTTACGAGTACGGCCGCTCCGTCGGGGGCTTTTTCGGCGGGAGAGTTATGATTGGGGGTGGAACACTGCATAACCTTTTCGACAAACGTGGTTCCACTCAACGTACGCAACTCATCTGTTTGTCGCTGCTGCTCCTGTTTAAGCTGAGCGATCGTATCGCCCTGCTGTTCCAAACTTAAGGTGAGAAGATTTAACTTGGAGAAGATTTTCTCCAGATGCTGGTTATACTCTTCCGACATGTCGAATCGAGGATCCCACTTCTGACACCAATGTTGCGCTATCGCTTAATTCGGTGATCCTCGATGAAATACACAATTGCCTGGAAGAGTTATAGGAAGCCGAGTAAAAATGAAAAAAACGCCAAGTTAACCTTTTCTTGTCTCGCCACGTTGTTTTTATTGTTAGCCAAAAAAAAAAGAATTGCCAGCAGGAAGTTGTCAGACTGACAACTGGTTCTTGATGGTTGCGTTCACGGGTATGCAACAATATATATATTGTATCTATGTGGGTACATACGTATTTTTTTTCTTTTTTTTGTGTGACAACTAAAACATCTACGTATCTAGTTTATACAAATTTTAACTTCCCAGACCTTAGCCGCATGAAGACTTCGGGCTTATCAATCACTTTTTTTTCTGTTTCTTCACATAGTAAAATTATAATCCTTTCTTAATATCAGTTGCTGCCTATTTCTTCTGAATAAACGTCCATTGTTGGATTTTACTATAAAAGATCTTGGTTCTTTACATTTTTCGTATACTGTACCATTGTTCCACGTCAAATCGTTTGGATTTATTTTAAAAAGAACTATGTCTCCTAAGCGAAGAGGTGGTAATAGTGTTGTCTTATTATCATAACGTCGCTTCGTAATTATTTGTTTATTCTTTAACATTTGCCTATAATGCTGACTATTTATGGTTGTTGGCCGAAGCTGTTGCATCTGAGTTGGTATTGCCCATAGCTATTGCGTGTATTTCTAAAATTGAGCAAAGCTATGTATGGGTCAGTATTTGATTCTTTACATTTAAGAATAATTTTGTTTGTATGGATCGTTCTGCCAGCCCATTGGACTGCGGAAAATATGGGCTGCTGGTTTTGTGAGTAATATCCCAGTTTTTGAAAAAGGTTTTCATTTCTGAAGAGACAAATGAAGGGACGTTATCTGATATAATGATTCTTGGAATACGGAATTTGGAAAAAAAATATTTTAGTTGCTTTATAATGTCTCAACTAGTACACGTCGATAGCCTGCAATATTCAATATATTTAGAAAAATAATCCACGATCAAAAGAAAGAAATTATTTTCCAATTGAAAAATATCCATTCCAACTGTATGCCATGGTATTGCCCTACGTTTCATACTCTCTATAGCGGCATGACCTTCATGAATGAGCAACAACATTTTTTCCCGCAAATTTTTAGGAACAACAACCACATTTCCTTTAAAACATAAATCATTCTGGAAGAATATTTCGTTACGTATAGGCCAAAACTGGAGCACCAGTTCTTTTGTTTTACGCCTGTGCTCTGACCAATTACATCTGTTGACTTTCGTGATTTCAAGAAGCTCGACTGTGTTTATTTTCGCTCCTTACGTTTATATGATTTATCTATATAAATCTTCCTACACAATACATCTTGCGTTGCATTCAAATAGCATTAGCCTGTTTCGTGGTTTGCTTTGATTCACGAGTTGTCTTACTCTTAATTTTTCTATAAAAGTGTTAAAACTTATAAGAATATTAATCCATATATAATTCTTCTATGCTTTCTTTTACTGAGTGCTAATAGTGTGAGTGATAGTTATTCAATCCATCTCGCTTTATCACATTCAGTTTCAAGTCACTCGGACTCATTCTTCCCGGTGAGTTCAAATATTAGTGGATGTTCTGCCTATGAAGCAATTTTGCTCGCCTACACTGAATGTTACATACGGTTCTCGTTTCATGTTTGGAAACTGCATCTACGTCAACGACTGCATTTGAGTGGGAATAGTGGCTTCATCCTTTTCTAACACTTGGACTTTACCCGATTCTTTCTAAATCTTTCCTCTGTGTAAGTTCAACTTTTGGTGTATGCTCTGCCGTTACAGCAAGATTGATACTCACCACATTATTATTGTTATCTTCTACACGCACCACATTTCATCGATTTCACCAACCACATTATCGGCTAAGCTTTTTGGTTGCGGTACTAGTCTTCTCGTGGAGTTGCCAGATTTCTACTTTAAATTTAATTTTAAATTAAATTTTTAAATTGGTTCCCTCTTCTCCGTCTTGCTTATATTTGGGTGGAAGCAAATATTTAAGTATGAGTACTTCTGATTGCCTTATATGCAAAAATTCATCAAACGATGTCAAATTATCTTGTGCAATATGCCTTGAATCTGTACATGCTATATACATAAACATAAAAGGGAAAGTCATTGATAAAATAGTCTCAACCCCTGGCCTTTGCTTTTATTGTGAAAAACACCGCAGTATATCGACCGATGTCCTGCACTGGAAGATTATAAAGTTGCAAAAAATGTTTAACAATCTGTCAAATATGTTCTCAGAAATTCATGATGTGTTAGTTTTTAATCCCCTAAATCAACAAGAAATGTTGAAGAGTTTTAATAACATCGACCATCTTCTGCAACAACATCAGCCTGTCAGTGAGCAACAACAATTTATAATGGCTGAGCAGAATGAATTAAAAGAGTCGCAATTACAACTACAACTCTTACAACAACAACTACTTGATAAAGAAATAATTCATTCACAACACCCAAAACATTCTGAACAAGATCAGATTCAGCAAAGTATTCAACAACACGAACTGCTGTATAATGAACATCAACAGGCACAAACAAACTCAACTAATCCTAATCTGCCTAACAACATAATCAACTTCAACTTCTTCAACAAAAAAGAGTACTGCGTTCTAATTCGTACTCGGGTGAGTCGGTTCGCACTGCAATTGAAATAACTCTCGTTGACTCTCCTTTGCCCTCATGCTCAGGATCTGGATCCTTACCTGCTGTCACCAATATTAGCCCGACTGCCGAAATAGTAAATTTGACTAATGGTGTTGACAACACTATACTTGAAGTCAATACTCCATCATTCACTGCTTTTAATGATAATGACGTCTGTGCTCTAAGGATTGTACCACCTCCGTTTGCAGTGTTTTTATCTCGCTTGGAATACGGCACTAAGCCCAGTGATATCATCAGTTATGTTAAAAAAAGGGCGTTGACACCAACAGCATTAGATGTTTATGCTTAACAGCCTTTTAAATTACTTGCTTGCCAAAAGTTTGGATTTAAAAAAGTTTTGCCTACAGAAGATGGAGCAAGTAATTTAAAAGGCTGTTAAACATAAACATCTAATGCTGTTGGTGTCAACGCCCTTTTTTTAATAAAACTGATGATATCACTGGGCTTAGTGCCGTATTCCAAGCGAGATAAAAACACTGCAAACGGAGGTGGTACAATCCTTAGAGCACAGACGTCATTATCATTAAAAGCAGTGAATGATGGAGTATTGACTTCAAGTATAGTGTTGTCAACACCATTAGTCAAATTTACTATTTCGGCAGTCGGGCTAATATTGGTGACAGCAGGTAAGGATCCAGATCCTGAGCATGAGGGCAAAGGTGAGTCAACGAGAGTTATTTCAATTGCAGTGCGAACCGACTCACCCGCGTACGAATTAGAACGCAGTACTCTTTTTTGTTGAAGAAGTTGAAGTTGATTATGTTGTTAGGCAGATTAGGATTAGTTGAGTTTGTTTGTGCCTGTTGATGTTCATTATACAGCAGTTCGTGTTGTTGAATACTTTGCTGAATCTGATCTTGTTCAGAATGTTTTGGGTGTTGTGAATGAATTATTTCTTTATCAAGTAGTTGTTGTTGTAAGAGTTGTAGTTGTAATTGCGACTCTTTTAATTCATTCTGCTCAGCCATTATAAATTGTTGTTGCTCACTGACAGGCTGATGTTGTTGCAGAAGATGGTCGATGTTATTAAAACTCTTCAACATTTCTTGTTGATTTAGGGGATTAAAAACTAACACATCATGAATTTCTGAGAACATATTTGACAGATTGTTAAACATTTTTTGCAACTTTATAATCTTCCAGTGCAGGACATCGGTCGATATACTGCGGTGTTTTTCACAATAAAAGCAAAGGCCAGGGGTTGAGACTATTTTATCAATGACTTTCCCTTTTATGTTTATGTATATAGCATGTACAGATTCAAGGCATATTGCACAAGATAATTTGACATCGTTTGATGAATTTTTGCATATAAGGCAATCAGAAGTACTCATACTTAAATATTTGCTTCCACCCAAATATAAGCAAGACGGAGAAGAGGGAACCAATTTAAAAATTTAATTTAAAATTAAATTTAAAGTAGAAATCTGGCAACTCCACGAGAAGACTAGTACCGCAACCAAAAAGCTTAGCCGATAATGTGGTTGGTGAAATCGATGAGATGTGGTGCGTGTAGAAGATAACAATAATAATGTGGTGAGTATCAATCTTGCTGTAACGGCAGAGCATACACCAAAAGTTAAACTTACACAGAGGAAAGATTTAGAAAGAATCGGGTAAAGTCGAAGTGTTAGAAAAGGATGAAGCCACTATTCCCACTCAAATGCAGTCGTTGACGTAGATGCAGTTTCCAAACATGAAACGAGAACCGTATGTAACATTCAGTGTAGGCGAGCAAAATTGCTTCATAGGCAGAACATCCACTAATATTTGAACTCACCGGGAAAAATGAGTCCGAGTGACTTGAAACTGAATGTGATAAAGCGAGATGGATTGAATAACTATCACTCACACTATTAGCACTCAGTAAAAGAAAGCATAGAAGAATTATATATGGATTAATATTCTTATAAGTTTTAACACTTTTATAGAAAAATTAAGAGTAAGACAACTCGCGAATCAAAGCAAACCACGAAACAGGCTAATGCTATTTGAATGCAACGCAAGATGTATTGTGTAGGAAGATTTATATAGATAAATCATATAAACGTAAGGAGCGAAAATAAACACAGTCGAGCTTCTTGAAATCACGAAAGTCAACAGATGTAATTGGTCAGAGCACAGGCGTAAAACAAAAGAACTGGTGCTCCAGTTTTGGCCTATACGTAACGAAATATTCTTCCAGAATGATTTATGTTTTAAAGGAAATGTGGTTGTTGTTCCTAAAAATTTGCGGGAAAAAATGTTGTTGCTCATTCATGAAGGTCATGCCGCTATAGAGAGTATGAAACGTAGGGCAATGGTGTCTATCTATTGGCCGGGCATCAGCCAAGACATAACTAAATTTGTAGATAGCTGTGATGTCTGCCAGAAGTTTCGAAACAATAATCCAAAGGAACCACTTCTTTCATATGAGATTCCTAAGCTACATACCATGGCATACAGTTGGAATGGATATTTTTCAATTGGAAAATAATTTCTTTCTTTTGATCGTGGATTATTTTTCTAAATATATTGAATATTGCAGGCTATCGACGTGTGCTAGTTGAGACATTATAAAGCAACTAAAATATTTTTTTTCCAAATTCCGTATTCCAAGAATCATTATATCAGATAACGTCCCCATTTGTCTCTTCAGAAATGAAAACCTTTTTCAAAAACTGGGATATTACTCACAAAACCAGCAGCCCATATTTTCCGCAGTCCAATGGGCTGGCAGAACGATCCATACAAACAAAATTATTCTTAAATGTAAAGAATCAAATACTGACCCATACATAGCTTTGCTCAATTTTAGAAATACACGCAATAGCTATGGGCAATACCAACTCAGATGCAACAGCTTCGGCCAACAACCATAAATAGTCAGCATTATAGGCAAATGTTAAAGAATAAACAAATAATTACGAAGCGACGTTATGATAATAAGACAACACTATTACCACCTCTTCGCTTAGGAGACATAGTTCTTTTTAAAATAAATCCAAACGATTTGACGTGGAACAATGGTACAGTATACGAAAAATGTAAAGAACCAAGATCTTTTATAGTAAAATCCAACAATGGACGTTTATTCAGAAGAAATAGGCAGCAACTGATATTAAGAAAGGATTATAATTTTACTATGTGAAGAAACAGAAAAAAAAGTGATTGATAAGCCCGAAGTCTTCATGCGGTTAAGGTCTGGGAAGTTAAAATTTGTATAAACTAGATACGTAGATGTTTTAGTTGTCACACAAAAAAAGAAAAAAAATACGTGTGTACCCACATAGATACAATATATATATTGTTGCATACCCGTGAACGCAACCATCAAGAACCAGTTGTCAGTCTGACAACTTCCTGCTGGCAATTCTTTTTTTTTTGGCTAACAATAAAAACAACGTGGCGAGACAAGAAAAGGTTAACTTGGCGTTTTTTTCATTTTTACTCGGCTTCCTATAACTCTTCCAGGCAATTGTGTATTTCATCGAGGATCACCGAATTAAGCGATAGCGCAACATTGGTGTCAGAAGTGGGATCCTCGATTCGACATGTCGGAAGAGTATAACCAGCATCTGGAGAAAATCTTCTCCAAGTTAAATCTTCTCACCTTAAGTTTGGAACAGCAGGGCGATACGATCGCTCAGCTTAAACAGGAGCAGCAGCGACAAACAGATGAGTTGCGTACGTTGAGTGGAACCACGTTTGTCGAAAAGGTTATGCAGTGTTCCACCCCCAATCAGAACTCTCCCGCCGAAAAAGCCCCCGACGGAGCGGCCGTACTCGTAAATAGAAGTCAAATTGATAATCCACCGTCTCGCCAATCTGGTCAACCGCCAATAGGTAATGCACCTCCCAATGCATGTGCACTTCTGCCCCCACCATTCGACGGTCATACTACACATTGGCGTGATTACCAGGTGCAATTTGACATTGTCGCCGAAGCAAATGGATGGAATACCAAACAGAAGGCTCAAACATTAGCATTTTTACTCCGTGGAGAAAGCGTCGCGGTACTAACCAATTTAGATTCTGCTGATCGTGCTGATTACGATAAGTTGGCTGCAGCTCTACAGCTTAGATTTCTTAGTCAAGAAAAACATGTCTCTCATTCCACTTTTCGTTCTAGGCGGCAACGACTAAGAGAAGATCTTGGTGCGTTTGCAAGCGACATACGGCGACTCACACGCATTGTGTTTGCAGACTGTCCATCCGAAGCCCAGGAGCGCATTGCAATCATGCAGTTTGTGGATGGAATATATGACAATTCTATCCAAGAGAGTGTCAGACTCGCCGACCCGAAAACATTTACGGAAGCTGTATCTAAGGCGATAACAGTGGAAGCCGCTCGCCTCGCTACTCAAACCACACACCAAGCTAGATCCGTTGAAATTTTCAACGATGAGGTACCCTCGACTTCAACAAACAACACACGTTATCACTATCAACCACGCGGGAACCGTTCACGCAATAATGAAATGGAGACACTCGCCGAGTCGGGAAACGATCGACAGTCAGCGACCAGGGGTCAACGCTGATGTTACATACTCGACCCCAAATTCACAACGTACACACTAACAGCAGCCGTCACAGTGGATTCATTATACCCGTTCTGTTCGGCAACATTTCATGTAAATTGTTGGTGGATACCGGTTCATCAGTGACGCTGGTAAGTCGAGCCATAGTTCCATCCAATGCTCGACTTAAATCGGTTAATACAAGCATTCAAACGTTAGACGGCAGCACATTCCAGACAACGAATATTTGGCCTACAGTAATTCAACTCGGTAGATTTAAACGTCGTGTGAAAGTGATGGTGGTTGATTTTCCCCTACCCACTAGTTGTCACGGCATCCTGGGTATTGATGTACTACAAGCCATGAAAAGTGTTTTGAATTTTTCATCTCAGGAACTACGAATTGGTGGAGAACGCATTCCTCTGATTTCTGAAGGCTGCCGCTCATCTCCTAGTGGGAAACTGGTTGAAGAAGCTTTGCAAGTTGTGTTTCTCCGAACCGTAACCGAACTAACAATTCCTCCGAGAGCCGAAACTTTTATTCCAGCGACAGCATCTTGTTCATCTACACTCTTGGAAGGTGTTGTGTCTCCTATAGAAGACAGTCTGCCTAAGGGCATTATGATTGGCAAATCAATGAACAAAATTCTGGATGGTAAGGTATTGGTGCGAGTGGCCAATATCACTGACTACTCGGTGGTATTGCCAGGTAATACGCAAGTGGCGCTTTTTGAAGAGGCCGAGTGCATGGATATGGAACCCTCGCAAAGCATAGTTTTTCCAGATTTCTTGGTCGATTTACTTCAGCGTTCTCAAACGCACCTGCGCCCGGAGCAACAGGAACTCGTGGAGGGGCTTCTAAGCGAATTCACGGATATCTTCAGCAGTGGTCCTGACGACTTGGGAAGAACTAACGCGGCTCAGCATACAATAAATGTAGGAGGAGCAAGTCCGGTTAAGCAGTCGCCACGTCGTTTGCCGTTGGCAAAACAGGAGGAGTCCCGCCAAATTATTGACGATATGCTGCGCCGAGATCTCATCGAGCCTTGTTCGAGCCCCTGGGCATCGCCAATCATGATGGTAAGAAAAAAAGATGGCTCAACGAGATTTTGCGTCGACTACCGCCGGTTGAACTCCGTCACCATCAAAGACTCCTTTCCGTTGCCCAGGATTGACGACACCATAGACTCAGTGGCTGGTTCTGAGTGGTTTAGCACCGTCGATTGCCAATCAGGATACTGGCAAGTAGAGGTAGATCCAAAAGATCGGGAAAAGACCGCTTTTGTGACAAGAGATGGACTCTGGCAATTTGAAGTAATGAGTTTTGGGCTGACTAACGCCCCAGCTACGTTTGAGCGCCTCATGTCTAACGTTTTACGAGGGTTACCTATGGACACCTGCTTGGTTTATTTAGACGACGTCCTGATTCACGGTAAGACATTTGAACAAATGCTTCTTAATCTGCGTTCTGTTTTCAGTCGACTAAGAACTTCGGGTCTCAAATTAAGTCCTTCGAAATGCGTGCTATTTCAACGGAAAGTTAAATTCTTGGGACACATACTAAGTGCTGATGGTGTGTCACCTAACCCAGAAAAAATCGAGGTTGTACGCGACTGGCCCACCCCAACGAATTTATCTGAATTACGTAGCTTCGTTGGACTTTGCACGTATTATCGGCAATTTGTGCCACAATTCGCTGCCATCGCACGCCCATTACACCAGCTGACAGAAAAAAAAACACGTTTCTTGTGGACCGACCAGTGCGCCAAAGCCTTTTCCGATTTAAAACATCATTTGACGTCGTTTCCCATTTTGGGCCATGCACAATCAGAGGGCGAATTTATTTTGGATACCGACGCATGCGACTATGGGGTAGGCGCAGTGCTGTCTCAGCTACAGAACGGGACAGAGAGGGTCATCGCCTACTTTAGCAGGGCATTAAATAAATCCGAACGAAATTACTGCACCACTCGTAAGGAGCTGTTGGCTATGATCAAGGCGATCGAGCATTTCCATGTGTACTTATTTGGACGCCAATTTCTGATACGAACGGATCATGCTGCCTTAAACTGGTTGCTCTCGTTCAAGAACGTCGAAGGCCAATTAGCGCGCTGGATGGAGCGTCTTCAACAGTATGACTATCGCGTACAACACCGAACTGGAAAAACCCACCTGAATGCTGACACATTATCTCGTCGACCCTGTGCTAGTGATAATTGCAATCACTGCTCTTTAAAAGAGGATCGCTACGACTTAACGGAGAATCATTTCGTTAATGCGGTCATCGTGGTGAGTACCGATTTTGATCTCGATCAGCTTAAACTGTCGCAGGAAACGGATGAAAGTCTTTCCAAGGTGATTCAATGGATTGGACATGGCACTCGCCCAGATTGGCAAACTATAGCGGGGGAGAGCAGCACCATTAAAGCATACTGGGCTCAATTCGCTTCTCTTTGCCGGCAAAATAATCTCTTGTATAAGAAATGGATACCATCTAAACGTCGACAACCTGAACGCCTACTTCCCATCGTTCCACCGTCACTTACCACCGACATAATTAAAATGTACCACAACACACTGTCCGGTGGACACTTCGGATCAAACAAAACATTTGAAAAAGTGAGATCCCGGTTTTATTGGGTCGGGGCAAGGAAAGATGTAGAGCGCTTTTGTACTGCGTGTGATGTCTGCGCAGCAAAGCGCGGTCCACAAAGTAGAACGCAAGGTGAGCTTCAAGTTTACTTGGTAGGTGAGCCTTTTCAACGTGTGGCAGTGGATGTTTTAGGGCCACTTCCACCTACCAAGCAAGGAAACAAATATGTGCTCGTGCTGATGGACAATTTCTCAAAATGGGTGGAGGTCTTTGCACTCCCTGATCAAACTACCGATACTGTTGCAAGAACTTTAGTCCATGAAGTGTTCTGCCGTTTTGGAGTACCACTAGAACTACATTCGGACCAAGGACGCAATTTTGAGTCTGCTGTTTTCCAAAATGTAATGCAGATAATGGGAATACGGAAAACCCGGACCACGCCTTTGCATCCATAATCGGATGGTCTCGTGGAGCGCATGAACCGGACCATACTGCATTATCTCGCCAAATTCGTCGATGACAAACAAGACGACTGGGATGAACTTCTACCTCTATTTGCAATGGCGTATCGCTCCTCTCAACAGGACTCGATAAAGGAGACTCCTTTTATGATGCTTTATGGTAGGGATATGAGGCTTCCTCAAGATCTAGCGTTTGGGCCGGTACCGGAACCGATACCCTACCAGGGGTTTGCTCAGCGCTTGCAGGACCAACTACAAGTTATCCATACACGGGCTAAAGAGGAAATGCGTCGCGCTGACGGACGAATGAAAACTAGGTATGACTTCAACTCAAAAGTTCCCAAGTTTCAAGAAGGAAGTTTTGTTTGGTTTCACAACCGCCGAAGGAGAGTACGAGTTTGCCCTAAACTTCAATCCGATTGGGATGGTCCCTATCGGGTCATGCAGATTATAACTGACGTTACCATTAGAATTCAAAAGACACCGCGAACTAAATCCAAAATTGTACACGTGAATCGACTGGCGAAGTACCGAGGAACTAACCTACTAGCGTGGCCTCCCGAGCGCAGGCTCTCAACAGCGGATTCCTCAGTGCGAGGATCGAGGATCACCGAATTAAGCGATAGCGCAACAATATATATATATGTTATATCAGAACCACCAACAACCCCTAAAAGAGATAACAACCACATAACCACGCAGCAATCTATATTGTGTCGATCGCTCATTGGTTATAGATCTATTTAATCTGTTCTGCGAAACAGTATAAATAGAGAAGGCAACGAGCCTCAGGAGGATTTGTTTTCTTCACTCTAGGTCCTTTTTTGTGCAGATAGAAGACCGCCAATCACAAGTGAAAAGCATCAGAGCTGGTGTCGCTCAAGGATCGAAGCTAGGACCACTGCTTTTTAACATTTTCACGTCCGACCAACCTCAGCTCGAGAGCGCAACTAACAGCTGCCTATTCGCCGATGACTCCGTCACATACAGCAACTCGATGTCCCCAGCCATAGCAGCACGAAGAGTAGAAGCCTACGTTAGGAATCTATTCCAGTACTACTTAAGATGGGGCATACGAATCAACACGAGCAAATCTGAACTAATCTGTATAAGAAGACCCATCAGAGGAACCAGAGCTAGGTCGGCCACCAACTGCCGCAACGTCAAAATAAATCTACCTGACGGATCATCACTATCAACCACGAACCACGAGAAGTCATATGTGTGAAGTTTTTATAAAAAAGCTTGAAATACAAAGAAATAGAATTGGTTATTAGCAATTAAGAAACATAAATTTAGTGTACTTAAATGTGGAAGGTTTAGTCTCTAACTTTGACGAATTAAAAGCGTGCATTGTGATAAAAAAGTTTGATGTTTTAGTGCTATCAGAAACACATGTTACTGATGGATTGACAGACGAAGAAATAAGTATCCCAAATTACAGAGTGTTCAGGTGCAATAGTGTGTCAACGCACACAGGAGGTGTTTTGATATACACAAAAAAAGAAATATTTTCTAAAAAAATTAAAGAATATTCAAAAGGCATGGATATATGGTGGTTAATTAATTATGTGACGGTTAATGGTTATACATTTGTAGTAGTGGGTGTCTATAGATCACCATCGTCCTCCGAAAAATTATTTTGTGATGAATTTGCAATATTAATGGATGAGTTGAGTGATCTTAATAAGGATATTATTGTCGCGGGTGATTTTAATATTAATTGGCTTAATGTTACAGCTACTTATACGAGGGCAATCGGAAAAGTTATTAATGATAATTTGTGTAAACAAATAGTGTGTGTACCAACTAGAATTACAACAAAGTCGAGTACTTTAATAGATTATGTAATTACTAATTCAGATAATGTAGAGGCGGTAACCGATATAAACCTAATGATAAGTGACCATCAAACTATAACAATAAAAATTAATAAAACGTTCGATCGAAGTGAAATACAAAATAATACCAAATGCGTAACAGCAATGAAGTATGACAAAAGGGCATTCACGGAGGCCTTAAATAACAGTATGATTAAAAATATCAATAGTAATATGAATGTTGATCGAATGGGTGAGTTATTTAATTTAGTAATAGAAGAAATGGTATCATTGTTCTCTACGAAGAAATATGTTAAAACAAAATGTTGTGAATGGTTCACACGATCTCTAAGAGATTTACGAACACAAAAAGTAATTAAATATAGCAGAGCAATACTTCGGAATACAGAAGAAGATTGGAAGGAATATAGAGAGATTAGGAATATATATAAAAGTAAAATAAAGAAGTGTAAGTCTATGTTTATAAAGAACAAAATTGAGAATAGTACAGACCAGAAAACTATGTGGAACAATTTAAAACAATACGTATTAAAAAAAGAAAGTAAAAGTGAAGTAATAAATATTGTGTTTAATAATGAGATCTGTAACAACGTAAAAATATTACCTAATAAATTTAATGACTTTTTTGTTGAAAGTGTAGTCCAAATAAGTGAATCGATCCAATTTGTACCCTTTGTTAATAATGTAAGTGAAGTCGAGTCTGTTTTTAAATTTCAAATGGTTTCGTGTGAAGACATTCAATGTAGCTTTAAGCTAATGAAAAATAAAAAAGATTTTACCGGGATGTGCCCAAAAATGTATTTGGACAATATAAATCGTATCGCCCCAGTTTTGCGAGATATTATAAATAAGTCGTTTGTGACATCTACGTTTCCATCGTCGTGGAAAAAGTCTTTAGTGACACCCATTGAAAAAGTCACGAATTCGAAAGTGTGTGAAGACTATAGACCCATTAATTCCATGCCCATTTTTGAAAAAGTGTTCGAAAAAATTGTTTTTAAGCAAATTTGCAATTACTTCGAAACAAACAATCTTATAATAGATGTTCAGTCAGGGTTTAGGAAAAGTCACTCGTGTGAAAGTGCCGTGAATCTGGTTGTAGCAAATTGGAAAGAGGAAATTGCTCAGCAAAACAAAGTGTACTGTGTTTTCTTGGACCTCAAAAGAGCATTCGAAACAATAGACAGAAATGTTTTGTTAAACAAATTAGAAAAATATGGCATTAAAAATAATGAACTTCAATGGTTTCGATCTTATTTAACGAATAGAATGCAGATAGTACGGGTAAATGGAGAATACTCTAATGAAAGGGAAGTTGAGCTCGGTGTACCGCAAGGGTCTGTACTAGGAACACTATTATTCCTTGTATATATCAACGATATTCATTGTGCGATAAAAAATTCGAAGCTGGCGTTGTTTGCGGATGATGCAGTTATTTATGTGACGAGTAGAGACGATGAGGAATGTTATCGTTTAATGCAAGAGGACTTAAATAGTACAAGCGTGTGGTTGAAGCAGAATAAATTGAAACTGAATGTCAGCAAAAGCAAACTAATTATACTTAACGGGCCTCAAGAAGATAACAGAAGATTGATGGTTGATGGAGAAATTATTGAAAGAGTAGAAGAAACAAAATACCTAGGTATAATTATAGACAAGGACCTATGTTTTGCAAATCATGTAGATTATATTTGTAAAAAAATTTCCCAAAAAGTTGGTTTTTTAAAAAGAATAAGAAATGAAGTTTCAACCTTAAGTGCAATAACAATTTTTAATGTAATAGTAAAGCCACATTTTGAATATTGTTCTTCTGTTCTATTTTTATGTAATAACTCGTTGATTCAAAGACTACAACTTCTACAAAACAAGGCCATGAGGTGTATATTAAAGTGCAATAGATATGTGTCAATAAATTATATGTTGAGTGTATTGAAATGGTTGTCTGTTAAACAAAGAATCGCGTTCAATGTTCTAGTATTTGTATTTAAAATTAAAAATAACTTAATGCCCGTGTATTTATTGAAATATATTAAATATGTAAAGGAAGTACAACCATACTCGTTAAGAAATATGGATGATTTAAGACTGCCGAGCTTACGAAGTGCAAGAGCTCAAAATTCACTTATATATAAAGGTTTTAAGCTATTCAATCAATTGCCGAGTATTGCTAAGACTGAAACAAATATTAACGTATTTAAAAAATATGCCATTGAACTTACGAGAAATATGTAACAAGTATGCAAAAATTGTATTTGGTTAATAATGTAAAACTGTAAATTGTTTATGAATGGCCTCTCAAAGCCAACTAATAAAGCATCTATCTATCTATCTATCATCTATCTATCTATCTAACAATATAAGGTATCTTGGAGTCAACTTCAACTCTATCAAACGCTTTGCTAAAATCCGTATAGATGACAGCAACCTGGTTACCTTTACTAATTTCAGAAATAACGAAATTCGTGAATACCAAAAGATTGGTTACAGTTGACCTCTTTTTAACAAAGCCATGCTGATTATTACAAACAAGGGAATTACAGTAAAAATTTAATCTTTCGGTAACTAGTGAGTCAAACAATTTTGGAATAGAAGATTGCTTGCATATACCTCTATAGTTTTCAACTTTATTTCTCCTACCAGATTTAAAAATGGGAACTATAAAAGAAGTTTTCCAAACAGATGGGAATGTGCTAGTACGTAAAGATAAATTAAAGATATGGCATAAAATTTTATGTAAAGGAAACGCACAGTTTTTAAGAAACATAGAGGGAACCCCATCTATTACAAATAGTATGGGAAGAATCAGTACGTTGTCCTTCAAAAGAGAGTGAGGCTGGAAAACATCACTTTTGTTCTTGGAATTGATAAATTTCCAAAATTTATCGGGTACGCATGGTAGAGAGACGTTTTCAACTCGGACTTAAGCCTCCTAAGTACAAATTAGTCCTCTTTAGCTAGACTACAAAGCCATTTTCTATAAGCCCGATTTTTTAACGTTTTTAGGTTACGAGTGATTTCGTTGTCCCAGGGACACGAATTAACCTTATTTTTTATGCGAACATGATTAATAACGTCATATTATTTGGAGCAAATTTCATTAATATCAAAAGACAGATAAGGACCCCAGTCATAATTATTAATTATTTGAAATCAAATCTGAAGGATTCACAAATAAATATCTCATTAAAATTCAATTTACAAAAAAGATTTAAAGAAGGTTGATATTAGTCTTCCGAAACTAGAGGAGTGAGACTCCTGGACACAAGAGTTTCGTTGCTTTTGTTGGTAAAGATGAGGTCCAAAGTACGATCCATGATATTTTTGATATGATTCACCTGGAGTAGACCAAGTGAGTGCAGCGTATCAACAATCAAAGCTCCAATTGCGGATAAAGAGTTGGCGGGGGTGAGATAAGTTTGGGTTTGATTGAAATCACCAAAGATGTAAATTGTATCCGTTGAAGATAATAGGTTCATAATGAAGCGAATAATGTCAATGTACCGAGTTACAATATCTAATTTGGCACTAGGTGGAATATAGATACAGACGATGTAAATTTTAGCGGTGAGTTTCAGGTCAAAATGACTGCAGCAAATTTCGATGTCATTATAATCACTGAGATCAAATACTATTGCCTTAAAGTCCTGAAGAATTGCTATAAGCGCACCACCAAGCCGCTTGTGAACACTATTTTCCGAAGATCTATCACAACGGTTTACATCGAAGTAGGAGGGAAAAATAAGAGAGTTATTGAACTCATCGTTTAAGCCAGTTTCCGTTATTGAACTCATCGTTTAAGCCAGTTTCCGTAATCACAATTATGTCATATGAGCAACTATTTATAAACATTCAGTGCAACAAAAAACTCAGAGATATTACAATAAAAATGCTCGAGACATAAAACCTATCGAACCGGGTGAAAAAAATTTCTATAGAAAGAATCCGACATCTTTTTGGATTCCAGGAAAGGTTGTGAAAATATTTCAAGAACCACGATCTATTATTGTTGAAGGTGAAGACGGAACTTTAAGTCGCCGAAATCGTCAACATATTTTGAACAAAGATCCGAATTCGAATATGTCCAGTGTTAAAAAGCCTGGGGCCAGATTCTGTAAAGCGAAACGATCAAACGTTTTCGTGCGCACGAATAATTTACCCTATGTTGCACAAGCAAATTTCTTCGTGCACACGTGCCGACCCTGATCCAACAGAAAATGACATTCAATCAAGCTCTAAAAATAACCCGGAATCCAATAATAATAACATTTTAACAGAAGAATACAAGACTCGTTTTGGAAGGAAGGTAGACGAAGCCGTCGAAAAATGAGATGAGGTACGGTCGTTGTTAGCCAACGCAGGATTCAACCTGAGGCAATGGACGAGCAACTCGCAGAAGGTACTGGAGAGCATCCCATTGGATCAGCAGGAGTTAGGTTTTTCGTTACCCTTTGAGTCCACGGACCACATTAAGGCCTTGGGTATTAAGTGGTATCCCACTGACGATTCCTTATCGATCCAAAATGTGTCCTTCGATGTTTCTCAGGTTCCCACTAAACGAACTATGCTGTCGACAGTCGCACGTCTCTTCGATCCCCTTGGATGGATTTCCCCCTGTGTCGTAAAGGCAAAAATGTTGATGCAGCAACTTTGGTGCCGCGGTGTGTCATGGGTTGAACCAATTCCTTTGGAGGTTAAGAAGGAAAGGGACGCCTTATGTCAGGAACTTCCATTAGTTGAAAAAATTCACATGCCACGATAGATTCAACTACGCAAACTAAACAAGGGAGTACAAATTCATGGATTTAGTGATGCTTTCGAAAGGGCTTACGGGGCAGTTATCTACTTACGTGTTTTAGATGAGGACAACAACATACATATGCACGTACTTATTTCGAAAACGAAGGTTGCTCCATTGAAAACCGTTACGCTTCCCCGACTGGAGCTATGTAGAGCTGTTATTCTGGCCTCGCTCTTAGACTATACAGCAAAAGCCTTAAGATTGAGTAACGCAAAGATGTACGCCTGGTCAGATTCGACAATAGCTTTGGCTTGGATCACAGCACCGCCCATCCAGATGGAAGACATTTGTAAGCAACCGTGTTTCCGAAATCCAACGAATCACAAGCTGCAACATTTGGAGACATTTCCAACTCAATAGAACCCAGCAGATATGGCATCGCGTGGTCTTTTTCCTTCCGATTTAGACTGAAACACTCTCTGGTGGAACGGTCCACAATTCCTAAGGTCGGAGTGGGACTTCACAATGCCAGGACAAACGATAAATATAGCGACGGAGGAGGAAAGTCGCACAATTATTTAGACACATTGTGTTGAAGCTGAGCGCAATGGCATCGATATGTTAATCCATCGACATTCAAGTCTTCAGAAACTATTGCGGATGTTAGGATATTGCATGAGATTCGTGTCCAATTTCCGAATTCCACCAATGCAACGAAGATTAGACAGCCTTTCTCCGATGGAGTTGCATTCAGCCTTAAAGTTCGCCGTTAGGATTGCTCAATCTAAAATGTTTTCATCAAAAACAAAAGGTTTAAAATCATTAAATTCTTTCGTTGATGAGCAGAATATTTTGCGAGTAGGAGGCCGACTACAAAATGCGGAATTGGATTATGAACAACGACATCCGATAGTTTTAAAGTCATCACTTTATTAATCTTTTACTTAGGGACGCGCATGAAAAAACCTTTCACGGAGGGACTCAGCAGATGATCTCCTACCTTCGCCAGCGTTTTTGGATTTTAAATATAAAAACCATCGTGAAGAAGCACATCCACAAATGCACAATATGCTACAGTTACAAGGCAAAGAGTGCTCAACAATTAATGGGCAACTTACCAGCACCTCGGGTCAGAGTTTCTCGACCTTTCAGCTCCACTGGAGTGGATTAGGCTGGTCCCATCGAAGTAAAGGCTTGGAAGGGTCGAGGAACCAAAACCTTTAAGGCATATTTTGCCATATTTATTTGCTTGGCTACTAAAGTGCTACACCTTGAGTTTGTCAGTGACATGACAACTCAAGCCTTCATAGCTGCATTTAGGCGATTTTCAGCGAGAAGAGGGTTTTGTAAGGAGATTTTCAGCGACTGTGGAAAAAATTTTGTTGGAGCCAACAGGGAGCTGGAAACACTTCGCAAAGCAGCCCACTATAGTACCAGGGAGATTGCCGAAACTTTTACTGGCGAAAGCGTTAAGTGGAATTTTATTCCTCTAGCTTCTCCACACTTTGGAGGATTATGGGAAGCGGGAGTCAAGTCGGTGAAGTACCACCTAAAACGAGTAGCAGGGAATTCAACCTTTACCTTTGAGGAGCTGACTACACTACTGGCTCAAATTGAGGCATGCCTCAACTCAAGGCCCCTGTGTCCACTCACCAACAACCCAGATGACTTCATGGCCTTGACTCCAGCACACTTTCTCATAGCAGAGCCCATGCAAAGTGTACCAGAGCCAAACATCGTAGACGAAAAAAATTGCTACAACGATCGGTGGAAACGGATACAACAAAGGTTGCAGACCTTTTGGAAGCAATGGAGTTCCGAATATTTATCGCGTTTGCAGCAGCGTCCAAAATGGCTCAGGAGCGAATCTCAACCACAATTAGGAGACATTGTGCTAATAAAGGATGAATGGATTGCGCCATCCAAATGGAGTCTGGCCCGAGTTTCACAAGTTCACCCTGGGGCAGACAACCGTATTCGCGTCGTAACCCTAAAAACAAAAACTGGTGAGCTGAAAAGACCAATCACCAAAATTTGCATACTACCGAGTAATAAATCTCAATCTCTTACCACTATAAACCAAATATATATAAACAAATATAATTAATAAACTATAAACTATTTTGTCATTCACGCACATTTCTCACAAAAAAATATTATAAAATGATTAAGTATAAATAACTCAACACCTCACAGCAAATATCACTAAACAAAACATATAAACTAAATTTCACAAGGGATAGAATCTTCCTACCAATTTAACACTCATGAAATCCACTCATCGAATTTCCCAAGCTTCCATTCATAAACTAAATACAAGTTTGACCCCAACACCATCCAAAATTCAAAATGAAATAAAATATAACTCACCTACGACCATAAAATCAACTGCATCATTGACGAATTTAAATTAACTACACTTATCATATTTAACAACAAATTATACAAAATAAAAAAACACATTACACGCAATAACTATCAAAAAAAAACCGAATCGACGCGAAGCCATTGGGCCCATACAAGAATCTAGTTATCTTAAGTCGACTAGATTGGTCTGGATGAGATGTAACCTGAACGCAAAAACTAGATTGGTCGGAAACGTCATTTTTTCTACGTCAGTCACATATAAAAACTGTGAACTTAGTACTCAGTCACGAATTTCTGGACTAGATTCGTCGGCTACCCTCCATAAACGTTAACTGAAACACCTGCTCCCACGATCGATTTCCCCCAATCAAAAACAATATACATCTAGTGAGAGAGCTGTCAGACTTACTAAACTAGATACTTGAACTTCCCCATTCACAACAATACTTGATAGTAAAACGAAAGCTATCGGCGATCGAAATGCTATAGGTAGAGGAAAAGAGAAAAACAGTTATTGACATACGGCAATGGCAAAGGCAATGAGCAAACGGCTATTTATATTACTCACTCTCAGAATACGATAAGGGTTTTGTGTGTCAATCTTTATGTTGTTTGTTGATATGTCTGTCTCGTTGCAACTAATTGTTTCTCCAACAGATCAGAAGAAGAAAATTATAATTGGAGATTTACCCAACTGGTATGGAATGGAGATGAATTGGAAGTGGTTTTTCAGTGTTGCCACTTTTTAAAATTTCCTGGAGTCGGTCGAGTACTTTGCGAACTAGTTCACGGAGGGGGAGAATGTTGCAGATGGAAATGCTAATTTAGTAAACACTATTTCAACCTTATTTTCTTTTTATAAATATATATATATATTCGTCACTGCCACTGTAGTTAGTGTTTAATTTGCCTTCGGTTTTAACTTTTTTGCTTACTTGTTTTACCTACTACGGATTAGGACGTGGTCTTACCGAAGACTGTACGGACAATGCCGAGTGTTTCCTCCAGCAGAAGCAACAGATTCATCCAAAATCTTTCGACTGCGGGCTTACCAATCACAACCCGCTACCGATTCGAAAATCCCCCCTGCTCTCATCATTTCAATTTCAGGTTCTAACACTTGCTACGCGGAATATGTGATGCCTACCTAAACTCCGCCTAGGATTGTGAATGTGCCCTCGTTCCGAACTGTCATACCCGTCACCTGAACTCTGACGTTTGTATTTATGTCAACTCTTTCCCCCATTTACAGTCAACAACAACATCGCTCGCCCCTAACTTTGTAAGTCGTGTTTATTTATTTATTATTTTAATTATTACATTTTGTTTTAACTTTCTAACTAACTGCCTACACAGCACTCGATGGAATCTCCTGTCGATAGCTAACGAAGGTAGGGGAATCACCCAAAACAGCCGTACATTCCCCCAGCATCTCGGCCTGGGAATCCCTAATGCGGATGGCTGTGGTAGCGTACGTATTGCCTACAGATGTGTAACTACATGCCAATATTAATTACTATCTTTTGGATTGCTGGTGAACACAACAGATTTAACGCCTCTAGACTTTTTTCATGTGGCTAAATTAAATCATTGGTCTAAGCCAACAAGCCGGCGACGTTAGAGGAGCTCAGAGACAATATTGAACGAGAAACAGCGGCCGTATCAGTCGAAATGTATGGCCGACCGTTGCATACGTTCCCGTGGTGGACATATGGACCTATAAACCATAGACATATCATATATATATATTTCGAGAGATAATCGAATCAGACCACCATTGTCGGGTCTCTTTTCGTCTCTCTACCATTGTAAATCTTACTCAGAGAGACTCTCTGGATTTCTCCACAGTTCTTCTCTGGGCTCAATTCCTAGTGTTAACGCTAGCATCTGTTTATGGGAGATCCGTTTCATCGACTGGGTCTCGACCCATTGATGTCCCAAGATCCTCATTCTTCTGCCAGCCAATGCCGGGCATTAACGCAGTATATGTGCCGCTGTCTCAGATTCCTCCAGGCATAATCTACAAGTATCATCCTCTATAAGCCCCATTTTCCTGAAGTAATACCTGAAATTACCATGTCCTGTAGACAAAGCCACCACCCATTTCAATGTTCCCCGACTCATGCTTAGAACCCTTCTTTGAGTGGAGCAGGTCGGCCACTTTATTGCCATTTTAGCTTGTCTACATTGTTCCACGGTTGACTACCTTCTCAGGTGTTCTGCCGTGATGCATTTGTGGATAAGCTGTTCAACCATTCATCTGCCAATTGAAGAGAATGGTTCTGGTCCCAGCAACTTTTCAGTTGACCCCTGTTTTGCAAGGGAGTCCGCCTTTCCTTCGATCCCTATGTGTCCTCGTACCCAAGTCAGTGTTACTTCATTTTTAGATGAACACTTATTGAGTTTAAGTACGCATTCCAGTGCCAGTGATGTTGTGATGTTTGTTTGTTCAATGCATCTGATCACCGCCTGATTGTCCAGTGCTATAAGGATATTTATTTCTTCCTTCCACCTGACATTCAAGCAAGTAGTCCAACGCATAAAGCAAGGCAATCATCTCAGCCTGGTATACTGAGGTGTATTTCCCGAGGCTAATGTGACGGCAAGTTCCAGTTCTTCTGAATAGATACCGGCCCCCGCCCCGCCATCCATCATGGATCCATCCGTGAAAATCACTATTTCACCATTTCTTTTTTCTGGGAGTAATCCGTTCTCAATACGAGTTTTGTGATTTCTTTCCATAATACGCACCCTTGTTATTCGATCCATAGGCATGTTTAGCTATCTAATCTCGTCTTTGACAAGTTCCAGGATCTTCCTATGTCCATAGATCGTACCACGATGGTGCCATTTCGCATCTCGATGCAAGCGAAGTGCCGTTTGGGCCGCTGTTTTCTTAATAAATAAGTCTAGCGGTAATATCCCCATGATGACTTCCAATGCGCATGTTGGGGTTGTACGTATTGCACCTGTAATTCCCATACATGCTAAATGTTGAACCATATCCAGGTGCTTCCTCACAGTTTTCTGAGAGGCTTTCGCAAACCATACAACCGAGGCGTACGTGATAATGGGTCTAGTTACCATCGTATACATCCAGTAAGCTGACCTAGGCGAGAGTCCCCACCTCTGTCCACATACACGTTTGCACTGATGTAGTACCCTTTTTGCCTTCCGGACCTTCTCCTCAACATGGTAATTCCAAGTAAGTCCAGTATCTAGATAGACTCCCAGATACTTAACCTTCTTAGTCATTGTTAGTTCCGATCCGAAAAGTGTTAAGGGCCGAAATTCCAGATTTTTCCTCTTCCTAGTGAAGACTATTAGATCTGTTTTCGCCGCATTAATGGAGAGCCCTTGTTCCAGACACCACCGCTCAACCACTGTGAGTGCATTCCTCATGATATCTGCGGTGACCTCCATGAATTTGCCTCGGGCCATTATTGCTATGTCGTCGGCATATCCCACTGTGTGAATGCCCGTCGCCTCGAGTCTGTCGAGAAGAGAGTCCACAGTGATAT
The DNA here is from genome assembly GCA_951230905.1 of Cheilosia variabilis. NCBI lineage: Eukaryota > Metazoa > Arthropoda > Insecta > Diptera > Syrphidae > Cheilosia > Cheilosia variabilis. Next base: position 100,848,397 of record OX579676.1, on the reverse strand, counting down.
TCCACAGTGTAGGTGAGAGAACACCTCCTTGTGGGCAACCTCTGCTAACCCTTCCTCTGAGTTTTGAGGTTCCCGTCTGAATATTAATCGCCCTTGTATTCAACATATTGTCCACCCATCTTACCACCAGTGGGTTAACCCTACGTTTTTCCAAGGCTTGTTTCAGACTTTCAAAGCATATATTATCGAAGGCACCTTCAATGTCCATTATAGCGGTCATCGCAATGCCCCCGGTATTTAGCTCTTCCTACGCAACGCGTACTACTTGATGTAGCGCTGTTTCTGTAGACATACCTACCCTGTATGCATACTGTCTACTATTTAAAGGATACATCTTAGGCGCAGTACTCTCCATATAGTCCACTATCACCCTTTCCATTATTTTTAACAGGAAGGATGTTAGGCTGACTGGTCTGAATGACTTTGCCTCGGTGTAGTCCTTTTTTTCCCGGTTTTGGAAGAAAGACCACATTTGCTTCCCTCCATGTTATCGGGATATAGCCTATTGCTAGGCATGCAACGTATATATTCCTGAGCCTTGGTGCAATTACGTCTATACCCCATTGCATTAGACCTGGAAATATACCATCCGGCCCCGCAGTTTTGAAGGGTGAGAATGTTGCTATCGCACCCTTGACCGCTTGTGGTGTCACGATCCGTTCTGCTTCCGTCCTGTCCATCCTGTTCGCTCCTTGTTTCCTTGGAGCCCAGGGCTGATCTGACTTATAGCTTCCTGGAAAGTGTACCTCCATTAGGACCTCATTTGTGTGATCCAGTGTTTCCACCATCTCCCCCGCTCTATTACGAATGAGTCCGATCTTGGAAACTGGATCTCTCGAGACAATCTTTTGTAGTCTACTGACTTCAGATGTACTCCTCATACTCGAGCAAAAGTCCCTCCATGATTCCCTTTTACGTCGTCGCAGAGTAACGTTAAGCTCTTTTTTTTTCGCCTTATATTCATCCCATTCTTCGGGTTCTCCCCTTCTCATGGCGTGATTGAAGGCCTTCCTCGCAGCCTTTGCAACTTCAACAGCTGATTGCAGATGCTTCAGCTATGATACTACATATCAAATGTTTTTCGGTATTCCGAATGTCATTACATTCAGTTTTTCCTCCAACACTTCAAGGTATTTTATCCTATCTGTGTTCTTCGGAATTCTGATGTATTTCCGATCTTTTTTCCTTTAAGATCCATACCGAACATCAAATGAAATGGCTCTTTGATCCGACAATGTAGCCTGATCCATTACCCTCCAATTTGATATTCTTTCAATTATCTGGCTACTGCACAGGTTAACATCGATCACTTCCATTCGTCTCACATCGACGAAGGTTGGCTCTGTTCCCCGGTTTAAGATAGCTAGATCCTTGCATGATACAAATTCGAATAAGGCTTCTCCTCTGTAATTATCGTTGGTGCTGCCCCACACTGTATTATGTGCATTGGTATCACTACCAATTATTAGATCCTCGTTCCTGTTCCTGCATGCATTCACCAAAGACTCTAACTCTCTTGTCGGAGGAGGTTCTGGAGAATCATACGGCAGGTATGCAGATGCTATGACAAAACTTCCCGCACCTGATTCTACTCGTACTGTTGCAAGGTCTGGGGCACACAGATCCGGCAATTTATATGCTTGAACTCCGTGCCTCACCAAGATACAGGACCTAATTCTTCCGCTAGTTTGTGCATAATGCAACTCAGCCATGCTATTTGGGAGTCCTCTAATCTTTCCTCTAAAGATCCAAGACTCCTGTATCAGGGCTATATCAAACGAATCCTCATCAAAACACTTAGTCATCATTGCCGATGCTGCTTTGCTGTGATGAAGGTTCAATTGAATCACCCTCAGGTTTGTAGGTAGGTATCTAGGTAGGTGCGAAAGGAGTCGAAATGTTCATTAATCGCTGATATATGTGGGTTCAGAATTGCGTTAATGTCATATATCAGATCACTTTTTAAGCTCAAAAACTTCGACATAAACTCAAACGGAAACTTTTTGGTTATATCACTTAGACTAGCCAGCTGCTTGTCTATGTTTCAGAACCTGTGTGAAAGAGATATACCTTTGCATTCTTCACAAAAGAAAATTAAATTGATGTTATAATCATTTAGGTAGGTCATGGAGCGGTTACTTAGCCCTATGCAGAGAGCATGAAATGATTTTCCGTATAGCCCATTACAATTTACCCAATCAGCACTAAAGTCTTGCGATGTAAACACACAATCAGTATTACCGCACTGCTTTGACATAGTTCTTAATTGGGTCTATTCATTTTTCGGAATCAAAAGGCAACAAGGAAAAAGATTATCAACCTTTCCACATCCTTTAGTATGTGAAGCCTGTCTATTTCAAGGTTGATTCCCTCCCATAGACATATCATACTGAGACCCCCAACTCGCAATCCTCTTGCCGCTGGCCCCCTCAATTTATTTTTCAAATTCGCCATTTTGTTTTCCTATCGTTGTTATGCCAATTAAGAATCCGTATGACATGCAAAAACATACAAAAAATATTGCTGCCAACTCCGGCAACACTGGGGAAATGTGAAAGAGCTCGGGAATACCACATTTTTACATTTTTACTGAATGTCATTGGTTAGTTAGAATTCTATACCTCGTCACGATTTGTTCATAAAAAACTCTAGCCACCGTCGAAGCTTCCATATCGGGAAGGGCTGCGCAATCCATGAACTTAGTCAAATCATCCTGAAAAGTCAGAATATATCTGTTTCTTGAGTGTGATACAGGAAGTCCACAGACAATATCCATGTATATCGGAAGGTAGTAAGGGCGTGTCTGTAATAACCATTGACATTTTGTTGGAAGGGGAACATTTATTCTTTTGGCACAGTGAACATTTTCTTACGAAATCCTTAACATCCTTTGCCATTCCCTTCCACCTATATTGTTGTCTGATACGCCCTAACGTTTTTTTGTTACCCTGGTGACCCCCGAGCGCTGAATTGTGAAAATCTCTTAAGATTGTTTGGATTTCCGAGTGGTCCGTTAAGATTTCTATATTTTTAGGTACTTTTGATACAGTTGGGGTGCCTTTATCACCATTTGTATTACCTGTACCAGTAGAAGTCGTTGATGCACTCACCGAGTTCTTTTTGTCCTTCAAACACGCTTGTGCCCGAGTGACAGCCAGACACTGCTCTACGGTATTTTCCTGTGGAATACGACTTAGTGCATCAGCGTTCTTGCTCACTTTTCCCGGCTTCTATTCGATTTTGAAATCGTATTCTGAGAGTTTGTGATGGAAACGTACTAAACGGGAGGTGGGATCTTTGACATGAAACACTCCCTTAAGTGGCTGATGATCTGTGTACACTGTAATAGAGCGCCCTAAAAGATACGTTCGAAAGTTTTTGGTAGCCCATACAATCGCCAAGAGTTCCTTTTCTATTGTAGAATACCTTTTTTTCAGCAGGATTTAAGGATCGGCTTGCGTAAGCTAAAGGTTTATCCTTTCCCACCTTACCCTGTGACAGTACTGCCCCTAATGCTTCATTGCTTGCATCTGTAGTCAGGATAAATGGCTTCGAAAAATCTGGGTAGATTAAGACTGGAGGCGTAGTTATTGCCTTTTTCAATTTTTCGAAAGATCTTTGGTCATCCGGCTTCCATTTGAATTCCACCTCCTTTCTTAGCAATGAGTTAATTGGGGCGGCTATTTTCGCAAAATTTGGGATGAACTTTCTGTTATAGCTAGCGAACCCTAAGAACGATTGCACTTCTTTTATATTTTTCGGGATTGGAAAGTTCGTGACGCAAGTTGTTTTTAAGGGATCTGGTATTGCGCCGTTTTCGGAGCACTTCTGACCTAAATAAACAACCTCTTTGGACAGAAAATTTCATTTTTCGGTATTTAATTTGAGCTTGTAGTCTCTCAATTGCGAAAATATACGTACCAATTTGTTGCAATGGTCTTCCAATATTTTGCTATTAATCACGATATCATCCAGGTAGACAAAACAGTCTATTCCTTGGAGACCAGTTAAAATATAGTTCATAATCCTTTGGAAGGTAGCTGGTGCTCCCGTTAGTCCGTAAGGCATTCGGTTGAATTCATAGTGACCCAACCCCGTGCTAAATGCAGTCTTTTCCCGGTCCTGCTTTTCAATGAGCACTTGGTGGTAACCGCTAGCCAGATCAAAGGTTGTGAAATGCGGCAGTTTCCTAGCTGATCGAGAATATCTTCTATTCTTGGCAGAGGAAACGCGTCTTTGGCTCTAAATTTATGCGCTAGGATATCGGTATGCGTCAACTGGTCTCCTTGCAGGTGGAAAATGTCGTTAAATTGAATGCACATTTTTTCTATTGCACATTTTTCTTCTTTGTTTAAGTTGGCCTCTATATTTAATGACTTAAGTAGTTTTGAAATTCGTTCACTTCCTGCTTACTTACGCTTGAAATCATATTTTACTCTTATACTTCGAAACTTGTTTAAATTTTCGAATTTGCGGACGAAGTCTTTACTCAAGAAAAATGGGTCGTCAATGGAATTGAGTATTGAAACCGCAAGATGATGGTCCCTTACACTTGATATTGTGTTCGCTAAGTAAACTCCAGGTTTTAGTTCCTGACTATGCATGAGAACGTCGCGTAACCCTGTATTTACATTTAGCTTAACAATGGTTTGAGTTCGGGCCTTTATTTCCCGGTTTGATACTTTAATTGTATGGTCAGCATTGACTGCATTGATTGGTTCGCCTGGGCATTTAAGATGATACTCCGACACCAAGTTCATATTTTTGTCAAAGAACTTCAATGTTTTAGTCACTGTATCAATAATTGTTCGGTTCTATAGGATATCCCGACCAATTATACCATCTGCGGGTATGTCGTTTAGACCGTTTATAATGTGAAATTTTCCCTTAACGCTATTTTTCAATAGTTTATTAGTGGTGATTGTACCTATTGTTGTACTATATCCACCGAATGCTCCATCTACTTGCCTTGTCTCCTTTCTGGATATGAGTGTGTTAGGCTTTAACGAGCTTTCTTTCAAAAGAGATAATGTCCGCCCCGTATCCAATAATACAGTTATTTTTCCTCCTTTGGCCTTAGGTAGGGGGAGTTCTATAAAAACGTAGTTTTCACTTAATTTCTTTGTTAAGCAGAGCCTATTTCGTTATATTGCAATATTTAATTTTCTGATTTAGGATATAGCCTAGTTTTCGTCCGATCTCCTTTGATTATTGCGATATGATATCGCCTACTTGAATGATTAAATTTAAAAATTGCAACATCAGGCTTACGAACTTGTTTTGTACCTGCGTGGTCTATGCTGGAGCTTTATTTTGTGCATGCAATTTACATATCTTTGCCCTTTTCTCTTAAGAATTTTTTTCTTATTCTTGCTACTGGGCTCCGGGATACTTAATTGGATAATTGGGGCATCTGAAACGGTGTTCTGGGTTAAGGGTGTCTCTTTTATACTTGTTGGGATGGTCTTTACTAATTTATTAGGACTATCAGCAGGAAATACTTTAGAGGCGCAGCTCAACTCATTTGGCTGGCCCCTCATTTGTATCCCTGTCCTTTCTTTGCCAGGTAGTTCCTTTTACTGTTACAGTTCTCTTCAGAGTGGCCCACTCTTGAGCACCAGTCACATTAAAGTTTAGGCTTACTACGTTTTGCCGCTGCCATGTAAACTTGTGCTTTCGGACAAGTCAGTGGGTCGTGGCCATAGGCCTTGCAGGAGTCGCAGTACGGGGTGTTACGACGTACCCTACATTCAGCGTAAGTGTGATTTGACTTACCACAAAACCCACATGTTAATTTCTCTGCTGGCCTGTTACGAAGGTGCTGTACACTGGTCTTGTTTGAACTGTTTTGCATGTACCAGTTCGAAGTACTCGGACCTATGTTGATTGGGATTTGCGGTCTTGGGGATGCGGACGTTAGAGGAGCATTAGTCGGCTGTCAATCTTGGGTCATTTCTAGGGAGCTGTGTAAGTAAGGGTTATTGTTAAATTGAAAATTGTTAGGCATAGAATTATTCGCATATTTGGTGTTTTGAAAATATTGTAGACGAAGGAGATTAGACGTTTTTAACGCCGTATCTGCTAACGTCTGTAGTTCATCCCCACTGACCGTCAACATAAATTGACGCAACGCTGGATCTAATAACCCTACTTTGAAACTGCAGATTATTGCATTCTTAAGTTCCTTCTTAAGAGCTACAGAGTCTGCACTTGAGTAGCTGGCGTCAATAATGTCCGTTGCTTTTCATTGTAGTGCTGTAAGACGTCTGGCGAAGGCATGCATACAGACCCCTCCTTCCCAGTGGGCACTTTGGGCAAGTGCCCAGGGCCCCGCGATCGATAGGGGCAAATACAAAGTCCCTAGTTCCTGTCAGATCACCAAACGATAAGCAATATTTATTACCAAAAAACTTATATAATTCGAAGAAATCTTACCTAAACTACTGACTAAAATACCAACTTACTAGCTTTTACATGCGCGAAGCTATTCTACTCTCGCCCAAAAGTTAGGCTTTTCGACTTCAGCATGCTTAGATAAATTAAAATATATAATGGTATACTAAGCACATACACATTTTAAAGAAAAATCATCAGTAGTACACTCATCAGTTTGACTCGCTCCATTTAAATTAAGCGAACAAAGCGAAGCATGAGCTCCAAGTTGAACGTGACCGAACGACTTAAATAAACCGACTCGGCGGTTGGGAATTCCCCTGTATTTTATTGGTGTTGTGACGTTTGGTTTGTTTGTAGTTGTTATTGATTGTGTTCTGAGGTATTCTTTAACTAAATCACCGTTTGCTTGTTTCTTTTTGTGTTCGCGACTATTTTCGGTGTAAAAATAAATAAATATAATGTCGAAACAGTCATATCCTAGTGGATCTGAAAAAAGGAAAAAAGCTGTACATAAGAAGGAAGTAATTGAAAAGTTACCAAAATTAACATCATATTTTACTACTACTACTGGAGAAACTTCTGTAAGTAGCAACCAAACCAAAAATCTTCCACATGATGAGTCGTGTCGTTCACAAATTGCGGGAATCCTCGTGTTCTTCAACAATTTCCACAACTTTGGAAAAGACATTGAATCAGAAAGCGACCGTCGCTATGACGAAAGAGCAACAAGTTCATTGATTTCACAAACAGCGACAACTGTGTCAGTAGAACAACAACAGTTTTCCAACCCGGAAGAAATATCACACGATCTCGCCGATTATTTTCATGAAAATTTTACATATTTTCAAAATAAAGATTCTGACTTTTCCAATACATCCAGAACCTACAAAGATGGTAATAAATCATTAACTAGGTATTTCAACAAAGCATTATTTATTCGCAAATTCAAGAACAATGAGAGCGTCGAAAGAAAATGGTTGTTGTACTCGCCATCCAAAAAGTCTGTATTTTGTTTTTCATGCTTTTTGTTTAACCCTTCTGATGTAAATCTATGCTCTTCTGGTGGATGTAATGATTGGAAGCACATTAATCACATAATTTTAGCTCATGAAAATAGCCCAGCACATAGGCAATCTATAATGACTTGTCTAGCACGAAGTAAAGCGGTTGGTAGAGTAGATATTGACTTATTATCTCAACATAAAAAAAAAATGGATTATTCGAGAAATGTACTTAAACGGACTGTAGGTGTTGTAAAATTTGTTTGGCATCGAGAGGGCTTTCGTTTCGCGGTGACAATGAAATCCTAGTGTTTAATGGCGATATGGGATAACGTTGAACGTCGACCAAGAATATTCCCGATAACCATGATATTCCCATAAAAGATTGCAGAGGACAAAGCTACGACAATGCTTCAAATATGTCGGGGAAGTATACTGGCCTACAAGCAAGAATCAAGGAGAAATGTGAATTTGCCACCTTTGTACCATGTGAAACATTAAACTTAGTAGGTGTACATGCTGCTGGGTGTGTATCGGAGGCAACAAAGTTTTTTGAAATGGTTCAGAAAGTGTACAGCTTTTTTTTGGGCTCTACTCGTCGATGGACTATATTGACAGAACATTTAGGTTCAAAAGTTGTTAAATGTCTTTCACAAACCAGATGGTCAGCCCGAGCAGATGCAGTAAGCGCCTTGCATGAAGGTCATGAACAAGTTATAGAAGCTTTGATATCCATAATTATCTTCTGAAAAAAACAATAACACTGGACGTTGCAACTAATAGGTATACTTACTTCACTTGATGATTTTATTATTAACCTCAGGGATAAATTTGATTACTTAGAATCGTCTGCCAAAGAAAGAAACCCGGAATCTGACTACAAGGACCTATCTCAAAGAACAAAACGCAGAAGTTCTCGCCAAAGTTTTTTTTATGGCTCTGCGCCGTCAGTCCAACTGAATGGAAGAGAGAAATTTAAAATAGAAACCTTTCTTCTCATAATTGATACCTTCAGCGTTCATTTAAGACAGCGGTTAAGTTCGTATAAGAATATCAGTAAACATTTTGATTTATTTTTTCGCTTGAAAACTCTGAATTCTGAAGTGTTGAGACAAAGTTGCAAAGAATTTTCTGAATTTTATTATGAAGATGTTAATGAGAAGGAGTTGGAAATATAATTTTTGCATTTAACAGAATACTTAAAAATTGTTGACAGTGAAAATAAGGATTGTATATTAAAAATATATCAACTTTTGAACGAAAACAAAATTGAAGACACATTTCCACATGTAGAAATCGCATTGAGAATCTTTTCAAGCATGACGGTAACTAACTGCAGTGGGGAACGCTCCTTCTCCAAATTAAAAAGAATTAAAAATGAATTGAGAAGTACAATGCTTCAATAGAGATTAACCAGTTTGTCGCTGATGTCCATAGAATCTGATGTGCTAAAAAGCATAGAAGTGATTAACGATTTTGCCCATCTGAAATCTAGAAGGGATCCTCTTCAAATAACATCGATTTTTAAGCACCTGTAAATGTTAAAAGAGTTACTTTTGTGGACTATATTACATTTATCTATTCGTTTCCTGTGATTGTAAATAAAAATAAATATTCAACCTTGTTAGAATAGACAAAAAAAGTAGATATTTTATATATATACTTAGACTTCAGTGGAATCCAAATGACTAGCTTACCCGAAGAAAAGAGAAGTAGAACAATCAAAACAAATAGGTAGGCCAACTTCTATTATTCCCTCTCGATCTTATTTACATTAGGTACATTTCACTTACATTTCATACCCTATCTCTCTCAATCCCATGCGCCACATTCGATCTACTACTCCTACTCATATAATACATTCCAGTTCAATTTCAAAAAGAGGGCAAAAAAAAAACAACACAATGCTCAAAAGGTGCATAAAATAAGGAAGTAAAAGCTCACAGCATGGCAGCACAAAGGTACAGAGAGAGAAACTGATTTTGTCGCACACACACACACAATCTCCTCCCCTGAACGCTGGGAAAATCCGACGATCTAGCTTCAACCGAACATTTTACTTTTTTTAGTTGTAAAGGGTGATTTTTTAAGAGGCTTAGAACTTTTTTTAAAAGAAAAACACAAAAAATTCGAAAAAATGAATGAAATATTTATTTGAATCGATAGTTTGAACCCTGCAATTTAATGTTTAAAGATAATTTCATGCAAATGTTGACCGCGGCTGCGTCTCAGGTAGCCCATCCGCTGAGTCCAATTTTGGCATACTCTTTCACACATATCGGCCGGTATCTCACGAATGAATGCATGGATGTTGGCTTCCAGTGCGTCAATCGAAGCGGGCTTGTCCCTATACACATTAGCCTTGGCATACCCCCACAAAAAATAATCTAATGGTGTCAAATCGCACGATCTAGGCGGCCAATTGACCGGCCCGAAACGTGAAATTAACTGTTCACCAAACTCGCCTCGCAATTGCGCCATTGTTTCGCGTGCTGTGTGGCATGTGGCACCGTCTTGTTGAAACCACATATCATGCAAGTCAAGAACTTCCATTTCGGGCAAAAAAAAGTTTGTTATCATCGCTCGGTAGCGTTCACCATTGACAGTAACGCTGCGATTCGCATCATCTTTGAAGAAATATGGCCCAATAATGCCGCCGGCCCATAAACCGCACCAAACAGTGGCTTTTTCGGGATGCATTGGTAGCTGTTGCAATGCTTCTGGCTGATCTTCACTCTAAATGCGGCAATTTTGCTTATTTACGTACCCATTCAACCAAAAATGAGCCTCATCGCTGAACACAATTTTTCGATAAAAAAGCGGATCCTCGGCCAGCTCACCAAAAATTCGGCGTTGTGGTAGGTCGGCTGGCTTTAGTTCTTGCACCAGCTGTATCTTAAAAGGCTTTACGCCCAAATCCTTCCGCAAAATTTTCCACGTAGTGCTGTAACAAAGGCCTAACTGCTGGGAACGGCGCCGAATCGACATTTCGCGGTCTTCTGTCACACTAGCTGATACGGCCGCAATATTTTCTTCACTACGCACAGTACGTAAACGTGTTGGTGGTTTAATGTCCAACAAAGTAAATTTGGTGCGAAATTTGGTCACAATCTTCCGAATAGACTGCTCAGAAGGTCGAGAATGCCGATCATAAAATGGAAGCAGCGCGCGATGAACATTTCGAACCGAGCACGAATTTTGATAGTAAAATTCAATAATTTGCAGGCGTTGTTCATTTGTAAGACGATCCATGGTTAAATTGCAAACCAAACTGAAGCTGTTTGACAGTGACACAAGGTACTAAACACACGTCAGCTGTCAAAACCAGTGTTGCCAAAACCAAACCAGCTAAAAAATCACCCTTTATAAAATTTATAGTTAAATGCGTATTGTTCAGCTTCAAGATAACATACAAAGATGATTTATATCTTAAAATCTGTGTACATTGAACCTTTTATTAAAATAAATCCTATTTCATTTGGATGAGTCATTCCAATGCTAGGAACTAGAAGGCATTCGAAATTTAAAACTTTTCCTAGATATCAGCTTAGATCTCTGCTTCCGGACAGCGGATAATGGTAGAACATATCCTATCTTTTGATCATAGACAAACCATACTGAGACCCCCAACTCACAATCCTCTTCCCGCCGGGCCCCTCAATTTTTTTTCAAATTCGTTATTTTGTATTCCTATCGGTGTTATGTCAAAAAATAATCAGTGTGACATGCAAAAACACAAAAATAAATGCTGCCAACCGCGGCAATCGTGGGGAAATGTGAAAGAGTTCGGGAACTCCACATTTTTATATTACTGAATGCCATTGGTTAGTTATTATAAATTGTTAAAAGGCGAAAAATTTGATTTGGTCGGTTAGTAAAATCTAAAATATATGTTTTATATACTAGAACATATTAGGACAAACATGGTTGTGTATTTACCTCTTTTCGATATCATTAAGATCGATTTATTGTGTGAATTTTTCTTTTAATAACTGAAGTAAACTTGCTCAAAATGTTTTTATTTTCATGCAGCCATTCTGCATTGACAAATTTTCATAAATATTTTAAGCAAATGTACACTTATTCCTAAAAAAATACTATCCACACCAGAGGTTCCCAAACTTATTTTTCTTATAGACCAGTTTCAAAATTAACCTGGTTTCGGTGGACCCCCTGCTGCTACATTTTTACCATATTTCCAAAACTCGTCAAAAAATGTGAAGATTAGATCTAACGATGGAAATGTGCGTCGCAGTTGAGTTCCAAAAGAAAAATGGTATACTTTCTTACGTTCCATTTATTCGTATTTCGTCGTATTTCATCACTTTGCACGTCTGAACAAGCCTTGCGGGCGGACGGCGGCGCTTTCCACTGAATATCGAATATGCAAGTTTTTACAAGTAACAGTCGCTAAACTTCTTAAAATAGACTACTCAAACAAATTAAGGGAGGTTTGAAAAAAAGGAAATTAATGCTAAATAAACAGGATATCTGATCCATGCCTAACTGAAAACATTTTTCTTTACTATCGAAACCAGATAAATTTTCGTCACTTACAACTGATGAACCCCCATTTTTTGTCATGCCAACGTAGACCCCCGTCCAGTCTCCCGTGGATCCCTGGGGGTCCACCTGGACCACTTTGGTAATCACTGATCCACACCTATATAAATAATTTCAAATTTAACGGACAAAATTTTATGAACGCTGTCTGCAGCTTTGCCCACAGCGGAAGTGGCATATGCAAGGTGCGAGTGTGTTGGTGAGCCGGAGTTTTTGAAGTTACGTGACATTTGTCAATACGAATTTCTATGCAACAATACTAACGCACTTAGCGTTTGCCACCCCATGAAAATATAGCTTGTAGGCAATAACGGGAAATCGGCCGAAGTTGGTGGTCTCAGTATTGTCTCTGCTTTTGATCTCGACAATTTGTAATGCAACTGTGAGTAGTTTTTTTTAATCTATTCCGAGCAAACACCCAAGAGGTCCAACAAAGGGCCTGGCCCTCCAGGTTGGGGGTTGTACGCCGGGGTAACTGCCCAACTACGTAAAACATTTGTAGTTGCGAAGCATCAACAAGCCTCGGATACGGATGACTTTACTGTTGACGAACCTGGCAAACGATACAAGGACAACGAATTTCGGATCTGTACGTGGATTGTTAACAGACAGCGTGCAGCCGAACAACTACCGGAGGCCCTGAACCACTATAAAGCAGATCTAACCGCCATCTAAGAAGTGCGATGGGATGGCCCGGGCAAAACGAGGATGAAAAACTGCGATATTTATTACGGCGACTGCTATCGGCAACAAAAACAGCGCTTATTTGGATGTGGATTCGTCGTTGGAGCCAGACTTAGGCAAGAAGTCTTAAGTTTCAACTATGTGAACAAGCGCCTCACGACAATCCGCATCAACATCCAGCGAAACAAGAGGCACACCAAGCGGCGCTGTAAAGAAGGACAAGAGCTGCTCGTGATCTCTACGCGCAGAAGAGAAGAGACGAACACGGGCTTCTGAGGAGGAAAAAGAAAGATTATTAGAATCGCGCGTTCGAGGAAATAGAGAGATGCTACTGCAGGAATGAGGTCCGGAAGTTTTACCAAAGGGTTAAAAGAACCACACAAGGCTACAGAGCCCGAACCGAAGCCTGCAAGGACGAACAAGGGAACATCTTAGTAGAATCGCAGTCGATGCTGAGGATATGGAAGAACTACTTCTGCAGACTGTCTAACGGCGATGACGACTTAAATCCCGCTGTCAGGCAGAATGAACCATCCAACCTGGACGAGGAGGATCAACAATACCGTCCACCCGACCTGGACGAAGTGAAGATAGGCATATCTAAACTTAAGTCCAACAAATCCGCTGGAGCAGATGGCCTAGCCGCCGAGCTGTTCAAAGCGGCAGGCGATGACTTGGTTAGGAGCATGCATCAACTCATCTGTAAAATATGGTCGGAAGAAAGTATGTCCGATGAATGGAAACTCAGCATTGTTTGCCCGATCCTCAAGAAAGGAGACCCTCTGAACTGCGCCATTTACAGAGGTATCAGTCTTCTTAACATTGCCTACAAGACCTTATCTGCCGTTTTGTGTGAATACCTGAAGCCTTTCGTAAACAACCTGATTGGTCCATATCAGTGTGGCTTCAGCCCAGGAAAGTTAACCATCGACCAAATATTCACACTGCGGCAGATCTTGGAGAAAACCCAGGAACTTCAAATCGATACCCATCACCTTTTCATCGATTTTAAGGCCGCCTATGACAGCATTTATAGGGACGAGCTATACAGAGCAATGTCTAGTTTGGCATCCCTGCCAAACTCGTCCGTTTGTGCAGGATGACGATGGAGAATGCACGCTGCTCCATCAAGGTCGATAAAGAACTCACCGAGACCTTCGATGTCAAAAAAGGATCTAGACAACGCGATGCGCTGTCATGTGACTTCTTCAACATCGTTCTTGAAAGAATAGTGCAAAACTCAAACGCCAACACCAGAGGCACGATCTTTCAAAAATCCGTCCAATTACTCGCGTACGCCGACGACATTGACATAATTGGCAGAACGCAGCGTGATGTAAATGGCGCGTTTGCGAGTATTGAGACTGAGGCGGCGAAGATGGGTTTGGCGGTGTACGAAGTATATGCTGTCAACTAAAAAGGACACCCAGCACCGACGGCTCGGACAGAACGACACAATAGACAGATATAACTTTGAGGTGGTTAAGGGACTTTGTCTACATAGGCTCCGCTATGAACTCAGACAATGACATCAGCGCTGAGGTTAAACGTAGAATAACTCTTGCCAATCGCTGTTTCTTTAGGCTAAGGCAATTGAGTAGCAAAGCCCTCTCTCGAACAACTAAAGTGACCCTTTATAAGACCCTAATCGTCCCAGTCATGCTATATGGCGCAGAGGCATAGACTCTATCAAAAGCGTATGAGGTAACTCTGGAGGAGGAGATTCAACGACGAACTGTACGGGCTGTACAGCGACACCGACATAGAGTGAAGGTCCAACGACTGAGGTGGCTGGGTCATGTAGAGCGAATGAACACGAATGCTCCGGCCCGGAAGATCTTCGAATCCACACCCGAGTGAAGGCGCAGTAGAGGAAGACCGCGACTCAGGCGGCGCACGCAGGGGAAAGGGGACCTTAACCAACTTAGCGTGCGAAACTGGAGACAGCTAGCTAGAGATCGCGCTGGCTGGAAACGCTTGTTGTTTGAGGCCCAGGTCCACCCCGGACTGTAGCGCCACCTTGAGTAAGTAAGTAAGAGCAAACACCTTTCAGCCGGAAAAAAAGTTACAGTTTTATTATAGTAAGGATTTCAAATTTAAGGCATAAAATTCTATGAACGCTATTAGCAGCTTTGCCCATAGCGAAAATGACATATGAAAGGTGGGAGTTTTTTGGTGAGCTGGAATTTTTAAAGTTGTGTTACATTTGTCAATACGAATTTCTATATAACTATACTAGCGCACTTAGCATTTGCCACCCCATAAAAATATAGCTTGTAGGCAAGTAACGGGAAATCGGCCGAAGTTGGGGGTCTCAGTATTGTCTTTGTTATAAACATCTCGTTCTTGGATTGGCCACCATACTCGCCAGAACCTAAACATTATCGAAAATGCTAAAGGATAGCTTGCTCGGAAAGTCTACAAATCTAGGAAGCAATACTCCAATAAGGAGGAACAAATTACAGCAATCAAAGGAAGCTGAGCCTCCATTTCGCTTGATTGCATCAAGCCTTTATATGATTCCTTACCTAACAGGATTTATGAGGTTATATATAACCAAGGCGGAAGAAACCGTTACTAATTTTACTTTTTTTGTAATTCCAAAAAAATATCTTAAGTGCGTTTTTAATAAATTCCTAAAATATCGAAAATAATTTTTTAAATTATTTATTTAGGGGGAGGTGCTATTCAAGTGAGCCAAAATTTTGTGTATATATTTTGAGTCATATCCAAAATTTATTAAAAAAATTACCACTGTAAATATGGATTCCAATCCTTCTGTTTTATTCACAAAATTTTATAACCTTGAATTAGCTTGAATTATTTTAAAAGATATTAAATTTCAAACTCACGGGTTCAAAAAGTATGAGGCGAACTGTAGACTTAGTACTCAGTCAGAATCTTGACTAGATTCGTCGGCTACCCCTCCATAAACGTCGACTGAAACAGCTGCTCATATGACCGATTTCAGCCAATCAAAACCGAGATACATCTAGTCAGACAGCTGTCAGACTTACTTAACTAAATACTTGAACGTCCCCATTGAATTCGGTTGAGTAATTTCGGAGATCGAGGTATGTTCACTAAAATGCCTATAATTCATGAACCAATCGCCATACAAAGACCGTATATGCATAAAAACCTTGGTATTGACGTCACCATTCATGGAAGCATCCCAACACACCACAATTTATATTTATACATATATACAGAATAGCCAACCTATTGTACCAACCTTAAATTTGTTGGATCTAGTTCTCTAAGCGGAAAAAGTCTTTCATAGGCCCTTAGAAAATAGATTTCAATTGACTTAAGAATTTATTTCCATCAGACTTTAATGGAAACTTCGTTTAATAACCCGGTAATATCTAAGCACTATGCCAAAGGCATGCCAAGCAACACAAAAGATCGGAAAGTTAATTAAACAAATGAATGCTTATGTAATTTTATGAGTGCGGCTTGATTTTATTTAGCAATATATTATTTTTCAAATATTTAATTTATTCATTTAGGACATTTTTTAACAGTTTTTTTTTTCCATCGTTACTAAAAAAATATATAAATAGTGGTTTTATTTTATAATATGTATCGTAAAAGCTTAAGTCATTTAATGCCTAATAAAGTGAAGAACATGTATTTATAGGCACTTTGAATTTTACGCTGCCCGTATTACTTTCGTTTTCTTTTAAATCGGAACTGCTGTTTGAATTGACAAAGACGTTATTATTATTATCCGGATGTTTTCTCGGTAGGCTTGTTTTTAACTCATTACTTTTATTGGTACAGTCGTTATTGTTGGCATCATTACTGTTTATTTTGTTATTAGCATTCAGGTTACTAGTCTGGTTTGAGTTTATATCTGTGCTATAACTCTCATTATTATTATTATTGTCATCATTATTAATATTAATGTTGCAAGTGCGATTCTCACTATGCTTGTTAATATCGTTTTTAAGTACAGTTTTATCCTTGGTGGAAAAACTATAGCTCTTGTTGCTGATAGTTTCTTCGTTGCAAATGTTGTTGTTGCCATCCTCACAGGATTTTGCCATGAAGGGAGACATTTCATCATCCACTACGCAGGCACTGGTGCGATTGTCTTTTCTAATTTCAGTGAAAATTGTTTGGTTATATTGACATGTTTTTTTTAGATCTGCTGAGTTTATGGGAACAAGTTTAGATGGGATGTTTGAAACTCCATTTTGTGCTAAATTCAAAACTTCTTCATTATTATTGTTGAATTTGTCACCAGCATGTGATGTCATAACTGGCATGTACAACATTTTGGGATGCGGTTTATTATATGGATCATTTTCCGAAACTTCACCCATCCGCTTTTCTTTCAGATCGGTTTCGCAATTCCCAAACCCTTTCCTCTTAGCTAAATATTTTTGTTGTTTTGCATGGTCTAATATTTGTTTACTTGGATTTGTTTTAAGAATTGAAAACTTATTTTTCGTTTGTTCAAAGTTTACTGGATTTAAATTATGATGGAAGGGCTCCACGCTTTTAGTGTGATCGGATGAATAAAACGTAGCGTGACATGTTCCATCTTCTTCCTTAGATAATGATGTAGGCAAGGATTGCCTGCTAATATCAACTGGAATTGGAAGGGATGACGAATTCAAAACTTGAAAATCAGTTGTACTATCTTCTCGTGAAAATTGAATCTCTTTTAGATGTTGTCCCTCAGGTTTCTATATATATATAAAAAAATACAATAATAAATGAAATATTATTAATAAAATCTACCATAGTAACCTCTGTATGTAAACCCTTAATTTTCATCGCTTCCGCAACTTTTAGAAATGCGGGTAGGTCCTCATATTTAACATTGACCTAAAATAAAAAAAAAAACTTGTTTCATTTTCGCATATATATATAGATATACAAAAAGGAGTAGTTAATTAAAAAAAAATAATTAAATAATTGAATTTTCAACATATTTTGAACTTTTAATGGAGCCAAACTTTTAAACGCCCAAAACAGTAAAAATTCATGTTCTTAACAGCTGGGGAAGAAAAAAAATTGTATTTGATATCATTTTGCCACAAAACCAAAAGCAAATTATTTTTTACGATATTAATTGATTATTGTAAGATAAAATAAAAGTGCATGATTGAAAATATGGTTCTGTCTTTCATGACTATTGATCATTTTCAATTATACTATTATAATCTTTGGAGCGAGATCTTTTAAGCAAATATTTACAGGTCTACCAATGGAAAAATTGTCCCAAATGTCTGACAACAGACCGCAGTCTGACAATTAATTGACAGGTACCTGAAAACAAAACAGAGAATTTTTGAAAAGTCGTCGCCGGGGGCCCTGAGTTTTAAAAAGTGGCCAAATGGCGACTAGTGTCGCCCATCGGTAACGCTGCTCACATTCCGAATCTGAAAGCTTAAAAGAAGGATTCATGGTGACGCAGGGCAGTTGTTAAAAAGTTTTTGAGGAGCTTAATTATTTTTCATATTTACACGAACAAAGCAAAGTTTAGGTGATATGTTTAGATTCGTGCAAAATGAATGAACTGGAATACATAGATGATGCATACGATCCACCACTTTCGCAGTCGTCGATAAAATCTAAACCTGAAAAAAAACCGAAAGTGCAAAAATCGTACAGAAAAAAAGTTCATCCTCCTCGCTGGTCTCAAATACGTACGCGCCCAAAATAATCGCAATTGCATCTTTTTGTTTCATTTTAATTTTTTTTTTTCTATTAACGGTATCAGGGAACTGGAAGCAAAGGTAATGGAATACAGAGATATATAACTTTTAAGTGGAAAGGCGGCTGCCTAGAAGCTGTCCTGAAAAATTCATGACGTCACGCCCATTATGCTCAATTCTTTTCTAGTATATGTGAGTTGATGAATTGGACTTCAGTGCAAGAATTCGCTATTCCGAATTGTGTATTTCACTATTTTTTTATTTTAATCAAAGCCTTAACAAAAACCAAACGAGTTCAATACGAAACAAAACAATTGAACGCGATGACCATAAAAGCAAAATGAATGGTAGCCGGCCATTAGCAACATGCTTTTTTTCAAGTCACACGTATTCACAGACAAATTTCAAAAACAACAATGTAAACAAATGGGGTTTTGTGGGGGTAGACGTACGATAGGTATCCATCTCTTTTAATCATTCATCTCTGACTAGAAGGGTGTAATTTTTGCTTAAATGAAAGAGAATGGATCTTATATTGATAAATGTTTTATTTAATGTCGGCAATTATGTATGGAATATCAGGTAAATGTCCGCCTCTGTAAGTCTCACAAATGCGAGCCCTTTTGAGCACATTTTTCATTACATTCTCACACATTTCACACGGTATTTCATTAATTTCATCACGAATATTTTGTTTGAGTTGCTCAAGCGTTTCTGGTTTGTTTGCATAAACCTTGCTTTTCAGATATCCCCACAAATTTTTTTTTACATTGAGTATTTCATCGCGGCGGATGTAAAGCTTTTAATAACGACAATACTAAGGCAGGAAAATACGATCATAGTAATCTACTAAAACTTTAATTAGCAAAACTTTCATCTTGATTCTTGACATTAAAAGTTTGATGTAAACAATGGCCGCACTCAAGAATCTAGTCACCTTAAGTCGACTAGATTGGTCTGGATGAGATGTAACCTGAACGCAAAAACTAGATTGGTCGGGAACGTCACGTTTTCTACGTCAGCCACTGTCAGAACTGTCAACTTGGGACTCAGTCACGAATTTCTGGACTAGATTCGTCGGCTACCCCTCCATAAACGTCAACTGAAACATCTGCTCTCACGACCGATTTCCCCCAATCAGAGTCGAGTTTCATCTAGTGAGAGAGCTGTCAGACTTACTAAACTAGATACTTGAACGTCCCCAATGCGTTCTAAAACTCAAGCTTCATATTCAATCAGCAGAAACTGCGCATCGCTTCAGCATCGCAATTAAGCAGTGATGCCGCATCACTGCGCAAATGTTTGACGTTTCTGAATTAACAGAAATTTGTTCGAATTCGCAAATAATCATTCTACATCAAATGTGCTTGCGAGAATGTCGATTTAGAAGTTTTTTTTTCTCAGAATGTAAGTAAATAAAAATTATAAGTTAATAGTTCATGAATATTTCATAAACATAGTAATGTGTTTAATGTTTGTTTTTTTTTTGTCCCAGAGAATCATCTAAAAGTCAAAACACAAAAGTGTCACCGTTTGAAATAATGGCGCAATATATGACCCGGCATCCAGATTTGTCCAAGGGGTATTTAAAAACAACCTTTATAATGTTGGGAACAGAAGTTTGTTTTTTGCGAATACTTAGTTCTGTTGAAATATTGTTCAACAAGTAGTAAATAAAGACATCTTTCGAAAGGCGGTAGTTTTCAACAAAGCTGAAATAAAGTCATTTTATTGGAATAAAAATGCCTTTAAATAAATACTCAATACAAAAACCTTTTCTCGCTGAGCTCCATTATATTAGATTTATCTTTAATCCGCCTTCGTTCAACTTGTTGAACTTGTTCCCGATTTCTTTCACACTCCAACCAAATTGCGACACTGTCCATGTTTATAGATTATTATTTGTTTCACGATATTTTTTTTTGGAATATCCCAATTATAATGCCAGACTCGTTTGGGTTATGTCAAACATAATGCGAGAATCGTTCGAAAATCGCAAATTTTTTGGCAAATAGTTTTCACAGCATTCAATTCTACTTTCATAGAGAGTACCATTTGAAAGTAGAATCGCAAATATCTTTCGAATAGAATCAATAGTAGAATCGAGTTTCATAGTAGGTCTCCTGGAAAGAAGACAGTGAGTTGCAAATAGGTGTTTAAAAACCGGTGAAAGATGACAGCTAAGCACATATAAAGCGCGATTGGTAGTCAGAGATACAAAATAATGGAAATGTTGAAAACATACAACTTACTTGATCCAAAGACAGTGGCAACACCTATTGAAACAGTTTTTTTTTTTTTAGGAACACACGGAAAGAATTTTAAGATCAAATCAAGAAAAATAAGCGCAGAATCACGAAAAGTTTGTCTAGTTTTAGAGCTTAGCTAAGGATTTACTGATTCACGACTTTTTTTTCGCAATTCTAGAAATTGTACGAAGTGAAGATATTGACCCTCAAAAGTCGTGAATCAACACTTTTCAGTATCAATAATGCGATCAAACGAAAAACACATATTGGCATAACCGATCGCAATTTGACACAAATAGTTATCAATTTCATATTACATGGATTGTAAATTGCAAAAACAATTCGTAAATTACCACTTTTCTGTTGTAAATTACGATTTCCTCCCTTAGCAAATTACAACCATTTAGTCTTGAATTGCAACTCAATAGTGTTGATTTGCGAACTAACAGGAGTAGATTTACTACTTCAGTAGTTGCAATTTACAAATTCTTAGTCGTAAATTGCAACTTATTTTTATCAATTTGCAATTCATATTTTGCAATTTACGTTTCTTGAGTAGTGATTTGAGGCATCGCCGTATTAAATTGAAAATGTTTTGTCGTGAAATTAGAAAACTTTATTCTCAATTTGCAACTTATATCTTGTAATTTATAAATCAGAATTCATAGTTGTATTATTTAGGTTATTTTCGTATTCCTCCTGATATCCAAGAAAATCATACGGCGCCATATCGTCCGGACACAACGGGATTTGTCTGGGGTGGTTTTTCGGTCTATGATGAAATTTAAAATACAAAAAAAATATTTAGATGAACTTGACATTAATACGAACCTTTACAATTCTTTTCAATTGCATATTTTAGAATACATTCCAATTGATACTTCTTTTCTAATAGCAAGATGTAACTTCTGAAAAAAAATACAGATTTATATGCGTAGGTACTTCAGGGTTTTTGGAATTCAATAGGTACTTACAAAATGTATTCCAGAATGCTTTATAATTAGTAGGACACTCACTATCCATACGAATTAGTTATAGGTATTTAAATTTAAACAACTTTAACCACCCGACTGCTTTAAACAAAGATTGAATACAGACTGCCTGTCTCTGCACCGCAACGCAATGTGCACAATGAAGATTTGGCTTCATGGCAGCTGTCTATACCACATACATACATTCATCCATAAAGGATTTAAAAGGATTTCGATAGGTACATGGACTATGAACTGTGCATAAACAAAATCCACACATCAGGTAGTTGATTCCATGGAAATTACAAAAAATATTTTGCAATTTACGACTTCTCTACGTCAATATACGTTTTCAGTTTCATGTGTTAAATTATTACAAGATTTTATTGATTCATCATTCAGTGTTGGTAAATCACCAAATATTTTTCGCAATTTGAGATTGTGAAGTGGTGTTTGAGAAATTGACATATTAGAGTGGTAAATTGCGCCAAACAATCTCGCAAATCACTACAAATAAAAGAAGCTCGAATTGATACTTCTAATCGTGAATTACAACAAACAGAATTTGGTATTCTCCGCCGTTTTCAATGTCAAATTACCAATTTCTGTATCAATCCATGAAAACTTCGTTGTGATTTGCGACAAATATATAAATCGTAAATTGCAACTCAAAATTTTGCAATTGGTGATTTTCAATTCTTTCCGTGCAACAGAAGTGAGTAGCCCGAAGCTTCCTAATAACTCTGGATATACTAGCAGATAATGCTAGCAGTTAGTCTTGTGAGCAGACGCGTAGAGGCACCAACTGAAAGCGACTGGAAAGCAGTGAAACGAGTCATGCGATGACTCGCATCAATAATGAATGAAAGTCTACAACAATCTTCAGAAGGGGAAAGTGAACTGATTTGTTTCGTGGATGCTGATTGGGCTGGCGACTATGTATTTCAACTAGCAGGTAGTGTTGGGTAGGACACGTCGTTTTTATGAGTTTGTATGAGGTACTCATTTTGGATTGTGAGGTGGTACAATGTCCCACCTCAAATGAGGTGTTGCTCTTAATTTCATTTCTCATCAAATGAGTTGCAATTGCAATGCTGTATTTCACCTCATATGAGGTGTGTGGCTGAAATAATAGATTGTACCATGGTAAGAGAGAACGAGGCATGAGGGTGTG